>CANIUD010000879.1:250000-850000 GCA_947470075.1 Closterium sp. Yama58-4 | reverse complement strand
TGCCACGCAGTGCTGCTCATTGTGGGGGTTCAAGCGAACTTGCAGTAACAGCAGCAGCAGCAGCGACAGCTGGAGGAACATCAACAGCAACAGCGGCAGCGGGAGGAACAGGAACAGAATCAGGAGGCCCAGCAGCAAACGCCACAGCAAGAGCCCCGGTGACAGCACCATCGTCGCCGTCAGCGCCGGCAGTGGCAAGGCGTGCCGTACCTCGAACCTACTCGACTGGAAGTTTCAAACGCCACATGTCAGGCTATGTTGCATCGCCTCGGAGGGTGTTCAATCGTCTGCCCGAGGACATCTGGCCCAGATTGAATCGCGGTCATGAGAAGTGGAGGAGTGGGAGTGTGGGTGGAAATGAGAGGGATAATATGAGTGAGGATGGAGGAGATTGTGGTTGTTGCAATAGCGAGGATGGATGTGAACGTATGGGAGCATGGAAGGGGGCAGAGATGAGAGCAGCAGAAGAGGGCTGCATAGCAGAGAAAGGAGTGAGCAGCAGTGATAGGGATGGCAGCAATTCTGGTGCTACTGGTGTGGGCGAACAAGGGAATGCAAACGAGAAGCAGTCACAACGGATACCATCGATACCGTCGCTGCCATCGATACCAACAATGCCATCAATACCAACTATGCCAAGTCCCCGCACTGCGGCTTCTGTCATACGCAATGCTCGGCGCATAACAGCTCCTGCTCTGGCTTACGAGCGAAGCTTTCTAACAGCGGCACATGGCAAGGGGCCAATCTAGCTTGCAAGGTGTTCATTTTGGTAGGGCACGTGACAAAAATAATAAGCGGGAGGCACTTCTTGCAGGAGCCACGTAGTGTACTCGTGTCTATAGTAAGTGCATATATTAGTAGGTCCGTAGCTATTTCGTATGCTATAATATTGTAACTTATTTCCACTAACAGTTTTCCAGCTCCTATAAGTATTCTGATTTTATTTGTCCATTCACTTCATGGCTAGAATGTGAAATTGTTTTGCATACGCAATCTCAAAAACGCTGTACTATCAAAGTTCAGCTTCAATTCAGTGACATTTCTTGCAGGACGGTAGGGCATCGCCTTGCCGTGCACGGACCTCGCATCTCAAGAATGGGGGTCCGACTTTCAAACTGCAGGCATGCCGCTCTGGTGGGATAACATCTAGGTAGCACAGAAACTGTCGCTCTAGAAGGCGACACAATCTAGATGATCTGTAGTCAGGCCTGCTCATCGAATCGTGCTCATCGAATCGTGAAGCCTTGTGTTTCTGAAGCACGCCATGGCAGCGCAGTTAGCGCGGCTAGCTAGTCGGAAGCGGGTGACGTTGGAAGAGAAGGAGCAGCACCAGTGGGTGGTCGACGAGGCGACGCTTTCGTCAGTCATCGCTAATGGCGAAGATGTCGGGCCTATTATTCGGCCGGCGTTTGAAATGGGAAAGCCCGAAGCGCTTCTTCACCAGGTTAGCAACGTTTCGATGACTAGGTTTCCGACGTTGTTCGCTTTAGTTCTTGTTACTTAATACCTGAGTTCCCTTTCAGGTCGGCTGAACGTTCATCGTCAGTCTTACTATTTTAAAATACGCATTCATTTTAGCGTCCCTCTTTATCCGATGCTCGACGTCAATGGAACCTTTGAGGTAACACCGTGATGCATTTAACGTGCAAGGTTCGAGACATGAAGTCAAACAAGACCTCCATGGACTTAATAGTGGCATCGACGCTCTTGTTTTTATTTCAGAACGTTTCATGCAAGCCCGAGAGACCTGCTTGATGTCTTAAGGAGCAAGATGTTAGACATTGGGCTATGCGATATGCACAGTGGGTGAATTACTTACATCCTAACTCAACTTAACTTGTTACCCTTTTTCGCCTCCCTTCCTGGCAGCTTCGCACGTTCGTGAAGAAGAAGGAGGTGGAGATCGAGGAGCTCTGCAAGCAGCACTACGAGGAGTTCATCCACGCCGTCGACGAGCTCAGGTGCAATCTACGCCGTTGATGAGCTCAGGTTGACGAGCCCATGTGGAATCCGACGCCTGAATCTATAGGTGTTTCGTGCGGCTCAAAAAGCATAGCCTGGCAGTAAGTTTTGAAGTTTAAAATTGTCCCTTTGTTAAGTCCGAGTTGGTGGATTCTGGAACTCTGAGGTAGAAGTAGAAGAAAGTGGGAAGTGAGAAGCAGGCTGCTGGACAAACTAATTGAAGAGCGACTCGTCGCTCTTCTGATTCTTCTTCCGCCCTCTCCACTACTTGCACCCTCCCCTCCCTCCGTCCACAGATACGTCTTAGTTGACGCGGACGAGTTAAAGCATGGGCTGGCGATGCAGAACACGGAGATGCAGGAGGTGGGGAGCGGGCTGCTGCACAAGCTGGACGAGCTCATTCAGCACAACGCCATCAAGACCAACCTCGCCTCCGCCCTGCAGCTGCTCAAGAAGTGCAAGACCGTTGTTGACCTCTGTGCTAAGGTATATCATATCCGCGTGGTAGCCCAGGGCCCAGCCCAGGGGGATGGATGAAGGGAGGGAGGGCTGGATGGGTGGGGGAATTGGTGGGTGGACGGGTGCGAATGGGTGAATAAGCAGGTGAGTTGATGGGGTTTTGCAGAGGTGGGTGGGGAGCGGGCTGCTGCACAAGCTGGACGAGCTCATTCAGCACAACGCCATCAAGACCAACCTCGCCTCCGCGCTGCAGCTGCTCAAGAAGTGCAAGACCGTTGTTGACCTCTGCGCTAAGGTACGTCCACGTCCACGTGGTCTCCTGGGCCTAGGGAGATGGATGAAGGGATGGGTGGGTGACGAATGGGTGAGAGGGAGTTGAGCAGGTGAATAAGTTGGTGGTTTGATGGCGGAATGAGCAGGTGAATGAGGGTTACCGCTTCCAGTGAATTCCAAGTGACATCGAGCAACTTATCCCCTCTTTTGCTACCCTCCCCTCCCCTCCCCTCTCCTCCGTTCCCGTCCTTCCCCTCCCCTCTCCTTCTTCCTTCCTCTCCTTCCCCTTCCCCCCACCTTCCATCCCGTCCTCATCCTCGCAGGTGAACGAGGCGATAGCAGCGGACAGCTACTACCAGGCGCTGAAGACGCTGGATGCCATTGAAAGCAATCACTCCACCTGCGCACCATTCCCTCCTCTGCTTCCCCCCCCCACCCTCCCTCCCTTCCTCGTGTGCTTGCAGGTGAACGAGGCGATAGCAGCGGACAGCTACTACCAGGCTTTAAAGACGCTTGATGCCATTGAGCGCGACCACCTGCGCACCATCCCCTCCTCCGCTCTGCGCGCATGGGTGGAGAGAGGTATTCCGCGGTGCAGAGCGCACATCGAGCGCAAGGTAGGGAGGAAGGGGTGAGATTTGAAGGGATTGCAGGGCTGGGTGGGTGGATGACCTTGGGTTTGGAGAGCGTGTATGGATGAAGAGGGATTCTTGGTGGGTTGCATTGCAACGTGATGTTTTTGTCTTCCCACAGACCCCATCCCCTCCCCCTCCCCATCCTCCCCCATTCCCTCACCTAACCCACGATTTACCCCTCCAGTCGCTGTCTCTGCATTGCTAAGTTCCCGCTTTATGAATACCTTATCTCCCCTTTCTATCCCCCAACCTCCTCTCCTCTCGTCCTCCCTCGTCATCCCCTCCTCCCCCCTTCCCTTCCCCCCCTCCTCCCCCTTCCCTCCCCCCCCTCCTCCCCCTTCCCTTCCCCCCCCTCCTCCGCCTTCCCTTCCCCCCTCCTCCCCCTTCCCTTCCCCCCCTCCTCCCCCTTCCTTTCCCCCCCTCCTCCCCCTTCCCTTCCCCCCTCCGTGCTCTCTCCACAGGTGAACCAGGAGTTCAACGAGTGGATGGTGCAGATCCGGGAAACGAGTCAGGAGATCGGCCGGCAGGCGATAGGGCAGGCGTTCAGTGCAAGGCAGCGAGAGGTGGAGCTGGGGGACAGGCAGAGGCAGGCGGAGGAGCAGACGCGGTCAGGGGCGAGGGCAGTGGCGTACATGCTGGAGGTGGAGGACGCGGAGGAGGACGCGTCGATGCTCAAGTTCAACCTCACGCCCATCTACCGCGCGCACTACATCAACACGTGCCTGGGCATCCAGGACCAGTTCAGGGACTACTACTATGACAACCGCAAGCTGCAGCTTAATACTGACCTGCAGTCCACTCCAGGGCAGGTGCGTGGGGGGGGGGGGTGGGGGCGGGCAGGGGTGGGTGGGTGAGAGGGGGGGGAAAGCGGGGGTAGGGGGGGGAAGGGTGGGTTGATGGCTGGGTGGTGGGGTGGGTGGGTGGGTGGGTGTGTGCGTGGGTGGGTTTCCCGCATGTGTGTCGCATGGCGGTTGGGTGTATGTATGCTGGTGTGGGCGTGCATGTGCGTGCGAATCTTGCCGGCATTTCCCACGCCTCCTTCTTATCTTTGGCCCATTGTGGCATGTCTCCCTCCCCTCTCCCCTCCTCCCCTCACCACTGTCTGTCGCTTCCTCCTCTCCCTTCCCCCCTCCCTTCCCCCCTCCCTCCCTCCCTCTCCCTTCCTCCCTGCCCTTCCTCACCTCCGTTTCCTCCCTCCCTTCCACCCCTCCCTTTCCCACTCCCCTTCCCCCCTCCCTTCCCCCTCGCTTTCCCTGTCGCTTCCTGTCACAGTACCTTTTGAACGCCTTTGTAAGCTGCTCATCAGTTTCTCATGCCTGCCTCCGCTTCATTTTAATGTCACTCAGGCTTCCACCACCCACCCCACGCCCCCAACTCAATTGCTGCATCCAACCCTGTCGTTCAACCACGACTACTGTTTCTCACACTTTCTTCTCCCTCGCCCCCCTCACAATGCCACGTCCCCTCCCTCCCACCCCGTGCCCCCCTCCCACCCGTGTCCCCCCTACTCCCATCCCGTGCCCCCCTTCCCTCCCACCCCTGCCACCCCGTGCGCCATCGCAGTCGTTCAACGACTACTGCTCGCAGGTGGCGGGGTTCTTCATAGTGGAGGACCGCATCATGCGCACCGCTGGCGGGGTCATCAAGCCTGCTCAGGTAAGTAGAGTAGAGGCGAGGCCATGGGTGTGCAGCACTGGGTGGGGTGGGGGGTTGGGAATCTGGAGGGAGTAGAATGTGGCGGGGTTCTTCATTGTGGAGGACCGCATCATGCGCACCGCTGGCGGGGTTATCAAACCCGCTCAGGTGAACGGAGAGGAGCACTGGGGGGGAGCAGGAAGGGGGATGCAAATCGAGTAGATTTTGGCGGGGCGGGGTTCTTCATTGTGGAGGACCGGATCATGCGCACCGCTGGGGGAGTCATCAAACACGCTCAGGTGGGCAGCACTGGGGAGGTAGGGGGGTGAAGATAATTCAATGGGAGTTCTGTAGGGGAGAGGGGGGTGGATTTTTTTTTATGTGAGGACCGGATCATGCACACTGTGGAGTCGAGCGCACGGGCGTCAAAAGAGTTGTAAAAGAAGAGTGAAAAGGGGAGAGTTGGCAGAAGGCTTGATTTGATACGACCACGTTGCGCCCGTGGATCGAGGCGCGCCCCTGGACCAAGGCGCGCCCCTGGACCAAAGCGCGCCCCTGGACCAAGGCGCGCCCCTGGACCAAGGCGCGCCCCTGGACCAAGGCGCGCCCGTGGACCAAGGCGCGCCCGTGGACCAAGGCGCGCCCGTGGACCAAGGCGCGCCCCTGGACCAAGGCGCGCCCCTGGACCAAGGCGTGCCCCTGGACCAAGGCGCGACCCTGGACCAAGGCGCGCCCCTGGACCAAGGCGCGCCCCTGGACCAAGGCGCGGCCCTGGACCAAGGCGCGCCCCCGGACCAAGGCGCGCCCCCGGACCAAGGCGCGCCCCCGGACCAAGGCGCGCCCCCGGACCAAGGCGCGCCCCCGGACCAAGGCGCGCCCCCGGACCAAGGCGCGCCCGCGGACCAAGGGGCGCCTCCGGACCAAGGCGCGCCCCCGGACCAAGGCGCGCCCCCGGACCAAGGCGCGCCCCCGGACCAAGGCGCGCCCCCGGACCAAGGCGCGCCCCCGGACCAAGGCGCGCCCCCGGACCAAGGCGCGCGCTTTCGCGTGCATGCATGCACGGTGTGATGGAAAAGCTTTGACATGAGTAAGATCTTGTTGTTACCACTTTCCACCTGTCACCACCCGTCACCACCACTTTCTATTACTCGTGCAGGTGGACGCTATGTTGCACTATACGCTCAGAAATTTTTCCGTATCACGTTTATGCGTTCACGTATAAACGGAAAAACGTGATACGGGGACAATACGCGATACGCCTGGACGGGCAGCCCGTCGGAAAAAAAAAAAACCGTTGCGACCGTTCTCGCGATCTGTGATTCTCCGTAACCTAATTCTGACATTTGAAAGTCGAATGTCTTCCCCCGCACCCACCACCCCACTTCCACCGCACATAACCTCACACCACCTCCCAAATCCAACCCTTCCCTTCCAACCACACACTTCAGCTTTCACGTCGGCAGCTTCAAAAACCTATGTCTACCGCTAATGTCGCAGCTGGACGCAAGTAGGCAGAGGGGCGCAGATCTGGCATTTTGCCGCCAGATCTGCGCGATTCTAGTATTCCGCCAGCAGATCGCCGCAGATCGGCAAGAAACATTGAATATATGGACCATCACTCTCTCCCTGACACTTTTTTCCCCTGCCCGGAACTTTTTTTCCCCTTCCCGGGACAACGTATTTTGAGCGTATCGAGGGGGCGGAAATCCATCGTATGGCGTTCCTACGTTGGCGTATAGTACGAACGCGACTGGTACGCGAATCGCGTATTTTGCAACATAGGGTGGACGTGCTGTGGGAGACGGCCATAGCGCGCATGCGCAGTGTGATGGAGGAGCAGTTCGCATCCATGTCATCGGCCGACCACATGCTTATGGTCAAGGAGGATGTTTCCCTCTTCGCCGCCCGGACCAAGGCGCGCCCCCCGGACCAAGGAGGCGCGCCCCCCTGACCAAGGCGCGCCCCCGGACCAAGGCGCGCCCCCGGACCAAGGCGCGCCCCCGGACCAAGGCGCGCCCCCGGACCAAGGCGCGCCCCCGGACCAAGGCGCGCCCCCGGACCAAGGCGCGCCCCCGGACCAAGGCGCGCCCCCGGACCAAGGCGCGCCCCCGGACCAAGGCGCGCCCCCGGACCAAGGCGCGCCCCCGGACCAAGGCGCGCCCCCGGACCAAGGCGCGCCCCCGGACCAAGGCGCGCCCCCGGACCAAGGCGCGCCCCCGGACCAAGGCGCGCCCCCGGACCAAGGCGCGCCCCCGGACCAAGGCGCGCCCCCGGACCAAGGCGCGCCCCCGGACCAAGGCGCGCCCCCGGACCAAGGCGCGCCCCCGGACCAAGGCGCGCCCCCGGACCAAGGCGCGCCCCCGGACCAAGGCGCGCCCCCGGACCAAGGCGCGCCCCCGGACCAAGGCGCGCCCCCGGACCAAGGCGCGCCCCCGGACCAAGGCGCGCCCCCGGACCAAGGCGCGCGCTTTCGCGTGCATGCATGCACGGTGTGATGGAAAAGTTTTGACATGAGTAAGATCTTGTTGTTACCACTTTCCACCTGTCACCACCCGTCACCACCACTTTCTATTACTCGTGCAGGTGGACGTGCTGTGGGAGACGGCCATAGCGCGCATGCGCAGTGTGATGGAGGAGCAGTTCGCGTCCATGTCCTCTGCCGACCACATGCTCATGGTCAAGGAGGATGTTTCCCTCTTCGCCGCCGCCCTTCGCCGATACGGCTTCCAGGTGAGTTGCACTACTAGCAAGCCCTGGGGAAAGCAGGCCTCCAGGTCAGTCAGAGGGCAGTTCGCATCCATGTCCTCTGCCGACCACATGCTCATGGTTAAGGAAGACGTCTCGCTCTTCGCTGCCGCGCTCCGTCGATACGGCTTCCAGGTGAGTTGCACTACTAGCAAGCCCTGGGGAAAGCAGGCCTCCAGGTCAGTCAGAGGGCACTTCGCGTCCATGTCATGGGCCGACCACATGCTCATGGTCAAGGAAGACGTCTCTCTCTTCGCTGCCGCGCTTCGCAGATATGGCTTCCAGGTGAGTTGCACTACAAGCACGCCCTGGATAAAGGGGGCTCCAGCCTCCAGGTCAGAGAGAGGGCAGTTCTCGTCGATCCATGTCCTCTGCCGACCACATGCTCATGGTTAAGGAGGACGTCTCGCTCTTCGCCGCTGCGCTGTGCCGCTACAGCTTCCAGGTCAGTCAGCACAAACCCTGGAAAATTTTGTCTTGCGTCCACTAACATGCCTAAACGAGATGTCCTTGTGATTTTGCTTCCAGCTGGCCCCCCTTCAACATTCACTCCCTTTGCTGCTCAGTTTCCCTGAATTGGGCCTTTGTTCTTTGTACTCGTTACAGGTGTCTCCGCTACTGGACGTGCTGGCGTCCATGAGGGACAAGTACCACGAGCTGCTGCTGGAGGAGGCGCGGCGGCAGGTGAACGACTCGATTGCCAACGACAAGCTGGAGCAGATGGTGATGCGCAAGGAGTATGAGTACAGCATGAACGTGCTGGCGTTTCACATACAGGTGGGTGGGTTGGTGTGTGGGTGTGTGTGCCTGTGGTCGTGGGTGCTTGTACAGCACATTAGTTCTTCAAATGCATGGATCAGTGACAAGCTGGAGCAGATGGTGATGCGCAAGGAGTATGAGTACAGCATGAACGTGCTCGCCTTCCACATCCAGGTGTGTGTGAGTGCATGTGTTGTGCGGACTGTGTCTCTGTGTGTGCGTGTCCGCACATCCAGGAGTCAACGACAAGCTGGAGCAGATGGTGATGCGCAAGGAGTATGAGTACAGTATGAACGTGCTGGCGTTTCACATACAGGTGGGTGGGTTGGTGTGTGGGTGTGTGTGCCTGTGGTCGTGGGTGCTTGTACAGCACATTAGTTCTTCAAATGCATGGATCAGTGACAAGCTGGAGCAGATGGTGATGCGCAAGGAGTATGAGTACAGTATGATCGTGCTCGCCTTCCACATACAGGTGCGTGTTTGGTGAATGAGTGTGTGGCATGCTCCCCCCTTCCCACACTTCCCCGGGCCTCACAGACCAAGCACATCATGACTTCATCCACATCAAAACCACCCTCTTTACCTCTTCTTTTGCCTCTGCCATTTGACTCTTTTAATGTTCCTCCAACCTCCCACCCACCATTCTCCTCACCAGCAAACGGACATCATGCCAGCGTTCCCCTGGATCGCTACCTTCTCAGCGTCAGTCCCGGAGATCTGCCGCATCGTGCGCATCTTCATCGACAGCTCCGTCTCCTTCCTCAAGCACACGGGCCACATGGACCAGTACGACCTCGTGCGGCGCTACCTGGATCGTCTCCTCACCACTGTGGTGAATGAAGCATTGCTGCGGCTCATTGGCAACCCAACGTTACAAGTGTCCCATGCAATGCAGGTGAGAGCTGGCTTGTTGTGTTTCGAGTCGGCTCATAGCACACGGGCCACATGGACCAGTACGACCTCGTGCGGCGCAACCTGGATCGTCTGCTCACCACGGTAGTGAACAAGGCTCTGCTGCGGCTCATTGGGAACCCCACGCTGTAAGTGTCGCACGCCATGCAGGTGTGCAGTGCATTGCATCGCCGAGCATGTGGTTTTTCCTTCTTTCTTTAGGGCATGCATCTCATGACATGCATCTCATTCACCTGACATGCACCTCATTCACGTGTCATGCATTCTCATCAGGTTGAATGAATTCCTTCCTTTTCTCTTGGGCCTCTCCCGGCGTTCCCTGCCTCGCGACCATCAGGTAGCGGCGAACATCACAGTTATGGAGCGTGCATGTGCATTCCTCGCGAAGCACGCAGCCAAGACATGTGGCATTCCCTCCCTCCGTCTCCCTCTCCATCCCTCTCTCTCCCCTCCCTCCCACTTGCCCTCCCTCGCCACCATCAGGTAGCGGCGAACATGACAGTGATGGAGCGGGCATGTGCATTCTTCGCAGAGCATGCAGCCAAGTCGTGCGGCATTCCATCCCGCCTCGTGGATGGTGCACACGGCACGCTGGCAGCCAGAAACACCCTCAGGCAGTCACAGGCGGGGGCGTACGATGCCATGCTGCGCATCATGAATGAGAAGATCGATGAGATGATGGCGCCTGCAGAGCAGATTCCCTGGAATCCCATGGAACCACCTGGGGTATGTGTGAACATTTCTTGAGTGCCTCAATAGACGATGCCATGCTGCGCATCATGAATGAGAAGATCGATGAGATGATGGCGCCTGCAGAGCAGATCCCATGGAATCCCATGGAACCACCTGGGGTACGTATGTGTGAACGTTTGGACGAGGGTTGAGTGGACTTGCAAACACCCTCACGCAGTTGCAGGCAAGAGCGTAGTTCCTACCGTATCTTCTCACTACCTCCCTTCCCCCTCAGCTTCCCTCTCTTCCCTCCCGACACCCGTCCTTCGTTTCTCGTCTGGTTTCTCTCTTCTCCCCTGTGGGCTGTGTCGGTGCATGTGAGAGCAGCTGGTGAACGAGTATCTCACGGACCTCTGCATCTACCTGGAGACCATGATGGAGACGGCCAGGCAGCTTCTTCCCCTCGATGCCTTCCAGCGGGTAACACGCTTTTCACTTCTACACTCCTGAACTGCCTGCACTTGCTTGCTGCTGCAGATTCAGTTCGTTCCCAGTTAGCTGCCTGCGATTCCTACCCATCACCTCGGTACCAAATGCCATGCACCTTTAATTGCCCGCTGTCCACCCTGTCGCAGGTGAGCGGAGGCATGATGCGCCACATCAGCAACGTGCTCGTCAGCCTGCTGTGCGGCTCCGCCGTGCCGCGCTTCAACCTGTACGCCATCCAGGGAGTGGACAACGACCTGCGTGTGATAGAGGGCTTTGCTGACCAGGAGGACGAAAAGAGCGGCGTCATGAAGGACAACGGTGAGGCTGTTCCTCTCAAGTCGCACCTTGCGGAGGCACGACAGCTTATTAACCTCATTCTCAGTAACAACCCTGAGCATTACGCGACCAAGTCGCACCGGGAGAAGAATTACGGGGCGCTGGCGCCGACTAAAGTGCTCATCGTTTGCGATAAGTATCGGGTACGTACACTCTTGCTCATAAAAGCAAGTAAGGCTACATTCTTACCATTTTTTATCGGGTTTCTTTGAATTAAGAATGGAGGTGCACCCTTACACCCTGCTATTTTGTGTGATGACAGGATGTCGGGGAGGCTGCGGTTGGTTTGTTTGGTACTCGCAATTCCAAGCAGGTGAACAAGAAAAAGGGTCTAGATGCTCTGGCACGGAGGCTACGGGAGGATATTGCCAATTCAGCTTGAGGTATTGAAAGAATGGGTTGTGTAGTTTGCAAAACGCTTTTGGGATCAGAGTAGTGTCATTCGCGCAACTGAGTAACCCTAAACGATAGCTTGAATCCACCCACCCAAGCAAACACACATCACATGCTATGTACACATGTTCCGCCTTATTTTCAACGACGTTATCTTCAAAGCCTGGGGTAACTACCCTAGGTCAGGCGAGATCAGGAGAGTAGTTCATGTGGACTGATATCAGCGGGTGGATAGGCCCGCATACCCCACGCGAGCTAACTGCAAGCAGCAGCTTCATCATTGCCGAATCTCCCTTTCAATTGGCTCGCTAAGTGAGAGCTCCATCAGTCTGGTTTGCTTTCCGTATTTTCTAATACGGTATCCTTGCAATCTCTGGGTGTCCATCTCACTAGACAGAGAAGTACACACGATGCCCGGTTGAGCCCCCCAACCTTGCCCTACCCTCTGGGCTTATAAGCGATTCTTGCATTTCGTGGAGGTTTCGTCAATTCGCGTCGGGCAAAAAGGGCTTATAACAAAATTTTGTAACTCACTGTTGACTGTTTGACTTCGGTCACTTCAGTTTCTGTAGTTCGTATTGGTTTACGTGCTTGTAACGTGGGTTCAACTGCCCGGAAAAAAACCCAAGCGTGCGAGATTTCTGGAATGTGAAAGGCAATTTCGCGTGCAGGGGTTGGGCATCATGTGTACTCAGGGCCCCTTTTAGCACACGGTCGGGGGCTTGAAAATAAGGCGGATTAGGGTGTACAGTACACTCCCGAGTAGTCCAGGTTCAGAAGTGGGATAATGTGTAGGTTTCGTTGCAGTCGGCCATTTGAATTTCGGCGGGAAGTCTCGACCAAAAGAACTTTGGTCGCACACGACGTTACGTGCGATTGTCTACACTTCTGTTACTGTAGCACACGTTGTGTTGAGTTGTCTGGACCTTCGCAAATAGGTTCACAGTGTCACTTCAGACTGTTATACAGTACTTGATACAGTTCTGGATTTCGCTGTGTTGTTGAGAAAACCCGACAGAATGAGATTTTCTTAGGGGCTGCTGCATCAGAGCCAGTAAACTTGTCAACGGACAATGGAGAGTCTTGGGCAGGATCTTGCAGGCATTGTGAATGGGTTGTCAACGGGCAGCGGACAGTCTTGGGCAGGATCTTGCAGGCATTGTGAATGGGTGGAACGTGGGCCACAGGGGTCACTGCCTATGCCTCAAAGAAAGTGTGAATTATTCCATGGTGTTCCCCCCTCCTGTGCTCGACTACGGTAGAATACCATTCTGTACTTCGCGCGTGCATTTTTGCATCAAAACGGCTCCCATCGCTCCCTGCATTCGTTCTCCTTGTATCACTTAGCAGGGTGCCCTGAAACAAATAGTCATACGTCACGCAATCTTTGAACTTGCCAGCAAGCCCGCAGCGAAAGAAAGCCGACAACACTGTTGTCGTCCACACTGTTACACACGATTCCACCATTTGGCACTTGCCATGCCATGAGTCAAAGACCACCCACCCCACCGCCCTCCGCAACACCCCCACCCCCACCACGCCGCCGTAGCCGCCAAAGAGAGACAGATGCTCGCCAGCCTTTCGAAAATGGTTATCGGTTCCGCAAGTGGGTGCGACGAGGAGAAGTCGTGTCGTGTCAGAAACAAAGCAGAAAGCATCAACCCACCCTGCACGGCACGGAGCAGCCCGTTGCTCGGATCGCGAAGTTTTTGAAGGTTGGGCTTGGAAGGGCAGAAGCGGTTCTCGTGCGATGCCGCATAAAAACACTACCGTACACGCTCTCCTCGTATGCCCGAACAAATTGTTGCCCGGGGCTGTGTCAGGCTCCAATCGCCGTCCGCATTGGCGCCACCCCTTCACCCAATCGTCAATCCCCGTTGCGTCCCTCTTTCCCGCGCAGTGATTTCAAAAATGTGATGGAGATTCAGCAGAGATTCAACTGCTCCCCTCTTGGGATCATCAAGCAGGCAATCCCGAGACAACCTCAATTTTCTCGCCCAAGCTCACGGCACGGCCAGCCACCTTTAGCCCAGCTGGCATTTGTCCGGCGTGTCTAGTGATGATGAGTAAATTTCAGTCAGCTCAGCACCCCAGAGGTCCTCGTCTGAACCCATTTCAAGGCCACGCTTGCTTGAGATGGGCCTCATCCACTGTGCATCGTGACCGTTGCTGTGACACCTGACCATCCTCGCTGTAGATCCATAGGCCTTGCTGGTCTGTGAGCGGTAAACCTCGGCTGTTGTGAGGTCTTCGGCCTTTCCACCCCAGATTCCAGAATGGCGGTTTCGCCTGCGTAGATCCGTGCTCTCTCGCTCGCCATCCTCGTGCGGTTGACTATGCAGTTTCCTGGCCAAGCGGGGGTTTCGCATCTAATTCTAGCGTCCAACCTGTGTTGGATTTTTCCTTTCACCCGCGCGACTCAATTTAACGCTTAGTCAGGCGAAACTGGAATGGAAGCTCCGCATACCGTTGGTGCTGCGCCTAGTTTGATCCACCGATTCTTACCCCGTGATGCTCGCGTATAGCAACTATTCTCGTTGCACGCCCTTCAGAGAACAACCCGTCGTGTTATCGTTAGCTCACCATCACGGCGGAAAAGAAACACGGAGTTCCTCTCACAACACTGCGTTGGAAATAGCTGGCTGTAGGAAGACTACTTGGTGCTGAGTTTAGCGCTTTGTAAAAAAGGGGAATAAGGATCACGGCCGAATAAAGGGGCGTGATGGAAGCTCTTCAGAAGCTGCAGGTAGGACGTTCGTTTGAACTGCTGTGAAACAATTAATTGCTGTAAAATAAAAGTAGGGATCACTTTACGGACGTTCCTGATCCAATCAAATGGAAGCGGAGCAGTCGCTTTGACCGAAACTGCATGACCGTCATGACGGTGACCGCCAGAGTAATCCCAGCAACATTTAGATGCAAACTCAAGGGCCTTCGAATACTTAAGCGCAAGAGACCCGTTTCTTGCCGGTGCGTTGGCGTTACTTCACCTGTCCATGACAATAAGTTCAATCCTTTTTTTACTTGCCCTTTCTCATCCCTCGAACTCCTCTCAACAGGGTATTTTTACCCGGCGGCATCACTTTGGCGGAGAGTCATCGCACGATCGCCAGCGACGACGAAGTCTGCGACGAACGGCGAGCGATTGTCGCAGCGCTCCTAATTATTCCATTCCCCCAAGTCTCCCTAACGAGATCTCCGCTGCTGCTACTACTAACCTAGAATCCACGACGGTCACGCCTCCCCCCGCTAATAGCACGAGCACAACATTAGAGATGCTCGCTAGAGTCGCGTTGGGATCGCCGATTCGAAAAGGGTTTCGCCGGGAGCGTGTGTCTCGATCAGAGCGTGATACCCCCGTTATTCGTCCGCAATCGGCGCCGGCTTCCCCGGCGAGGGGTCGCGCCGTCACTTGCGGTGTAATAAATCACTGCGTGAAGGAGCAGCAGCAGCAGCAGCAGGAGGAGCAGCAGGATCAAACATCCCACCGTCCAGTTTCCCCGTTTTTCGGACGATCTCGCTCGTCGCGATGTTCCCAAAGCTTTCCGCCCAGCTGCGGAATCGGAAGCCCCCGCACTCCGCGCTACCGCCGATACCTGTGCGGCGTGCCGTGCGTCGATGACGTGGATTGGGACCGGGATGTCATGTTCCCGGACGATGATGACGTGGCAGATGACAGGGACGGGCGAGATCAGATGGGTAACACAGACGGTGGCGAAAGTCGCGCGCTTTTCGCGGAAGTGACTTTACAGACGCTAGGAGCCGAAAACAGCCTAGGAGAGGAAAAAGCGGCTGAGGGAGGGCGAAACGCAGTTTCCTTAGGAGCGGAAAGCGCTTTTGTGGAGCGGAACGCACAGACAAGTCCCGACGGGTCGCAGATGCCGATGCTACACAGAAACGATGCTTCTTATAGAGGAGTCGAAGCGTCCAGAGAGGCTATTCATGGTTCGCTGAGGCGGCGCGAGGGGCGGGGGACGCGGGGAGCAAGGAGGGCGCGGAGCCTTCCGCCGAACTGCAGCGGCCTTCTTGCGGAGGAGGAAGGGGACTCCGCGGAGTCCGCGCGGGCGGCGGAAATTGTCGCCGCAGGGGGATTGGCGCGAAGGGCGGAAAGCGGCGGAGCAGCCAGCGGGATTAGTCCGCGCACTTGCCGGTCGCAGAGTCCGCGTGGGAGGCGGAAAGGCGGAAGGGCTGGCGGCGGGCATGCGACGATTTTCGGCGACGAAAACGACTCTTCTGCGACGGCGGGGCGGAGCTGGTGGACCGCCGACGGTGCCCCCGCGGCGGATGCGGCGTCAATCACGGCGAGCGACGCGGACAGCGGAGTATCTTCCGTTCGTCTTCGCAATCAACTCGACGGCGCGAGATCGCCGTGGGAAGGCGGCGCGGGGCGCGCGCTGGTGGACGTGGAGCGGCGCCAATCGCGGAGTTTGGACGGCAACGGACGGCTGCGCGATGCGGCGGCCGGCAGGACGGAAGGCGGAGACGGCAACTCCAATCGCTCGACAGCATTTTCAAAACGGACGCCGGCGGCTGTAGCTGCTGTCGAAACCGAAGCGGCGGTTCAGGGAAAGGCGGCTACAACGAGAGCGGGAACGAGCGCATCTGAGGGGGGCGGCGCAAGTGCGGCAGCAAGAGATGCACGAGCGGACGCTCCGGATGACGTGGCAGCACAAGCGCAAGTGGGGCGCGCGCAAGGAGGAGGGCCGGCGGAGCAGGCGGAGAAGGCGGAAGGCGGCAAAGGGGGAGAAGGCGGTGGCGGAGAGTGCGCAGCGGAGCCCCGGAGGGGCGATGTCAGACAGGGGATAGGGGGAGGCGGAAAGCGGATAGGCGCAAGGGGGCATGGGGGGAACACGGTGGGCGGAGGAGCAGCAAGGGAGGCGAGCGATAGGGAGGTATGCAGCGTGGTTGAACTGTGGAACCCGTTTTATAGCGACGACGTTATCATTATGAAGTGTAGCAGTAGCAGCAGCGGCAGTGAGTCGAGTGAAGGTAGTGGCGATGATTATGAGAGGGAAGGCAGGGGGACGAGGAAGAAGAGGAGCAAGATGGGGAGGAGGGGGAGGAGGGTACGCAGTGGGAGCGGGGAGAAGGAGAAAGAGGAGACTTACATTGGTATGGGCGAACGGGAGGGAGGGGAGGAAGGGGAGGGCGAGGAGGGCGAGGATGGGTTGGTGAAGAGCGGGAGCAGTGGGCAGTGGCACCGGCAGTGGTGGGTCCCCACTGATGCCCTCACCAGCACCAGCACCAGCAGCACCAGCAGCAGTGGGAGCAGTGACGGTGGCGGGAGTGGTGGCACCAGCACAGGCAATACGAGCCGCCGCAGCGGCAGCAACAGCAGCGGCAGTGGCAACGCTGTTGGTGGTGGTGCTGCTGATGCTGCTGTTTCTGGTGATGATTTTGATGGAAGCAGCAGCAGCGGTGGGAGCAGCAGAGGTTGCAGCAGCGGGTGCAGTGGCAGCAGCGGGGAAAGTCGCTGCCAGCTCTCAGCACACACAGACGGCCATGACGCTCCTGAGGCTGTTGCTGCTACTGCTGCTGCCGCCGCAGACGACAGCGATGGTAGAGCAGCCGCTGCTAGTCGTGGTGTTGCCAGTGCTGCTGCTACTGCAGCAGCACCTGTTGCTGCTGCTACTGCAGCAGCAGCTGTTGCTGCGGAACAGCCCGAAGCCCAACCGCATGCGGCAGCACAGGACTTCTTCCCATTGGATGGGTTCTTCCAGCCCCGATTCGACCAGCTCTCCTCCACCGACTCGTCCTGCTCCCCTGACCTCGTCTTCTCCTTCCAAACCCCTCACACCACTGCACACTCCCTCCCCTCCTCCCCCCTCGATCCCTCCTCTTTCCTGGACTGCACGCCGTCCCTCTGTGCTCCTCCACCCTTTCTCACTCTCTCGTCCGAGAAGAGAGGGAGTGGTGGGGAGGGTGAGGTGATTGCAGGGGGTCTGACAGCTATAGAGGAAGGTAAGGAGGGCACTGAGGTGGGTGCAGCTGCAACTGCTGGTGTAGATGCTGCGGATACTTGTAACGCTGCTGTGACTCGCAGCACTCTTGTTGCTACTGCACATGACGATGAAGGCCGCTGCTGCTGCTGCTGCTGCTGCTGACGGTAGCAGCAGCGACAGCGACTCGTTTTTGAGTGACCCGTTTCACCGCGGAGTGAAGCTGGAAGACGTGCTGCGGAAGTGGGACCTGGGCGCGGCTATTCACGACGACGCCCAGAGTAATGAAAATCAAGTAATCAAGGTTGCTGCCATGTGCACAGGCACAAAGCGGGTTACTGGAACAAATCAGGACGAGCCCTTTGGGCCAGGCATGACTGCTGGCAATAGCGGTCCTTCCACCAACTCTCCTGCTCGCTTCCCCAAGTCCACCCCTCCAACTGCTATCAATACTAAGGCAAACAACCCCAGCAGCACACCGCCTGCTGCCACCACTGTCACTGCCACCACCAATGCTGCTGCCACCACCACCACTAGCATCAACCCACGGCGTCGCCTCACCTCAGCTGTGATTCGAGGAGCCAATCATAAGCACTCGCACTCGCAACTGCCCTACTCCTCCCCCACCTCCTCTGGTATTGACTCCTCCCTGTCACCTGCTGCTACCCCTCCCCGGACCATCCTCGGCCGATCCGCGTCGTTGGGCTCGGCAGGAGGTTCGGCGCGGCTGGGAGTAAGAGGAGGGGTGAGCACAGCTGACGCTGTTGCTGCGGCTGCTGCTGCTGCTGCTGCTGCAGTTGCCGCTGCATCTGCTGTGGCTGCAGTTTTGGGTGGTGCGGGCAGTGGGACGAATACCCTTGGGACCTCTGCTGCTGCTGCTGCTGCTGCTGGGATGGCTGCTGGTGATGCTACAGAGGCTTTGGGCACCAGTTGTGACACAACGGCAGCAGTGTCAGGAGAGAAGGCAGAGAATGCTGACAGTAACAGCATAAGTGGAAGCGACAGCATAGGCAGCAGTTGCAGCAGCAGCATTGGCGGGAGCAGCGTGAGCAATGGAGGCAGTATCAACGGTCTCACTGGCAGCAGAGGCATTGGCAGCAGCAGCAGCATTCTTGGGGAATTGCGGGAGTGCAGGAGCAGTGGGCTAATTCGGGTGCTGCTGGCTCAGAGTGCAACCAGGAAAGGTGGGGAAGGCATGCGTCAAATGGAAAAAAGAGGCAGTGTGTTACAGAATGTGCAGCAGGCGCAACCGCAGCAGCAGCACCTGCAGCAGAAGCAGCAGGTGAAGCAGGAGCAGCAAGAAGGGCGGCAAGGAAGGCCAGAGCAAGTAGAGGCAGTGGAGCCTGCTGTCAAGAACATGCAGAAGAAGACAGAAAAAGAGCTGTCTAGGAAACGCCGTCGAAATGGGGAGCGAGACGAAGAGGAAAAGGTGAAGGGCACGAGGAGGCGCAGGAAGGAGTTCAGGCGCTGTTTGGGAGTGAAGAGGAAGGGTGTGAGGATGGTGGTAGGGCCTCGACGGCTTGAGCTGCTAAAAAAATGGCTTTTGGAAGTCATTGCAGACGCGCAGGGGAAAAATGCAGTGATATGCTA
The DNA here is from genome assembly GCA_947470075.1 of Closterium sp. Yama58-4. Classification (NCBI taxonomy): domain Eukaryota; kingdom Viridiplantae; phylum Streptophyta; class Zygnematophyceae; order Desmidiales; family Closteriaceae; genus Closterium; species Closterium sp. Yama58-4. The sequence continues at coordinate 831,201 of CANIUD010000879.1, read as the reverse complement.
GGAGGGGCTATGTGACGTTTTGGGGATTGTTTTGATTTATAGGTGAGGGTTTGATTAACTCCTAGTCAAACCCACTAGGGCGTTTTGCGTAACATGATGACCCGTTCCTCTTACATAATTGTAGCGTGTTTCATAAATGCTTATTGCTCAAGAGTCCGCATTGCAGGGTATGCTTTACGCTGAAAATTCGTGCGACATTCCACGACGCCAAGCGGCATTCATCTGAAGCAATTTGCCACGCGAATCGTTGAGCGAAAAGCGCAGGTACTGGCTGGCGATTTACCTTAGGTGAAGTTGGCGCTGATTCTTTTCGTCGTCCATCATTTCGAGAAGCTCGCTGACGAGTTTCACGATGTCCGTCGCGAGCAGAAGCTCGTTGTTGCTTCTTGTCTGTGCCATCGCAATTCTTGTTTCCCCAGCATCATCCGAGATTGTGCGACGGCCAATTGTGCTCGCGAGCCAATCCATCGACACTCGCTTGCTGGTCTGCGACCTCGGGAACAGCGAAACTTGGTAAGCGAAGTGCCTTTGTTGGGAATTGTGCGACCATGAAAATTTCGTACCTTTCTCCCTGTCACAACCACCCTTTTCTTTCTGCTTGCTTGAGGTTGAAATTGGTGGAATTTGAGAATTGATCAGGGAGATGTTTTTTTTGGGAAGAAGGCAGCAGCGAGCTCAAGCCATTCGCACTGACGAATTTGTCTCGTCTTCCCCATTTTCAGCTCACATAAGCGTCCGAGGAACGCGTTGCTCGATTTTTCCGGCTGCGAAAATGGCGAAACGGAATCGTCGGTCGAGGATGCGACTTCACGTTCTTCAGATAATCTTCGAAACAAGATCAGGGAAGTCGGGGACCGGATACCGCTCCGTTCTCCTGAAACTGTCCGCGCTCTTCGCGCATTGCATGTTCTCGTTCAGTTCGCCAACGAAGACTCTCAGAGTAGCAGAGAAGATATCAGGGACCGGCTGCTTAAGGACGTCCATAAAGTCGGCGGGCGAATCCTGAACTATATACCGGTCGACTCGTATCTGGTAGTGCTTCCGTGTGTTAAGGCAGCTCACGCGCTTAGTCGGCTCTCCTACGTGTCATGGATTGGCCGTCTACGAGGAGAGTCGAAGCTAGCGCCTGAATGGGGCCCGATTTTGAGGTCAGTCACTCCGTCATTCCATCATTTCTTCTACCTTCGCTCTGAGATTCAGTCGTCAAATTCATTGTCTATTGATGTTGCCTCTAGTTAGCATATGCTGTCTTTCATCGTCGCTTCGTTTGTGAAAATCTGCGGTGCTAAATCAAGCTACTTTTCGTTTCAGGCACTACAAAACCGCGGATGACATCAAAGAGGAAAGCTCTATTTATGACATGATCGATGTGGACAAAGAAGGCCGACCACTGATCACAGTCGTGTTGCCAGATCAAGACCTTGTCGGCAACTCCAAAGCATATGCTTCCTTCATCCACAGAAGCCTGTGTGAAAAGTTTGTCCACTTGCGACAACCAACGAACGGATCAGATTCAGTCCGTCTGGGGGATCCGACGGTTCCAAGCTCTGCGGTGAACCAGTCGTCAGATTTTACCCATGTTGGAGTGACACAAGATGTCCATCAGCCGAAGAATCTCAATGATCCCCGCACCCAGCTTCTGGAAGAAACATCTGACAGCTTGTATTGCTCTACCTTCAGTGTGTCACTCGAAGGGATCAGCACCACCGCCATTCATGACTCAAGTCATGAAGATATAAGCTTATCAGCAGCAGACAGCATACCCGATAGCACCACATCTGATACTACCCAAAGTCATCAGCATCACCACCATGGCGTCATCACAAGTCAAGGTCTGCTGGTGCTGGCAGCGCCAAAGCCCCTGCTGCCTGCCGTGCTGCGCTGGCTGCAGCAGCAGGGGTGGGTGCAGTGGATCGCCCCCCGACCCCGCTCCCGCCTGCAGAACCGCTGGGCCTCGGCTGTCACTCAGAGCGGCACCTCCGTTGGCTTAGACGACGACCCAGGGTTCGGGTCGCCAGGGTCAGGCAGCGAAGGAGGTGGTAGTGAGCAGCAGAGGAGTGAGTTTGGGGCGGCGCGGCCGATGTGGAGTGCGGGAATTACGGGGTTTGGGCAGATTGTGGGGATCGGCGACAGTGGCATCGACATGCAGAGGTGGGAGTGTAGCATACCATTGTCGCCTCGTTTGGCTTCGTCCTCTTGCGCCGTTCTTGCTCTATGCAAGCTGCTTCTCCCTCTTGTCGTTGCCTTTTCAGCCTCCTGGATAGCCTCAGCCTCAGCCACACTAGGAAAGGCACTTTCACTCACGCTAGCCTCCCTTCGTCTCCTGCGCCCCTCACCCCTCCAGCTGCTTCTTCCGCGATGACGCCGTACCCCTCCAGGCCCGACTCACCGCAAGGTGGTGCAGTACCGAGTGGTAAACGGCGACACAGTGGACGAGCTGGGACACGGCACCCGCATGGCCGGCTCCACTTCCACTCACGCTAGCCGTCCTTACTCTTTCTGGCCCCTCACCCTTCCAGTTGCTTCTTCCGGGATGACGCAGTCCCCTTACCAGGCCCGACGCACCGCAAGGTGGTGCAGTACCGGGTGGTGAACGGCGACACAGTGGACGAGCTTCTGAGGATCTAAAAACAATCTGCTCCCTCCTCTTGACCCCCTACCCTACCCTCCAGTTGCTTCTTCCGCGATGATGCAGTGCCCCTGCCAGGCCCGACGCACCGCAAGGTGGTGCAGTACCGGGTGGTGAACAGAGACACAGTGGACGAGCTTCAGACAATCTTGAAATTTCTTTGTTTTTTTCTTTCCTCCTATTCACCCCTTATCATGCCAGTTGCTTCTTCCGTGATGACGCTGTGCCGCTACCAGGCCCCGCGCACCGCAAGGTGGTGCAGTACCGGGTGGTGAACGGAGACACAGTGGACGAGCTGGGGCACGGCACCCACGTGGCCGGCTCCGTGGCAGGCGCTTGCTCTCAGCAACAGCAAGCACAGCAACCACAGCCGGGGCAGCAGCAGGGGCAGCAGGGGCAAGCGGGGCAAGAGCAGGGGGGGAAGGGGCCGGAGAGTGTGGGTCTGTATCCTGGCATGGCGCCTGATGCGCGCATTGCCTTCACTGACATGGGCGAGGGCGATGTGGGGTACATCATGCCGCCTGGTGACCTGGGCAGTGGGTACTACGGGTGAGTGGGACTTTGTTGAGTCCACGTGGTGCTCTGGTGCACTGGTTGATACTTGATCTTTCACCATGAAATGTGACAAGTCCTCTAGTCTAAACTGTTTTGGTCCAATTTGGCCTCACTTTGCTTGGCTTCCTGGTTGTGTGATTGTGCGTGCAGGCAGGCAATGAAGGCCGGCGCGTTGATCCACTCGGACTCGTGGGCAGCAGGAGTGTTCGCATACGACTACATGGCACAGTCAGTTGACCGATTCACATTCAACAACCCTGTGAGCACCCAGCAATATCTGTGAGATGAAATGATTCTTTAGGCGCCTAAAAATCTTCGCACCTTCAACAATTCTGTGAGCACACAGCAGTAGCTGCGCCTGTCAACATGCTGCAATCAGCAACACGCAGGCAACCCTGAAGCTAGAAACCAATCTGTAAACCATACCCCAACAAGCCACACCCACGGCTTTAATGATGCTGTTCTGTTTCCCCTGTTCCAGGCTCTCTCTTTCCCTCTTTGCCCCCTCTGTTGTCTTTCCCCCCTCTTTTCTCCTTGCCCCCTCTGTCCCGTGGCAGAACTTCCTCCCAGTAGTCGCGGCAGGCAACATGGGTTCTGTCCACCGAGACTCAGGTGCGTGGGTTCTTATTCTCGTCACACCCTCCCCACCCAACTCCGCTACCCCTGTCTCATCTCGCCACCTGCGCTCGCCAAGATCTGTCTCACCGTGGATGCGACCCTCTCTGTATCACCCTTTCGATCATGAATATCTCTTTCTTAAACCAACCCACCTCCACTCCCAACCCCTGCCTTCCCCCCTCTCCCCCAGTCTCCATCTCATCACCTGCCCTCGCCAAGAACTGTCTCACAGTGGGTGCAACCCTCGGCAGTGTCGGCTCCTCAGCTTTCCAATGATGAAAACCTTTCTTCCCAACCCACCTCTGCTTCCCCCACCCCCCCCCTCTTTCTTTCCGCCAATCCTTTACCCCCTCTCCCCCAGTCTCCATCTCATCGCCTGCCCTCGCCAAGAACTGTCTCACAGTGGGTGCAACCCTCGGCAGTGTCGGCTCCTCAGCTTTCCAATGATGAAAACCTCTCTTCCCAACCCACCTCTGCTTCCCCCCCCCCCTCTCTCTTTCCGCCAATCCTTTACCCCCTCTCCCCCAGTCTCCATCTCATCGCCTGCCCTCGCCAAGAACTGTCTCACAGTGGGTGCAACCCTCGGCAGTGTCGGCTCCTCAGCTTTCCAATGATGAAAACCTCTCTTCCCAACCCACCTCTACTCCCCCCCCCCCCTCTTTCTTTCCGCCAATCCATTACCCCCTCTCCCCCAGTCTCCATCTCATCGCCTGCCCTCGCCAAGAACTGCCTCACGGTGGGCGCAACCCTTGGCAGTGTCGGCTCCTCCCCGCCTCTCCTCGCCACGCCCTTCAACCTCTCCATCCTCGCGCCCTCCCCCTCTCTCCTTCCCTCCGACCGCGCCTGGTACCCCCTCCTCTCGCACGCCTTTGGCGCGACCTTTCAGTCTGGCCTATGGGAGGAGGGGGTGGCGTGGGGGTTGGTGAGGGGGGAGCCAAGGGATGGGTGCAGAGCGGTGCGGGGCGGTAGTGGGAGCACGGGAGGGAGTGTGGCTGGGTTGATTGTGCTGCTCGACGCGGGGAACTGCCTGTTTGCGGATAAGGTGGGTGCCAGTCTGCTGCAGTTCTTTCCTCTGCTAAGACAGTTAAGCTGTTATTCTCTTGGTTCTTCTGTGCCATGTCATGTTCTGTGACAGTTATGCTGTTTCTCCGTTTTTGTGCTGTGCTGTAGGCCAAGTTTATGTTATGCTGCTACTACTCTGAGTCAACGTCAGGTCGTTTCAGACCAGAATTACATACACCTCATCTCTTATTCACATCCAATCTACCACGATTGTATCTCCTTATAACGTGCCGCGCACACCGTTTCAGTTCAGGAACGCGCAGGCAGCAGGAGCAGCAGCAGCGGTGATTGTGGCCAACGACACTCTCGGCTACTTCCCCATGGCTGCTCCCTTTGGTGCTGACCCCAGCATCACCATCCCAGGTGCGCTCCCGCACCAGCTCTCACGCATTCTCTCACACCATCTCTCGCACCATCCAAAACTGCTTCTTCTTCCCCCTCACACTGGGCTCGACCCTAAGATGGGTCCGTACGTTTTTGGAACCACGTAATCGTAATGTTACGCGTAAACGTAAACGTACGCGTACGTACGCGTAAATTCGCGTTACATATGTCCGGGCAGGTAAAAATTTTGTCAATCGGGGCCGTCGGCTAAGGGCGCAGGACAAAAGGCAGGATCTGAGATAAACAATGTTGCAATTATGTGAGTGGGAGGAGGGGGGAAAGTGTGCTCGGGTTGGTAAACCAGCAGATGAAACCCGTCACCACAAACTATTTGGGTGGTGGTCGAAACATCGTCGCACCACCTTTTGGCTGTGCATCTACAGCCAAAAAGAGGGTACAAGATTGTTTGTTGGGCAGCCCAAAAAAAACTAACCTGCCCGAAAACGTAAACGTAATTTTGATCCGCACACGTAACGTAAAACGTACGTAAACGTAAACGTAAAACATACGTAAACGTACGCGTAAGATCCAACTTAGGCTCGACCTAGCAGCATCACACCCACTCCCCCCCTGTACGACCACTGCATTTTGCTCATATCCGCCCACCTGCAAGTTTCACTCTTTTAATCTTCTACTCCCCCGTGCATGTGCCAGGTGGCTCTGTACCGCAAGCAGTGGGCGCCATTCTAGATGCGGCTCTCAGGAGGGGCCAGCCTGTGCAGGTGCGTGAGACAAGCCTTCACTCGTGAACCTTCCCTCATCTGGCTTCCACCCCCACCATGCCTCCCTCCCTCGTTCCTACTCCCCTGCTCTCAATAGTCGTCAGCCAGGACTGTCATTGCTGTAACCGCACCTCGTCACTTCTCCCCATCTGCCCACCATCTACCCCCAGCAGGCGTCCATCTCGCCCTTGGCAGTGCCTCTCGCCTTCCGCCCTGCCAGCACAGCACGCTTTTCCTCGTGGGGTCCCTTTTGAGGCCCCTCAAGACCCATCCCTCCCGCTCACTTCCCACCTTCACACCAATTCCCCCCAGCAGGTGTCCATCTCGCCCCTGGTAGTGTCCCTTGCCTTCCGCCCAGCCAGCATGGCTCGCTTCTCCTCGTGGGGTCCCACACCTGATGGTCGCATCAAGCCCGACATCTCTGCTCCAGGTAATGCTGGCAGGACTTGATTATGTTTGTTCTGCCCTTCAACGCAAGAACACGGCTGTACTTGGGCCGCTCTTTCCTTTGCTTCTCTCACCCCTCCCATTACATTCCCCACTCCTTTCTTTGCTGATATCACCACTCCCTGTGCTAATCTGACACCTTTCCATGCTTGTGGCTCTCCTCCTTCCGTGTGTCTCTCCCCCTTCCTTACCACTACTTGTCTCCGTGACTTTCTTAATGGCAGGGGAGGGCATCTGGTCAGCAAAGAGCAACCCCAACCTTCGCCAGCCATCGTGCGCCCTCACACGTGAGTGCTGCAGCCAGCCCTTCAGGTACCCATCAGTCAGGAGTCCATCACGTGCCCATTTGATATCAAAACGTATCTGTTCGTTTTTCTCTTCCCCTTCTCCCAGAGATGCCATGCACCTCCATATCCAACCCCCACCACTGCTGCCTCTCCAGCAACACTCTATCTGTTCTTCCTCACTTCTCTTCTCTTCTCCTCTTCCCACCATCCAGAGATGTCAGGCACCTCAATGGCCACGCCTATCACTGCAGGCTCGGCTGCTGCTGCTGCTGATGCTTACACCATCTTCTCTCCTCTCCTCTCCTCGTCTCCTCCCCCCCACCATCCAGAGATGTCAGGCACCTCAATGGCCACGCCCATCACTGCAGGCTCGGCTGCTCTACTCAGGCAATACTTCATGGACGGCTTCTACCCCACTGGCCAGAGGGTAACCCCGTGTCCTGCCCTGTAAAACTGTGACAGGTTTAGGGCATGCCTGTTGAAACTTTCTGTCCCTTGCAGGCTATATGTGATGATGGCACCAGTGGTCATTTATTAGAAAACGATTCAGTTCAGTCTACTCAAAAGCCATATAACTCTTCATCTAAACTCTCATCCCCCCTTCTGTGCTCTTGCATTCTTCTAGGTTCCAGCCAATGGTTTCGTGCCAAGTGGCATGCTGCTCAAGGCCACGTTGATAAACGGAGCCATGCCTCTCACAGTTGGAAACGGTGAGTCTCACCACAAGACAAAAGAAAAGCTCTTCTCTCTCTGCTCTCTGCTCTTAGCCCTTTGCGCTCTGCTTTTTGCTATCCCCGCTGTACTGTCCCACTTTGCGTTTCCCCTGCCTCTTTCACTCTGTGCCCATGCTCCCTGGCCCTCACCAGGTGACCGCTACCCTATCGACGCGCCACCCTCCATGAACCAGGGCTTTGGTCGCGTGCACCTGGTGTGATACGGTTTAATTCGGTTTGAGACGTTTCAAATGTTGTGCTCTCCCGCCCCCACCAGGTGACCGCTACCCTATAGACGCACCACCCTCCATGAACCAGGGCTTTGGTCGCGTGCACCTGGTGTGAAACGGTTTGATTCGGTTTGAGACGTTTCAAATGTTGTGCTCTCCCCGGCCCTCACCAGGTGACCGCTACCCTATAGACGCACCTCCCTCCATGAACCAGGGCTTTGGTCGCGTGCACCTGGGCAATGCTGTGCCTGTAGCGGGTACAGCATCCTTCACTACAGTGGCAATCGAGGGTCCTGCCCTGAAGACCGGTAACGGTTACCGCATCTGCTTGCTGGTTGATCCTGAGAGGAGCGATGGCGGAACAGGGAGCGAGGATGTCAAAATCACACTCACCTGGTAAGTGTCTTGTTTAGATTTTTTTTTTTTTTGTCCTCTCTCTGAAGCACTCCATATTGCACACTCACCCTATTGCACACTCACCCAACTCAATCCCCTCTTTCTTGGTCCCACCCTGTCCAGGTACGATGCACCGGCAGCACTGGTGGCGAATCAGAACGCAGCGACACCGCTGCTGGTGAACAACCTGGACCTCTCAGTCACCTCCCCCACGGGCCACACCTTCTTTGGGAATGGGGGGCTGGCCCCTGATGCCCGCAACACTGTTGAGCAGGTACCCCAGCCCAGTCCATGTGCTTGCGCTTGATTCTAATCTTGCCATGCCTATCTTTCTCCGTCCTCAGGCCACGATGTCACCCATCTGCCCCCATAACCCCATGTCACCCATCTGCCCCCGTAACCCCATGTCACCCATCTGCCCCCGTAACCCCATGTCACCCATCTGCCCCCGTAACCCCATGTCACCCATCTGCCCCCGTAACCCCATGTCACCCATCTGCCCCCGTAACCCCATGTCACCCATCTGGCCCCATCTGGCCACATCTCGCCCATCTGCCCTCATGCCCCCATTCCTCATGTCTCCATGTGCCCGCATCTACCCCCAGGTGCTCATCACAGCGCCACAGCAAGGAGTGTACACAGTGGACGTGAGAGCAGTGCAGGTCAACATGCCCATGCCAGGCACGGGACCAAGCTCCACCTCAGACGCCTCTCCAGCCAACCCCTCAGGCAGCCCCACAGCCAGGGCCTTTAGCAGGTCCCCTGGCAATAAACCTAGCAGCCCCCCTAGCAGCAGGGACGGCGGGCAGCGTTTTGCCGTGGCTGCCAGAGGCCCCATCACTCAAGTCGACTGCCTCTGTGAGCCCTCTTCGCCCCGCCTGGCACGCACCCTTGTGCTCTCTCCCCCTCTCAACCCTCCCAGCAAGCCCTCTTTTCTCGTACCTCTCTTTATTTAGCCTCTCTCCTTGCCTTTCTCTTTCCCCCTTCCCCTCCCCCCCCCCCCCCTCCCCGGCTCCCGCACCATCCAAATCTGCAGTTGACCCTCCTACACCGCACCAGTCCAACAAATCCTCTCTGTCCCTCTCCAGTCAATTTGCCTCTCTAATCCCCCTCTTCCCATCCCCTTTTCCCCCACTTTCCCCCCCATCCAGATGTGCAAGCGGATCCCCCTCCCCCGCCCCTATCCAACAGCCCCTCCCTCTCCATTCCGCTCCTCTTCCCCGCCAGCCCTGCCACCACTGTCCTCTGCGGCCTCACTCGGGTCACCTCCATCACCAGCAGCACTACCACCAGCAGCACAACCAGCAGCAGTACTGCATCAGCAGCAGCTGCTCCCAGCACTGACGGGCTGATGGATGTTACTGCAACTGATTCGTCTGCAGCGGGGGAGGATGGATGGGGTGGCGGATGGGGGGTGGGGGGTGCAGAGGCAACGAGTGAGGAGGTAGAGGGTGGGGCGTTGGGTAGTGTGGGAGCGGGAGCAGGAGTGGCAGGAGGGGAAAGCGGATGGCTGGACCAAGGGGCAGAGGAAGGGGCGGCAGGAGAAGTCGGAGAGGAAGGAGGAGGGGTAGCAGCATTGGGAGGCGCAGGGGGAGAAGAGAGTGGTGTGGTGGTGCTGCCTTGGGGGTCGTGCACCTCGCCTGTCACCTTCCCATCCCTCGATACTGGCACCTACGTCTTTTCAGCACAGCTCCTAGACACCTCCTACACTAACACCCTCATCAGCCCTCCTTACAGAACCACCTTTGCGGTAGATCTCGATGCACCTACCACCACACTCTCCTCTTCTTATACTCCTGCCACCACCGCAACCGCTTCTTTCACCTTCTCTTCCACATCTGCTGACGTCAGCCACTTCCAATGCCAGCTCAGCGCCTCGTCGCTCTCGCCTCCCCCCACCGACCCCATCACCCCGCAGCCAATCACGTTCGGCGAAGCAACCAGCATCCCCACCGGCCTGCTCGAATGGCTGTTTCCCCCCTCTATAGTCACACAGAGCGAGCAGCTCCCAGCCACAAGCCCAGGAGGACAAACCCCTCGTTTAGATCACACCCAGGGAACCACTACTTGGGCTAATTGCAGCAGCCCAGTCTCTTACCCTGGAATCTATGACGGTAGCTATGCTTTCTCCGTGAGAGCTGTGGACCAGGCTGGGAATGCGGATCCCAACCCCCCTATAGTCACATGGGCGCTCGATACTGTCCTGCCGAAAGCCGTGATTCTAGAGGCGCCGGTGGTGTATTCGAACCAAGGGAGTGTTCGGCTCGCGTTCGTGCTTGATAGCGAAGTGCAGTCTGCACAGACGAGGGGCATGCAGATGGCATTCCAGGCGCTTCAGCCACCAATGGTTGAGTATCTGAACCAGCAAAGCGTCCCATTCGTGTTAGACTCACAGCCAGCGGACTTACAGGAATTCCAAAGCTCACAAGAGTCACAAGGGTCACAAGAGTCACAACCACTACAGTCACCAGATTCAGGGCCAGCAGAGTGGAGCTGCATGCTGCAGGCGTGGAGTGGTGCCACGTCCCCTCCTCCCCTCTTTGACTGGCGCAGCTGTAGTAGCCCCTTCCTGATGGGGCTGGACAGTAGCAGCAGCAGTGACAGCAGCAGCAGTGGCAGCAGCAGCAGTAACAGTAGTGACAGCAGTGACAACAGTGGCAGCAGCAGTGGTAACAGCAGTAGCAGTGACAGCAACGGGTGGTATCTCTCTGCACCGCTTCCAGACGGCACATACCTCTTCAGTGTGCGTGCCACGTCAGCATGGAACCGCCACGGCCTCAACAACGCATCAGCCAGAGCAGCTTTCACTGTCGACGCTACACCTCCACGCATACTGCTCCTCTCCCATCCCCCCCGCGTCCTCAGTCAACCCCAGGCGACTTTCTCCTTTCTCTCCCCCAAAATGGTCACCTTCAGCTGCCGACTCACCACCTCTCCTTCCCTTCAACCCGCTGACTCCTCCACTTCCTCTTCTCCACTTACTACCTCTTATCCCTCTTCTTTATCCTCTTCCTCATCTTCCTCCTCCCCCTCCACTTCACCCCTCTCTTCCACCATTCCCCTCTCGCCATGTGTCAGCCCCGTGCGCTACGACCTGCCAGATGGCACGTACACGTGGCAGCTGTCAGCTGTGGATTGGGCTGGGAATGAAGCTGAACCGGTGGTGCTGGAATTCATAGTCGACAGCACACCGCCAACAGTGGAAATCCTGTCTCTCTCTGTCGTACCTGACTCCACTCCTCTCAACTCCTCCAACTCTACTCCTACCAACTCATCCTCCCAGCTACCCACCCCTCTCCCCTCTGCCACCTTACTTGCTACCTTTTCTGGTTCAGACGGCCAATCAGGCTCCGGAATCTCGGGATTTCTCTGCCACGTGGCATTACTTGATTCGCCGGACCCGCCTCCACTATCTTCCGGTGCCTGGGCGCCGTGCTCCAGTCCGTTGAAAGCACCTGGGCTTTCACCTGGGCAGTACAGGCTGATGGTTGTGGCGAGAGACAGAGGGGGTATGATCAGCAGCGTACCTGGTATGAGCAGTTTCGCTTTAGAGGCACCTGTTGTGGTGACGGGTCTAAGGGAGGAAGGAGGAGGAGAGGGAAGCAGCCAAGTAGGTTCTCCTGATACCGGCACCAATGGTGGTAGACCCGTTTCACAGGCTGCTGCTGCGGCTGCTGCTGCTGCTGTTCCTGGTGTGGCATTTGTCGCTCCCCTTCCACCCGCATACAGCAACAACAGCTCAGCCACGCTCCACTTCATCACTATGCGCAGCAATGCAACGTCCTCAAACGAGGACGCACTGAATCAGCCTACAGCTCCTTCTGAATGCATCCTGCTTACCACCCCCCTCCTCCTCTCCACGCCTTATCAACCGTCCACGCCTTCCCAGTCTCCTTCCCCGCCTCCCCTCCTCGCATGGCCATGCAGCAGTCCCACCTTCCTGCACTCCCTCCCAGACGGCCGCCACCAGCTCTGGGTGCGACTGCTGGGGGAGCAGCGCAGGGAGGGGACTTGGACAGCTTTCTCCTGGACTTTCGGTGAGTGCATGCCCTTGCTCCCCCGCCAACTCCATACTCCCCTTCATCCCCTCCTCTAAGTGCTTGACCAGCTTCCTTCCTCGGTTGTTCCCCCCCTCAGCTGCTTATCGTCCTTCCTGATTCTCTGACACCATATCTCCCCATTCTTGCCTCACTCTCGAAAGCTCCTTTGTTTTTGCAACCTCATGTCTCCGCTTCTGCCATCCCTTCACACACGTCCTTCCTTCCTTCCCTCCTTCCCTCCTACCCTTTGACTCTTTCCCCCAGACACCACCCCACCCTCCACGTCCATCTCCTGGGCCAATGACAGCGTGCCAGGTGTCGCCTCCTCATTGAGCCCCACAGTGCGGGTGCTGGGGAGAGAGGAGGAAGGAGGGAGTGGGGTGGTGCGTCTTGAGTGTAAATTGGAGGCGATGATGGGAGGAGGGGGAGCAGGAGATGGAGGGGAAGGAGGTGTAGAGGGGAGAGCAGGCACCATTGGAGGCACCTCCACGTGGCAGGCTTGCATTGGCTCGTTTCCACCTGCACCCGACACGCCACCGACCAATCACAGCACAGACAGCTCCACCTCTCAACTGACAGCTGACGTCACCCTCGCCTCTCTCCTCCCCTCCCCATCCAACACTCTCCCTGACAGCGCGTGTGCATTCAGTGCTGCCCTCCCTGACGGTGTCTATGCCTTCACTGCTAGAGCTGTGGATGCAGCAGGGAATGCGGACCCAAACCCACCCTCAGTGTGGTTTGTGGTCAGTTCTTGGGCGATATCCCTGGCTGGGTTGGAAGTGGGAGACCAGGGAGGAGGTGAAGTGGGGAGCGAGGGAGTGGATGCTGCTGCCAGTGTTGGCAATGCTGTTACTGGTACCACTGCAGGCACATACTCTCCGTCCCGCCTTCTCTCCACCGCCTTCCCATCAGTTGCCATTGCATGTGACGGCCGCTGCACTGCCATGCTGCCTGCCCCATTTCTCTGTGAGCCTCCACTTCCTCAAAAAGACACAAGCCTGACTCAATCCAGCCCACCATCAACAGCACCATCCCTGTCCCCATCCGCATCCGCATCCTCGTCACCCCATTCTTCACCACCACCTGCCTGCACCACTCTAGAGTCTCTCGTTGCACCCAGCACTGCCAGCAGTGGCGGGTTCAAGGTGCTGGTTTCAAGGGGAGAGGAACTGAAGGGAGGATCCCTGGATGGGGGTGTAGCAGCAGCACCGAGTCCAGCAGCAGAAGAGGCAACCTCTGCTTCTCAAGAAGAACAGGCGCCTGTGCTATTCAACGTGCTCTCTGACGTCGTATCCTTCACCTTCCCCCCTGCTCTAACTCCCAAACACGACTCTCACCCTCCTGCTGGTGACCTGAGAGTGGGCCCTGCCTCCCAGTCCCACCCTGCCCTTGCATCGCCTCTGCTCATGATCGGATTCTCCCTGCCATACCTATGTGACCCAAGCAGCAGCGACACTCCGTGCTCTGACGTGCAGGCCTGGGGAGCGGGCTCTGCTGCCTCTGCTCCGGCAACAGGAGTAGCAACTTCGGTAACATCAGCAGCAGTAGCGGCAGCAACGGCAGGACAACCAGCAGCAGCAGCAGCAGCAGCACCAGAAGCAGCAGCAGCGGAAGCACCAGTGGCTGTGCAGGGCTTTTCACTGCAGGAGGTTCTCTCCTCTGCCATCAATGCGTCTACCCCTGCAACTCATGCCATCACCATCCTCTTCCACCCTCACACAACACCCATATCCCCATCACTACCACCGCCACCAGTACCATCAACACCACCACCATCACCGCCACCATCACCACCATCCCCATCATCATCAGCATCAGCGCGATCACTACCATCACCAGCACCATCCTCATCCCTGCACCAGCTTGGTAACCCTCCAGTGGACGGATGGCAGCTGCTGGACACGCGACTGCTCTGGCAGCAGCAGCAGCAGCAGCCCGCCGTGGCCACCTTCTCTGCCCTCCGCCCTGGGCTCTACGCTGTGGCGGTGCAAGAAACGAGTGAGTGTTCCACCCTAACGACTTCCCTTAACCATCTCAAAAGCCCTCGCTGCCCCTTGTTCTGGTCTCTATACATAATGAAACTGCCTTAATCGCTACTTTCTTTGTCCTTTCTTCCAAATGGCAAGCAATTTGAGCGGCATCCCCACTCACCCACGCCTCACATCCCTTCCCACGTGACATCCTAAATCCAATCTTTCTCCTCTCCCCCCGTTGCTGTGCCTCTGTGTGCGTCTGGCCGGCCTGTTTTGGACTGGACTGCGTGTGGCTGGTTCAGGCAATCAAGTCCCTTCCACTCTCACCAGCGCCCCACCAGCCATGAGAATGAGCTCTCCTGCTGCATCCAGCAAGGCGTGGGTGATAGCGCTAGCAGTCTCACTTGGTGTGGGTGCTCTCGTGGTCGCAGTGGGGCTTGCGGTGCTGTTTGTGCGGGTTAGAGGCCGTGCCAGGGTTTCACCGCACCTGCGCAAATGATTGGGGCCCCTGGTGCGTGCCAGGGTCGTTGGCAGTTTCAAAACAAACATAACCGGTACGCACATACTGCTGTACGTTACGCATGCTGCTGTTGCGATACATGGCTGCCTTACCCTTCAATCAGAGCAGCTGTGCCTGGTGCACTGCCATGCCATGGGATGGATGGCATAGCATGGCGTTCTTGCAAGGGCAGGAGGTGGAGCCAACTCAATAAACTCGTATCAAGAGGAGTATCAGGTGCACCTTGTGGTGGTCCCAGAGGACAGTGCCTGGTTGTGTACCTGAACATTCCCTAGGACAATAGGCATTGATACCATAGGTACTTGTTGGAATGTGAAGTTACGGTACGTATAGTTGAGTCAACTATGGATATTGCAATGAGACCTAAGCTGGTACCACAATGTGTACTACACTTAGGGGGAAAGCTTGTGTTTCATCCTAGCATGTTGTTGTAGGCAGCTCAGCATGTTCTCACTTATTCACCACCTTCGCAATCTGAACAGCAGCACCAAGAAAGCTGTCTGAGATTGAGTCATGTCTCCTCCTCCAGCCTCCCCAATACAGTGCAGCCTACTCCATCATGCTTCCTGCTGCAGGACTCCTCTTTCCTGGCCAGGCACACATGAATGACAAAGAGAGGGCTTGGATTGTGCCAGCTCCCAAGGAGGGGAAGGAAGCCGATTACATCTAGCGAGGCTGGACGATGGAAATATTGGATACCATGGAAGAGGTAAAGTGAGATATAAAGAGGGTTATATTTTTCTTACCAGTGTCTTTGCAAGCATGCTACACGTTGCTGTCGGCCCCAACCTCCACTTGTTCCCTCTCTGTTTGCTCCTCCTCTTTCCGCTTCTTCTCCTTCTTATCCTTCTTCTCCTTCTTTTCCTTCTTCCCCTTCTTCCCCTTCTTCTGATCTTCAGCCTTCTCATCCCCCTTCCCTTCCTCACTGCTATCCTTACCCACACCCACATCTCCCACACTGCCCCTCTCCCCTGCATCTTCCTTTCTAATCCCCTCCTCACTCTCTTGCTCACTTCTACCTACTCTCTCTGCCTTCCCAGTAGCTTCCTCCATCTCCTCCCTACTAACATCCACCACCCCCTCCCCCATCTCCTCCCTACTAACATCCACCACCCCCTCCCCCATCTCCTCCCTACTAACATCCACCACCCCCTCCCCCATCTCCTCCCTACTAACATCCACCAACCCCTCCCCCATCTCCTCCCCACTAGCCTCCGCCACCCCCTCCCCCAGCTCCCCCCCACTAACCTCCGCCGCCCCCTCCCCCATCTTCTCGCCGCCTCCACTCACCTTTCCCCCCTCCTCCTCCCCAACCACGAATTCCCCAGCCTCGGGCTCAGGTTCGGGAATATCCACCACCACCACCCCACCCTCTTTAACCAACTCTTCATGAATAGCCAATAGCCGCTCAGCAACCTTTTTCATAGCGGGGCGCTTCTTAGCGGGGAAAAGTTGACAGTCCAACCCAACCTGTAACACTCTCCGAATGACGTCAGCAGGGTAGGCGGTGCCGAGCCGCGGATCCACTATACTCCCTATGCCGGCGTCTCCTCCGGACCTAAGGCGCTTCGAGACCCACGTGCCTAGGTCCAGCTTCGCGGTAGCTTCGCCAGGCTCGTTCTCGATCACGGCTGGGCGGCCGGTGAAGATCTGCAGGAGGATAACTCCAAACGCGTACACGTCATTGGGCGGCAACGATTTCCTCGTGATGTTGAAACTGGGGTCGATGTAACCACTGATTGCGAGCGTCGGCGCGTGTGGTAACCCGCCCAGCATGCTCGCACCGCCAGTGATGTCTCGGGTCATCAAAACTTTCATCCGCCCGATGTTGCCCACCTTGGGAACGCCGTTCGTGTCGAAAATAATGTTTTTCGGATGCAACCCCTCGAGTAAATACGGCCTAGGGAACTCCGTGTGCAGGTACGCGACCGCCTCGGCAATATCAACGGCAATCAGCAGCCGGTGCAGGAAATCGAACGGTATTCCTTCCTCCTCGCCCTCCGCGACAACCCCGAGGTCCTTGAGCGCGCGAGCGTTTCGCGAACCTCTTCGCCACATCGTGATCTTCTCCTTCCACACGTCGGCATTCCCGAAAATCATCGACTCCAAGCTCGGACCCCCCACGAACTCGTATATAAGCACCCGCTCGCCGCACTCGAAACAGTAACCCAGCAGTTGAATCACATTCTGATGACATAGTACCGCCATAGACTTTGCGCCGAAGATAAAATCCGCTTCTAGCTCCACATAAGCCTCCGGATTTGCCGGGCGAAACGTCAGCATGGCGTCATCCCCGCTCCCGGGCCGCCAAACGGATCTCTTAACCGCCCACTGCGCTCCGTTCGGCCCCGCGCCTCGGTAAACCTCGGACGTGCTTCCTTTTCCGATAAAGTTCTGCTTACTGAAGTTCCTTGTAGCGCGAGTTACCTGTAGCAGGTCGAACTGCTGGAACGACATGCTCCGCTGCTGCGCCGCTTTCTTCCGCGCCATGTCCTTAAATCCCGGCGATCGCAGCACCTTGCGCCAAAACTTTGCGCCAGCGTGCGGGGATTTCAGTGCCAGTTGCGGAGCCCCGCCGTCTCCGCCGACGTCCGGCGGAATGGTAATCGCCGTCACGCCAGCGGCGACGTAAGGGGCGGCGGAGTTATAACCGCTGCCGTACATGACGCCGAGGCTGTTCGATGGAGTCGCCTTCGCGCCGCCATCCGCGTCGTCCGTCGCGACGACCCGTCGGTGGCGTTTCCAAGGGCAGCAGCCGCCGCAGCAGAGCACGTTGTAGCAGCAACTGTTGCAGCCTTTGGACGACTTAAAACAACGGCAGCAGATGCAGAGCAGGGCGATGAGGATTATTGCGGCGACCACACCTGCTACGACAAGTGCCCATAAGGGTATCTCTTTCCCGGCAATCTCCATCTTTCCGCGCCTTCTTGTTGACTCGCTCGGGCCGCCAACGTGTACCTTTGGTAGAAGATCAGCTTTCCCTTCACCTTCGCTATCTAATAGTACGCTGACTAGTAGTAGATGTAATGCCACTAACCGGCCAAGCTACGGAGAGCAGAACAGATTCAGTTAACTTCAGTCGAGCTGGAGACCGAGCGCACGAGGTTGAAGTGAGATACCGCGCGCTAAGGCTAATCTTAGGGCTTACAGGGAGACGGAGCGCGCCAGGAACCACACCGAAAAAAAGAAAGACGGTATGTACGGGTGCGTGGGTCAGTGAGTAACGGATCGAGTTTTCGCATTACTCATGCGCCAAATCATTTTTCCGGAACTATGCGACTCCATGATAATGGATGTGCAAACCTTGGCTGAAACGAAGCAACCGTGATCCTACTCGTTTTGTCTGGAGAGTGCAGCAGAGAGATTCAATACTGTTCGGACCACCCTCGTCCAGCAACTTAGTTCGGTCAATTTTGCCCCACTCTTGTTTGACGTGTTTGTGACGAGACGAATGACTTGAGAGTGGGGTTGGGAAGAATGCTGGCAATGCATAGCAACGAATGCTCGACGTTGTGTGAGTGATGTCAAAAGCGTGACGCACAATTATTGACGATTGTCCGACACGAATTACCGAGTCGCAAATGTCTGCTTGGAGTGCGGCTCGATGAACGTCGCTACGTCGCATTTTTTGTTGCCGAGCAGTTGACATCGAGTCCGCATAATTATTGGCGGTCTGGCAACAACAACTCCGTTACAAATTATTACCATGACGTACGATGTAAGGAATTTTCTCGAATTCCTTATCGGGGTTGACTACTGCGCGTACAACCCGATTTTCGGAGTTCGCACGATCGGGCGATTTCCACGCTGCCGAAGCTCCTCACGTCGCCTTCGGCATTTCCATCGCCAAACCTGCACCCAACCTCGCTCCCTAACACCCTAAGCAGTGGACCAAGCGACAGCCCTGCCTCCAACACACCACGGAATTCCACTGACCAGCTGACATCCTTTTTGCCCTCCGCCATGGATTCTGTCAGGAGCTAAGGAAGACCCAATGTCAACCAATTTCTTATCAGTTACTCACAATAATAACGGTTTCGGATTCTACATGGCAAGACGAACAAGGAGATACCTTTTATGTGCTCAAATGTCGAGCATTGTAACTTCAAGTTCTTTGTCAGGCACTCCGTTTTCACCGTTGGTAACTATCCAGAAACGTTTATCGAAGGCTTTCCCAAGGTTGATGACAACCTCATATGTTCCCAAGGCGTCTCCTAAGGTCCTATCGCGACTTGCTACCATCAAGGTTTTTACAACTACCAAGGACAGGAACCACATGTATCACCACCCACGGAAGAAAGCAAGGTTTTTGCGTGGTCACGTCGGTTATAAACTTTCGGTGCTCAGAGCAGTCAGATCAACCAAAGCACTTTTGTGCCTTTCATCATATCTTGGTCGCAGCTTCTCGTGCTCTCATCATCGCACCATGCCTCGAGTGGTGAAAAAGGGCTCTAAGCCGGCTGCTCAGGCTAAGGGTCCTGATGCCTTGGATCTGGCTGCGAAGGGTCATCAGTCGGAGCCGGCCACGCCGAAACCACATTTGAAGGAGGTGGAAGGCCCATTCGGGGATGGCGTTCGTGCTTCTCTGGTGAAACGGCTGTCTGCGCTGAAGTTTCCTTCATCGGACGCGCCACCTGACGGAAAGGACACCTCTACCAACGAAAAGGAAGACAGAGAGGAGGAGGTGAAATCGCCGACCGCTGCTCCCGAAGCACCTGAGGAAGGGACTGAAGACGAGGAGGAAGAGGATGATGGTTATCTCAGCGATGATCCGGAGGAGCGTTTTGACCCGGTGAAGGCGGGTGAAATCGCTGCACGCGCAGGCTTCTCCATTACTCTGCTGGTTCCGATTAAGTATGAGGAGGAAGTTCCTCGCACCATTGACACGGTCAAGGGTCTTCTCGCGATATGGAGGAAATTCATGTCTGCTCACGTTCTGGTGACGACCAAGTGCCAGGTCCTTCTACCGGCGTGGCTGTCAAAGAAGCGGTATGGGAGGCTGCAAGTTACATTTCAGCAGGCATCGGACGCGAACTACGTGTGGTGTCGCAGGATTCAGCACAAGTTGTTGAATGGGGAGAGCATTTACCTGGATTGGCAGCATCCGGAGAACCCGATTTACATCCAGGAGCGTGCGGCCAACCCGGACTCCATTGAGGTGTTGCTGAAGAGTGTTCCGGCTGCCATTACATCGGAGATGGTGTATGAGTACCTCGTGAAGACAGTGCTAGAGAAGCGGGGCCGGACGCCTTTCCTTAGCGGTGCTGCTTTCCACAGGGTGGTGGACCCGGTTACCGGAGCGGACACTGACAAGATCCGGGGTCTGGTTAAGGAGCACCCGGGGGATAAGTATCGCTGGTGGCACTTGCTGGTCGATTCTGTGCATCATAAGCAGCTTCTTGTGCATTACCCCTCGCTCACCTGCGATTTCTGTGGAGGCATGCATATGACAAGGTTCCATGATGACTTCGTTACGGAGCGCCAGGAGAACATCGGCAAGTGGAATCTGACTCTCGAGCGTCTGCACGCGATCAATGGTAAACAGTCGGGCACTAACCTCGTTTTTCAGGCTGTTGGGGCCCTGATCGAGTCTGCTGACGACTTCGTCGCCTCGTACCTGAGCAGCTGCATCCCTGCCGCTAGATGCGCAGGTGAAGAAGATCTTACGCGACCCTGCTGTGGTGCTGATCTCCACGGGGGAAAGCCGGGAGGAATGGCTTTGCGTCCAGGAGGCATGTGGCAAGGCGCATGGTTCCAGTTTTACGCAGGCGCTGGCGCATGTGAAGTCGGTGCAGCACTGCACGGCGCTCCTGCAGGGAGACGCGGCAAGCAGGAAGAGGAGAGGGAAGATGAATTTTCTTCCGATCCGCAAGGAGTTCGGGCTGTAATGGAGATAGAGTAGGGGGAGATGGTCGTCAGGAGGATTCATGACCGTGGGAGATATAAAAGCAACGGAATAAGGCGTGTACCTGGTCGTCATACGAGGATGTGTGTAGGAGGAGTCTTGCTGTACCAAGCCCGTGGATGCGAAGGGGCCCTGTCTCAGTGGATTAATGGATAACAAACACAACCTTTCCTTGTGCGAGGTCAATGTTAACGGCCTCGGGAGCAACGGCGAAAGAACTGCACACGCTAAGTGGATTAGAACGATCGCAGATGTGGTGGTGCTTACGGACACGAGAATAAAAGAAGATCATAATTTCTAGACGCAATTGAAACCATCATCAGCAGCGGTGGTGGGAAATTGCGAAAGAGCAGGTGGGGTTGCGGTGCTGTCTTTTAATGAGGAAGTGAAGTTCACAGAGGTGGTCACTCACCCATCGGGAAGGCTGGTGGGGGTCACAGTGTCGTGCTCGCAGACCTCCTTCAGGTTGATTGCGATGTACCTGCCTGCGCAGCCGTGTGCCAGAGGCGTTTTCTTCAGAAGCTGTCTCCCGGTGTTTGTTCAAGCTCAGCCGACGTGCGCACACCTGGTGAATCTGGGTGACCTGAATTTGGTGGAGGACCCCGATCTGGACAAGTCGTCGCGCTCGGGTTCGGGGAACGAGAATCAGCGGCTGCTGGGCTTCTGGAGAACGGAGGACCTCAGGGATGCCTTTCGGGTGCTTCATCCAAACCGCCCGGAGTATACCTTCAGGGACAGGGCGACTAAGGCGAGCACACGCATCGACAGGGGCCTGGTGTCTTTCTCACTGCTCGGGCTGCTGGCCGACGCGCGCCATGTTAAGATCCCAAGGGGTCTGTCGGACCATTGGTTCGGAATAAAACTTGCACTCGCGGTGGCGGCGCCGGCGGAACAGGGCCCTGGTATATGGCGGATGCAAGCAAGACAGGCGAGGGGGAGCGGGGTTAGTACGGTGTCTGCTAACATCCTTAAGAAATTCGAGAACGAGGAGGGGATGGACCTAGGGAAGAAGCTGAAGCTGCTCAGCATGGGTTTAAGAGAATACTCACGAGAAGAGCGGAAGAGGGTGAGGGCGACAGTGCAACACCTGGAGGGTGTGGTGGAGCGTTTAAGACACAAAGTGATGAGGTATCCCGAGGACAGGAGGGCGCAGAACAAGCTAATTAAAAAAGAGGCGCACCTAGAGGCGTACCTTCAGAGCTGCAAAGACCGGATGCAGGTCTTGGCGGGGATCAAGGTGGAACTCAGTGGGGAAGTCCCGTCGCCATACCTGTCAGCAAAAATTAAAGTGCGGAAAAAACGGACGGAGGTGCGGGTGATTTCTCACCGTGGTGCAATGTACCAGGGGCCAAAGGAGGTGCTAAAGGCGGCCGCGGATCACTTCAGGTCAGCCTTCAGCGAAGTGGTACCAGAGGAGGAGGTGGACTGGGGCGCTTTTTCAGAAGGCGCCAAGTTCTCAGAGGCGGATGCTGAACTCCTTGGGGCTGTTTGGACGGAGGAGGAAGTCAAGCAGGCGCTGGAGAGTCTCCCGAAGGGGAAATCCCCTGGTCAGGATGGACTGCCAGCAGAGTTTTTCATCGCGCACTGGGAGTTGCTGAAGAAGCACGTGATGGACTTCGTCGGAGAGTTTGCTGAGAAGGCAAAGATGCCAGAGAGCCTCTCGACCTCGGTGACCGTATTGCTGCACAAGAAAGGGCCAACGGATCAGCTGGGGAATTACCGCCCCATCACGCTCCTGTCAGCCATGTACAAAGTGATCACGAAGGTCATGGCTACGAGACTAAAGAAGGTGCTGGGCAAGGTCCTATCAAAGGAGCAGCATGGCTTCTTACCTGGGAAAAGCCTTGCGGATGCAGTTTCGGTGGTAGCGGATGCAGTGGAGGCGGCGAACAGCGGCGGGGAGGACTGGCTACTACTGTTGGTGGATTTTCAGAAGGCGTATGACACGGTCTCAAGATCCTTCCTCTTCAGGTTCATGAAGGAGCTGGGCATGCCCGAAAACTTCATTGGTTGGACTAGAGGACTGCACGCAGACGCAGGAACAAGGATCATCATAAACGGGTGGTTAAGCGACAGGGTGGAGATGTGCAGAGGAGTCAGGCAGGGTTGCCCCCTGGCTCCATACATTTTTCTCTGCGCACTCGAGCCGCTGTGCAGAGCCACGCAGCGTGAAGGGCTGGGTATCGGACCGGTGGGGAAAGAGCCGCTGGCGTACGTGGGGTACGCCGATGACACATCCTTTCTGCTGAGCGGGGAGGCCCAGCTGCGGAGGACGGTGGAGGTGCTGGACACCTTCGGAAAGCAGTCGGGGCTGAAGGTGAACTGCGACAAGTCGGTGGTCGTGCCGCTGGGAAGCAATAGGGGAGAGCCGGTGCCGGCGGACATCCCGTACAAATGGTCGGTGCAGGGTGAACCGGAGAGGCTTCTGGGGGTGTGGGTAACACCCAACGGAGATCCGGGTCCTTCCTGGGGGATGGCGTACGAAAGGATAAAGGAGGAGCTAAGGAAGTGGGAAGCGCAATATCTCACGACAACAGCAAGAGTGGCGGTGATTAGCTGCTACGTCCTGCCAGTCTTGATGTTCCAGGCGCAAGTATATTCGCCGCCGGATGAGATTTGGGAAAAAATCAGGAAGCTCTGTCACGCGTTCGTATCGGCCGGGGAAGCGGCGGAGGAGAAAATCTTCATTCTGTGGAGTGCCTACCTGGCATGTCTGCCGCGGAAAGACGGGGGGCTGGGCCAGCTGGACCCAAAACTATGCTTGGACGGGTTGGCGATTCGCAGGATCGGGAAGTTTCTGAAAGAGCCGGATGGCACACGCCGCTGGCTGGCGGAAAAGGCGGCGGCTCTCCCGCAAGGGCTGGCCACGCTGTACGCGCACCCGTCGGCGATGAAACACTGGCCACGTGGCAGCGAACGCTGGAAGGCGGCCGTGAAGGTGTTCTGGTCGTCACCGCTGGAGACGCTGCCGGCGCCAAAGAATAGATGGGAAGTGGAGGAGGAATTCATATGTTTTAACAGGAACATCATGCACTGGGGGGAAAGTCCTTACGGTCACCAGATAGGCACGGCGGCCCTCATCATCACGCGGGTACGGGACCTGCTCACAGACGGCCCGGGGGGACGAAGAGGGGTGAAGGAGGAAGATGAGCTTGTGATAGAGCTTGGGAGCAAGGAAGCGGCGGTCATGGCAAGGAAAGCATACGGAGCTATGCCGCCTGAGTGGAGGAAACTGATTGAAGAGCCGGCGACAGCGGAAGCTGTGGCGAAGGCGTCTGGAGTGGTGAGATATGTCCTCCGAGGCTAACTGACCAGGCCCTTATGGGCAGTGGAAGGGGGGGAAGGCACGGAGGTCTGCACGTCCAATATGTCCCTCGACGAGGACGGGAAAGTAGAAGCTCATGCGCGGGCAAGGAGAACGTGTTTCGAAGCGTGCAGGCTCCAGCCGATGGCGGTTCAGAAGGGCTATTTGGTAGGGCCAGTGGGCGACCCGAAGGTACGGCTGTTGTCCCAGACGGGACTCTTCGCTGAAGGGGAGCTGGTGCCGCTACGGAGCGTAAGAGCAGTGCTAACCAAATCGAAAGGGCGATCTTGGAGACAGGCGGAGTGGGAAGATGCGTGGGGCAAAAAGATTGACTGGCGGAGGGTTATTGAGACTCGGGACTCGATTTGTGTGCCGAACAAGGCAAGTGACGTCCTGCTTAGGATCCACAGTATGAACCTCCAGGTGGGGGAAAGGCTGGATTTCTTCAGGAACAGGATCGCTTGCGCGCACTGTGATGAGGAAGAAACCCTAACACACTGCCTCTACAGTTGCCCGATCATACAGCCGGTCATCGGTGCGCTTAAGAGGACGCTGCACATGCTGAATCCGGTCAGGTCGGTGAGCTGTCTAGGGGACCTACTGTTCGGAGAAGGGGGCACGGCGTCAGACTTTCCGGAAATGACGTTGACATCGGTGGTGATTAGGCAGATATGGCTGGCACGATGTGATGCGGTTTGGCGCGCAGCTCCTTTCGAAAGGAAAAAGGTGGGGAGACGTGCTGTGCTGGACTTCATGACGCATGCGAGGGTAGTGCTGGCGTCAAGGGGAAGGGTGGCGACAGCAGGCGAAAGGGGAAGCTTCTGGAAGACGGACAACTGGAGCCAGGTGACGGCGGATGAGAGGAAGCAGCTTCAGAGGATATGCGGGACAGATGGGCCAACAAGCTGGGCGGCCCCTTTTCTCTCTATCTGGCGCAACCCGCGCACGTTCCATCAGCCTCCGTAACTTGCCGCAGGGGGGGTAATACTGTACCCACGTGGTGTGGTTTAGACCCTCCAAGACATACAGTTACGACTGCGGATGTATCTATATTTGATAATATATTTACACCAAAAAAAAAAAAAAAAAAACCCAACCTCGCTCGTCCGAGGTTTCCTCCTAGCTAGGCTAGCCTACATTAGTTCTCGCATTCATTGTATTCTCAGATTCATTCAGTCACAGTCTCGTTATTCGTTTACCTGCGCACTCTCTTTTACAACTCATAACACCTGGTATCAGAGCTACTTTCCTAGTTCACCCCGCTTTTCAAGGGTAGTTTGGTGGCATAGGGTGTGGTTGGTTTAGTGACTACACGACGGTTGGCTGCAGAGGTTGTTAACTCAACCCTGCCCGACTCCGATAGTTCGTGTTTTCACTTGCCGGGCGGCCACGGGTACCCAACTGCCCACCAGACGTAGTGCTAGAAACATGGATCAGGAGGCTGTTAACCGACTGATGGCGCAAGTGGCAGAAATGGCGAGGGGCATGGAATCGCTGCAAGCGGAAGTGACAACACTGAAGGAGGAAAACGCCGAGCTACGCCGGACGCGAGGTGAAGCGCGTCAGACGTCGCCTGTGGACGAAGGCGAGGGCAACAGTCAAGTGATGGGCAATCCTCTGGACGAGCTCACACGTGACTTCGAAGAAGAAGATAGGCAGCGAGCGGCGGCAGCGCCAGTTGCAGTTACGACGATCAAGATCAAGCCCGTCAACCCGCCCCCGTTTAATCCTACGGACAAGACGACTACAGTGAAGGGGTGGCTGTTCGGGGTTGAAGTCTTCTTCACTGCAGCCGGAGTTAATGACGATGCCACGCGCATTAATTACGCAGTCTCACTTCTTCGAGGTGCAGCACTTGAATGGTGGCGCCGGACCTTGGAAACAGGGACGTCGACAGGTGTGACACATGCGGCAGACGGGACCTCTACAGTGGTTAATCAAGTTGCAGAACCGATCTTCGGTGTGACCAAGATACGCACATGGAAGGAGTGGGGCGCAGCCTTACGGGATCGCTTCGAGCACATATCCGCCTCGGAGCAAGCTCGCATGAAGCTGCGTGCATGGTCGCAGATGGGATCTGTCCAAGACTACACGGCGTCATTTATGGGCTTCGCCGACCAAATCGATGACATGTCGGAAGCTGAGCGGTTGGATAAATACGTGAGCGGCCTTAAGTACGAGATACAGTTCGAAGTTCGCCGCAGCCGCCCGACATCGTTCCTCGAAGCAGTACGCGTGGCAGAGTCAACGGATGCGCTGATGCAGTACGCGAGAACGGCTTCCAGGGATGGGAGAGGTTTTCGTGGCCAGACCCATCGGGCCACAATCAACGCCGTCCATACACCCGACCGCCCTCCTAAGGGTCAGTGTTTCCGGTGTGGGAAGGTGGGTCACTGGAAGAACGAATGCAAGGAGAAAATGCCGCTGACAGAGAACGACAGGAAGGAGCAGGGAAATGGGAAGAGTCAGTAAGTAGCGGGCCCTTTACTGACTGTGCTCCGTCGCCCGAACACCACCATCCCCACCGAGTCGTGGTTCCGATTCATGCAATCGATCGCACTCGGCCGAATAACGGGGATAATCATGTGGATCACCCTGTGCTGGTCGCTGGCAAGGTGGGGAAACATCATCTGAAAATGTTCGTCGATGGAGGGGCCAGCCATAGCCTCTTCAACTTGGCGAGCGCAAAAAAATGCAACATGCAACTTGACAGGTGTCTGCCCGAAATCGACGCACGACTCGTGGATGGGACGCCTCTGGCGATAACGGAAGAAACACGGATGGTGCGGATCGAGTGCGGCGAAGATTTCGGCTTCAGCATGAAGTTCCTCGCGACGACGCTGGATGGCTGCGACGTGCTGCTGGGACGTGATTGGCTGCGACGACACAACCCCGTCATCGACTGGACAACGGGATCGTGCTGCGTCAGCAAGCACGAGGGGCTAATTAAGTTGCCTGCATGGACACCTGACTACATACAAGCCCCGTGCGTCAAAGCCATCACCATCGCCCACCACTTCAACAGGGGTGCGCAGCTGTTCGCCGTCTGCTTGCGCGAGTTGGCAGTCGACACCGACGGAAAGGACATCGAAAAGCTGTGTGCAGCTGTTCCTCCGGATTTAGCGGAGCTAATTCGACGGTACCCCGACATTTTCCCGGACGATTTGCCACCTGGGCTGCCACCCGAAAGACCCGAAGACCATAAAATCCAGCTGGAACCTGGCGCGCAACCTACTGTTCGGACACAGTGGCGGTTGACCCAACCGGAACTCGAGGAGCTACGCCGACAAATTGTTGCACTGTTGGAGAAAGGCTTCATTCAGCCGAGCACCTCCTGGTTCGCGGCACCGATCCTGTTCACTCCAAAGAAGGACGGCGGGCTTCGCATGTGCATCGATTATCGCGCGTTGAACAGGGTGACCATCAAGTCTCGCTACCCAATCCCACGCACCGACGACCTCCTCGATCAACTTCGCGGCGCTCGCTACTTCTCGAAAATCGACTTACGTGGCGGTTACCACCAGATTCGGGTCTTCGCCGACGACTGTCACAAGACCGCGTTTCGTACACGCTACGGGAGTTACGAATTTACAGTGATGCCTTTCGGCCTCACGAACGCGCCTTCGACATTCCAACTGACCATGAACAGGGTTTTCCCGATCTTCTAGACCGATGTGTCATCGTCTATTTGGACGATATCCTGATTTTTAGCAAGACACGGGAGCAACACCTCCGCGACCTGGACGCAGTTTTTAAAAGGCTGCAAGAGAACCGGCTCATCACCAAGGGCTCTAAGTGCGAGTTTTTTAAGCAGGAGTTGGAGTTTTTAGGGCACGTTATCTCCCGCGACGGCATCAAAATCGACCCGGCGAAGATTAAAACCATCCAGGAGTGGAAGGCCCCGACTAATGTCACGGAGCTCCAGAGTTTTTTGGGGTTCGTGAATTACGTCCGGCGGTTTATCCCGAATATGGCGGGGATAACCGGCCCGCTGACCGACCTGCTGCACAAGGACAAGAATTTCGTGTGGGGGGAGGAAGCAGAGGTGGCTTTCCAGGAGCTCAAGAATTTTCTCGTTTCTCCTCCTGTACTGCGCATCGCCGACCCATCAAAGCCGTTCGAAGTCGTAACCGACGCCTCTGATTTCGCCATCGGAGCAGTGCTTCTCCAGGATTTCGGGAACGGGCTGCAGCCGATCGCCTACGAATCACGCAAGCTGCAAGCTGCCGAACGCAACTACCCGATCCACGACAAGGAGATGCTCGCCATAATCCACGCGTTTAAACTGTGGCGATGCTACCTGGTGGGCGCCGACGTCACTGTGCGCACGGACCACAAGTCCCTACAGTACCTGCGAGCTCAACCGAACCTCAACCCGCGACAAATTCGGTGGCTGGACTACATGGAGAGCCACTTCACCTACCGCATCACGTACAAGAAAGGGGCGAATAACATCGCCGACGCCCTGACCAGACCGACCGTACAATCCGCTGCTGTACTGATCACCCATTCGAACCCGCTACTTACAGGACTATTCACCCACGGCTACACTACGGACCCGTTCTTCACGACAGGAAATCATCAGCAGGCCACGACGCAGAAGGGAGATTATTACCTGAAAGCCAGCACCGACAGGATTGTCGGAATCAACAGACAGGAATGACTGTACTAGCACAAAGTTGGATACAAGTAGGAAACCCTAATCTAGTGTACCCCCTAAGGTGTAACCCACTACAGCCTACAATCATATAAACATATAATGTTTGACACACCCCCATAGGCGCAGTGGGAGACAACCACAGGGTCACGAGACCAGTCAAAGCAAAGTAAGCTCAGGGTGGATCTCAAGGATTCCACACAAATTCCGAGCACAAGCAAGCGGTCACAAGACCAGTCCACATGCAGGTTTATAATAGAGCAAGAGATGCAGTGATCACAACCTAGCAAGAGTGAACATGCAGGTATACACACATATATATATAGTGATCACAGTACAAGCAGGGTCAAGAAGTAAGCAAATGAGGTCCAGTAGGCACAAGGCCTAGCAGAGTGCAGAAGCGCTGATGGTCACAAGGCTGAAGCGCCTTGGTGAACACATCAGCAGTGTTGGCCTCAGTGGCCACGTGACGAATACAAAGCTGACCGCGCTGCTGCAGCTCTCGAGCAAGGAAGTACCGCAGGGCGATGTGCTTCGTTCGGTGCTCCAGTCTGTGCTCCTCACACAAGGCAATGGCAGCCTTGTTGTCGACGTACAGCACTGGAGGAGAACGAGGCCGCTCTCCCAGGTCGGTCAGCAGGTAGGTCAGCCAGCGTAGCTCCTGGGCAGCCATGGCTGTGGCGTAGATCTCAGCCTCACAACTGGAGCTGAGAACAGAAGAAGAGCGTGTAGAACGCCAAGAAACTGAGCCAGAGCCAAGACTGAAGGTGTAACCCTGAGACGACCGCTGAGTAGCCTGGTCGTCAGCCCAAGAGGCGTCTGAGTGTCCTGTGAGTACAACTCGGTCTCGCCCTCCAAGCACTAGCCCCATGCCCGACGTACTGCACAAGTAGCGCAACACCCTCTTAGCGGCATCCATGTGCTCCTTCCTGTGACGGCCAGGAGCGACATAGCGTGCAAGGATGCTAAGAGGGTATGCAAGGTCAGGTCGAGTGCAGGTCATCAGGTACATGAGACAGCCCACAAGCTCTGGATACAGGCCACTCGGCTCTACGGACTCATCCGAAGGCAGAGCTGAGAGCGAGTGACCGGTAGGCAGAGGAGTGGACTGAGGCGAGGAGTACGTGAAGCGGAAGCGCTGAAGGATCTGCTGCACCATGTGTGACTGAGTCAAGGTGATGGTGCGTCGTGCTCTGTCCCGGGTGATCCGCAAGCCAAGATAGCTCGTCAGTTCCCCCAGGTCTGTGCACGTGTGTCTCCTCTGCAGCTCCAACTTCACGTGGGCGAGTGCCGCGGTGTCAGCAGTGGCAAAGACCAGGTCGTCGACGTACACGAGGATGTAGAACGGCGGCAGTGAGGTGTCTGTGCGTAGAAACAGTGACGGGTCAGCAGTAGAGGGAGCGAACCCTAGAGCCGCAAGTGTCGTCCTCAGTGTGTCGTGCCACTCACGCGGTGCCTGGCGGAGACCGTAGACTGGCCGCTGGAGCCTCCACTGGGTACCAGGAGGAACCGACCCAGTGAAACCAGGAGGGCGACGCAGCCAGATCTCCTCGTGTAGGCTGCCCTGTAAGAAGGCAGTGCTGAAGTCAAGAGAGTGAAGCTCGTAGTCGCGCTGAGCGGCTATGTGCAGCAGCACCCGAAGAGTGGTCATCTTCGGGGTGGGGGAGAAGGTCTGAAAGAAGTCAACTCCCTCTCGCTGGCTGAAGCCTCGAGCAACGTAGCGCGCCTTGAAGACAGGAGGAGAACCCGGCGGCCGCTTCACCCTGAAAATCCACATGCCACTGACGATGTTCGCCCCAGGAGGGGGAACCTCGTCGACGTAGGTGCGTGTGGACTTCCAGGAAGCCATCTCTGCGTCCATGGCTGTCTGCCACTGAGAGGAGTAGGGACCCGCCATCACCTCAGCGTAAGTGCGCGGGGTCGGGATGTCAGGAGCATCCGGGTCTCCCTCAGGGGCAACTAGCAAGGACACGAGACGGGGCAAAACAGCAGCAAGGCACTGGAACTCCTCCTGTCTGTCCTCAAGGACGTCCGTGCCAAGAGCACACTCACCCCCGACGGACGGAGGACAGACAGACTCAGACTCAGACTCAGCGACAAGGCTAGCAGCGTAGTCTAGACGACACCGGGCAGCAAAGTCAACCAGCTCAGCGACCAGCGCAGACGCAGCAGAGGACTCAAAGGTAGGGTCGGTGACAACAGTAGCGAGGAGGCGCGTGACAGTGGGACTGGCAGCACGACGGGAGTCAGACTCCGGGTCAGGAAGAGTAGGAAGAGAGGAAGCGGGAGGAGACGGTAGCGGGACACGCTGAGGAGCAGTGGAGGGACGCAGAGTCATGTAGTGAGTGCCAGGGACAGGAGGAGGACGCTCACGTGGGACACGACGACCAGTGCGAGCAGTACGAACAGGCGACGCAGGACGAGACTCAGGCTCACGACGCTCTGTAAGACCTCCCGTGGGACCAGTGTAAGGAGAGGGAGCAGGGAGAGGCGAGGAAGGCGGTAACTGTGACTGCGGCGGGACAGGCGGAGGACACTCTACGGAGGGAGGAGGACAAGGAGGAGGAGTCTGACCAAGAACCTGCTGAAGGAGCGGTACGAAGTACGGTCGCGGCCGCGCAGCGTCTCCAGAACGAGACACCACCAGCGGCAGGGTCCGCAGCACCAGCAGCAGCTCCACCGCCCGGGTCCTCAGCACCAGCAGCAGCTCCACCGCCCGGGTCCTCAGCACCAGGAGCAGCTCCAACGCCCGGGTCCTCAGCACCAGCAGCAGCTCCACCGCCCGGGTCCTCAGCACCAGCAGCAGTGCCACCGCCCGGGTCCTCAGCACCAGCAGCAGCTCCAACGCCCGGGTCCTCAGCACCAGCAGCAGCTCCACCGCCCGGGTCCTCAGCACCAGCAGCAGCGCCACCGCCCAGGTCCTCAGCACCAGCAGCAGCTCCAACGCCCGGGTCCGCAGTACCAGCAGCAGCGCCACCCCCAGGGTCTGCAGCACCAGGAGCACCACTCCGAAGACTGCAGCGCCGCGCGTACCACTCTCGGATCTGCTGAATGGGGGGGAGCTCCTGGGTAGGAGGGGAAGTACTGGTACGAGCTCCAGCAGCACCTCTCCGGAGGCGGCAGTACTCGAGATACCTCTCCTGCAGCTGCTGGGAGGAGATGGCTCCCCCAGGTGTAGCACGCTCAGGCTCAGCACCTCCAGACTCAGCACCCCTAGACGCAGCACCCCCAGGCTCAGCACCTCCAGACTCCGCACCCCCAGGCTCCGCACCCCCAGACTCAGCACGGTCAGGCTCAGCACCCCCAGGCTCAGCACCCCCAGACGTAGCACCCCCAGACGCAGCACCTCCAGGCTCAGCACCTCCAGACTCCGCACCCCCAGGCTCAGCACCTCCAGGCTCCGCACCCCCAGGCTCAGCACCCTCAGACTCCTCACGGTCAGGCTCAGTACCCCCAGCAGGACGAGAGTCAACAGCTACCTCGACAGGCTCAACCGGGTCTACCTGGGACACACCTGAGGGAGCGGCACCCTGAGGGGGGAGGGGGTCTGGTACCTCAGCACCTGGAGCGAGGAAGAGAGGCGGGGGGGGGAGCGGGGCAGTGCGGTAGGGGAAGAGGCGGTAGTAGGGGACGGACTCGTCAAAAGTGACGTCCTGAGAGGCCAGGACACGACGCGAGGTGGCGTGGTAGAACTGCCAACCAGGCGCGTCCGGGACAAAGCCAAGGAAGACACAGGGGACAGCTCGACGGGAGAGCTTGTCCGCGGACGTATCGCGAACAAAAGCTCGAGATCCCCAGACCCGAAAACGCGACGCATCGCCAGCCTCTCCCGTCCAACGCAGTGTCGGAGAAGTCTCCGGTAAGGAGACACGGGGCCAGAGGTTGAGCTGATGCGCAGCGTATCGGACTGCAAACGGCCACAGAAAGTGGGGGGCAGCCGCATGAACCAAGGAGGTACGAGCGACCTCCATGACCAAGCCAATGCGGCGCTCAGCAACCCCATTCTGTTGTGGAGAGGCCGGAAGCGTGAACGACTGCTCAATGCCCTCCTGCTGACAGAAGGCCTCCAAGAGGCCAGAGGAAAACTCACCACCTTTGTCAGAGTGCAGACGCAGGACAGGGAAGTCGGAGCGGAAACGCTCGCTGAGCTGGAGACGAGATCTGCGGATCCAAGGGATCAAGACATCAGGGACGTCACCCTTGGTGTGCAAGGGGAAGACCGTGGTGTAGCGCGAGAAGTCGTCAACAACAATCAGGAAGTACCTCTCCTGACCCTGACCACGGACGCGGGCTGGGCCCCACACGTCCATGTGGAGCGTCTGCAAAGGAGCAGTCGTCGGGGGGAAGGAGGAGGAGTGAGGAGCGGCGCGCTGCCGCCCCTCGACACAGGGAAGACAGGGAGGCGCAGGCGAGGGTGGGAGGGGAGGGAGAACCCTGGGAAGACCAGCAACAAGGTCCCGTTTGTGCATGGCCCGAAGGCGCTGTACAGACGGGTGACCAAGGCGGTGGTGCCAGAGGACAGTCTCATGCGCCAGAGAGCGACACGAGCAGGGGGCGGACAGCTGACCTGACGCAGACGCAGACGCGGACGCAGCTACCTGAGGGGACTCAGTGGTCAGTGTGTACAGGTCCGACCCCGGCTGCCGAGTGAAGGTAGCCAGGTGACGGCCCGTCCGAGCACACGTGCAGTGGGTCACGCGCTCGTAAGCAGGGGTGAACTGGTGAACACCCCCGTCCTGGAGCGCACTACCTGCCACCAAGTTCGTAGAGAACGAGGGGAGGTAGAGGCCGGACAGTGTGCCTGACGGGACCGCAGGACAAGGAAGGACAGTGGAGGAGGTCGCAACGACCGGACCCCCTGAGGGGTCAGCGAGGGAGACAGCAACTGGCCGAGCAAGCGGCTCAAGGGCAGTGCGGTCACGAAAGAAACAGCGAGAAGCACCTGAGTCCAGTGTGAAGGTGTGTAGTGCTGCAGTCGACTCAGTACCAGGGGGGACGGACTCACGAGCACCTAGAGCGACAGCCACACCATCACCTGAGGTGGCAGACACCAGAGGACCTGCAGTGGCAGTCGCACTAGTACCTAGAGCAGTAGGCTCATCAGCAGCTGGAGTGGTAGACACGTGAGTACCGGGAGTGGAAGCCTCACCTGCACCTAGGGCAACAGACGTACTAGCACCTAGAGCGGCAGCCTGACTCACAGGACTCGGCAGCTGCACCTCTCCACTACCAGTAGCTCCCGAGCGACGCACTCCAGAGGGACTACCACTACGGCCACTCCGACAGCCCAAACTGGCGTACCACTCACGAGCCTGCTGTAGCAGAAGAGGGCACGGCTGCTGCACCTGGCCACGACCAGAGGCTCCCGAACGACGCACTCCAGAGCGACTACCACTACGGCCACCCCGACGTCCCAAACTGGCGTACCACTCACGAGCCTGCTGTAGCATAAGAGGGCACGGCTGCTGCACCTGGCCACGACCAGAGGCTCCCGAACGACGCACTCCAGAGCGACTACCACTACGGCCACCCCGACGTCCCAAACCGGCGTACCACTCACGAGCCTGCTGGAGCATAAGAGGGCACAGCTGCTGCACCTGTCCACTACCAGAGGCTCCCGAACGACACACTCCAGAGCGACTACCACTACGGCCACCCCGACTGCCCAAACCGGCGTACCACTCACGAGCCTGCTGGAGCTGCATCTGGCCACGTCAGGAGCAGCAGCAGTAGTGGTAGCAACAGCAGTGGCAGTGGGAGTAGTAAGGGCAGGTCAAAGCTCACCAGAGGTAGGCGCGGCGGGCGCAAGACGGTGGTGACAGCGGGGCCGCTGCAACTGCGGGGCGGGGCCAGGTCGCAGCAGGGAGCTCCGCGGCAGCTGCTGCAGGGTCGGCGGCGGCAGCTGCTGTAGGTCGAGCGGCGGCTGCTGCTGCAGGCTCGGCGGCTGCAGCTGCTGAAGGTCCGGCGGCGGCCTCTGCTGCAGGCTCGGCGGTGGCAGCTGCGGTAGGCTCGGCGGCGGCAGCTGCTGCAGGTCTGGCGGCGGCTGCTGCTGCAGGCTCGGTGGCGACAGCTGCTGCAGGTCGAGCGGCGGCTGCTGTTGCAGGCTAGGCGGCGGCAGCTGCTGCAGGTCCGGCAGCGACGAAGCCGCGAAGGGGCGGCTGAGGGGTCGCGACGGGCAGCTAAGGGGCCGCGACGCGCGGGGAAGGAGCCGCGGGCGGCTAAGGGGCCGCGACGGGCGGCTAAGGGGCCGCGACGGGCGGCTAAGGAGCCGAGCGGGCGACGAGCGGGCGGCAGCTGCAGCGAGCGACGAGCGGGCGGCAGCAGCAGCGGGCGACGAGCGGGCGGCAGCTGCAGCGGGCGACGAGCGGGCGGCAGCAGCAGCGAGCGACGAGCGGGCGGCAGCTGCAGCGAGCGACGAGCGGGCGGCAGCAGCAGCGGGCGACGAGCGAGCGGCAGCTGCAGCGGGCGACGAGCGGGCGGGCGCTGCAGCGGGCGGGCGGCAATGTGCAGGCCGGCGGGGCCGCTGCGGGCTGCGCTATAGCGGTGCGAGCGGCGCACGGGCAGCGAGCCGGTCGCGCTCAAAAGAAATCAGCCGCGCGCGGGCAGCTAGCGGGTCGCGCGTGGTTAAAAATAGAAAACGAGCCGCGCGCGATTGGCTGGCGGGCTGCGCGCGCGCGGTAGGTAGGAGGCGCACTGAGGCGCGTAGGCGCACGAGGGCGCACGGTAGGTAGGTAGGTAGCGGTGGGCCCTAAGAACGGTCCTAGCGAAGGACCTGCTCTGAAACCATGTCGGAATCAACAGACAGGAATGACTGTACTAGCACAAAGTTGGATACAAGTAGGAAACCCTAATCTAGTGTACCCCCTAAGGTGTAACCCACTACAGCCTACAATCATATAAACATATAATGTTTGACAAGGATTTGGGTCCCCGCTTACCGGCTGCTGCGTGAACTCCTCATCCAGGAGGTCCACGATTCGAACTACTCCGGACACTTCGGGGTTGATAAAACCCAGAAATTACTGCACCGTCAATATTACTGGCCCGATTCCTCTAACGACGTGCAGCGTTACGTGTCCTCATGCAGGGTGTGCCAAGCCATGAAATCGACACGACAGCGACCAGCTGGGCTGCTGCAACCCCTCGAGCCACCCGAACGACCGTGGCAACAGGTGACGATGGATTTCGTCACGGGGATGCCAGCTGGGCCGTCCGGCAACGACGCTGTCCTCGTCGTTGTCGATCGCTTCACGAAAATGGCGCACTTCGCACCATGCCGAACGACGATCACAGCCGAAGAAACTGCGCGCCTCTTCATCTCAACGGTCGTGCGACTACACGGCATCCCTTCGGCGATCATCACCGACCGGGACCCGAAGTTTACATCCAAGTTTTGGAAGGAAACATGGGCGCAGTACGGCACGAAGCTACAGTTCTCATCGGCCTACCACCCACAGACGGACGGACAAACCGAGCGAACCAACCAGACGATGGAGCAGCTGATACGGACAAACTGCCCCGACCCCGCACGATGGGAAGATTCCCTCGCCATGTTGGAGTTTGCCTTCAACAACGCACCATCGAGCACGACTAATCACTCCCCGTTCTTCTTGAATTACGGGATGGATCCGACGGTGCCCACGGCAACTTCGCTCGACAACCCGGTCCCGCGATCACACACTTTTGTGACGGAACTTCAGCATATACGCGAGAAAGCAGCAGACGCAATTCGCAAGGCGAATATTACTTCCCGCAAATACACCGACCTCCTACGCCGGGAACTCGTCTTGACTACTGGGCAATTAGTGCTCCTCGACACGAAGAACCTGCACCTGCCCGGTCCATCGAAACTACGGCCCCGATTTTGCGGACCGTTCAAGATTATCAAGATGGTGACACCTGTCACCGCGAAGCTGTTGCTACCAGACGACTGGCGCATTCACGACGCCTTCCACGTAAGCCTGCTTCGCAAGTTCGTGCCAGCCACGACCGACATTGCACGTCAGCAAGCTGCCCCGACAGCTCGACCTGTCCCAGAGCCGACACTCGACCCATTGAAAATTCTCGCCCATCGAGTTCGACTTGACGCAGCTGGCCGACACGTGGATTTCCTAATCCGCTGGACTGATCGCACCAGTGAGGACGACACGTGGGTGCCATCCGCCTCGCTCGACGCCTCGCCACTTGTTGGTGATTACTTGGCGCGCAAGCGTGTTTCGGATATTGACCGCCTTTCCTAAGGGGGGGGGGGGGGGGGTGGTGTAAGGAATTTTCTCGAATTCCTTATCGGGGTTGACTACTGCGCGTACAACCCGATTTTCGGAGTTCGCACGATCGGGCGATTTCCACGCTGCCGAAGCTCCTCACGTCGCCTTCGGCATTTCCATCGCCAAACCTGCACCCAACCTCGCTCGTCCGAGGTTTCCTCCTAGCTAGGCTAGCCTACATTAGTTCTCGCATTCATTGTATTCTCAGATTCATTCAGTCACAGTCTCGTTATTCGTTTACCTGCGCACTCTCTTTTACAACTCATAACATACGAACTAGATGTTGATATGATTGTGGCTGGTGTGTTATGCATTAATAGGAAATGGTGGCGTTCATCCCATAGAGCAGTTTCCAGTGCAGAAACAAACACCCTAAACTTTTATCCATTAATTCACCAGAATATAACGCCAGGTACCTACCTTCAGTCCCTCCGTAACAGCCAAGGTGGCGATGCCACCCCCATAGCTAACGCTGCTTGCTCTTGTTGCAAAACTGGTCTTTGGTCTGGGTACATATGATATGCACATCATTCCTTCAAGTCAAAATTGGTGAGCTCTTGCTCCAAAATCGCTCATCGCAGCATAAAAACATCGCACGCATCAACAGCGATCAGCACCTCCTCTCCTAATCCCGCAGGAAGGAAACTAAAAAAGCAACAATCCGCTACCATGCAGCTCCAATTCTCACCACCTTGTACAGTCACATAGTCGAGTCACACGACTCAACTTCGCCCGAATCGCACAGTGAGAACAGCGTGGTCAGAAATGGTGTAGTCTTCCGGCCACACACCCTCCTCCATGGCCCTCGGGAACAGCGATGCCTGCAGCACGTCCAGATTCAACGCACTTTGATGCTGCACGTTCCTCCCCTCCCTTCCACTGCTCCTTTGCATCGTTCCATTACCCAGCTGCTCCTTCTTCACCTCCCTCTCTGTCGCCCCTCCCACTCTCCCCTCTGTCACCCCACCTTTCCCCATTGCATGCATTTGAGAAGCAACAGCTTTGCTAAAAGAACATCCTTTACAGTCACCTCGGAGAGCTGCACACCCAGATAGGCCCATTTTTTTCCGCAACTGCTTACACTCTGCCTCTATTTGCCTCTCCTCCTGCTGCTGCTGCTGGCTCTGGTAATAGTGCTGGTCCTGCTGTTGCTGGTTTTGCTGTTGCTGCGGCTGGAACAGCTGTCTTCTTGCTGAGGCAGCGACAGCATGTGAAAAGGCAAGAGGGTCGGCCGAAGCTGTGATAGGGTCGGCAATGCCGGACCTAAAGAGTGGGAGATGGCTGAAGAGGTGCAGATGAGGAAGCTGCATGGAAGATTCCGCAGTTGGAAAGATGCGGTGGGAGTGAGTGGGTGGTGAAGAGAAGGATGTAGGAGGACTAGAGGAAGAGGAGCAAGTGAGGACAGGGAGGGAGTGAGTGCGAGTGTGAGGGAGCGAGTGGAGGAAGGGGGAGGGGGAGAGGAGTGAGGTGGGAGATGCACAGAAGAGTGCTGCTGATGAGAATGGAGAGAAATGGGAAGATGGGGACAAGGGCTGTGATGGTTGAGGGGAGGAGTGGAACTGGAGAGGACCAGAGGCGGGGCTGCTGCTGATGTCACTCGAGGAACTGCTGACGTCAGCTGATGCAATGCTGATGTTAGTGGAGGCACTGCTGACGTCAGAGGCGGTTCTGTGAACGTCAGCAGCACCAGCAGGGGTTGATTCAGCAGGTGGTGGAAGTGGGTTGACAGAACATGACGTGGCAAGAGAGTGTCTGAGAGCTGCCACTGTGTCATCCCACGTGGGCTGGTCAAAGAGAGCCTGGTGGGAATCAAAAGGAGGGGACAGGGAAAGTGAGGCAAGGGGGGATAATCATAGGGGATGAGTAAGGGCGGATGAGAAAGTAGGAATGGAGATTGCTTGGGTGTAAGAAGCATGACTGAGTCTGCACAGGCAGATGACCCACTATGAACAGGAGCGCATGAAAGTCAATGCAAGTCAATGAGAGTGATCAGCAGTGACCAAGAAGAGAACACACAGGGATCAATTAGTCTACCTTGAAGTCTTCAAAGTCAACGCAGCCCTTCCCCTGGCAGTCAGCGGATCGCATCAGCTCCTCCACCTCAAAACGCGTCAGTCCGATGGAGTCAACGCCAGTCAACCCCAGTCGGTCCAAACCCCTCTGGAAATCACCCATGCTGAACGCAGCAGGCCCACACTCCCTCCGCCTCTCACAACCACTCTCAGCTACCTCTGCACGCGCCTCTGCAGCCGCCCATCCCTCCACCACACCTTCCTCTGCCACCCGCCCTTCCCCCGCCTGCAGGAAAAAGTCAAAAGCCGCTTCCACGTTGGTGATGCCGGCCGAAGCGAGCTTGGACCTGATAAGGCCAAAAACCGCCGTCCGCCAGTTGACTGCAAGTGCTCGGTGGTGCTGCTCTGGGTTGAGCACCCACACGTAGTCCACCCCGCATAGATTGCCGTGATGGTTGCGGTGACTCACCCACTGGGGGAAAACGAAGGAGGGGAACCAAAGAGAGGAATGGAACGGAAGAGAGAATTATGAAGGGTGAAACAAGGAGCGGGGTGAGCACAGAGCATAGCTTCGTGTGAGTGTTATTCCAGTGGTCTACATGCCAGATAG
This sequence comes from Closterium sp. Yama58-4, assembly GCA_947470075.1. Lineage (NCBI taxonomy): Eukaryota > Viridiplantae > Streptophyta > Zygnematophyceae > Desmidiales > Closteriaceae > Closterium > Closterium sp. Yama58-4. Next base: position 791,870 of record CANIUD010000879.1, on the reverse strand, counting down.
CTGCGGTGGTGCGCAGAGTCAAAGGTGGAGGCAAAGCTACAAAGCGACATGATGATGAATGAAGGCGCAGGCGGAGGGAATGGAGTGAGTTATGTGGTGCTCGCGGTACCTGCTCGTCATCATCGCTGTGGTGGTGTGCGGAATCAAAGGAGGATACGAAGCCACCCACAAAGGCACAAATCTGATGCAGAGCGGACACGTGGTGCAAGCAGGTTAAGTGGGTGGGGACCGTGGGGCATTACCTGCTCGTCGTCGTCGCTGTGGTGGTGTGCCGAGTCGAAGGAGGATACGAAGCCGTGTGCCCTGAGCAGCTTGTACACGTTGCCCTGCTTCGTGCCGTTCAGATCCCTGCAATGTTGTCACACAGCCGGGCGGTCACACAGGCATCACGCAGAGCGAGAGAGCAATGGCAGACGAAGTGGCAGAGGCTGAGACAAAGCCTGAGATAGAGGCAGTTAAAAAAACGAGAAACTCACCCGCAGAGTATGATGGGCAGTGCCCCCGCGTGGTGCTCCTCTCTGTACCCATCAATGCGCTCCAAGAGCTTGTATACCTGGTGCAGACAGGCGCACACACGCACATATGCACACACGCACAGGTGCACAATGCGAGACGTTGAAGTTGATTTTAGAGTCTCTCTTGAGAATTCTCAGCGTAAGTCATCAAACAGAGCTTGCACACCTGGCACACACCTGGCACACACCTGGCACACACCTGGCACACACCTGGCACACACCTGGCACACACCTGGCACACACCTGGCACACACCTGGCACACACCTGGCACACACCTGGCACACACCTGGCACACACCTGGCACACACCTGGCACACACCTGGCACACACCTGGCACACACCTGGCACACACCTGGCACACACCTGGCACACACCTGGCACACACCTGGCACACACCTGGCACACACCTGGCACACACCTGGCACACACCTGGCAGAGGCGCACAATGCTGGAGTTGGCGTCGTGTGGGAAGAGCAAGTGCGTATTCGCCACCAGAACCTCCTCGCCTTCCCCCCTTCTCTCCCCCTCCTCCCCTTCCCCCCTACCCTCCTCCCTTCCTCCCTTCATGCTTCCTCCTCGTTTCGCCCGGAGTCGCACAATCTGTGCCACTCGGTCGCCACAGTCGTTGAAGCACAGCGGGTGGTGGTCTACCACCTCCCACTCCGATGCCCTCACTGCCATCATGAGGCCTGGAGATGGGGGGGAAACGAAAGGGGGTCAGTGAGGGATGACAGCGGGTGGTGGTCTACCACCGCCCATTCGGATGCTCTTACTGCTATTATGGGACCTGGCGATGGTAATGGGGAACAAAGTAGAGGGAGGGTTGATAAAAGCAAAAAAAAGATGGCTTGCAAACAGTAGTGGACGCACAACGAGTGGTGGTGTACCCATGCATGTATACACAGTTGCATGATGGTCGCTCACCATCTCCCCTGGCGTTTGTGCGAGGCAGCTTGAGAAGCTGGTAACCAGCACCGTGTAACTCTGTGTCGTACATGTCTACCCACTCCGGATTGGCCAGCCAACACTCCTGCAAAACAGATTGGCAGAAGAAAGAATGAGGAAGGAAATCACATAAGGATGACAATCTCGAAAATCTTAACCTTGCCAACAACATTCTACATCAAAAGATGCACCCTGGGTCTAGGTTCTGAAGAGCCACTTATGTCCCGTGTACCTACTTATCACAATGACGGGTTCAACCAATAAAATTGAATAAAAACCCTACAATCGGGGTACCTGCAAGCACAGGATGGACGACTTGGTGTCGAGCAACGTTCTAATAATCTCCTGATTGCGCTCCCGCCATACATGCTGACAGGCGCTCTCCCTCTCGCTCTGCCACAACCGACCCCGATGACAGAGATGGAGTGACTGGGATTAGCAACGCTTGGTTAGGTGAAAACATAGGAACAAAAGATGACAATACACAACGAGCGACAGAACGCATGGTACACAGTAGCGCACCGCCTCATAAGAACGAAAAAATCCGGTCTCGGACGCCTCCCTCCGTGAGCGGCTTACCTCGACACCCATTCTCTTGTAAATCGGAGCAAGCACGTTAAACGTCGTACACGACAAAACCGTTTTTTCCTCCACCGCTCGCCGCCGTTCCTCGTTTATCGCCTCCGCGCGCGCCTCCTCCACCACCGCCATCGCCGCTGCATTCTGGTAACCCCGCGCCGCGTAGCTCAGGCGGCTCTCGCCGCCAGTCACGCCGCAAAAACCGCTCATGAACGCGTCGCGATGCCGTACTAAGGGCCGACTTCCCTCGTGAGAAGAAAAAATCGGAAGCTCGCGGCCATGAGTTATTTGTGTCTCGTAGGACACGGCGTAAGCCTCGTTGAATGCTTGCCGATCCGAAAACACGCCATCGCGACTCAAGGTTCCTCTTTGTCTTTGCTGGGCGAACGTTCGAGAATTGTCCCTTGCGACGTTCGCGAAAGAGTGGAGGTAACCGAGATGACCAATTTGGCTTCGAAGCGAGGTAACGCTTTGTCTCAATCGCTCCATAGGAGAGTCGTGAAATTGGTCGTGCGAAGTTCCACAACGGTCGCATGACGACGACGACGATGACGACGCGTCTGTATCTTCGCAGCAGCTCGCGGAATCGCAGCAATTGACCGTTTGACGAACAGAGGTCGAAGCGGGAAACCACTCGTCCGAAGGTTGTGCGACGAAGCGTGAAACGCACGGCGACGCAAATCTCGAGAAAGCAGTGGCGGCAAGACCGTTGCCGCTGAGGAGGATAGCATCTGCTGCCATGATGGCGTGACGAACCCAGAACTGATTTGGTGCGCACAAGCAGGCAGCGCTTGGCGGAAATCCCGCAGAACTCACAGCATGCATGACTACTGCTGATTAGGCTAGCTACTGCCAAGGGAGAGCAGAGGGGCCTGAGTGGCAAACTGGCTTGTGCTGGGATGGTAATCAGTGACTCGCTTGTCGCGTGGTTTTGGAGGATAGGGATGGGAGGGCGCAGGCTCCAGAAGTGAAGGGCGAGTTTGGGCTCGAATGGTCGGCAAACTGAAAAGATATGAGCTGAAGCGCGTGCGATGCATTGATTTTACAGGGGAGCGAAAGGGTGTGACGAAGGAATTCGCGAAATTATACTCGCAACTTTGGTTCGCTTGGCGGCTGGAAGCAACAATAAGACCTTCACGAAGCCGACGATATTCGACTATTGGGAGGAGGAGAGTTACCCATAGTTGTGCGGCGGCGATCATCTTTCATGCCAGCTCACTAGCTACTGAAGCAGTACTGATGATCCCAAAAGATTCGAGTCGTGTCTGTGTGGCACACGGAAAACATTCTTCAAAAGCGGTCAATCCACGTGGATATATCCGAAAGGTTCTGTTCCGTCCGTCATCGTCCCCGTGAAGCTTGCGCGGCATGGTCGCGTTCCCGCGCGTGAAGAGTGGCCTCGACGTCAGCCACGGATAATCACACGCCAATTGATGCATTTGCTCGTCAGCAGTCGCCGTCGGGCAGTTGCAGGCCCTGGATTTTCATCCACCGAAGGCCACGTCTGCTTCCAGGGTGGTCCCCTGTCCCATATCCACTTTCCGACCTTGTTATGCTCAACATTCATTTATATCACACTTCATGCATATGTAAAATTTCATACAGCTGGACAACCTTTTACTTTATGAATGGAGGTTTTGCTGCTATGTAGCACCTTTACTGGTAACTTCTTCGTTCGTCGTCGTCACACCCCGTCTTCTGGTTCTCCACCCCGTGGCGCACAAAAGCGCCGTCCTATCTCTGCTGCCTTGTCTTCGCGCGTCGTCCTGATCCCAGCCCCTGGCTCCACCACTCACATCGCAAGACCCGAGTCGTCCTGCCCCGATGACGAACCGCGACGATACTTCGACAGACCTACTTCCACCTAGCTTTCGCAACCATCGCAGTTGGGTGTGTTGTCTCGCCATTCTTCTCGCAAACCATCGTAGCCCTGCCAGAACACCCCAGAACGATGCCACACATCTTCGCCATGCGTCGTATACCCACCTCGCTTCCCCACTTTCACCACCCCATCGATCATACCCTCTTCTTCATCTACCATCGCATGCCCCCAAGTGAGTCCCTCGCTTGCTACAGAAACAGTCGCCTGCACCTAAACCGTTTCCCATCGCCGTCGCCTGTTCCGCTCACTTGCTGATCGCCATAGCCATCCCAAAGCAAACTAGCACACATTTTCCTGAGTGTCGCTAGGCAAAGTCGAGGCGGCCATACACACCCAACCCGAGCCAGATTTGTGCGACGAAGTGCTACAACAGATCGCAGGGGTGACAAATCGTAGGTCCAATCAACACCATCTGCCCGGGACGAATTCCCAGCCACAAGCCGCAAACCTCAACCACCAGATGACGCACACAGTTCATGTTGGCAGTTCCTTTCTGCCCAGGACCACGCTCTTCGGTCCTATAAGTACACTGTTCCTATATCTATGGAGGGCCAGAGTGGTATATTATTAGTGACTCATCAACCTCTTCGCTCGGCGCATTTAGTCCTCCATGGCTGCTGCGAATAAGCAGCACAGCGTGTCTTAGCTTTGCGCGAAAGCTCACTCGCGCCATGTATTGTAATAGTTGCGTGGGGGCTGGACGATACATCCAGAGAAATAGCGAGAGAGGGGGGGCGAAGTGGGTTAGAAGTCACACACCATCGGCGCACATATTTCACTAAAAGCTCCGCCTTTTTACAGACCGACTACCAATAGCGTAAGCGCCGCTTAGGAACCGGGGCTCAGAGCGCTTTGTAGAGCGAGGTTGTTCGCTCCCGTGTTGTAGCATGAGCGGCGATTGCGGTAGACCGACAGCGTTGAAATCGATAACGTCGTACACCATGTCGAAGAACCATCAACGATTTTCGCCACGCCGTCACCGGGTAACACCGTGTCGCCACAGATGGCGGCTCCCCGCCTCGCCTAGCTTCCTCCTGCTCTGTCTCCTCCTCGCCCTTCCACTCGCGTCGATCTCCGCAACCGCCGCCGTAAGTACCGCCGCAAGTGCCGCACCGCCGGGGAAGATACAAGCAACTCTCCACAAAGTCACAGGATCGTCGGATCCTGCGCAGCCGCTGCCGCCGATGCCGTCAAAACCGGGCCAAAGCGGGCAAATTTCAATGCTCACCGCGATTACCAGCTGCCCCGATGGAGCGTTTTCCTGCGCGGCGCCCGTCACCGTGGTTTCGCCGAGCCCTGCCGCGAGTTGCCTCCGGATCCCACGACCTAGCGCGAGTCGGTCGTTCCGGATTGATTGGCTCGGGGATGCGTCTGCTGCTCTCGCCGCTGCTCTCGCCGCCAGCAATGCGACGGATAAGAGCACTTCTGGTGGTACCAGCACTCCTGCTACAAACACATCCGCTACAAGCTCTCCCGCTACAAGCAAGATGGAAGCGACGCAGGGTGGAGTATTGAGCGGCGAGCGCATCTACATCTGCCAGTCGTTAGTCTTCTGGTCGTCCGTCAACTGCTCGCCGTTAGAACCGTCTTTCGCCATCGTCATGCCTACCTGGGATTTTTTAATCTCCACCGTCCGATCCAGCCCACACTGTTCATCCAACGGCTCATCCTCAAGTGTTTCTCAAAATTCTAGATCGGCCGGAGAACCCGCCGCGAAACCATCCAGCAAAATGGCCCTCGACTCCCCTGGTAGCATCAGCGCTGCCGTAAACTCAGCGCCGCAACACGCGGCGGGCACTGCGGGATCCAAGTTACGGGGGGCGATGCGCACGATTAGGTTGCAGGGAGGGGCTATAGGAGCGCCGTTCGTCGCGCCGCAGAAGATGGGAGTAAGGTCGATCAGTTGCGAGGCAGCAGAGCCGTTCGATGGCGCTACGCTCGCGCTGCTCTTATCCTCCTCCGCGAATTGCGCTCCCGCTAGCACCGGATCTGCCGCTTCTCCTCCAGGAAGCTCCGCGTCCGCAATTCCCGGCGCTAATTCCGGTAACACCACGGATATTTCTGCCACGTCATCGTCGAATGCGACGGCGACCTCGTATTCGTCTTCCTACCCCGTCCCTGCGAACGCAACTGCCACGTCGGATTCCGGATCGTCGGACAGCGTCACTTTATTCGCGTTAGCAGTCGCCGCGGTATTAGCGTCTGTGTGCGTGCTGGCGTTCGTCGGAGCCGCGTTTTACTTCGCTCCCGAGTCCGCCATCCGAACCGCGTCCGCAGCAGCAGCCGCCGCGAGCGCCGCTGCGTCTCTCGCCGCGGAAATCGCCGCGTCAACTGCGAGCAACGAGCGCGGGCGCGGAAATTCCGGCTCTGATTCCTCCCCCTCCGCCCCCCTACGCTCCTCCCGCACCCCGTCATCCTCGTCATCAGCCTCCTCGTTATCGTCATTAGCCGCTTCCTCCTCCTCGTCTTCTTCTGATTCCCGGTCCTCCCGCTCCCGTTCCCCTGGCGGAAATATTGACGAGTCGGAAAGCAGGGGTAGCGGGCGGCGAGGGGAAGGGGGGAGGGGACGGCGCAGTGGAGGTTCGAGAGAAGCAGAACGAGGAGGAAATAGAGGGGAGGGGGGGAGAGAGAGGCGGAGACAAGGGCATAGGCAGGGGCAGGTAGGGAGGCGAGTGGGGGGACATGGCGAGGTGGGGGAAGGCGGGAAAGGGGAAAGAAGAGAGACACGAGAGGCGGTGGGAAGAGGGGGAAGGGAGGAGGGGAGGTGTTGTGGGTGTGGGAAGAAGGAGCGGGCAGGTGGTCGGAAAGAAACAACAGGGACAAGAGGTGCTGATGGTGCTCTATCGGATGTGCTTATACCGAGTGTGGCGCAAGGGGGGAATGGGGAGGGGGGAAACGAGGAGAGACAGCTTGAAGCGGTCAGAGTGGGAGAGGGAGAGGGAGAGGGAGAGGGAGAGGGGGAGGGGAGAAGTTCAGCTGGAAGAAATGACCATGTTGGGAGTGCGAGAGGGCAGGCGGAGAGAGGCGCAGAAAGAGGAATGGATAGAGAGGATGGAGCTGGGGAAGGAGGGGGGAGCAGAGATCAGGATTCGCTGGTGTAGTGGGGTGGGGGGTTTTGTACTGAAGCAGAAGGTCTCACTAGTCTGGGTCTGCTTGGCGAATGGTTTTCTGGGCTGGTGCAGAAACCAATTTTTTCTGTGAGACAGGAGGTTTGGTAATAAGGATGAGCTGTTTGGGAAGGCTGTGGGGCGGGTTGCGGAAGTATAGTGGAGTGGGGTTTCTGGCAGGAGTGGTGTTTGGAAAGGGTGAGGACCTGTCTCAGGCACAGGAGTGGGACAGGCACTTGTGCCTCTATCGGGTACAGGGGAGGGAGGGAGATTGTGTGCCTTTTTTCGGGCACAGGAGTGGAGTAGAGTTGGCAAGTGTCCCTTCACCAGGTATAGGAGAGGTAGGGCAAAAATAGTGTGCCTTTCTCAGGCACACGAAGCTAGGTAATATGTGCGATGTAACCGTGATTTGACTAAATGAGTCTTCTTGACATCCAATCCAACTGCTGGCTATCTGCCTGCCTGCTTGCTTGATTGTGCATGCTGCTGGAGTTGTGCGGTTGAGAACAGGGCCCGTGCTAGGATTTGGGGCACCCTGAGGCCTCAGGGCACCTTTCCAGAATCGTAAAAAATTGTCAAATGTTGTAGCCTATAGTGAGGTTTGTCTTAGGGGGTACAAAACTTAGGGTTAGCTATATGTACCCCAACCAACATCAATGCATCATCCATTCTTCATTTTGACATGGTATCAGTTAGGTTAGGATCCTGTGGGATCCCGTTCCTCCGTTCTCAGTTGGAGCCTCCCGAGCCTGATCCTAGCTCTCATTCGTCCCGGTTCCGTTGTTACCGCGCGTAGTGCCGAGCCTAGCGCCAATCCTAGCGCCCGTCCGCGCCACCCGTTCCCCTCGTTCCGTAGCGCCCGCCCTTACCCCCCGTCGCGTCGCGTTCCCCCCCCACGTCGTGTCGCGCCCGTTCCCCCCGTCGCGTCGCCGCCCAATCCCCCCGTCGCGTCGCGCCTTTTCCCCCCGTCGCGTCCTGCCCGCCCTTTCCCCCTCGTCGCGTCCCTTTCCCCCTGTCGCGTCCTGCCCGCCCTTTCTGTCAGAGGTCCACTGGAGATCCCCGATGATCCTAGGGAAGGGTTACAGGCACGTCGGCCTGGGGGGTTATGGGCGCACTCACCCGCTATATAAACAAGCCATTTTATCCCAGTGGTTAGTGGCTGGGATTCTGACATGGTATCAGAGCGAAGGTCTCGGGTTCGATTCCCGGTGTGTGCACTTCGGGCATCCCAGTGCGGGGGGGTGTCAGAGGTCCACTGGAGATCCCCGATGATCCTAGGGAAGGGTTACAGGCACGTCGGCCTGGGGGGTTATGGGCGCACTCACCCGCTATATAAACAAGCCCTTTTATCCCAGTGGTTAGTGGCTGGGATTCTGACACTTTCCCCCCTCGTCGCGTCCCTTTCCCCCCGTCGCGTCCTGCCCGCCCTTTCCCCCTCGTCGCGTCCCTTTCCCCCCGTCGCGTCCCGCCCGTCCTTTCCCCTCGTCGTGCCCCTTCCCCCCCGTCGCGTCCCGCCCGTCCTTTCCCCCCGTTGCGTCCCTTTCCCCCCGTCGCATCTCGCCCGTCCTTTCCCTCCGTCACGGCCCGCCCCTTCCCCTTTCCCCTGTAGCGGCCCGCCCTTTCCCCTGTAGCGGCCCGCCCTTTCCCCTGTAGCGGCCCGCCCTTTCCCCTGTAGCGGCCTGCCCTTTCCCCTGTAGCGGCTCGCCCCTTTCCCCAGCCCGTCGTCTTAACCCTAGCCTGCTCTTCCGCTGCCACTGTATCCCTAGCGTTAGTTCTCGCTATGGCGACTCCGCGTGTGCTTCGTTTCGACGCTGACGGTAGACCTCTTGATTTTTCCGTCTGGCTTCTTCGCGCTCGCCGTCTGTTAGAGAGTCAGGTCCAGGCAGGCGAGACCCTCTGGGCGCACGCTACTGGTGCCCTACCTGCGCCCCCCGACCCTACGCCTTTAGGACCTGCCCCTGACGACGCCGCTAGAGCCCGCTTTGCCACTCAGCGAGCTGACCAGACGGCTTGGACGTCACGTGACGCTGCGGCCTGCATCGCGCTCAGCAGCCTCCTCCCTGAGTCTGAGGAGGTTCACTTCACTCAGGTTCGCACCGCTGCTGAGTACCTCACTGCGATTAAGGCCCGCTACTCTTCTCCCGCTGCTGTCTCTCTTGGCCGCCTGTTCCTCCCGTTCCTTTTTCCTGACCTAGCGTCTTTTGAGCGCTCTGCTGACTTGATCGCTCACCTCCGCTCGCTCGACGCTAGTTACCGCGCTGCTTGCACTGAGGCACAGCTTGCACTGCTTCCTCCCCCTATGGCGATTACTATCTATTTCATCGCCACTAGCCTCCCTGACCGCCTTGCCTCCGTTCGCGATGCGCTTCTGCTGAAGCACCCTAGTGAGCTCACCGTCGATGTCCTTGAGTCTGCACTCAAGGACGTCGAGAGCAACCTTCGCTCGGTAGCCGCTGCCTCTGGTGCTGTGCCCCCCCCACTCTTCCACGGGTGCACAGTCCCGCAGTTACCCACCTTTACTGCCTCACTTGCCACTGCCGCTACTGACGCGACTGCAGCTGCTGTTACGACTGCGTCGCGGTCCCGCGGTAGGAGTGGCAAGAAAGGCGGTTCTGGTGGTGGTAGTGGAGGTGGAGGCGGAGGTAGTGGAGGTGGCGTTGCGCCTGGCGGCGGTGGAGGTTCAGGGCCTGGAGAGGCGCCTCGTGCAGTGACTGGTGACTCCACTGCGCCTGCTGGTGGTGGCGACGCCCGAGTTCGTCAGTCGCCTCCTGTACTTCCTGCCCCGGTTGGTGGAGCAGCGGCGTGGTACCAGGCTCAGCGTCAGCAGCAGCTTCTGCAGCACCAGCAGCCCCTCTCCTCCCAGCAGCCTCAGCAGCAGCAGCGGCAGCAGCTGGCTCCAGGGTCGGGGCTGCGTCAGACCCAGCGCGGTGCTGCTTACACTCCCTGCACCTACCAGGTTCTGACAGGCCCTCGTCGTGGCCACCCTTGTGGCCGGTTTCACCCCCCTGGTCAGTGCTTTGCTCAGCTCACTGACACGGTTCGTTTGGTCTACGGGGTTGGTGCTCCTGCCCCTGACTGGCTGCCTCTTGTTCAGCGCTACGGCTCCGCTCTGTGGGGCATGTCTGCTGAGCAGTTAGTTGATCTGATTGGTACTCCCCATGCTATGTATGCTGTTGTTGACTCTAGTGTTTCTGACTCTGCTTACTCTGGTGTTGTTAGCTTAGGTGCTAGCCTTGCTCAGTTGCCTGTTGCTAGTGTAGGTTCTTGTGTAGACTCTAGTCCAGCGGCTACCTCAGAGGACGGTTCGCTGTCGTTCACGCTGGACTCTGGAGCCTCTCACTGCTTCTTTCGTGACAGCACGACACTTACGCCTCTTCCTGCGCCTGTTTCTGTGGCGCTGGCTGATCCCACTTCGGGACCAGTCACCGCGCGTCACACTACCACCTTGCCGTGTCCGGCTGCTCCTTCTGGGTCTCTCACTGGGTTTCACGTCCCCTCGTTCTCCCGGAACTTGGTGGGCGTGCGACCCCTCGTGAGTCAGCACGTGGGTGTGTGGTTTGAGCCTTCTGGAGAGACTGCGGTGTGTGTTGACGGGGACTCTTACCAGCCCCTCGCCACTTTTGCTGCTGAGCCGGGCTCCGGTCTCTACACTCTTCACACTGGCCCGCGCGCTCAGCAGCGACTGCAGCAGCAGCAGCCGCAGCAGCAGCAGCAGCAGCAGCCGCAGCCGCAGCCACAGCCGCCCCTCCTGCCCCCGGCCCCTGTTTTGCCCCCCGTTCGAGTCCTCGCGTCTCACCAGGTTGCTCCGTCCCCCCAGGTAGCTGTGTCTTGTCAGGTTCCTCCGTCTAGTCCGGTCGCTGCGTCGTGCTCCTGTCGGTCGCTTGCCCACCCCACCGTTTTGTGGCACCACCGGCTGGGGCACCCTTCTCCTCCTCGTCTTCGCGCTATGTCTCGTCAGCGTCTTGTCTTAGGTCTCCCGCGTGTCTTGCCGTCGCTGCCGCCGTCCCTTGCACCACCGTGCGGTCCTTGCGTCGAGGGTAGGCTGCGCGCCACCCCTCACTCCTCCTCCCTTCGTCCGGCCACCGAGCCTTTTGAGACGCTGCACTTGGACGTCTGGGGCCCCTCTCCTCGCCCTGGCCCTGAGCGTGAGCGTTTCTTTTTGGTGGTCATTGACGACTACTCCCGCTACACCACAGTGTTCCCCCTGGCGAGGAAGTCTGAGGTGACTTCTACGCTGATCAGGTGGTTGCTTACCACCCAGGACACTCGTGGTCGTCGTGTCAGCTGTCTCCACTCCGACCGCGGGGGCGAGTTTCGCTCCGGCATTCTCGCTGGATTCTGTCGCGAACAGGGCATTCGTCAGTCCTGGACGCTTCCGGAGTCCCCACAGCAGAATGGGGTTGCTGAGCGTCGCATAGGCCTGGTCATGGAGATTGCCCGCACCTCCTTGACTCACGCCCGTGCCCCCCATTTCCTGTGGCCATACGCGGTCAGGTACGCCGCGCACCAGCTGAACCTCTGGCCACGCGTCTCTCGGCCGGAGGCTTCACCGACCAGTCTTTGGACAGGGTCCCCTGGTGTCGCGTCGAGGTTTCGTGTCTGGGGGTGCTTGGCTCTTGTCCGCGACACCTCCGCGGACAAGCTCTCGCCTCGCGCCGTTCCTTGTGTCTTCCTTGGTTTCCCTGAGGACTCCTCTGACTTCACCTTTTACCACCCTCCCTCTCACCGGTTCTTTGACTCCCGTGACGTCCGTTTCGAGGAGTCCACCCCCTACTACGTCAGGTACCCCAGTCGAGGTCTCCCGGTCCCTCCCCCCCCTCTCTTCCTGACCGCCGCTCCCCCGCCTGCTCCCCCGGTACAGCCTCCCCCCCCTGGTCCAGCCCCGTCTGGTGTGTCTCAGGCTAGCCCTCCCCCTTCGGTAGCCCCCCCTGTACAGCCTCCCTCCCCACAGTCTTCCTCGCCGCCTCCTGCAGGTGCTCCCTCTCGAGAGGTTGGTCCGGCGACTGTCCCTGTACAGGTCTCTGGTTCTGGGGGTGCTGGAGTTGGAGCTGAGCCGCGGGTTGCAGAGGACTCTTGTCTTCCGGGGGCTGGTACTGGTCGTGCGGAGTCTGGGGGTGCTGGTGCGGAGTCTGGGGGTGCTGCGTCTGGGGGTGAGGGTGTCCCTTCGGTTTCTGGAGAGCCTGGGTCTGGAGCTGGTGTTGGTGCTGCCTCTGGGGGTGGTGTGCTTGGTGCTTCGGAGGTCGACTCTGGGGCTGCCGCTGCCCCGGACACTACTCCTTCCCCCCACCCCTACCCGACCAGGTTCCAGGCTCGTGTTCGCCGTGCTCGTGAGGAGCAGCTGGAGTTGGAGAGAGAGGAGAGAGAGTTGCAGCGGCTCGAGGAGCAGGAGCGACAGCAGCAGGAGCAGCAGCAGGAGCAGCAGCAGGGGCAGCAGCCGCTGGAGCAGCAGCAGCCGCAGCAGCCGCAGCAGCAGCAGCAGCAGCTGCTGCCGTCTCCTCCTCCTGTCTCGGGTCTTCGGACCCTTGGTCTCCCGTCTCCCTCTCCTTCCTCCTCCCCCTCTCCTCCCGTCTCTGGTCCTCCGCTTCCTCCTCCTGACCCCTCTCCCGCTGTTTTCCCTCGTTCTCAGTCTTCGTTGTCTCCTCCTCCTTCTCAGACTTGGGCCTCTCGTCGCTCCCCTCGTGCTCGTCCCTCGTCTCCTGTTCCCTTCACTGACCTTCGTACAGCCTTCCTTTGTTCTCGTCCACCTCGTCCGTCTCCGTCTGTGCTTCCGTCTCCTCCTGAGTCGGCCCTCACTGTGTCGCTTCCTTCTCCTGTCACTGACTACTACCGCACGTACCGTCCTGTTCTCTCTCGTGTTCTCGCCTCTCTTGTTACCCACCCTCGTGCCTCTGTGTCCTCTGTGTCCGCTCTTACTGCCGCAGTCACTGAGTTTGCCTCTACCCGCCGCCTTGACTTCGCCACCGCTCTTGTGGCTGCTCCTCCTTCCAGTCCTCTGGCCGTCGGGGGTGTGTCTGCCCTTGGCTGTGATGCCCTAGAGGACAGGCAGTTTGAGCTAGAGTTCCTGGCGGCCGCTTCCCCTCATCTCTGTGCCATGCTCCTCGCCCCTGAGGGTGACCCCGACGCCCTTGACATTCCGACTCCTCGCACTTACGCTGAGGCAGTGTCAGGGCCTTGGGCCTCTCAGTGGAGAGCTGCCATGGACGCAGAGATGGCCTCCTACAGATCCACAGGCACCTACGTCGATGAGGTTCCCCCTCCGGGGGCGAACGTAGTCGACGGCATGTGGATCTACAGGGTGAAGCGGCCACCGGGATCTCCTCCGGTCTTCAAAACGCGCTACGTGGCTAGAGGTTTCAGTCAGCGCGAGGGAGTTGACTTCTTTCAGACCTTCGCGCCCACCCCGAAGATGACCACTCTTCGGGTGTTACTACACGTAGCAGCACAGAGAGACTACGAGTTACACTCTCTCGACTTCTCTACTGCTTTCCTTCAGGGCAGTCTTCACGAGGAGGTCTGGTTGCGTCGTCCCTCTGCCTTCACTGGCTCTTTCCCTCCTGGGACCCAGTGGAGGCTGAGGCGACCGGTTTACGGTCTTCGTCAGGCTCCTCGTGAGTGGCACGACACCCTGCGTTCTACCCTGTCTGACCTTGGGTTCCAGCCGTCTTCTGCTGACCCGTCGCTGTTCGTTCGTCGTGGCCCCACACCTTTCTTTGTTCTGGTCTACGTTGACGACCTTGTTTTCGCCACCCCTGACAGGGTTGCTTTGGCACACGTGAAGTCCGAACTGCAGAAGAGACACACCTGCACTGATCTTGGTGAGCTGCGCCACTACCTTGGCCTGCAGATCACCAGGGACAGAGCTGCTCGCACCATTACACTTTCACAGTCGCACATGGTGCAGCAGGTCCTTCAGCGGTTCGGGCTTCAGCACTCCACAGTACAGCGCACACCTCTTGCTGTTGACCACAGACTCACTGGACCCTTTCCTGACGAGCCGTTCGAGCCTAGTGGTCCCTACGCAGAGCTTGTGGGTTGCCTCATGTACCTGATGACTTGTACTCGCCCGGACCTCGCCTTCCCTCTCAGCGTTCTTGCGCGCTTTGTTGTGCCAGGGAGACACCGTCCTGTTCACTGGACAGCAACTGTGAGGGTGGCGAAGTACCTAGCGACGACGTCAGGCGTGGGGCTAGTTCTTGGAGGGCAGCAGTCTGTCGTACTTACTGGTCACTGTGACTCCTCTTACGCTGACGACGCTGAGACTCACAGGTCTACTCAGGGGTACTGTTTCAGCCTGGGTTCTGGAGCTGTTTCCTGGCGGTCCACGCGCTCCTCTTCGGTCTCGACCTCTACAGCTGAGGCTGAGATCTACGCTGGTGCCATGGCGGCACAGGAGCTGCGTTGGTTGACCTTCTTGCTCACCGACCTTGGTGAGCGGCCGAGCTCTGCACCGACCTTGTTCACTGACAACAAGGCGTCTATTCTCCTTTGTCGAGAGCCACGACTGGAGAGCAGAGTGAAGCACATTCACGTCAGGTACTTTCTTCTGCGAGAGTTGCAGAGGCGTGGACAGGCTCGCTTTGAGTTTGTGGAGTCCAAGGCCAACACTGCAGACATCTTCACCAAGGCGCTTCCGCCTTGTGACCACCAGAGGTGCTGTGTGCAGTTAGGCCTTGTTGACACTGGTTCTCGTGTTGCTTAGACTTGAGTGTACTGTTTACTTTGCTTTCTATATACCTCTGTTACTTCTTGGACTGGCCTTGTGGCCACTGTTGTTTGTGCTCGGACTGTGTGGTGACGTTGTGATCCACCCTGAGCTTCGTTTCTTGGACTGGTCTTGTGACCGTACTCGTTTGGTTCTGCTAGACACCCCTCACTTAGGCTATGGGGGTGTGTCAAATGTTGTAGCCTATAGTGAGGTTTGTCTTAGGGGGTACAAAACTTAGGGTTAGCTATATGTACCCCAACCAACATCAATGCATCATCCATTCTTCATTTTGACAAAAATGCCCTGATTTGTCAGGGCAAATTTTCGAAGCCTTCCTGTATGTTTAGGGCTTTTTCAGAAATCAATCCTGACCTGTCAGGGCAAAAAAATAAGTCTTCAGGGTTCAGATTGGTTGGATTGGAGGTCAAAGTTAGAGTTGAAGTGTATATTCGCCTGCACGCGGGTGGGTTCGCCGTGCATCACGGCGTGCCTGGCGCTGCGTCCGTGCTCGCCTATGATCCCGTGCAGCGGCTGCTCGCAGTGGGAACACGGTAAGAGAGCTCCGATATAAGCAATAATATAGAGAATGCAGCAGCCCCTGCCAGCGGTAAAGAGCGGTTACAAGCGATGCAGGACTGGCCGGGCATCACGGCTTGCATCATGGCGCGTCTGGCGCTGTTCCATACCTTGAGTATGGAAAGGGGGTTGAGACTTTCAAGGAGTAAGCTAGGCGAGGAAAGGGTTTGGAGGAGTAGGTTTGAGTTCTCAGTGGTTTTGGTGCTGGTGGTGGGGATGCGGTAGATGTGAGGGTGCAGTAAGGAATGGGAGATTACATGGTGGCATGGTGATGTGATGGCATGGCGGCATGGTGGCATTGTGGCATTGTGGCATGATGGCATGATGAAGTGACATGCGGTAGCCTCTCCCCTTCCCAACCCCCCTCCCTCCACCAGCGATGGGCGCATCAAGGTGTTCGGGCATGATGGCATCGAGGCGCTGCTCTGCTCGCCTGCCAAGGCTGCCTGCAAGTTCCTCGAGGTCAGCACCGTTCTGCACCTTCCCGCACCTTACCCCACCTTCTCTACTGCCTCCATGAAGCCCTGTGTTTTCTCAGAGCTCACTTCAGCAAGCACTTGTAGGCGCATTCCTTACTCCGTCATCACTGCTTGCTCCACCTCCTCCTTCTCCCCAGCCCGCCTCCTCCACCTCTTCTCCCCCTCTTCTCCGCCCCACCCTTAGGGAAGCTATTATGCTTATTCTCCTAATCGCTTTCGCCTTCCCTCGTTCTCTCTTCGCCTCCCCTTCCCCCCCCAACAGTTCGTATGTAACTCGGAGTACATGGTGCAGGTCACCTTTTTCAACGCGATTGAGGTGCGTGGATGGATGTACATGTGGGTGTGTGCTGTGTGCATGCCTGTGTACGGGCGTGAGTCTGAACGTGTATGCATGCCTTTGTGCAAACTCTGAGTGCACTCTTTTTGCCTGAGTCTGGCTGAGCACCAGATGACAAACTCGCTGCAATGGGACGTCGTCATCACCTCAGTCTCCCCCCCCTCCCTGCTCCTTCCCTGCCTCCCTCCT
The DNA here is from genome assembly GCA_947470075.1 of Closterium sp. Yama58-4. Taxonomy (NCBI): domain Eukaryota; kingdom Viridiplantae; phylum Streptophyta; class Zygnematophyceae; order Desmidiales; family Closteriaceae; genus Closterium; species Closterium sp. Yama58-4. The sequence goes on along the minus strand of CANIUD010000879.1, from coordinate 775,555 downwards.
CCTTTTTCCCCTGCTTCCTCCTTCGTCCATACCCACCCACTCAGATCTGGAGTCTGGCTGAGCGTCAGATGACGGACTCACTGCAGTGGGACGTCGTCATCACTGCCTTCTCCAACGTGCCCGACACACGCTTCCTGTAACTCACCTTGACACGACCTTGACACGACCTTGACACCACCTTCACACCACCTTGACACCACCTTCACACCACCTTGACACCACCTTACATCCTTCTTGTCGCCACCATCACACCACCATCCTCCTTGTCATCACTGCTTTCCTGTAAACCACCTTGACACCACCTTGACACCACCTTGACACCACCTTACATCCTTCCTGTAGGCACTGTCACCCTGTTTTCTCCACCGTCCCCTACACGCGCTTCCTGTAACTGTCTTCACTTCACACCATCCTTACACCGCCGTGAATCCTTCCTGTAACCCTCCTCACACCATCTGTCAGCATCCTTCACGTCTTTTCACCTCACTCCATCGCACCTCACCTGACCCCACCCCACCCTGCTCCACCGCACACCACCCCTTCCCATCCCAGCTACGTGGGCGACGAGAACGGTGTGTTCCACGTGTTGGAGGTGGACGATGGTGGTCGCCTCAACAAACGGCCCTACTCCGTGCCTCCCTACGTCACCATGGGTGAGTGAGGAGCAACGCCACGAGCACACAGGGAACGAGGCCATGCAGTACCTACCCCTCCCATGGCCTCGTTCCCATGGCCTCGTTCCCATGGCCTCGTTCCCATGGCCTCGTTCCCATGGCCTCGTTCCCATGGCCTCGTTCCCATGGCCTCGTTCCCATGGCCTCGTTCCCATGGCCTCGTTCCCATGGCCTCGTTCCCATGGCCTCGTTCCCATGGCCTCGTTCCCATGGCCTCGTTCCCATGGCCTCGTTCCCATGGCCTCGTTCCCATGGCCTCGTTCCCATGGCCTCGTTCCCATGGCCTCGTTCCCATGGCCTCGTTCCCATGGCCTCGTTCCCATGGCCTCGTTCCCATGGCCTCGTTCCCATGGCCTCGTTCCCATGGCCTCGTTCCCATGGCCTCGTTCCCATGGCCTCGTTCCCATGGCCTCGTTCCCATGGCCTCGTTCCCATGGCCTCGTTCCCATGGCCTCGTTCCCATGGCCTCGTTCCCATGGCCTCGTTCCCATGGCCTCGTTCCCATGGCCTCGTTCCCATGGCCTCGTTCCCATGGCCTCGTTCCCATGGCCTCGTTCCCATGGCCTCGTTCCCATGGCCTCGTTCCCATGGCCTCGTTCCCATGGCCTCGTTCCCATGGCCTCGTTCCCATGGCCTCGTTCCCATGGCCTCGTTCCCATGGCCTCGTTCCCATGGCCTCGTTCCCATGGCCTCGTTCCCATGGCCTCGTTCCCATGGCCTCGTTCCCATGGCCTCGTTCCCATGGCTGGCCTTGTTCCCATGGCCTCGTTCCCATGGCCTCGTTCCCATGGCCTCGTTCCCATGGCCTCGTTCCCATGGCCTCGTTCCCATGGCCTCGTTCCCATGGCCTCGTTCCCATGGCCTCGTTCCCATGGCCTCGTTCCCATGGCCTCGTTCCCATGGCCTCGTTCCCATGGCCTCGTTCCCATGGCCTCGTTCCCATGGCCTCGTTCCCATGGCCTCGTTCCCATGGCCTCGTTCCCATGGCCTCGTTCCCATGGCCTCGTTCCCATGGCCTCGTTCCCATGGCCTCGTTCCCATGGCCTCGTTCCCATGGCCTCGTTCCCATGGCCTCGTTCCCATGGCCTCGTTCCCATGGCCTCGTTCCCATGGCCTCGTTCCCATGGCCTCGTTCCCATGGCCTCGTTCCCATGGCCTCGTTCCCATGGCCTCGTTCCCATGGCCTCGTTCCCATGGCCTCGTTCCCATGGCCTCGTTCCCATGGCCTCGTTCCCATGGCCTCGTTCCCATGGCCTCGTTCCCATGGCCTCGTTCCCATGGCCTCGTTCCCATGGCCTCGTTCCCATGGCCTCGTTCCCATGGCCTCGTTCCCATGGCCTCGTTCCCATGGCCTCGTTCCCATGGCCTCGTTCCCATGGCCTCGTTCCCATGGCCTCGTTCCCATGGCCTCGTTCCCATGGCCTCGTTCCCATGGCCTCGTTCCCATGGCCTCGTTCCCATGGCCTCGTTCCCATGGCCTCGTTCCCATGGCCTCGTTCCCATGGCCTCGTTCCCATGGCCTCGTTCCCATGGCCTCGTTCCCATGGCCTCGTTCCCATGGCCTCGTTCCCATGGCCTCGTTCCCATGGCCTCGTTCCCATGGCCTCGTTCCCATGGCCTCGTTCCCATGGCCTCGTTCCCATGGCCTCGTTCCCATGGCCTCGTTCCCATGGCCTCGTTCCCATGGCCTCGTTCCCATGGCCTCGTTCCCATGGCCTCGTTCCCATGGCCTCGTTCCCATGGCCTCGTTCCCATGGCCTCAATCCCATGGCCTCGTTCCCATGGCCTCGTTCCCATGGCCTCGTTCCCATGGCCTCGTTCCCATGGCCTCAATCCCATGGCCTCGTTCCCATGGCCTCGTTCCCATGGCCTCGTTCCCATGGCCTCGTTCCCATGGCCTCGTTCCCATGGCCTCGTTCCCATGGCCTCGTTCCCATGGCCTCGTTCCCATGGCCTCGTTCCCATGGCCTCGTTTTCATGGCTGGCCTCGTTCCCATGGCCTCGTTCCCATGGCCTCGTTCCCATGGCCTCGTTCCCATGGCCTCGTTCCCATGGCCTCGTTCCCATGGCCTCGTTCCCATGGCCTCGTTCCCATGGCCTCGTTCCCATGGCCTCGTTCCCATGGCCTCGTTCCCATGGCCTCGTTCCCATGGCCTCGTTCCCATGGCCTCGTTCCCATGGCCTCGTTCCCATGGCCTCGTTCCCATGGCCTCGTTCCCATGGCCTCGTTCCCATGGCCTCGTTCCCATGGCCTCGTTCCCATGGCCTCGTTCCCATGGCCTCGTTCCCATGGCCTCGTTCCCATGGCCTCGTTCCCATGGCCTCGTTCCCATGGCCTCGTTCCCATGGCCTCGTTCCCATGGCCTCGTTCCCATGGCCTCGTTCCCATGGCCTCGTTCCCATGGCCTCGTTCCCATGGCCTCGTTCCCATGGCCTCGTTCCCATGGCCTCGTTCCCATGGCCTCGTTCCCATGGCCTCGTTCCCATGGCCTCGTTCCCATGGCCTCGTTCCCATGGCCTCGTTCCCATGGCCTCGTTCCCATGGCCTCGTTCCCATGGCCTCGTTCCCATGGCCTCGTTCCCATGGCCTCGTTCCCATGGCCTCGTTCCCATGGCCTCGTTCCCATGGCCTCGTTCCCATGGCCTCGTTCCCATGGCCTCAATCCCATGGCCTCGTTCCCATGTCCTTGTTCCCATGGCCTCGTTCCCATGGCCTCGTTCCCATGGCCTCGTTCCCATGGCCTCGTTCCCATGGCCTCGTTCCCATGGCCTCGTTCCCATGGCCTCGTTTTCATGGCTGGCCTCGTTCCCATGGCCTCGTTCCCATGGCCTCGTTCCCATGGCCTCGTTCCCATGGCCTCGTTCCCATGGCCTCGTTCCCATGGCCTCGTTCCCATGGCCTCGTTCCCATGGCCTCGTTCCCATGGCCTCGTTCCCATGGCCTCGTTCCCATGGCCTCGTTCCCATGGCCTCGTTCCCATGGCCTCGTTCCCATGGCCTCGTTCCCATGGCCTCGTTCCCATGGCCTCGTTCCCATGGCCTCGTTCCCATGGCCTCGTTCCCATGGCCTCGTTCCCATGGCCTCGTTCCCATGGCCTCGTTCCCATGGCCTCGTTCCCATGGCCTCGTTCCCATGGCCTCGTTCCCATGGCCTCCCAGTCCATCACACAGTCCCTCTCTCCCATCCAATACTCTCCTCTCGTCTCACAACACAACCCCTGCAACACAACACAAGCCCTCCACGCCACAAGCCCTCCACGGCACAAGCCGGTCTTCCCATGAACTCCGTGTTTACATCCCTGCTCCTCCCAGTAACGTCCTTCTGTCATGGCCTTGTCCCCTTCCCTCCCAACCCAACCTCCCTATCCCGCCCGTGCATCCCTCCCCCCATGCAATGCAGCGGGTCTCGTGAAGCAGGAATCCACGCACATGCCAGCCCTGATCGCCATTCTCCCCCAACCAGAAGCCCTCCACACGCGCGTCCTCCTCGCCTACTCCAACTCCCTCGCGCTCCTCTGGGACCTCCACGCCCTCCGCGTCCTCGCCATGCGCGGCGGCTCCGAAATGCAGACCGCCTCTCAGAAGCCGGCGACCGCCTGGCAGACCTCCAAACAGGCAGGCGAAACGTCCCGAAACCCACGGATGAAGACGAGGAGGGCGACGAGGAGTGCGATGGGCCCGAGCTGTCGTGCTTGTGCTGGGCTTGTCCGGCGGGATCGGTGTTTGCTGCTGGGTATACCAACGGAGAGATTGCTCTTTGGGGGTTGCCCCACCCGCCGCTGCCCGTGGGAGCGGGAGGAGCAGCGGGAGCGGGAGTGCCGGGAGTGCCGTCTCCGTCGGGGTCTTTTTCCTCATCGGTGGTTCCGACGATCTCGGTTTCGCTGTCGTCGTTGTCATCTGGGGGGTTGAGTGTGCCGATCTCGCCGTGCAGTTTGAAGGCGCTCGGCGAGGAGATTACATCGCAGCCGTTGGTCCGGCTGCAGGTGCAGGGCGGGAAGGGCGAACGGTCGGCGATCACTGCGTTGAGATGGTGTGCCGATGCGAGACGAGCAGGGGAGAGAGGAGGAGAAAGAGGAGAACGAGAGGCGGGGGAAAGTGGAGAGAGAGGAGGAGAGAGAGGAGGGGGGAGATGCATGGAGAGGGGAGGAGGGAGGCTGTACGTGTGTGGGGGGGAGATGCCAGGGCTACTGGGGTCAGTGACTGTGGTGCAGCTGGGGGGGTTAGAGGAGGGCATGAAGGAGAAGGGGATGGTGAAGCTGCCCTGGTTTGGTCCTGTGGCTGATGTCGTGGTGGCACCCTCTGCTCTCGGCAGCACCGTTGCCTCTGCTATCCTCGTGCTCACCTTCCCTGGTCAGGTATGTGTGATTGAGGAGACTGAAAAGTCACAGCAACTGGGGGGGTTAAAGAGGATGTAAAGGGGGATTAGAGGAGGGCATGAGGGAGAAGGGGATGGTGAAGTTACCCTGGTTTGGGCCTGTGGCTGATGTCGTGGTGGCACCCTCTGCGCTCGGCAGCACGGCTGCCTCTGCTATTCTCGTGCTTACCTTCCCTGGGCAGGTATGTGTGGTTGAGGAGACTGAAAAGTCACAGCAACTGGGGGGGGGGTAATGGGGATATAGAGGGAGCCTAGAGGAGGGAATGAAGGAGAAGGGGATGGTGAAGCTGCCGTGGTTTGGACCTGTGGCTGATGTCGTGGTGGCGCCTAGTGCTCTCGGCAGCACATGTGCCGTCCTCGTGCTCACCTTCCTCGTGCTCACCTTCCTCGTGCTCACCTTCCCGAGACAGGTGTGTTCTGTTTTGCAAGCAAGTACATTTCCCAAATGGGTATGTTTACTGGGCAGGTATGTTCCAGGGGCTCGTGTGTGCGACCAGTCACAGTCGTATTTTGAGTCAGCTACTCGACTCAAAGCACACTCTACCCTTGTGTACCCCTCTGCACCACTTCCCTCTTCTCTCCACCACTCCTCTCTGCCAGGTCCACCTGTACGACGAGCCAGGCATGGAGCAGCACCTGCCTCTCTCTCACTACCCACCCCTTCCCACCCCTTCCCACTCCTTGCCGCCCCTTCCCACTCCTCGCCACCAGGTCCACCTATACGACGAGCCCGGCATGGAGCAGCATCTGTGTGCGCGCTTGCTCTCCCCGTCGCCCTCCTCCCACCTGCCCACTCCCCCCGACCCCGTGGCGTTTGAGAACCCGGGCTCGGCGGTTACCACCGGCAGACTCATGCTCGCCCCCTGGGGCACGCACGCCTCTCACGTGCTCTCCCAGGTGAGCCCCCTGTGACATTCTTTGCTAGGGTGATTCTGAGGTGACTCCAGAGTGATCCCATGCAATGCCGTGGCGTTTGAGAATCCGAAGTCTGCGGTTACCACCGGCAGACTCATGCTCGCCCCCTGGGGCAGGCATGCCTCACATGTGCTCTCCCAGGTGAGACTCCGGCACAAAGTGGCCCATGGCGGGGGGCTCATTCGGCCAACAACCAGTCTATATCTCCTCTCCCCCCTCTCCATCCCCTCTCAGCTGCCCCGTGTGTCGCAGACCCGCTGTCCCTCTGCTCTCTCCCACGGCACAAAGTGGCCCGTGGCAGGGGTCTCGTTTGGCCAACAACCAGCCAGCTAATACCTGTCCCTGCCTTCCCCTTCTCCCTGTCTCCCATCCCCCCTTTCTCAGCTGCCCCGTGTGTCGCAGACCCAATGCCCCTCGGCTCTCTCCCACGGCACCAAGTGGCCGATGGCGGGGGGATCATTCCGCCAACAACCAGTGTATAACTGTCCCTGCCTTCCCCCTCTCCCCCCACTCCACCCATTCGCAGCTGCCCCGTGTATCACAGACCCGCTGTCCCTCTGCTCTCTCCCACGGCACAAAGTGGCCCGTGGCGGGTGGTTCATTCGGCCAGCAGCCAGAGATCTCTCCAGAGGACGGGCTGTGCCTCTACATCTCGGGCCACCGCAACGGCGTCACTCACGTTTCCGATGTCTCGACCCCATTGATCGTTCCCCTGGCATCAGCCCCAGCTCACCTGACCCAGGTAGGAATCACCGATGGTGTCTGACAAGTGTACAGAATCGCCAGCAGCCAGAGATCTCTCCAGAGGACGGGCTGTGCCTGTACATCTCAGGCCACCGCAACGGCGTGACCCATGTTTCCGATGTCTCAACACCGCTGATTGTCCCACTGGCCTCGGCTCCTGCTCACCTGAACCATAGAGGTAAGTGGACATATGAAATCACGGTTTGAAGGTTGCCCTTAGAGTGGGCTGTGCATTTATCAGGTAAGTGCTCACTCGAGTTTCAAAAGGTAGGCTGCGGGTGTGATACCTTGTACTCTCTCCGTTCTCTTTTCCCACCCGTTCCCTCATCCTCCACTCCTCACACTCCCCACTCTCACACCAATCACAGGCTGACGATCAGCCGAGCTACACTGCAGTGACAGTGGTGGACTTCTGTGCGGTATCGGCGCTGCTGCTGGTGGGGTATGAGGACGGGCTGGTGGAGTGATGCGATGCCTAGTCCTATCCCTCCTCCCGCCTTCCCCTCCACAACAGGCTGATGATCAGCCGAGCTACACGGCAGTAACAGCGGTGGACTTCTGTGCGGTATCAGCGCTGTTGCTGGTGGGGCATGAGGACGGGCTGGTGGAGTAATAGTTTCCCCTCCCTTCATTTTGCTTCCCTCCTTCCCGCCTTCCTGCGTCCTTCCTCCTTTCCTCATGCTCCCTGCCCCACCCTTTCTACCCCACCCCATTGTTGTGTGATGCTATCATTCGCATTCACGTCTGTCTGCCTCCCATCAAATGTTTGTGCATTGCATGCGTGGTGTGAGCGTGTGCAAGAATTTGTGATATGCGTGATTTGGATTTCCTGAGTGTGTGTGAATGTTATTTGAATTGGGCAGATATCTGAAGTGATTCATCTGCTCAAGAGCTTTCCGACGAACCAAGAATCGTCGCAATCGGAGCAATATCAAGAAAGTTACGAACGTTGGAGTTCGTATGCTTTCTGTACTTTGGTTGCGGCGACTATGGGAAGTTGTGGGGCTTGCTCAATATGGGGTACAAACTTTTGGGGGTTGGGAATTCGAACCCATCACTGTAGATTGCTGCCATGTGGTTGGGTGAAGCCAAACCAGGTTGGCAAGTGTGGCCAAGTGGGTTGAGGTGGATGGCATGGGTTGGAAAGTGACAAATGTCAAAGTGGGGTTGCCATAGGGAGGGGATTTGATGTGATATGGGGTTTCCTTGGTTGGGGACTCCCTTGGGACCTTCCCTCTCGTCCTCCTCTTCCCTCCCACCTGGTTTAGTGCTACTCTAATGTTCTTTGTGGAACTTTTGTGAAACTTGTGAGAACTATTGTGAGTGAGTTAAGTTTCTGTGTGGCAGCATACCCCCTAGTGCGCCGAAAAGCATAACTCGAGATATACTCCATCTTTTGAGGTGATTCAAATTGGGAATTGTAGCCACGGTCTAGAGCTACAACATACTCGAGTTTGACGGAATTCTAACGGTTAGTTTTTCGTCGACGGCGTTTCTTGTGAAATCGCGGTTTATGTCTAGAATTCTAAGCCAACGATTTTGAGTTATTTGGGCACCTATTCTTCATAGACTCGATCCTTAATCTCTAACAAGTGGTATTAGAGCAGATTGAGGACTTTTTGGGGAGTCTACTGAAGTGTGAAGACCCTCTTAGACCCACCATGGCCTGTGGGCGTGCCTAAGTGGAGTTCTGGAGGTTGGGAGTGACTTCCGCTAAGGGGAAACTCTGCCGAAATTTCGTTGGCGCCGACACTTTTGGAAATTGTGCGGGACGTCGGTGTGGACAGAAAAAAGGGGGAGCTGAAACCTCTGATTCGGAGCAGAGGAGATTAGTGGAGAAGCAACTAAAAAAAGAGGAGTGAGCCGCCACCATCCAAGATTGAGGCGTTGGATGGCTCCAACTACGAGGAATGGAGCGGGCGGATGAGGAGCGTCTTCAAGCGCTACAAGCTGCTGAAACTCGCGATGGGAGAAGAGAAGATGCCGGAGGAAGGTGATGCCCGCGACCGGTGGATTGAGCGGAGCGCGGTGCTGTACGACTTGATTCTACAATCAGTCAACAACGATATGTTCCAGCATATCAAGGATTTGGTGGAGCTGGACGACTCCGGACCGAAGGCGTGGAAGCTGCTACGCGACGTGGTACAACCCAACACGCTGCCGATGGTGATCGTATTGGAAAACGAGCTGGCTGCCCTCTCCATGAAGCCGGGAGACGATGTGAAGCCGGTGCTTGACAAGATCAAGGACACCTATGCGAGGATGGCAGCGGCGGGCAGCAAGGTGTCGGAGATGCAACCGTGCACCAAGATCATCTCGGTGCTCGACAACTCGTGGGACAACCTCATCCCCACCCTCAACGTTCAGCAGGACAAGTGGACGCCTGAATGGCTACGGCAGCAGATCCTGCAGGAGGACTTCCGCAGGCGCCACACGGGAGGTGGTGCTGCCAACAAGACTGCTGAGGGGTACGGAGCTGCAGGAGGCAGCCGAGGAAGAGGGGGAGGGAGAGGCCGTGGCAGTGGGAGAGGCTTTGGCAGAGGGAGAGGCCGAGGTGACTACAACGAGGGGCATGGGAGCTCTGGTGGCAGGGGGAGCACCCGAATGGAGGGTGCGTGCTGGTACTGCAAGAAGGCTGGACACCCGTGGTTCAAGTGTTTCAGCCGGCCTGAAGGATGGGCGCCTCCAGGCATGAAGCCGCCAAGTGGTGAACGCGCACGAGGTGGCGCTGTGCAAGGTTCAGGTGCACAAGGTGATGGTGCACAAGGTAAAGCTGACCCTGGGCTGTTCCTCATGGTTGAGGAAGTGAAAGGGAGTGAGGATGATGTGGGTTCAGTTGGGAAGGTTGTGATGCACCCCCTCACTCACTGGGTGATCGATTTTGGATGCACGAGTCACATGACTCCGCGGGCAGATTTGCTTGATGAGGTGAAACCCCCCGGGAAGATCAAGTTTGTGGCTGCCGCTTCAGGTGCTTTGCTCCCTGTGATTGGTGTTGGGAATGCCAAGGTGATGGGAGCCAATGGGGGACTTGTGGGGCTTGAGAATGTCCTACTTGTTGAAAGTTTGTCCGCCAACCTACTTTCTGTGCGCCGGCTGCAGAAAAGCAAGGCCAAAGTCACGTTCGGCCCAACCAGCTGCCGTGCGAAGCTTGGGAAGTTGCTGCTGTGGGATTTGGAGGAGAAGAGCAGCTGCATCAAGGACCTGTGGCAGCTGCCCATCATCCCTTGGAACGGGAAACCGCCAGCAACGGCAAAGGCAGCGGCAGCGGCTAAGGCAACTGCGGGAGGAGAGGTGACTGCACCAACTGCTGGGGCCCTGGATGCAGTCAAGAAGGTGCAGCAGCCAAAGCAATCACATGGTGAGGTGCTTGCTGGTGTGGATGCAACAGCTGCGTGGGCGAAGGCTTCGTCTGGGAGTGGTGAGGCCAATTGGGAGACGTGGCACGAGAGGTTGTGCCACATCAACATTCCGATGCTGCAGAAGTTAGTGAAGGATGGGAGTTTGAAGGGGATGGAGGTGAAAGAGGCAGGGAAGGAGATTGGGAGCTGCCCTACATGCCTTGAGACAAAATTCACCAAGTTCCCTTTCAGCAGCAGCACGGGACCAGCCAAGGCACCGCTCGCGCTTGTGCACATGGATGTGGTGGGGCCTACGAGGGCCCTTTCTCTCTCGGGCAGCCGCTACTTCTTGACCATCGTGGACGACCACACGCGTGCGGTGTGGGTCTACCCTCTCAAGACGAAGGGGGATGTGGCAGCGGCTGTTCTCAAGGAGTGGATGCCGAGAGCTCAAAGGGAGAGCGGACACAAGGTGAAGGTGATCCGCACGGACAATGGGGGAGAGTTCATTGGCGCTGATTTTGAGGCGGTGCTGAAGAAGAAGGGAATCCAGCATCAGCTCACAGTGCCCTACAACCCGCAGCAAAACGGCGTGGCTGAGCGGTTCAACCGTACCCTGCAGGAAGGTGCTCGCACTCTCCTTGGGCGTGCAGGGCTGCCGGATCCGTTTTGGGTGACTGCACTGCGGCAGGTGGTTGTTGTGAAGAACAGGGTGCTCGCGACTGTGGGGGACAAGCAGTGGATCCCCTACACCAAGTGGTATGGGAGTGCACCTGCAGTCAACATGCTGAGAGCCTACGGCTGCATGGTGGTGTTTCATGTGCCTAAGGAGAAGAGGGGAAAGCTGGAAGCTTCTGGGAGATGGGGTGTGCACTTGGGACTTGCTAAGGATCACAAGGGCTGGCTGATATGGGACTTGACAAGCCAGCAGCTGACTGTGTCGAGGGATGTGAAATTCCTCGAGTCCTTGTACTACAAGGAGTGGAAGCAGCAGCAGCAGAAGCTTCCTACGACACCGCTGATCATTGAGGCCGATGAGGTGCAGCGGCCTTCAAGGCAGGTGGAAGTCTCCGTGTCGGGGGAGGAGATCTCTGGGGTGACTGAGGATGGGGGAGAACCTGAGGTGGAGGAGCAGCAGCAGCGGCAGCAGCAGCAGCAGCAGCAGCAGCAGCAGCAGCAAAGTGCTCCACAAGGTGCCGCACGTACGGCTGACCGTCCTAGGAGGGATGTGCGCCCTCCTAACCGGCTGACCTATCCGAGCTTTGGGAAGCCAAAGGTGGTGCGGGCAGGGAGTGTGGCTGAGCAGTGTGATGAGGAGGAGATAGCGCACTGCTACTGGGCAGCCGTCCCTGAGCCCAAGACGCTCACCGAGGCCTTGAGTGGGCCCGATGCTGAGAAGTGGAAGCAGAGTGTGAAGGAGGAGTATGACTCTCTGCTGGAGAACGACACGTGGGAGCTGTGTGAGCTGCCTCCTGGGAAGAAGGCAATCTCTTCGAAGCTGATTTTCAGGCACAAGTACGGGCCTGATGGGGAGCTGACCCGCTACAAGTCAAGGCTTGTGGCTAAGGGGTTCCAGCAGACAAAGGGCAAGGATTTTGACGACATCTTTGCTCCTGTGGGGAAAGGGACTACACTGAGGACGATGTTGGCAATGGCTGCAAAGATGGATATTATAACTGCCTTCCTCAACGGGATCATCTTGGAGGAGCTGTACATGCTGCAGCCTGAGGGGCTGGATGATGGGAGCGGCAGGGTGTGCAGGCTGAAGAAGGCCATCTATGGCTTGAAGCAGGCTCCTCGTGCATGGTACCACAAGCTGGAGGAGACACTGCTGGCTGGGGGGTTCAAGAAGAGTGAGTGCGACCACAGCCTGTTCCTGCTGCAAGAGAAGGAGCAGTTTCTCATGCTCCTGGTATACGTGGACGACATCCTCCTCTTCTCAGAGTCGTCTACGATGATTGAGCGTGTGGAGGAGATGCTGGAGATGCAGTTCAAGTGCTCAAAGATGGGAGATGTGAAGTACTACCTGGGGATGCATGTGGAGAGGGACCTCGACAAGGGAGTGTTGAGGTTGCACCAGAGGAAGTACTGTGAGGGGCTGGCTGAGAAGTATGGGCTGCAAGATGGAGGGAAGCCAGCCACCCCACTACCTTCGGGGTTCACTGTGGAGCCCTGTGCTGATGAGGAGGTGGTGGGAGAGAGTGACAGGAAGCTGTTTCATTCCATGGTTGGGGCGCTCAACTATGCGGCTAACCACACGCGGCCTGACATTGCGTTTGCTACATCCAGGCTTGCGAGTGTGGTTTCACGCCCCAGTCATGAGCAGCTGGAAGCGGCCAAGAGGTTGGTCCGCTATGTGAGCGCTACAGCATCAGTGGGCTTGGAGTACAGTGCCGTGAGGCAAAGGCAGCAGCGGGGTGCTGCTGACTTGAGCAAGGGGGAGATGCGCTTGACATGCTACACTGACGCCAGCTTCAACTCTGTGAAGTCGGATGGCACCAGCATTGGAGGCTATGTGTGCCTGTTTGGAGGTGGTGCAGTGAGCTGGCGCAGCAAGAAGCAGAACGAGGTGGGGCTGTCCTCATGTGAGACAGAGTACATGGCCCTGCATCATGGGGCAAAGGAGGTGGTGTGGCTGAGGCGTTTGTTGGAGGAGATTGGTGTTGGTCAGAAGGAGCCAACTGTGATTTTCTGTGACAATGAGTCGACTGTGAAGCTTGCGAAGAATGCCTGTCTTCATGGCCTGACAAAGCACATCAGGCCAAAGTGGCATTGGACGAGGAGGCACTTGGACAAGGAGGTGCGACTGGAGCTTGTGAAGACCCAGCAGCAGGCGGCTGACATTCTCACCAAGCGCCTGGCAGAACCTGAGCATTGGAAGGGCATGAAACTTGCTGGAATGAGTGTGCATTGAGGGTGCATGCTTGAGCTATGGAATGTGGGATGATGGTTGGCAGCCAGAGGGGGAGTTTGTTGTGTGATGCTATCATTCGCATTCACGTCTGTCTGCCTCCCATCAAATGTTTGTGCATTGCATGCGTGGTGTGAGCGTGTGCAAGAATTTGTGATATGCGTGGTTTGGATTTCCTGAGTGTGTGTGAATGTTATTTGAATTGGGCAGATATCTGAAGTGATTCATCTGCTCAAGAGCTTTCCGACGAACCAAGAATCGTCGCAATCGGAGCAATATCAAGAAAGTTACGAACGTTGGAGTTCGTATGCTTTCTGTACTTTGGTTGCGGCGACTATGGGAAGTTGTGGGGCTTGCTCAATATGGGGTACAAACTTTTGGGGGTTGGGAATTCGAACCCATCACTGTAGATTGCTGCCATGTGGTTGGGTGAAGCCAAACCAGGTTGGCAAGTGTGGCCAAGTGGGTTGAGGTGGATGGCATGGGTTGGAAAGTGACAAATGTCAAAGTGGGGTTGCCATAGGGAGGGGATTTGATGTGATATGGGGTTTCCTTGGTTGGGGACTCCCTTGGGACCTTCCCTCTCGTCCTCCTCTTCCCTCCCACCTGGTTTAGTGCTACTCTAATGTTCTTTGTGGAACTTTTGTGAAACTTGTGAGAACTATTGTGAGTGAGTTAAGTTTCTGTGTGGCAGCATACCCCCTAGTGCGCCGAAAAGCATAACTCGAGATATACTCCATCTTTTGAGGTGATTCAAATTGGGAATTGTAGCCACGGTCTAGAGCTACAACATACTCGAGTTTGACGGAATTCTAACGGTTAGTTTTTCGTCGACGGCGTTTCTTGTGAAATCGCGGTTTATGTCTAGAATTCTAAGCCAACGATTTTGAGTTATTTGGGCACCTATTCTTCATAGACTCGATCCTTAATCTCTAACACCCATAACAGGCTGAGGATCAGCCGAGCTACACGGCTGTAACGGCTGTAGACTTCTGTGCGGTATCAGCACTACTGCTGGTGGGGCATGAGGACGGGCTGGTGGAGTTGTTTGAGCTGAGCACGCGCAGGAGAACGCTGTGCTGCCAGATCATCACTGAGAGGGGCGGCTATGAGCAAGGTGTGTGGAGAGTGGGGAGGGGGGACTTGGCTGGGTGGGTGCATGGGGTGGGTTATGCGCACTGGTGGTGAAAGTGGGGGAGGGAAGTTTGCAAAAAATGGGCCAATCTACTGTCCCACATAGTCTCTGTCATGCCTTCACATCCCTTCTTACCACGTCCACACACCAGCCACTCCATCTGAGTGTGAAGAAGGTTTTCAGATGGTGGCCCAGTTCCACCAGCACCGCGCCAAGGTGCGCAGCGTGGCCCTAGAGCCACGGGCGTGGGGCGCCTAGCAATAGGGGATGACAACGAGCGTGGGCCGGCTGGCCATCGGTGTGCTGGGCTCTCACCCCCAATCCCACCCCTCCTCACCCCTTCTTACCGTATCGTACACCAGCCACTCCGTCTGAGTGCGAAGAAGGTTTTCAGATGGTGGCCCAAGTCCACCAGCACCGCGCCAAGGTGCGCAGCGTGGCCCTTGCAACCGGCGTGGGGCGGCTAGCAATAGGGGACGACAACGGCATGATCTCGCTCATAAACCTCGACACCTTCACCCTCATCTGCTACCGGGAACTCCACCCCGGGTCCTCCTCCTCCCCCATCTCCGCCACTGTCTTCGCCGCCCTCCCCGTCCCTTCCACCGATTCCTCCTCCTCCTCCTCTTCCTCTTCCTCCTCTACTTCTTCCTCCCTCACCTCGGCGTCGTTCCCCGCTTCCGCCTCTGCCTCTTTCTACTGACTAGGCCACTTCTGGATGGTTATAATGAATGAGTGGTCTACAACCTTACGGAACTCTCCCCCCCCCACCCACCCACCCAAAAAAAAAAAACGCGTCAGGGCAGGCCTCGTCATTCACCCTGACGCTACAGGGAAGAACACTACAGCCATTCTGAATGTTCAGGGCATTTCATATAACAACATCCTGAGACCTCAGGGTAAAAATTTACACTATTCTGAAATGACAGGGTAAATTTAAAACTGCATCCTGAATTCAGGGTAATCAGGATGTTTTGCCCTGATAACGTGGGGCCTGGTTGAGAATGATGCTGCTCAGGGTGAGGCCATGCTGACTCTGTCTGACTGTATTGTAGTGTAATGCAAATTCACATGCAAAGGTTTGAATGTGCCCCTGTCAAGTCATTCTGGCGTTTTATGATTGAAAGCTTCCAAATGGTAATCTATTTGAACCTGTGCGAAGTTCTCCCATTTTGGAGGGATTTTCACCTGAAGATCCAAAATCGATGAATAACCTGCGGTATTAGAGCGTAATTCGATAGGAAGAGAAGTTACTTTAGCGAGTATAACCCTTGCATAGCTCGGAAATTTGGCGGGAATCTGTGCCCAAGAATGTATCTCGCAGATCGTTCGATAAGTAATTTGCGCCACATAGGTCGTTGCTGCTACAACATTCAGTTGCACACGCGCAATGCAAAGCAGCCATGGCCGTACTATTGCGTTCCCGCCAAACTCACAGTCATCGTAATGATCCTCATTCTCGTCGCGGTGAAAGTCGTTCCGGTCGCGAAGGAGCGGTTCGCAAAGACGCTGGTCGTCTAACGTTCCCCGCGATTCGAACCCGTCACCGCGTCCCGCTATCATTCCTGCTCGCTCTGTCGTCGCTCCTCGTTCTTCTGCTCGCTACCGCATCCTATGCGCTAGACACCACTGCTGGCCAATCCGCCGGCGATCACGGCGGGCATTGCGCGGAGAGTAGCGTCGATGGTTCGCGGACTTGCGCTGCCAGTGGCGACGCGTCGCCCGAAAGATCCGATGCGTATCCGGATTTAAAGACGTCTGAAAATGAAGCCGAGTTTTATCCAGACGAATCCGCGGACGATGGAGGATCTAGAAAGCCTGGGAGCGTCGAGCATGACGTGGCAGGATCGGAGCGCGCCATGGTGGAAGAGTTGCTGACGTGGATGGGTCTGGATTGGACGAGAGACTCGGACGGACCTGAGTATGGCATTGTCGTTGACGGCACTATCGAGGTTAGTGCGACGAATCTACACCACTTAGTGCAGGGTTACGTCCCGTGTCGCGAAATGCTGCGCGTTTGCGTCAACGCCTCGCGTTTCGCCACCAGCCACATGCTGTTTCACAAGTTGACACGTGTCACCTTCCGTGTGTCGTGCCGCCAGGTGGATTTTTCGACTCGCAGCGTGCACGATGCCTTGCCTGAATCTCGAGGCGCGTCAGCCAATCCCGAGGGTGGCACAACCGTGTGGAAACCGAATGACACCCGGTAGGGATCTAAGCTGCTCTTCTGCGCTTGAGAATTTGGTAGAAGCTTAACTGAGGGCTTAACTTAGGCCCGCACATAGGGGCTCACCTAGAGTTCAGCCTCTTAACTCATTCCTTAACCAGGCACTTAGACTCTAAAACCGGACTTGTGCCGCTGTCTCCCCTTCCGACTCCTCTCCCGCTCCCCCTTTGATATACCCCTAACGGCACTGGCAGAGCGGACATTGGCTTTAAGGCAGCTCGCAGAATAGAGGCTGGCGAGGTCATTTTGATAGTTCCACGAAAGTTCTTCATAGTAGCCAACTGGATTGCCCTGGTGAGTGTGACTGTGTGGGTGTGACTGTGTGAGTGTGACTGTGTGAGTGTGACTGTGTGTGGATGTGACTGTGTGGGTGTGACTGTGTGGGTGTGACTGTGTGGATGTGACTGTGTGGGTGTGTGAAAGAGAGGCACACCACCCAACCAGCATCCTTGCCTCCGTTCCTTCTTTCCAACCATCCCTTTCATCCCTCTCCACCCCTCTGCTTCACACTTCTCCATCCCTTTTATCTGTCACCCCTTCTCTACTCACGAGCAGAACGAGGCAGAGCGCCATTTACTGCCAGATGGGTGGGACACATACTCCGTGCTGGCAGCCTTGCTGCTGCGAGAGAGGAAGGCAGAACACCCGACCATTTATCCCTTGCATGCCTGCTTCCTTCCTCCCCTTCCTTCCTCGACAGAACGAGTCAGAGCGCCATTTACTTCCATACGACATGCAGCTGCCAGTGCCGTATGGGTGGGACACATACACCGTGCTGGCAGCCTGGCTGCTAAGAGAGAGGGCCAAGGGCGCTGCGTCCCCCTGGGCGCGCTTCCTGCGCTCCCTACCCGCCTACGTGCCCCTGCCCGCCCTCTTCCCCCAGACGCTGATTGATGATTTTGAATACTGGCCTATCGTTGACCAGGTGGGTGTTGGGTGTGCGGGAGTGGGGTGAGATGGAGTGTGGTGAGAGGGAGAGAGGGCCAAGGGCGCTGCGTCCCCCTGGGTGCGCTTTCTGCGCTCCCTGCCCGCCTACGTGCCCCTGCCCGCGCTCTTCCCCCAGCAGCTCATTGACCAGTTTGAGTACTGGCTGATCGTGGATCAGGTGGGTGGTTTGTGGTTAAATCAGTGGGTGAGAGGGGATGAGAGAGGGCAAGGCCGCTGCTTCCATCTGGGCGCGCTTCCTGCGCTCCCTGCCCTCCTACGTGCCCCTGCCTGCACTCTTCCCCCAACAGCTGATTGACCAGTTTGAGTACTGGCCGATCGTTGACCAGGTGGGTGGATAATGGATTGCGTGGGAGGGAATGTGGTGAGAGGGAGTGGGGTGAGCAGGGGTGCAGTGAGAGGGAGTGCGGTGAGAGGGAGTGCGGTGAGAGGGAGTGCGGTGAGAGGGAGTGGGTTGAGCCAAGGTGCAGTGAGGGGGAGTGGGGTGAGCAGGAGTGCAGTGAGAAGGGAATTTGAAGGAACTCCTGTGCTCCCTGCCTGCCTCCGTACCTCTGCCTTCTCTCTTCGCCACCGTCCCCCCGCTCCCCACATGTCCCCACCTTCTCCCCCCACCCCTAACCTCTCCCATCTCTCCCACTTGAAACCCACCCACCACAGCAGCCCACGTGGCTCAACGCAGCATATGCCGACCTGTACGATCGCTGCAGCAGCAACACCACCACCATCGTTTATGCCTCTTCCCTCCCCGTAACTCCATTTCTGTCCCGTCAACCCCCCTCTTCCCCCCCCCACCACAGGACACGCGGCTCAAGGCGGCATACCGCCGACCTGTATGACAGATGCATGCCTCTTCCCTCCCCATAACTCCATTTCTGTCCCGTCAACCCCCCTCTCTCCCCCACCACAGGCCACGCATCTCAAGGCCGCATACGCCGACCTGTATGACAGATGCAACCCCACTGCCATCGCCAACGCCACTCGCTCCGAGTTCTATTGGGCGCTCGCTATAGTCACATCGCGCTGCTTCACCTTCTCGCCTTCCCTGCGCGCCCGTGGGGGTGGGGAGGAGAAGCAGGGGGAGGGGGCAGAGGGGGCGGAGGGGGTGGAGGGGGACGGGCAAGGAGGGGAAGATGGGGCAGAAGTAGCAGCTGAAGCAGCAGGAGAAGCAGGAGGGGAGTCAGATCAGGGGAGTTCTGGCAACAGTGGCAATAGCAGCAGTGTTGGCGAGAGAGGGGAGGATTGGTATGCCACGTCAGCAGCCATGCTCCCATTCGCTGATCTGTTCAACCATGATTACTACCCCAACATGGGATGGAAGGTGAGCGGTGGAGAATGAGGAATGGGGGGTGAGAGATGGGAGGTGAGGGGTGAGAGGTGAGGAAATGGTCCCCCTCCTTTCTCCAACTTCTGTACTCCCCCTCGCCACCCCCTTCCCTCATGCGCTTCCCTCCTCGCCAGCTCTCAGGGGACCATTTCCTCTGCACCACCTACCAGGCCATCGAGAAAGGAGAGGCGCTGACCTAATCGTTTGGCTATTCTCCCAGCCCCCCTAACCTCATCCCCTTTCCTCTCCACCTTTTTCTCCCCTCCAGCTGTCTGGCGACCATTTCTTCTTCACCACCTACCAGGCCATCGAGCGGAGCATATCGTATCACGTCCCAACCCTCTCCCAAACTCTTCCTCTTCCCCTCCTCTCCCTTTTCTCCTCCAGCTGTCAGGGGAAAATTTCCTCTTCACCACCTACCAGGCCATCGAGAAAGGAGAGCCGCTGAGCATATCATATGGAGCCAAGCCCACCATTGACATGGTGGCGGAGTATGGCTTCGTGCCTGCTTACAACCCCTTTGATACGGTCATCCTCTTCCCTAGGTGAGATGTTCCATTGCTGCATTGCACGCTTGCATTCCACTTGCGCTGCTGCACTCTAGAGCACTCCCCACTGAGCATATCGTACGGCACCAAGCCCACCACTGACGTGGTGGCAGGAGTATGGCTTCGTGCCTGCGTACAACCCTTATGACACCGTGATCCTCTTCCCCAGGTGAGGTGCTGCTCTCCCCCATGCCCTGTGTTGCACTGCGACACATCAAGCCCACCATTGACATGGTGGCGGATTATGGCTTCGTCCCCGCCTATAATCCCTATGACACCGTCGTGCTCTTTCCCAGGTGAGAATGTTCCATTGCAGCATTGCTGCGCTTCCGCAGGCCCTAGCGTTCGCAAGCCCACCATTGACATGGTGGCGGGGCAGAGAGTATGGCCTCGTGCCATCGTACAACCCCTTTGATACAGTCATCCTCTTCCCCAGGTGAGATGTTCCATTGCTGCATTGACACACACTCGGATGTTCCACTGCATTGCAGTGCATTTGACACCACACTCGGGTGACAATCTACTGTTCCCAACCCCACCATTGACGTGGTGCCGGACTATGGCTTCCTAAGCCTAAGCCTAAGCCTAAGCCTAAGCCTAAGCCTAAGCCTAAGCCTAAGCCTAAGTCTAAGCCTAAGCGCCTAAGCCTAAGCCTAAGCGCCTAAGCCTAAGCCTAAGCGCGTAAGCCTAAGCCTAAGCCTAAGCCTAAGCCTAAGCCTAAGCCTAAGCCTAAGCCTAAGCCTAAGCCTAAGCCTAAGCCTAAGCCTAAGCCTAAGCCTAAGCCTAAGCCTAAGCCTAAGCCTAAGCCTAATCCTAATCCTAAGCCTAAGCCTAAGCCTAAGCCTAAGCCTAAGCCTAAGCCTAAGCCTAAGCCTAAGCCTAAGCCTAAGCCTAAGCCTAAGCCTAAGCCTAAGCCTAAGCCTAAGCCTAAGCCTAAGCCTAAGCCTAAGCCTAAGCCTAAGCCTAAGCCTAAGCCTAAGCCTAAGCCTAAGCCTAAGCCTAAGCCTAAGCCTAAGCCTAAGCCTAAGCCTAAGCCTAAGCCTAAGCCTAAGCCTAAGCCTAAGCCTAAGCCTAAGCCTAAGCCTAAGCCTAAGCCTAAGCCTAAGCCTAAGCCTAAGCCTAAGCCTAAGCCTAAGCCTAAGCCTAAGCCTAAGCCTACTCCTAAGCCTAAGCCTAAGCCTAAGCCTAAGCCTAAGCCTAAGTCTAAGCTTAAGCGCCTAAGCCTAAGCCTAAGCGCCTAAGCCTAAGCCTAAGCGCGTAAGCCTAAGCCTAATCCTAAGCCTAAGCCTAAGCCTTTGCCTAAGCCTAAGCCTAAGCTCAAGTCTAAGCCTAAGCCTAAGCCTAAGCCTAAGCCTAAGCCTAAGCCTAAGCCTAAGCCTAAGCCTAAGCCTAAGCCTAAGCCTAAGCCTAAGCCTAAGCCTAAGCCTAAGCCTAAGCCTAAGCCTAAGCCTAAGCCTAAGCCTAAGCCTAAGCCTAAGCCTAAGCCTAAGCCTAAGCCTAAGCCTAAGCCTAAGCCTAAGCCTAAGCCTAAGCCTAAGCCTAAGCCTAAGCCTAAGCCTAAGCCTAAGCCTAAGCCTAAGCCTAAGCCTAAGCTCTCCTAAGCCTAAGCCTAAGCCTAAGCCTAAGCCTAAGCCTAATCCTAATCCTAAGCCTAAGCCTAAGCCTAAGCCTAAGCCTAAGCCTAAGCCTAAGCCTAAGCCTAAGCCTAAGCCTAAGCCTAAGCCTAAGCCTAAGCCTAAGCCTAAGCCTAAGCCTAAGCCTAAGCCTAAGCCTAAGCCTAAGCCTAAGCCTAAGCCTAAGCCTAAGCCTAAGCCTAAGCCTAAGCCTAAGCCTAAGCCTAAGCCTAAGCCTAAGCCTAAGCCTAAGCCTAATCCTAGGCCTAAGCCTAAGCCTAAGCCTAAGCCTAAGCCTAAGCCTAAGCCTAAGCCTAAGCCTAAGCCTAAGCGCATAAGCCTAAGCGCCTATGCCTAAGCCTAAGCCTAAGCCTAAGCCTAAGCCTAAGCCTAAGCCTAAGCCTAAGCCTAAGCCTAAGCCTAAGCCTAAGCCTAAGCCTAAGCCTAAGCCTAAGCCTAAGCCTAAGCCTAAGCCTAAGCCTAAGCTATGTTCAGAAAGACGCACGGAGGACGCTGCATCCTGCGTCTGGACGCAGCGTCTGGACGCTAGGACGCAGGACGCGCGTCCAGACGCAAGACGCACGTCGAATTTTTTTCCGGGCTGCCCGATTTTTTTTTCCCGATTGCGCAATCTACATTCGCGATTTCGACGCGACTCTCGAAATCGCGAAATTTCGGCCTCCCCTTGCCCAAATCGCCATTGAAAACGAGCTAGGTGAGATATAAATATATGACGAGAAGCTAGGGGTGAGCTGAGCTTGCGCTAGAGCTTGCACAGAATGTCGTGCAGCTCAAATTTGACCCCAACGACATTTGTCGGGGGGGTCAAATCCCCGCAACAATGAGATCTGGCGAAATTGACTCAAATTTGAACAAAAACCGCATTTCACCGCACTGAATATAGAATTTCCAACCAGTCTATCAATTCCCAATCCAGTTCGATCAGATCTGGCCGCATTTGTTGGCCTGAGATATAGTCGACAGCGTAATCAACTCTTATGGTTTTCTCGAGTAGCTTATAAGTAGAGCTGACGAAGCTAATTGTCGCAAGGGAGATAGGCGGGCCAGAACAGCCCGACCCGCCCCCGTGCTCATCCAGGGCCTATACATTTTTTTTGCCTGCCCGGGGTTTTTTTTGCCCTGCCCGGGCTTGCGTCTTTTGGTGCGTCTTTCTGGTCCTGGTGCTGCGTCCTGCGTCTGGACGCATGCGTCCAGGACGCAGGACGTGTCTTTCGGAACATAGAGCCTAAGTCTAAGTCTAAGCTTAAGCCTAAGCCTAAGCCTAAGCTTAAGCGCGTAAGCCTAAGCCTAAGCCTAAGCCTAAGCCTAAGCCTAAGCCTAAGCCTAAGCCTAAGCCTAAGCCTAAGCCTAAGCCTAAGCCTAAGCCTAAGCCTAAGCCTAAGCCTAAGCCTAAGCCTAAGCCTAAGCCTAAGCGCAAGCCTAAGCCTAAGCCTAAGCCTAAGCCTAAGCCTAAGCCTAAGCCTAAGCCTAAGCCTAAGCCTAAGCCTAAGCCTAAGCCTAAGCCTAAGCCTAAGCCTAAGCCTAAGCCTAAGCCTAAGCCTAAGCCTAAGCCTAAGCCTAAGCCTAAGCCTAAGCCTAAGCCTAAGCCTAAGCCTAAGCCTAAGCGCCTAAGCCTAATCCTAAGCCTTTGCCTAAGCCTAAGCCTAAGCCTAAGCCTAAGTCTAAGCCTAAGCTTAAGCCTAAGCCTAAGCCTAAGCTTAAGCGCGTAAGCCTAAGCCTAAGCCTAAGCCTAAGCCTAAGCCTAAGCCTAAGCCTAAGCCTAAGCCTAAGCCTAAGCCTAAGCCTAAGCCTAAGCCTAAGCCTATTCCTAAGCCTAAGCCTAAGCCTAAGCCTAAGCCTAAGCCTAAGCCTAAGCCTAAGCCTAAGCCTAAGCCTAAGCCTAAGCCTAAGCCTAAGCCTAAGCCTAAGCCTAAGCCTAAGCCTAAGCCTAAGCCTAAGCCTAAGCCTAAGCCTAAGGCTAATCCTAAGCCTAAGCCTAAGCCTAAGCCTAAGCCTAAGCCTAAGCCTAAGCCTAAGCCTAAGCCTAAGCCTAAGCCTAAGCCTAAGCCTAAGCCTAAGCCTAAGCCTAAGCCTAAGCCTAAGCCTAAGCCTAAGCCTAAGCCTAAGCCTAAGCCTAAGCCTAAGCCTAAGCCTAAGCCTAAGCCTAAGCCTAAGCCTAAGCCTAAGCCTAAGCCTAATCCTAGGCCTAAGCCTAAGCCTAAGCCTAAGCCTAAGCCTAAGCCTAAGCCTAAGCCTAAGCCTAAGCCTAAGCCTAAGCCTAAGCCTAAGCCTAAGCCTAAGCCTAAGCCTAAGCCTAAGCCTAAGCCTAAGCCTAAGCCTAAGCCTAAGCCTAAGCCTAAGCCTAAGCCTAAGCCTAAGCCTAAGCCTAAGCCTAAGCCTAAGCCTAAGCCTAAGCCTAAGCCTAAGCCTAAGCCTAAGCCTGCGCCTAAGCCTAAGCCTAAGCCTAAGCCTAAGCCTAAGCCTAATCCTAAGCCAAAGCCTAAGCCTAAGCCTGCGCCTAAGCCTAAGCCTAAGCCTAAGCCTAAGCCTAAGCCTAAGCCTAAGCCTAAGCCTAAGCCTAAGCCTAAGCCTAAGCCTAAGCCTAAGCCTAAGCCTAAGCCTAAGCCTAAGCCTAAGCCTAAGCCTAAGCCTAAGCCTAAGCCTAAGCCTAAGCCTAAGCCTAAGCCTAAGCCTAAGCCTAAGCCTAAGCCTAAGCCTAAGCCTAAGCCTAAGCCTAAGCCTAAGCCCTTAAGCTTAGGCCTAAGCCTAAGCCTAAGCCTAAGCCTAAGCCCTTAAGCTTAAGCCTAAGCCTAAGCCTAAGCCTAAGCCTAAGCCTAAGCGCCTAAGCCTAAGCCTAAGCCGAAGCCCCTATGCCTAAGCCTAAGCCTAAGCCTAAGCCTAAGCCTAAGCCTAAGCCTAAGCCTAAGCCTAAGCCTAAGCCTAAGCCTAAGCCTAAGCCTAAGCCTAAGCCTAAGCCTAAGCCTAAGCCTGCGCCTAAGCCTAAGCCTAAGCCTAAGCCTAAGCCTAAGCCTAAGCCTAAGCCTAAGCCTAAGCCTAAGCCTAAGCCTAAGCCTAAGCCTAAGCCTAAGCCTAAGCCTAAGCCTAAGCCTAAGCCTAAGCCTAAGCCTAAGCCTAAGCCTAAGCCTAAGCCTAAGCCTAAGCCTAAGCCTAAGCCTAAGCCTAAGCCTAAGCCTAAGCCTAAGCCTAAGCCTAAGCCTAAGCCTAAGCCTAAGCCTAAGCCTAAGCCTAAGCCTAAGCCTAAGCCTAAGCCTAAGCCTAAGCCTAAGCCTAAGCCTAAGCCTAAGCCTAAGCCTAAGCCTAAGCCTAAGCCTAAGCCTAAGCCTAAGCCTAAGCCTAAGCCTAAGCCTAAGCGCCTAAGCCTAAGCCCCTATGCCTAAGCCTAAGCCTAAGCCTAAGCCTAAGCCTGAGCCTAAGCCTAAGCTTAAGCCTAAGCCTAAGCTTAAGCCTAAGCCTGCGCCTAAGCCTAAGCCTAAGCCTAAGCCTAAGCCTAAGCCTAAGCCTAAGCCTAAGCCTAAGCCTAAGCCAGCGCCTAAGCCTAAGCCTAAGCCTAAGCCTAAGCCTAAGCCTAAGCCTAAGCCTAAGCCTAAGCCTAAGCCTAAGCCTAAGCCTAAGCCTAAGCCTAAGCCTAAGCCTAAGCCTAAGCCTAAGCCTAAGCCTAAGCCTAAGCCTAAGCCTAAGCCTAAGCCTAAGCCTAAGCCTAAGCCTAAGCCTAAGCCTAAGCCTAAGCCTAAGCCTAAGCCTAAGCCTAAGCCTAAGCCTAAGCCTAAGCGCCTAAGCCTAAGCCCCTATGCCTAAGCCTAAGCCTAAGCCTAAGCCTAAGCCTAAGCCTAAGCCTAAGCCTAAGCCTAAGCCTAAGCCTAAGCCTAAGCCTAAGCCTAAGCCTAAGCCTAAGCCTAAGCCTAAGCCTAAGCCTAAGCCTAAGCCTAAGCCTAAGCCTAAGCCTAAGCCTAAGCCTAAGCCTAAGCCTAAGCCTAAGCCTAAGCCTAAGCGCCTAAGCCTAAGCCCCTATGCCTAAGCCTAAGCCTAAGCCTAAGCCTAAGCCTAAGCCTAAGCCTAAGCCTAAGCCCTTAAGCTTAGGCCTAAGCCTAAGCCTAAGCCTAAGCCTAAGCCTAAGCCTAAGCCTAAGCCTAAGCCCTTAAGCTTAAGCCTAAGCCTAAGCCTAAGCCTAAGCCTAAGCCTAAGCCTAAGCCTAAGCCTAAGCCTAAGCCTAAGCCTAAGCCTAAGCCTAAGCCTAAGCCTAAGCCTAAGCCTAAGCCTAAGCCTAAGCCTAAGCCTAAGCCTAAGCCTAAGCCTAAGCCTAAGCCTAAGCCTAAGCCTAAGCCCTTAAGCTTAAGCCTAAGCCCTTAAGCGTAAGCCTAAGCCTAAGCCTAAGCCTAAGCCTAAGCCTAAGCCTAAGCCTAAGCCTAAGCCTAAGCCTAAGCCTAAGCCTAAGCCTAAGCCTAAGCCTAAGCCTAAGCCTAAGCGCCTAAGCCTAAACCCAAGCCTAAGCCTAAGCCTAAGCGCCTAAGCCTAAACCCAAGCCTAAGCCTAAGCCTAAGCCTAGGCGCCTAAGCCTAAGCCTAAGCCTAAGCCCTTAAGCTTAAGCCTAAGCCTAAGCCTAAGCCTAAGCCCTTAAGCTTAAGCCTAAGCCTAAGCCTAAGCCTAAGCCTAAGCCTGAGCCTGCGGGGTGTGCCCCTCTCTTCCCCTTGTGGGCCATGGTGGCAGAGTATGGCTTTGTGCCTGCATACATACATACATACATACATACATACATACATACATACATACATACATACATACATACATACATACATACATACATACATACATACATACATACATACATACATACATACATACATACATACATACATACATACATACATACATACATACATACATACATACATCCCTTATGACTTCATGCATGCGTTGCACGGTGTGGCTTCATTGCCACAAATACACATCATGCCTATCATTGACATGCTGCCGTTGTATCAGGGCTTTGTGCCCTGCCTATAACGCTTATGACACCGTGTGCTCTTCCTCAAATGATGTTGTGCTTTGCGTTGCACTCTCGGCCACTCCTATCTAATTTCTCTGTTTGCTCCCCACTCCTCCAACCCTTGTCCAAGCCTCTCTTTCTCGTCCCTCCAACCCTCTGGTTCTTGCCTCCAGCTCTGCTCGTCTGGTGGAGTATACAGTGCAGCAGACGCATCTCACTCAACCGCGCCCCACCCAGTCACACTCTGCTAATGCAACACTGAGGGGAGCACTGAGGGTTGCGGCGGTGGTGAGGGAGGTGGTGGAGAGGATGAGAGAGGAGAGGCGGACGGGAGTGCAGCAGGGACAGGGGCGGGCGGAGGAAGAGGGGGAGGGACAAGAGGCGCATGGGGAGGAGGGGCAAGGTGGGGTCGGGCAGGGTGGGGAGGCAGGGCAAAAGGATGGGACGAGTGGGGATGGCAGCAGGGGTGGGGAGTGGTGGGAGGGGATGGAGAGCGAGGAGGAGGAGTGGGAGAGTGCGAAGAAGCAGCTGGTGGTGTGGGCGGGGGGGCATGTGAGCCCTGAGATGCTGGCCATGGCTGCTGCTGTGTGGCACTGGATAAACACAGGGCGAGGTGAGTGGGTTTGGAGGGGTTGAGTGCGGTGCGGTGAGGTCTTAAAATAGCCATGGTAGCGGACTGGGCTGGCATGCGAGCCCTGAAATGCTGGCCGTGGCTGCTGCTGTGTGGCACTGGATAGACGCTGGGCGAGGTGAGAGTTACATTGGAGGGGTTGAGTGTGGTGGAGTGTGGTTAAGTGGTAGGAGAATGGGGGGAGAAGGCGCCTCCTCTGCCCCCATCCATGCCCTTGCCCCCTCCTCTACCCTCTCCTCTACCCCCTGCTATACGCACTCTTCTACACAGTTGGTTGCGTAGCAGCTATCCAGGGCAGCCATGCACCGGAGTGCGTCCATCTTGGACAACGGGAGACATCAGCGCCCTCCCCCCTACTGCTTTCCCACCCTCTCTCCCCATGCGCACTCTTCTCCAGAGTTGGATGTAGAGCAGCTAGCCACGGCAGCCATGCACCTGAGCGCACCCATCTTGGACAATGGGAGACCTTTTGCTGATGATGATTTTGCTGCCGATGATAGCGCTGGTCCTGGTGCTGCTGATGGTGATGGTGATGGTGATGGTGGTGCTGCTGCTGCTGGTGATGGTACTGATGGTGGTGATAATAACGGGGCTCTAACTCCTGATGCCTCTGCTGCTGCTGCTGCTGCTGCTGATGATGATGATGGTGATAGTGGTGCTGAAGATAAGGGGGATAATGTGGGAGCAGCAGCAGAGGAAGCAAAGGTAGATTCACATGGTACAGAAGATCAAGAATCCGGATCCAGCACAGAAGACGAACGCCATGACATGGCAGCACAGGCTGCTGACACGTGGCAACAGCTGGCCCAGTCCACGTCAGCAGACATCCTATCCTCCCTGTCAGCAGCAGCGTGCATGATACAGCAGCGGGTGAGAGCCCTCTTGGGCGCGGGGCTGACAGGCGAAGAGAAGAGGAGGGCAGCGAGAGAGAGAGAGGCATCGAAAGCAGAGTCGAGGGTGTCAGGAGGATGGGCATTCTCAACGGATTACTATGAGGATGAGGATAGGTTGAGAGAGCTGGTGGCGTGCCGAGGGGGGCGGTACAGGAGTGCGAGTGAGATCTTGGCAGGGGACAGCGGGGAAGCGAGTGGTGAGGAGGAGCGGGGATGCAGGGAGGGAGAAGTGGAAGAGGGAGAGCAAACAAGTGGCTCGGCGGGTGGGCCGGCGGGTGGTTCGGTGGGCAAGCTGGTGTGTTCACCTGGTGTGATGCGGTGGGTGCATGAGAGGGAGACAGTATTGCAGTTCCGCATGGTTAAGAAGTCAATTTTGAGTGAGGCTGATGTGGAGATGGGTGAGTGGTGTCGCAGCATGGGGCGTGCTGCCAGTTAACGACAGGGTGCGGTAGGATAGGGTGGGATATTGTAATGAGGAGTATGGTGGTGGGTGCATTGGAGGAGGGCAAGGCTGCAGATTTCACGTGGATTTGTTGTGAGACATATTGATTAGCTTGATATGGTGCGGCTGTTCTTGCACGCTGGAATGGGCGTGCTTTGTGTGATTTGAGAGTTGGGTGTGTTACAATCTGAAATGTGACTTAGCGAAGAGGATCGTTCAGGGTTGATCGCGGGTAGTGTCGCAGCGGAAGTAGTGAACTCAGGTCAGAGTGAATGTAAATGACTGAGATTGATTATAGCATGCATACATAGGGTTTATATAGAAATACAGAGGAATGCGAAACGACCTAGACTAGCCATGTACTCTAAGGGGTACATTCCCTTATTGCAGCGAAATTTAAACCGTGCGGCGCGGGAATCAGTTTCAAACCTGTTCCCGCTCTTTTCACTTCAAATGCTTCTGCCTGCATCGGTCTTAGTCAGACGGTTGCTGTGTCGCTTCGACTCTTCTGACTCCTCGACTTCGTACTCGGTAGAGTCGGCTCCTGCAGCATACAGGAATGCCTTCTCATAAAGCTTCATATCGTAACACTCCCCTTCATTCCTGGACGCGAGGGGTGCTGACTCGCTTGACCACTCCGGTGAGGTCGGAGCAGTGCTTGAACTGCTGACGTGGCAGACGCTTGGTGAGGAAGTCGGCTGCCATTTCAGTGGTTGGGCAGTAAGCGAGGTCAACTTTGCCCTGGTCGATTTCGTCCTTGACGAAGAAGTACCGCAGTGCAATGTGCTTCGTGCGGTTCACGAACCCGGGCTTGTTCGCGATCTTGATCGCGCTCTGGTTGTCGCAGTGCAGGCGAAAGGTAGGCGAGGTTGGAATTTTCGCCTCCTGTAACAGCTCCTGCAGGTACAGACCTTCGCGAACTGCTGCTGTCGCGGCGATGTATTCAGCTTCGGCCGATGACAGGGCAACCAGTTCCTGCTTCTGCGAGTTCCAGGAGATGGGGCCAGTTGGCTCCAGGCGAAAAACGAAGCCGGTTCGGGACCGTCGATTTGCTGGGTCAGCGGCATGGTCAGCGTCCACGTAGCCGTTGAGGTTGAAGGATGTTGTTGACAGCGTGGAATAAGAGAGTCCAATGTCAGGCGTGGAGATGAAGTACTGCAGGGCGCGCTCCAGGTCCAACTGGTTCTCGGCTACTGGTTTGCGGGAGTACTGTGCCAGTTGGCTGGCGATGTACGAAAGGTCGGGTCGGCATGTGACAGATGCGAACAGCAGGCAGCCCAGCTGCTGCTGGTACAGTTGGAGCCCCGCGGGGGACAAAGGTTTGTTGTCTGGTTTGTAGTTGGTGCTGGGGCTGCGGTATGGAGTTGAGAGTGGTGCGCGTGAGATGTTGAACCGTTCTCCCAGCTGCTCTGCGTATTTTGAAGCTGACAGATGAATTGCTTCTGGCGCGTAGGTGATGTTCAGGCCCAGAAACTGGGTGACGTTGTGGTTGGTGGTAATGTCCACGCGCTTCGCCAAGTTTTCTTCGAACTGGGTAAGAAGCGTGTTGCAGGTGCCAGTGTAGAGCAGGTCGTCGACGTAGACGGTGAGGAGGATGTAATCGCCGTTGAAGTGGAGGCGGTACATTCCCGGGTCGTGCGGCAGCTGCCTGAAGCCGATTTCCAGTAGAATTTTGTGCAGGTGCTGCTGCCAGAGACGAGGCGCCTGCTTAATCCCATAGAGGGATTTCTTCAACTGGCAGACCCTGGGATCTCCTTCTCCGTAGGTGTGTGGTTGCTCCACGAAAATGGTTGCATCCACCAACGCATATAGGAATGCGTTCTTCACGTCGATCTGTCGCAGTGGTAGATGCTTAGCAGCCGCTATGGCGAGTAGGATTCTGACGGAGGTGTGACGGCTGACAGGAGCGAAAGTTTGGTCGAAGTCGATGCCGTGGCGTTGGTCGTAGCCTCGGACCACCCATCGTGCCTTGAAGCGCTCAATGGTTCCGTCAGCGTTAGTCTTGAGCCGAAAAACCCACTTCCCGCTGAGCACCCTCCTCCCCTTCACTGCTGCACGATCGACGAGAACCCAGGTGTCACGGGACTCCAGCGCTTTTAGTTCGGCATCCATAGCTGCACGCCATTCGTTAGCGTGTGGGCTGGTGAGGGCTTGGCGCGGGTTCTTTGGTTCAACAGCGCGAGCTATGGCGGAGACGGAGGTGTGGAGCCCGAGAAGCTGCAGGCCGGAGACGTTCGCGGTTTCCGCAGTGTCAGTGATGGGGACCTCCACCACGTCATCATCGTCGCTGTCGTGTCCAGGTGAGGAAGTGCTGGGGGCGGTTTCGCGGCGGGTTGGTCCAGGGGTAGGTGCGTCATTGCTGTCGTCGTCGTCGTCGTCGTTCGAGGGAGGGCGAGGCGGAATGCCAGGATGATCGTCGGTGTCGTCGCGATCGAAGGCTGCTGCTGCTGCTTCATCCTCGGGAGATGCAAAGCTGCGGCCGCTGTTGGCATAGCCGCGAGCTTGGTTACGTTGCTCGTCCTCGATCCACTGCTTCAAGGTGAGTCTTTCGTAGAAGAGGATGTCACGCGCGGGAACAATCTCCTTGCTGTCGACGTCGAGAATGAGCCACCCCTTGTGCTCGTTGCTGAGTCCCAGATGAACTCCCCAGCATGCACGCTGAGCAAACTTGCCAATGTTTGCTGAAGTTGGCCGATACTGCACCATGCACCCCCAAACCCTCAACATGGAGGGATCTCCCCTTGAGCCGGTCCACTTCATGTGCGGGGAAAGGTTGTCCCTGTTGGCCGTGGTGGAGAGGAGGTTGTAAAGGCGCACCGCGTGGTTCATGGCATAGGGCCAAAACTTCTTGGGGAGGCCGGACTGATTCATGAGAGCGCGCACTTTTGTCATGAGGGTGCGATTTACCCTCTCTGCGACTCCTTGCTGCTGATGAGCGTAGGGGAGTGAAATCTCGTGTTTGATCCCCTTTTCACTGAGAACGCTTTCCAGCTCGTGGCTGCGGAACTCCTTGGCGCCATCACTCTGCCAGATTTTCAGCTTCCTCCCTGACTGTCGCTGTGCGTGTGCGAGCCAGATCCGGAAGACTTCTGGAGCCTTGGACCGTGCGTCGACGTTGGCAATCCAGACGTAGCGTGAGTAGGCGTCGATGAAGGTCAGTGTGTATTTTTCGTCGTTGAGTCCGTCACAGAATGGTGAGTACAATGAAGTCGCTGTACACCTTCTGTAATTTCTTGTAGCGGTTGGTGCTTGGCTCCAGTGAAGGATATGCGCTGTGAGTGAGGGCTGCAGTGGGGCAGACGGTGCAGGTGAGTGGGTGTGGGGTGTTGTGTGGTTCGGTGCCGTCGGGGCGCAGAAGTGCTCCTGGGGGGAAGACCTTCGCGCGGAGGCAGTTGGCGAGAGTCTGGCGCGAGGGATGCCCGAGTCGCTGGTGCCAGAGGTCGTCTTCGGCGCGAATGCCGCTGCTGCGCATGTAGCGTGCGCGATGCTCTGCTGCTTCCTCCTCTGTTTCTTGTGGGATCTGGAGCGGTGGTTCCTCCTCTTCTCCTGGTTCTGTTTCGTCTTCCGCTCCTTCTGTTTCTTCTGCAGTTGTTTCCCCTTCTGCAGGTGCGGTCGAAAGATAGAGGGCGAGAAATTCGCGGTCGGGGATGACGGTGAGCGGAGTTGTTGTTCCTTCGATGAAGCGGGCGAATGGATCTGGACGGGAGATTGGACCAAGGGAGTCTCGGGCAGGTGTTGGAGGTACGTTCCCCTCCTCAAGCTCCGTCCAGGTACTGTCCCAGCGCCATGGTGACCGGGGGGGTGAGCGTGCTGGTGGTGGTCTTCCGAGGGGTATGGTGACGCGGGGTGGTTCCTCTCCGCGTTCGGTGCGCATCTCTTGTTCTGCTTCCTCCAGTTCTTCTTGGGTGAGATCTGCTTCGGCTGTTTCTTCCGTACCCCAGCCTCCTGTGGTAGCCATGCCACTGCCGCTGGATCCCCATGCTCCGGTGGCTGATGCCCATGTGGCGCCTTCCCCGGGTTGATAGTCATCGTCTCCCCATCCACCTCGTCGTGCAGACTCCTCGCTCCAGCCTGCTGCGATGCGCTCTTCGTACAGTTTTTGTTTCTTCTCTGCCCTGACCTTATCTTGTTCCTCTTTGACGCTTAACTCCTCTGCCTCACCAAGGTCTTTCCAGGCTGGGTCAATTTCGCGGCGATAAACTTCGCGGGTGTACGGGCGCGGGCGTCCTTCCTCGTCTATGGTGGTGGCGTTGGCCTCGAGGATGAATCGGAGATTTTCGGAACGTGGTGTGGGCCGTGGATCTGGCAGGTGACCGAACTGCTTGTTTTCTTTTCCAAAGATGCGGTAAGTTGATACCGCGAGTTCTTCTTCGGTCATGCCAGTTGGTTCTTCCTCGGCGCTTTCTGCCTCCTGGATCGCCGCGAATTCCCTCTCCACTTGTTCCGTGCGGCTTGCAGCGGGTGTATGGCAGGTGGTGCAGAGCCCGTTGATGTCGGGGTTGTGCAGATTGATTTCGCGCGGATGTGGGCTGCGGCGAATCCACGGTCGCCCGTCAGGATGTTGCCACGATTCTTCGTTCTTGAAGGCGAATTCGAGGGGGACCAGGTCCACGAGCTCATCCGACGAGGCTTCACAGCTTGGTACGTCGAAGTCCAGAACGTAGATCCCGTTGATTGAGCGGGCTCGACCGAGGTATTTAAACGACTCGGGAGGTGTGTCCGGAGGGGCGTACGTGAGGATGAGGTCGCGTGTGGCCAGGTCGGTGGTGAGTATGACGCCGCAGTCCCGAAGTTGTCCTGCCGAGAGTAGATTAAAGCGTAGGTCTGGGACGTAGAGCACGTCGTTGAACGAGATGTGAGTGTTGCTGTCTCGTGCTTGCAGAACGACAATGCCTTGGGAGTTGGCGCGCAGTTGGTGGCTATTAGCAACGGTGACGAAGGTTGCGGGGGCTCGGTTGAGGTTTGACACGTAGCGAGTCGACCCCACCATGTGTTGTCCGCAGCAGCTGTCCAGGTACCAGGTGTTGTAGTTGTCTTTGTTGTTGTTGTTGCGGAGTAGTAACGCGAGTCGCGGGGTCACCAGCGTCGCCTTGTAACGTCTGTGAAAAAACGGGTCTTCATCTTCCTTCCATCCGACAGGTACGTAGAGTTGATTGTCGTGAGGCGGGCTTTCCCGCAGTGTGATTGGCTGATTCCAATCTTGCTCGTCTTCGTCGTGCAGGTAGTAGTGGTCTTCCGTAAGGGGGTTGTTCCACCCTTCTTCTGGTTGCGGCAATGTTCCCTGAAGTTCGTCTTCTTCGTCTGGCTCAGCAGTGCGGCGGCATCGCGTCGCCATGTTCGCGATTATGTTCCGGGGAGCTCCTCCTTGAGGTCCTTGTGACTGCTGTGGTTGTTGTTGTTGTGCAGGAGGACGGGAGACTGGTTGTTGTGGCTGAGGGTGGCGAGCGTCTTGTCGGCTGCTCCAGTTGTTGTGGTGAGTGGGATTCGGGTGCCGATAGTTGGATCGGGATTTGCATCGATCCGTTGAATGTCCGAAGGTTTTGCAAATTTTGCAGTAATGGCGCCTTGGTTGTCGTCGCTCTTCACGGTTGTCTGTGTAGAAGGCGAGTCGCTCTCGGCGTGGCGCGGAACTCGTTCTGCTCGAGTCCATGTCCTGCTGTTCAGTCAGCAGTGCGGCGCATAGCGCGGCTTCGGAAAGTTGTCCTCGTTGTCGGAGTAGTGCCTTGCAGGGCTTCCACTCGGGCCCAAGTCCCTGGAGGATGATGTTTACGAATATCTCCTCCGAGATCGAACTTCCGTTCTTGATGATTTGATCACGGATGTTCCGACAACGGTTGAGGTAGCTGTTGTCAGAATCTAGCAGCAGGAATGGATGAACTAGCAGCATGCAGGAGTACAAGTAGTAAACCCTAATTGGGCTGTACCCCATATGGGCTACCCCACTACAGCCTAAACAATATGCAGCACATATAGTTTGACACACCCCCATAGGCAAAGTGGGGGAGAACAAGGGGTCACACGACCAGTCAAGAGAAGCAAAACAAGCTCAGGGTGGATCACAACGTCACCACGCATTCCGAGCACAAGCAAAAGGCCACAGGGCCAGTTCACATGCAGAGATATATATGCAACAATAACAGTACAGTGATGACTACCTAGCAAGAGCAGGCATGCATGTATATATATAGATCACAGTACAAGCAGAGACTACAGCAAGTGTGGAAACGTAGGCACAAGGCCTAACAGGGTACAAAAGCGCTGATGATCACCAGACGGAAGTGCCTTGGTGAATATATCAGCAGTGTTGGCCCGAGTGGCCACGTGACGAAGACGAAGCTGGCCTCGCTGCTGCAACTCTCGAGCCAGGAAGTAACGCAGAGCAATGTGCTTCGTTCTGTGCTCCAGTCTGTGCTCCTCACACAAGGCAATGGCGGCCTTGTTGTCGACGTACAGCACTGGAGGAGAACGAGGCTGCTCTCCCAAGTCAGTCAGCAGGTAGGTGAGCCAGCGTAACTCCTGTGCAGCCATGGTTGTGGCGTAGATCTCAGCCTCACAACTGGAGCTGAGAACTGAAGACGAGCGTGTAGAACGCCACGAAACTGAACCAGAGCCAAGGCTGAAGGTGTAACCCTGTGACGACCGCTGAGTAGCCAGGTCGTCAACCCAAGAAGCGTCTGAGTGCCCAGTGAGGACAACTGGGCTCGTCCCTCCAAGCACTAGCCCCATGCCTGATGTGCTGCACAAGTAGCGCAGTACCCTCTTAGCAGCAGCCATGTGCTCAGGTCGGTGCCGACCAGGAGCCACGTAGCGAGCCAGAAGACCAAGAGGGTACGCGAGGTCAGGTCGAGTGCAAGTCATCAGGTACATGAGGCAGCCGACTAGCTCTGGGTAAGGACCACTCGGCTCTACGGACTCGTCCGAAGGTGGAGCTGAGAGCGTGTGACCTGTAGCCAGAGGAGTGGCCTGTGCTGAAGACCAGGTGAAGCCGAAGCGCTGAAGGACCTGCTGCACCATGTGTGACTGAGTCAAGGTGATGGTGCGGCGTGCTCTGTCCCGGGTGATCTGCAAGCCAAGGTAGCTGCGCAGCTCACCCAAGTATGTGCACGTGTGTCTCTTCTGCAGCTCCGACTTCACGTGGGCGAGAGCCTCAGTGTCAGCAGTGGCAAAAACCAAGTCGTCGACGTACACGAGGATGTAGAACGGCGGCAGTGAAGTGTCGGTGCGCAGAAACAGCGACGGGTCAGCAGTAGAAGGCGCGAACCCAAGAGCCGCAAGCGTAGTCCTCAGTGTGTCGTGCCACTCACGTGGCGCCTGGCGGAGACCGTAGACCGGCCGCCGGAGGCTCCACTGGGTGCCAGGAGGGAACGACCCAGTGAAGCCCGGGGGGCGGCGCAGCCAGATCTCCTCGTGCAGGCTGCCCTGCAAGAAAGCTGTGCTGAAGTCAAGAGAGTGAAGCTCGTAGTCACGGTGAGCAGCAACATGCAGCAGCACCCAAAGAGTGGTCATCTTCGGGGTGGGGGAGAAGGTCTGGAAGAAGTCAACTCCCTCTCGCTGACTGAAGCCTCGAGCCACGTAACGCGCCTTGAAGACAGGCGGAGAACCCGGCGGCCGCTTCACCCTGAAAATCCACATGCCACTGACGATGTTCGCCCCAGGTGGGGGAACCTCGTCAACGTAGGTGCCTGTGGACTTCCAGGAAGCCATCTCTGCGTCCATGGCTGCCTGCCACTGAGAGGAGTAGGGACCCTCTATCGCCTCTGCGTAAGAGCGCGGAGTCGGGATGTCTGGTGCATCCGGGCTCCCTTAGGGGCAAGTAGCGAGGACACAAGATGAGGTAAAGCAGCAGCAAGACACTGGAACTCCTCCTGCCTGTCCTCAAGGACGTCCATGCTAAGAGCACACTCACCCCCGACGGACGGAGGACAGACAGACTCAGACCCAGCAACAAGACTAGCGGCGTAGTCTAGACGACAGGCAGCAGCAAAGTCAACAAGCTCAGCGACCAAGGCAGACGCAGCAGTAGACTCAAACGACGGGTCAGTGACAACAGTGGCTAGGAGACGCGTGACAGTAGGGTGCTCAGTACGAAACCGGTCAAACTCAGGGTCCGGAACGGCAGGCAGAGAGGACGCAGGGGGAGACGGCAGAGGAACAGGCTGCGGAGCAGAGGAAGGACGACGGACAACAAGGTGTGCGCTGGGGACAGCCGGCTGACGCGCACGAGCGACACGACGACCAGAACGAACAGGCGAGACAGGATGCGACGCAGGCTCACGACGCGTAGCAGGACTGCCTGTCGGCTCAGTGTAAGGAGAGGGAGCAGGTAGCGGTGAGCCAGTCTGTAACGGAAGACCAGTAGACGACGGGAGAGTAACAACCTGACGAAGAGCAGAGTCAGGCGGCAGCAGAGACGACGGAGACGGCGGAGCGAAGAACAGCCGTGTCGGCGCAGCTGCACCAGTACCGGCAGCTCCAGCAGCTCCAGTGCCTCCAGCAGCTCCAGTACCTCCAGCAGCTCCCGTACCTCCAGCAGCTCCAGAAGCTCCAGTCCCAGAGCCGACACCCCCAGTCCCAGGGTCTCCAACCTCTGTGTCTCCAGCAGCAGCACCCCCAGACCCAGCACCTCCAGTCCCAGGGTCTCCAGCCCAGGGACGTCGATAGCAGACGAAAATGGTCTGATGGTCTGCAAATAAGACTCAATTTTGTATGTTCATCTTAGATTCAAGACAGGGTTTAAAATTTCATCTGAACTGTAAGATTTGCATTTTATTTTGATCTGAAATTTAAGACAAGCTTATACGGTTCGTCTGGTTCGACAGACAGCGCGTTTTTTTCCGTCTGATACTGACAACCATGCCCACTGGCCCACAGTCCCTATGTTCCACTGGCCCACGAGTCAACTGGCCCACTCGTCAACGCACTGTGGGTTGCGGGGCATTTATAGCGCATTTATAATTCGGTTGTGCCAGCTCAGAATGGCTGTAACTGCCACACGGCTCTGGCAACTTCTGACTCAGAAGTTGCCGAGGTGCAGCGCACGCGTACAAGAAGACGACCTTGCACGGTGGGGCGATGCTGCCAGCGCATATGTGCTGGCAGGTGGCCTGCCATCCACCGTGAGGCGTGGGTGGCACCAACGTTCTGCCACAGTCAACTAGAGGGGGCGCGTCGCCATGGGATGTGCACTGAAATGATGTGCTTCTTCTACCCCCGTCGCAGCTGAGTTCTCCAGCAGTCTTTGCCACCACACTAGCAGGAGCCTCAGCTCCTGGAGCACTCCCTCGTAAACGTTCTCGCCTGGTCATGGCGTCCGATGGGCGCCATGAAGCACCACCCACGGTTCCTAATACTACCTCTCCCGTTGATTCCATCGCTACCGAGAGGCGTACAGGCCTTGATTTCCTGACAGGTCCAAGCGTCATGGCCAAACCTTGCCCCGCACCTGCAAGTGTCGATGTTCCTGTCATCCCTGAGGCGCCATATCCCTTCGAACCGGTCAACAACAGCGACGATACGTTGAATGCCTCTTCCCCTCCGCCCTCGCCGATCCCATCTTGCGTTGCCGCATGCTCTCCCGTTCGCACCACTTCGATTCCGTTGTCATCGCCCGCTGATGTGTGTAAAAACACTCGTGCTCCATTCCTTCCTCCGCGTTTTCCAGGCTCAAAGAAGTACAAGCAGCGGAAGCTGTCTTTCGGTCGGCATGCCACCACCGCGCCACCTGCATCGGATGCTGAGGACAAAAGTGCCACGCGTGCAGCTCCTTCAACCGACAAAAAACCGCTGACTGTGGAAGAGCTCCAATTGAAGGCCAAGGAGCAGTGGTCACGGTTCTTTCCATGGCTAATTATCTCAAAGAACAGTGAGGGACGCCCGTGCATGAAGTGTAAGGTTTGCATTGCCTACGGCGACCCCGACTACAAGTACGGAAGGAATGGCGAAGGCGGGATTGACATCCAGAAGCAGACTATGCGGAAGCACCAGCACAGCATCAAGCACGAAGCCGCGCTCGAGAGGAAGGAGCTACGCGAGGGGAAGAAACCGAAGCAGCCGTCGATTGCAGATTTTGCGAAAGATGATCCTGAGTCTGACCGCCTTTTTAAGTTGCTGTTAATCGCGCACTTCATCTGCAAGTCTGAAGCTCCGATCGCCCTCTTTGTTTCCCTCGTTCAGTTCATGGCAGAGATGGGGACGCCGCATCTCCCATTGAAGGATCACGGCACGTACATGAGCAAGTAAGTTGTGTTTTAGCTTCCGATTCATAAACATTGTCAGAGTTTTTAACTAACACGCTCTGTATGATGATCTGGCAGGTACGGTTTCAAGCAGCTCATGGAGACGATGGTCTCCTACCTGAAGGCGCAGCAACTGCGACACATCCGTGAGAGTCCGTTCCTTGGGATTCAACTTGATGAGAGCACCGACAGGCGGCGCGGGAAACATCTCATCGTGTACCTCACGTTTCTCAAGCACTGCGTTGTCGTCTGTGAGTTCTTCGCCAACTTGTCCGTCGACAAGTGTGACGCGGCGTCCCTCATTGCGGTCCTGCTGACTCACCTTGAAGGGAATGGAGTGGATCTCATGCGGTTCTCTGGCATCTCCACCGACGGCGCCAGCGTGATGACGGGAGGTAAAACCGGTTTGGTGGCGCGGCTGCGAACACGTGTACCACACTTGGTCTCATGTCACTGTATCGCGCACAGGTATGCGTTAATTTACAAAACCTGCCTTCACTGAAGTTTAGTTGCCATATGATTTTCTGACTTTGCTGTGCTTTATTGGCAGAGAGGCCTTGGCCGCGAAGGATGCAGCGGAAGCTTTCCCAGACTTCGGGATCATCGACAAGGTTGTACGCCATGTCGCAGATCTCCTTGGCCGATCCGGCCCGAAGCACGCACGATTCATGCAGCTGCAGGAGGTGGTATCAGAAACCAACCTCGAGTTGCAGGGAATTCACAGTGTCAGGTGGCTCTCCCGTGGAGACGCCATTGAACGATTCGCGGAGGTGCTCCCAGCAGCGGTCCTGCTCCTGTACGAGTACGAGAAGAAAACGTACGACATCGTCACAAGCTTCAAGTTTCAGTTTCTTCTTTACTTCCTTGCGGATGTATTGAAGGAGCTGAACATCCTCAACTTGAAGTTTCAGCGGCGTCAGGTAACGAGTTCAGAACGGCTCTTGTGTTGTTATTCATCCCACGTTGATCCCAGCATGTTTTAACCAAAACCGTTGTTGTTTTTTGTCCCTCCCATAAAACAGGTTGATGTGACGGTCATACAACCAGCCCTACAGCACGCTGTGAACACCCTCAACGGCCGTTACGTCGACTACAAGGAGACTTTCGGAGACAACAGCGGCAGACTTGCAAAGTTCCTGCAAGCTCATTCGAACGTGAAGAAGCGCGAAGTGGAAGTGGACGGTGTTGATGCGGACGGGACGCCCACCACCCACAAGTATGTGCTGCACGAGAAGCATCTGAAGGGGCAGACCAGCGGACCGGACCTGCAGGCGTGCATCAAACTCGCCAGAGACTTTGCCACAAAAGTCGTCTCCAACCTCACCGAGCGGATGCTGGACCTCTCTGCCCTGAAAGGCGCTCGGCTGTTCCGCCAGAGCGCTTACCCTAGCTCTCGGGCGAAGCGCGAAAGCAGGTTTCTGTCAGAGGTCCACTTGGGATCCCCGATGATCCTAGGGAAGGGTTACAGGCATGTCGGCCTGGGGGGTTATGGGCGCACTCACCCGCTATACAAACAAGCCCTTTTATCCCAGTGGTTAGTGGCTGGGATTCTGACATGGTATCAGAGCGAAGGTCTCGGGTTCGATTCCCGGTGTGTGCACCTCGGGCATCCCAGTGCGGGGGGGTGTCAGAGGTCCACTTGGGATCCCCGATGATCCTAGGGAAGGGTTACAGGCATGTCGGCCTGGGGGGTTATGGGCGCACTCACCCGCTATACAAACAAGCCCTTTTATCCCAGTGGTTAGTGGCTGGGATTCTGACAGTTTCCTCAGTGGCTTGAGTCTCTGAGAAATCTGTTCAAGAAGAAGCCGGGTGATCCCGACACACTTCCGGGTGAGTCAAAGACGTGCCACCGGGTGATGTTGACACTAAATACGTTATCCCATGTCTAATATATGACGCCTTTGTGTCTATCTCCTCCCTATGATTTGGATCAACAGGCGTCGACTGGGGCAAGGCAAAGAAGGAGTTGTGGAGTTTCACCAGCATCCTCGCTGCCCACCATGAGGACCTCTCGTTCCACGACAGCTTGAAGCACATGCTTACGAGCAACGACTGGACCGCAGCCTACCCGAACCTCGTCAGGCTGTGGATGGCAGTGGCCGTGCTCCCGCTCAGCACAGTTGAGTGCGAGCGGGGGTTTAGCCGGCAGAACGTCATCAAGAGTTGGATTCGCGGCAACCTCTGCGATGCAACCCTCGGGGAGCTGATGACGGTGTCGTTGCTTGATTACGAGCTGGAGCCGCAGGGGATCATGTCGGTGTGGCACGCGAGCAAGAAGCGCCGGCCAGCTAAGGAGGTCGTGATGGCACAGGCAGGGCGCTCTGTGAAGCGGGCAAAGCGTGCGAAGGTGGCGGCTCAAGCAGCAGCAGCCGCAGCATCGAAAGCAGCAGCAGCCGCAGCCTCAAGAGCTGCGCGTGAAGCAGAGTCGGCAGCGGCGAGGGAGAGAGAAAAAGTGGCCGCCGAGGAGGCACTCATTCCCGTGTGGAGGAGGAAGAAGCGTCAAGTAGTCGTAGAATCAGAGGATGATGACGAGGATTCTTGCTCTGTTAGTTCTAGTGAATCTGGTAGCGACACTGAGTAGATTTAACATCTAGCACACTTATTTTAGCTAGTATTGTCTAGTATTTAAACATTGTCTGAACCGACAGACCACTCAAAGTACTTTCATCTGAAAGGTCAGACAGGGCTAACAAATCTGTCTGATGGTCAGATTAAGGCTAGAACCTTTGTCTGATACTAAGACAGCCTTTTTGACTAGCGACGTCCCTGCTCCAGCCTCAGTGTCTCCAGCAGCAGCACCCCCAGAACCAGCACCTCCGGTCCCAGGGTCTCCAGCCTCAGTGTCTCCAGCACGAGCACCTCCAGAACCAGCGACTCCAGCACCTCCAGTAGACAAAGGACCAGCACCACTCCTAGCTCCAGCAGCGCGACGCTGACGGCGACCGTACCAGTCCTGCAGCTGCTGTGGGGTGAGAGGCACACGTGGACGAAGGCGGCTACTCCAAGGAGACCGCGCAACAGCAGACTCAGAACCCTCAGCGCCCGCACCCCCAACGGCTCCAGAACCTCCGGTGTCAGTACCCTCAGCACCAGTACCTCCAGCGGCTCCAGAACCTCCAGCACGAGCACCCTCAGCAGCTCCAGAACCTCCAGCTCCAGCGCCACCAGTACTAGGCCCTCCAGCAGCTCCCGAACCTCCAGCGCCAGCACCCTCAGTAGCTCCAGAACCTCCAGCGTCAGTACCGCCAAGCTCAGCACCCCCAGACCCCTCACACTCAGGCTCAGCACCACCAGGCTCCACACCCTCAAGCTCCGCACCCTCAGGCTCAGCACCCCCAGGCTCAGCACCCCCAGGCTCCGCACCCCCAGGCTCAGCACCCCTAGAAGTAGCACCCCGAGAAGGACCACCCTCAGTAGGACCTGAGTCACCAGTGACCTCAACCGGCGCAGTCAAGGGAGGAGGGTCTACCTGAGAAACACCTGAAGGAGCAGGACCAGGAGTGGGGAGGGGGTCTACCTGGGGAGCACCTGGAGCGAGGAAGAGCGGCGGGGGGGGGGAGCGGGGCAGTGCGGTAGGGGAAGAGACGGTAAAAGGGAACCGACTCGTCGAACGTGACGTCCTGAGACGCAAAGACACGGCGCGAGGTGGGATGGTAAAACTGCCAACCAGGCGCGTCAGGGACAAAGCCAAGGAAGACACAGGGAACAGCGCGGGCGGAGAGCTTGTCCGCGGTGGTATCGCGGACAAAGGCACGAGCACCCCAGACCCGGAAACGCGACGCATCACCAACCTTCCCCGTCCACAGCAGTGTGGGCGAGGTCTCCGGCAAGGAGACACGGGGCCAGAGGTTGAGCTGATGCGCGGCGTACCGGACCGCAAACGGCCACAGGAAATGGGGGGCAGCCGCATGGATCATGGAGGTACGAGCGACCTCCATGACTAAGCCAATGCGACGCTCAGCAACCCCATTCTGCTGTGGAGAGGCCGGAAGCGTGAACGACTGGGTGATGCCGTGCTCCGCACAGTAGGCTGCCAAGAGGTCAGAGGAGAACTCACCACCTCTGTCAGAGTGCAGACGCAGGACAGGAAAGTCCCGCCGGAACCGCTCGCGGAGCTGGAGACGAACAGCGCGGATCCAAGGGATCAAAACATCAGGGACGTCCCCCTTGCTCCGCAAGGGGAAGACCGTGGTGTAACGCGTGTAGTCGTCGACAACCAGCAGGAAGTACCGCTCGCGGCCCTGTCCCTGAACGCGGGCTGGGCCCCACACGTCCAGGTGGAGCGTCTGCAGTGGAGCCTCTGTGGGAGGAAACGAGGAGTGAGGAATGCAGGGCGGCGCAGGCGAGGGAGGGAGGGCAGGCAGAGACCTGGGAAGACCAGAGACCGCGGGCAAGGCAAGGCAGGCAGGTACGTGGGGTAGCGCGGTAACCGCAGCGGTAGGTGGGCCCGAAAAAAAAACGGTCCTACGGACCTTAGTGCTCTGAAACCATGTCAGAATCTAGCAGCAGGAATGGATGAACTAGCAGCATGCAGGAGTACAAGTAGTAAACCCTAATTGGGCTGTACCCCATATGGGCTACCCCACTACAGCCTAAACAATATGCAGCACATATAGTTTGACAGCTGTTTGCTTTCTCCCCGTGCCCCATCTTCGTCTCCATGAGTTGTTGCAGGAGACGGCTTGCAGTGACGGAATCCTTCGGCTGATATACCTCCACGAGGTGCTTCCAAGCTTCAAGAGCCGGAGCGGCGCTCTCTTTGTAGGAGCGAATGCCGAGCTGTTCTGCTGGCGACATGTTGCGCAGCAGGACGCTATACGCCATGAGCGACTCACTGTAGTATTGAGCGCGGGCGTCTTCGGTGTCTTCCACCGGTTTAGGATAGGAACCGTCGAAGTAGTGGTAGATCTGCGCTGTCTGTAGGAGGAGCTCTAGCTCAAAACTCCATGTATAAAAATCCTTGCCGTCAAACGCGGCAGTAGTCTTGATCTTTGACACACTTAGAAAGCGTGCTTGCGCAGAGTTGATGGTTTCGTCGCTTGGACGAGGGGCAGTTGTTGCAGATTTGTCTGAGTCGAGGGAGAAGCCATGCGCGGCGGTATCGCGGCTTTTCGCAGCCGGTTGTCCAGGTTGAACTGGTTGGGAAGTGGTTCCCGCATCGCCTTTGCGCAGTTCTTGGAGTTCTTTCTCCATTGTTGACAGTCGAGCGAATAACTGCTCGAGCGCGGCAGTGCCGATCGTAGTTGTCGCTTCATTTGTCGCAGCCGGGTTGGTTTGTCCTTCGGCCGTTAGATTTGTTTGGCCTCCGGATCCTCCGGCCATCTTGGTCTTGGAACGTGTGCCGCTCGCCAGATCTTGGTTTGGCGAATTTTACGGAGTTGACGTTGCGAAGAATCCCTGAGCAGCTCTCATACCATGTTACAATCTGAAATGTGACTTAGCGAAGAGGATCGTTCAGGGTTGATCGCGGGTAGTGTCGCAGCGGAAGTAGTGAACTCAGGTCAGAGTGAATGTAAATGACTGAGATTAATTATAGCATGCATACATTGGGTTTATATAGAAATACAGAAGAATGCGAAGCGACCTAGACTAGCCATGTACTCTAAGGGGTACATTCCCTTATTGCAGCGAAATTTAAACCGTGCGGCGCGGGAATCAGTTTCAAACCTGTTCCCGCTCTTTTCACTTCAAATGCTTCTGCCTGCATCGGTCTTAGTCAGACGGTTGCTGTGTCGCTTCGACTCTTCTGACTCCTCGACTTCGTACTCGGTTGAGTCGGCTCCTGCAGCACTCAGGAATGCCTTCTCATAAAGCTTCATATCGTAATAGGGTGAAACATTAATCCTCACAGAAGCCATGGACAAGAGAAGCCATAAACAACAAATTGTAGGATGCCACTAACATTACATCTATGTAATTTAACTTAGATACTTTTACCGTACCCGGCGGCAATCTCGAGAAGTGATACTGTACAAGGAGGGTGTTTCTCGAG
Organism: Closterium sp. Yama58-4; assembly: GCA_947470075.1. Taxonomy (NCBI): domain Eukaryota; kingdom Viridiplantae; phylum Streptophyta; class Zygnematophyceae; order Desmidiales; family Closteriaceae; genus Closterium; species Closterium sp. Yama58-4. Next base: position 731,602 of record CANIUD010000879.1, on the reverse strand, counting down.
GCGTGAAGATCCCGCAAAGCGAGCTGGCTGCCATGACGGCCGGCAGATGTCACGACTCACAAGTGTATCCGTGCGGACTGCTAGCCGTCAACTGTGAAGGTGAAGTCAAGCCGTCAACTGTCGAGCATTGTACTGTACTGCCTCACCCCTGCCCACAGTTCTGTTTCTAGGGCGAGTTGTGGAGTGTCTTTGGGCACTATGGCCGAGACTCTTGGGGACCACTGCCACTACAGTACCGCTCAAATCTGCCTCATAAGCCGGTCCTCTTTTTCCGTCACCCTTACGATATCTTTCTGTAGCGTTTGATGGCTCTTTTTCTGTAGTCAATGGTGTCTCTGGGAAGTGCGAATCAGAGCCACACCGGACTTGTGGAAGAGGAGACCACTCAGCGAGGGTGATGGCCGCCGTGGATTGATCATGCGTAAAGCACAACGGACGTTTGAGATCAAGGTACGATGAGGTCAAGGTTGGAGTTTCGCCGGATGATGAGCCCCACGGCCCCGTTCTCGCTTGGGGTTGCAACGGTAACTTGAAAATCACGTTTCCACCGAGATTACCTTGCTCAGACTTAGCTCACTGCCGGCTCTTCCGGGAATACCTCACCAAGATAAGCATCCCACGTGCCTCCGATTATATGTTCCAAACACCGATATCGTCTACTACACACGCTACTAAACCATGGGAACACCATGGCTGCGTCACAGAAAAACGATCATCGGTTTCCACTTGTCCCTTCCCAAAGAAAGAACTTCCGCGAGTCGCGCTGCGGTCCACTTACTCCTTCTGGCAGCGGTCGCGGTGGTCTTCGCGTTGCTTTGTTGGTCCTGCAAAAGTCGGGACCTCACCGCGTCGCTCTCAGACGACGTCGCAGTATCATTAGAGAAAATCAAAGCCGGATTTCCCGCTGACAAGCGAGGAATCGCAGAGAGATTTCTCCAACGCCGAATCGCATCATGGCGAGGTTTTGTGCTGGTGGTCCGGGGATCACGGCGGCTATGACGGAAAGGACTCTTCTTGGTCGAACGAGGTCCATGGTTCCGATAATGACACTGTAGTACTTTCCACGACTGGAGCCAGCGCTCCCGTTCGTAGTACTAATTTAAGCGATGAAAACGGCCGCGGAGGTGTGGTGATTTTCGGACCAGGATGTCGCCATTGCGTCGCTGGACAACTGTGCACGTTCGAGATCGCCGTGCAACGGCCTGCGACGTGGACGGTGCCGCCAGGCATGGCGTTCAAGCACGAACTGGCGGTGCAGCTGGTGGGACCGTCGCTCGTGCGAGCTGACGTCAAGGCGGAGCGAGGCGACGTCAGCAGGTGGCGGGTGGCATATCGTGTATGGGACGCTGGCTTGTACAAGTAAGTCTTCTCCTCAGCATTCATTTAAAATAGAGACCAATGAAATCGCGTATATAATTACGTGACTATCGGCGTGCCTTTTTCTAATGACTCTTCCCTTCCCGTCCCTTCACAACAGAGTGGTCGTTCGGTCCGGATGCGGCTCTTTGAACTATTCCGCTTCCTTCACTCACGCGCATGAGCACAACATGGCGCAATGGACCCTCGCCGTTCATCCCAGCAGCAAGCCCATCACCAGCAGACTTCCAGTAGCCCGGGTTCAGCAGGGAGCTTCTTTCTCACTGTCCGAGACAGAAAGGGGGGACGCAGTGGCTGATGGAATGTTGGGTTCAGCCTGTGACCACGGCGCCTCTCACGGCCGTTGGCTGAGGGATGGCAGCACCGGAAATTACAGGTACGGACATGGCAGCCATGATGGCTTCACTGACACACCCGATAACCTTGAATCCAGATTCCCAATGCACTCCCCTGTTTCATTCTCACTCTTCTGCTGCTCTTACCCATTCTTTAGTTGGCAAAAAAAGCACGCTTGTTAATCTGAGTTTTCTCCTCCTTCCACCTTGCCCATTTCAGTTGGGAGTTCTACCCGTGCGCGCCTCCTCTTCCTCCGCCATCCCACTGGGTCTCCGCCTTGGCATCAGGTGGCATCAGGGAGATCAACTTCGTGGGCGACTCACACCAGCGCTTGCTCATGCTGCACCTTGCTTTCCTCTTGACGCATAGCGTCAATGACTCCCATGTCGGCTATCATGGGGATATCTCCATTGCTGTACCTGACCCTGCTACAGCCCATGATACATATAATACAGCACCACGGGGAGATGATGTGGCAGCAAGCGTCCGAGGGGGGCTTAGGGAGGAAAATGGCGTGAATCAGCAGCAAGATCAGGAGAAGCAGCGGCAGTTTGAGGGACTGAAGCTGAATTTCTACTGGGTTGATGGCATATACCAGAATGGGCAGTTCGGATGCCAGTAAGTCAACAGCCACAGCACACATTGGAACACCCCTCATTAGAAGACTCCATTTTGACCATGAGCTTGCAGCATTTCGTCACAATTGCACCACTTTTGAGGCGCCTCAAAAGGCAGCCATGGAACATTCCTCACTGGAAGACTCCATTTTGAGTATGAGCTTGCAGCATGTTGTCACAATTGCACACACTTCATGCTCCCACACCGTTTCACTTCGACTTCGTCCTTCCTCCCAATCCCACTTCAGGCGAAGGGGCTTTTTCTCTGGCAGGCAGGACTCCTTTCCCAACATCTCCCTCATGGCTGATGTCACAATACTTGACGCTGGCACGTGGTCCGGCTGGCTCTGTGAGGAGCCTGAGAGAGCCTACAGTGCTCACCTGCCTGCTTTTCTTGAATGGGCAATTGGACAGAGGCGTAAAGCGGAGGAGCAGAACCAGAGGGAGTATGCAAAGCTACAGACGACAACTCTTGATGTTGCCGATTTGGCAACAGATGGTAGCAGTGGAGTAGCAGAGGGTGGCACTGGTTATGGCGTCAACGGCACTAGGATGCTAAGACAACGCACATGGACGCCAAAGTTTCTGTTCCGGTCTATTCCTCCAGTTCGGCAAATCACCGATGATTGCTTCACTTCGACACTACTGAAATCGTTTTCGGTAGTTCAGCCTGCCACAAACTCGCTCATCGAGTACATGAATGGACTTTTGGAGGGGCAACTACAGCGCTACAGTATTCAGTTGCTTGATGGATGGCCACTGGAAGCTCCTAGGCACACCGACTCGTGTGGTCCAAAAAATGTACACTACACTTGTTTTGAGGCTGGTGGTGAGGCAGGTAAAGGGGTTGGACAAGGGTGGCTATATGGTGAAGTTGGTGAGGCTATGGCGAATCTTACAATGCACCATCTGTTGTATAATCTGCATAAGCAATGAGTGTAAGTGAACGTAGTTTCTGTCCATGCACAATAATTTGTTTTGAGAGGAGGCTAAATGCTTACTAATGTTTTTATGTTGGTTGATTTGTGGCCTCATCTAGGTCCGTGGCAAAAATTTGTGTCAGATCATCAATATCCTCGTCAAATCAACGAGTAGCAACCTGTTGTCCAGCGTACATCCTTACTCCAGATCTATTAGATGCATATTTTAGCAATTGTCCAACGACAAGAAACATCCCCATCAGTTTCATATTTCGTAGGTTGATGAAACCATTGTGTTCTGGATTTAGAAGATGATCCTTACATGTAGATGTATCGGCGTGGTGTAGTTTATAATGCTGACCATCATATCCTCACCCAACCTCCTCAGCATTTACTAGTCCGTGTCAGAAACCAGTGTCGAATTAGCGACGAGTAACGCAACTGATGCAGCAACATCCTTCGCCAACCTCGCCCAATCAGCTGTACGTTTTCGTTATTCGCTGACCACTGCCAGAGAGACAACGGAGGCGCAGCCAAAGCAACCACAACCGCAGCTTAGGGACCATTGTTCGCTATCCACGGCCATTGTTTGCGTTGCTCTTATTGGCTGAAACAGAAGCTTCAAATGCAAACAATCGGCCTTGCCGTATTTCAGGCTGACGCCTTGACAGTGCGGCTTCAGGTGACATGGCAATCGAAGGGCACGAGATCAAACGTTCATCTGGGAGAATCCCGCAAGTCCCGCCTTTGCCAACGGAAACCTCGCTGAAAAACGTCATTGTCGTTTGACGCGCGTAGCCGCTGAGGTGACGAGGCGACACGCGAACAGAAATCAGTCGGCGATTTTCGTTTTCTCTTCACTGATCGACTGAATCACGTGCCACGTGAACGATTCCTGACCAGCCATGGAGTGGACTCTCGAATCTCCCTGTCATGGGCAAAACTTGAACCTGACCGGACCGACCATTCGCAACCGCATCATTAGTCGTCGTGATCAAACACACTGCTTAGCCTGTAGTCCAATCAAGATCGAGGCTTTTCTTCACCGCTTCCTATGGTTGGGGTTGGCTAAATGGAAAATTCGAACCGACGGCTGAGATCTGAACTAGGAGACTCGTTTCGAACTTCTGAGTGATTACGGACGGTAGATCTCGAGTGGTGAGAACCCGAGAGCGTTGGTTGGGATGCGAGGGAAGGATAGGCGAGGTATTCCGCAACCCCTCCGCCTCATTCCAACGTCATTCTCGCCTGAACCTCACATTTCGCCTTTCGCTCTCATTTTTCACTCCCAGCTTCTTCTGCTCACCTGCTCGTTTCCGGAAGCTCAGCTTCCATAGCTCTAGAACTCAGCGTTTTGACATGTAGAGCTCAGGCTTACGTTCGCTGATGCGATTTCTCAAGATTGAAGCCATTTGGTCTGCGTCCGACTGAACCATAGGAGCTTCACTAACAGGAAAAAGGGAGCGGGAAGTCGCGCCATCTAGCTTGGAAACTCGGCGTGTTTTGCGCAGATGGATTTTCCACTCAGGTAATACTGAGAGCATCTGCTAAGGAGTTTCCGCGCACCGAATTTCATTGTCTGAAGTAATTCGCGAAGTTAGAATATGAAATCGACATGCGATAATTTCTGACGTTGCGACTGCATCCTCGGAATGTGTGTCAGGTTCGTTGTGGACGCAACGGCGATATGGCTGTACGCGATTTTGGAGAGCTACGCGTACTTGGAGTTCGGAGGAGCCTTCAGTCTGGCAACGGAAAGATGTTCTATAGAATCTCTACTCAGGTACTTGTGAACACATCGGCATCGAGTCCTCAGTCTTTTTCCCGCATCGAGTTTTATTGTCTAGTGTATTTCGTTTTCGCTAAACTAGGGTTCGAAATCGTCATGCGATATTTCTGACATGACGCCTGCCCGGCATGTGGCAGGCGACATTTCACCCCGAATCTGGACAGCCACGGATCGGAGAGCACGGCTGTACGAACTCGGATCGACGCTCCTGCTTCGTGTTGCAGCTCAGGTATTGTCGCGAGCCACACCTTTCGTGATGTTACATCTATCTCAATGTCTGTAATTCGTTTTTGCGGATCCATCTCGCGTTGCAGATCGTTTTTCGTTTCAAATTCGTGACTCATCTATGCGCATCAATTGTGCAAATCCATTTCGCAGGTCAATTTCGTGGCACAGTCCCTTTCGCGAGTACCTTATCTGAGGCTCGCGGATCAAGGGTGGCAAATCTCACCCTCAGCAGTGCGTCGGCTTCAGATAAGTACCTTCCCATCCCTAAACTCATGCCATGCTTCCTCACCTGCGCTTCCGTTGTTTTCCTTCAAACTCTCGCCACTGATCGGGGCCCGCTTCACAAGCCACAGACCTTCTACTGCATGTATACCCCTTAGGTTTAGCCCCCTCAGGTTCAAATCCCTCAGGTTCAGACACTCTTTTCCCTCAGGTGCATCTTTACAGCAGGTTTCCATTTAGGTCTGTGGCTTGTGCTGGCTGTGCCCCCACTGGTGACCCCTCCCCTCCACCGCCTTGCACCGTGCCTCCTCTCACCTGCCATTCGCCCATCGTCCCTCCCAGCGACGTCACTTGCTGCTCGTGTGCACTGCAAGAGGACGGCAGGGGCGTGGGGGTCAACACCACCCCCGCTCCACTACCTCACCTTTCTGTTACTCACGCTGCTCTCTCCTCGTTCCCTCCGCTCTTCTCTCCCGTGCAGACCACTCGGTCTCAAGGAATGGCAGGCGGACGAGGGGCAGCAAGGAGGCAAGCACGCACGTGAGGCTGCATCAGCGTCACCCTCGGCACCTCGCGACACCACTTCTTCCCTCTGCACGCAACCCCATCGTCAGCTAAGTGCTCTCTCCTCCTCGCATCCCGCATCACACCCCTTTCCATGCTTCCGCGTTTCCTTCATCCCGTCGTCCATCAAATTGGGGCCACTGCTGGCAGCACACAGGACAACCCACAGACCCCGCTCACTCTCAGGTAAAGCCCCCCCCAGGTGATGCCTTCAGGTATAGCCCTCCCTCACTGCAGGTAGCAACCAGCCCGTGGGTCTGTGGCTTGTGACTGTGTGTGCACCAGTGGCCCTCCTCCCGTTCTTGCTCCATCTCACGTTGCATGCTTGCATCCTCTTTCCCGCTGCTGCCTCCCTCCCTCTCACCGCCGTTCTAAGCGCACCCTCCCCTCTTCCTTACCCCCCCCCCCCCCCCCCCCCCTTCCGCCCACCCTCCTTCCCCCCCCTTCCTCCCAGCAGCGCTAGAGCCAGCTACAGTGGGAGGGACACGCCTGCTGCCCGTGCTCCTTCAACTGCCACCTCCTCTCTCGCTTCCAGCTAAGTGCCCCTTCCTCCACGTCATCACTTGTACTTGCCAGTCTGTTCTTGCTCGTGCTTTCGCCTTTCTCCTTGAATCAGTGCCACTGGTTGGGACTGGCCCACATGCCACAGACCCCCTTTCTTCAGGTATTTTTTCAGGTGCAGGTATCCCCCTCAGGTACTGCAGGTTCCCTTGGGGTCTGTGACTTGTGGCCGTGCTTCAATCAGTGGCCCCTCCTATCTTCCTCACTTGGCAGATTCTGGTGTTTCCCTTGTGCTTGTGGCCATTCCAAGCGCACTCACCGCTGCTCTGTGTTTGTGCCTTGCTGGTGGAGGGGAGGGGGGTGGGGTCAACACCGACGCTCCTTCACTCCTCTCCCCGGTGGCCGTGCAGGGAGGGACGCACACGGGAAGGCTGGGAGGAGGGCTGCCGGGGAAGGAGTCACCTGGTGGTGCTGCAGCTGCCCTGTGCTCGCTCTCACGCCTTACAGCTAAGTTCCCTCAACCCCTTGCCTGCCTCGCCATGTCTTGTGTACTTTGCTTGCATCTCGTGTTTGCATTCGCTTTCGCACCTTCCTTTTGAAAAACTGCGCCACTGGTTGGGACCGGCTCACATGCTGCAGACCCCCTTACTTCAGGTAACCCTCTCAGGTGCAGGTACCCCCTCAGGTGCAGGTGTGCAGGTACCCCCTCAGGTGCAGCCCTTGGGTCTGCAGTTTGTGACTTGGCCTCCACCAGTGGCCCCTCCCCTCTCCCGCCTTGCAAATGCCGTTCCCTCTCTTGCACTTTCACCATTCATCCCCTCGCTGCCCACTGACTAGCTCTGCGTGTGTCCTTGCAGGTGGAGGGGAGGGGCGGGGGTCAACACCGACGCTTCCCCACGCCCCTCCCCTGTGGCCGTGCAGGTACCCGTGGGGATGGGAGGGAGGCAGCACTGCCAATCGCTGCACCAAGGGAGAGTATCGGGGTGGGCTTGGCCTCTCAACGTACGTTACCTCCCCTCTTGACCTCATCATTCTCCCTTTCTGCTCCTCAAATTCGCCTTCTCATTTCTTTTAGCTGCAGCTGTTGTTGTTTTTCCTGGCCATGCCAACTCAACCACTGTTACTTCCCCCCCTGTCTGCTGCCCCTACCAGGTCACTTGGCATTCAACAGGAGACGCACACTGGAGGAGGAGGGGAGGGGAGCAGGGACGAGGCAACAGCTCCCTCGAACGTTCTCCATCTGCCAGCTAAGTTCCCTCAACCCCTTGCCTGCCTCGCCATGTCTTGTGTACTTTGCTTGCATCTCGTTTTTGCATGCGCTTTCACACCTTCCACTTAAAACAGCATCACTGGTTGGGACCGGCTCACATGCTGCAGACCCCCTTACTTCAGGTAACCCTCTCAGGTGCAGGTACCCCCTCAGGTGCAGGTATCCCTCTCAGGTGCAGGTTTCCCTTTCAGGTATGCAGGTGCCCTTAGGGTCTGTTGCTTGTGGTCGTGCCTCTCCAGTGGCCCCTTGTTCCTTCCTCCACGCATGGCAGTGTCTCTTCTGTGACTTGTGCTTGGGGGCCTTCCTTGCAATCCCACTCACCACTGCTCTGTGTGTGCCTTGCTGGTGGAGGGGAGGGGCGTGGGTCAACACCGACGCTCCCTCGCGCCTCTCCCCTGTGGCCGTGCAGGGACGCACACGGGAGGCTGGGAGGAGGGCTGCTGGGAGGAGTCACATGGTGGTGCTTCAGCTGCCTTGAGCTTGCTCTCACGCCACCAGCTAAGTACCTTATCCCTTGCTGGCCACACCACGTCGTTTTGCTGTCAATTTCTGGCTGTTTGTGCTTTCGCCTCTCTCCTTAATCAGTGCCACTGGTAGGGCCCGCCTCACATGCCACAGACCCTCCTACGTCAGGTTTGCTTCTCAGGTGCAGGTACCCCCTCAGGTGCAGGTTCCCCTCTCAGGTATGCAGGTATCCCTCTCAGGTATGCAGGTCCCCTTAGGGTCTGTTGCTTGTGGTCGTGCCTTCCCAGTGGCCCCTCCTTTCCTCCTCCATGCATGGCAGTGACTGCTCTATGACTTGTGCTTGGGGCCATTCCAGAAAATCCCACTCACCACTGCTCTGTCTGTGCATTGCTGGAGGGGAGGGGTGTGGGGTCAACACCGACGCTCCCTCACGCCTCTCCCCTGTGGCCGTGCAGGTGCTCATGGGGACGGGAGGAAGGCAGCGCTGCAGCAGACTGGAAGCGCCGCTTCAAGGGAGAGTATGGGGATGGGCGTGGCCTCTCAAGGTACGTTACCTTCCTCCTTGCCAGTTCTTTGCCGCGCTCACTCTTTCTGTGACTTCTCTAATGCTATTGCTCTCTCATCCTTCTCTATCCATCTTGCCCGTCTTCACTCACTAGCCTCCTGCCCTCTCTCCGCTCTGCCCTTCCCCCCAGATCACTCAGCATGCAGCGAAGGAAGATGAGTGGTAGGAACGGGAGGGCGCCAGCACTGCAGTGGATTGAAATCGCCCCCTCCAAGGGAGAGTATGGGAGTGGGCGTGGCCTCTCAAGGTGAGCCTTTGCTTGCCCTTCGGCACTGCACTCGCTTTCTGCTGGAAGCCTGTGAATGCTCATCCTTCTCGTTGCCCTTCCCTGTCTTTTCAAGCCTGCCCCTTCTCGTTGCCATTCCTGTTCTCATTAGCCTCCTTGCCTCCCCTCCTCTTCTCCCCCTTTCATATCACTCTGCAGGAGCAGCAGGAGGGGAGAGGAGGGGGAGGGAGGGGACGGGAGGGGACGGGAGCGGAGGAGAGGGGAGGCGATATGAGACAGCAGGAGGGGAGGGGATATGAGACAGCAGGCCGCATTGGCTCTTCATCTGCCAGCTAAGTGCCTTCTCCCCCCTCACTGACTCGCTCGTTTTCGCATATGCTTGCTACCGTGCTTTGTCTGCCCCTCAATATCTCACCACTGGTTGGGGCCCGGTTCACAAGCCACAGACCTCCCTTTTCTCCTGGTAAGCCCCTCAGGTTCAGCCGTTCTTAAGCCTTACAGCCCCCTCAGGTAGTCCCCCTACTGCAGGTATATCCTTTCAGGTTTTCTTCGGTCTGTTGCTTGTGGCTGTGTCTCCACCAGTGGCCCCTCCCCTCCCTCGTTTGCCCCATGTTTGAACCCTCCGTTTCCTGTCTAGCCTCCTCCTCCCATGATTGCACACTAACTACCTCTCTTTGTGTGTCACAGGTGGGGGGGAGGGGTGTGGGGTCAGCACCGCCATTCCCTCACGCCTCTCCCCGGTGGCCGTGCAGGTGGGGAAGGGAGGAAGGCGGGGGGAAAGATTTGCCACAAGGGAGAGTATCGGGGTGGGGTTGGCCTCTCAAGGTGAGCCTCCTGCCCTCTCATTCCAGCTGCACTCGCTTTCTGCTTTGGATTCTGTAGATTCCCCCACTTTCTCTTCCCTCTGCCTCGCCCGTCACTCCATTGCGGCCTGCTTGAGCTTCCTGCCTGCTGCTCTCACGCCTTCACTCACTCGCCTCCTCGCCTGCCCTCCCTTCTACCCCCCACCAGGTCACTCCGCATGCAGCAAGGGTAGCTCACGTGCACTCACCAGCAGACTACCCCAGCAGCAGTGGGGGGAGCAGGAGCAGCAGTGGAGTGGAGTGGAGGGGAGGGGAGGGGAGAGGAAGGGAGAGGAGAGGAGGAGAGCGGAGGAGAGGATGGGGAGGGGAGGGGAGGGGAGGGGATGTGAGGATGGGGCAGCTGGAGGAGAGGAGAAAGGGCAACATGTGTCATTTTTCCAGCTAAGTATTTCTCTTCCTTTATCGTTGCCTTTCCTGCTGCCGAGTGCGCATCATTCTGCTTTATATTGCAGCATGTCCTTTTCATGCTTTCCCCTCTGAAATCTCGCCACTGGTGCCGGCCTGCCTCACAAGCCACAGACCCCCCCACTCCTACAGCTGGTAACCCCTCAGGTACAGGTTCAGACCCCCCAAAAGCCTTACAGCCCACTCAGGTTCACTCGGGGTCTGTGGCTTGCGGCTGTGCTTCCACCAGTGGTCCCTCCTCCCTCACTTTCAGTTTTTTGCCCTGTCAATTAGCCTTTAGTCCCTGCACAGTACACTCATTGCTGCTGTGTGTGTGCATTGCAGGTGGAGGGGAGGGGCGTGGGGTCAACACCGCCACTCCCCCACACCCTCCCCTTGTGGCCGTGCAGGTGGCAGTGGTGGGAGGGGAGGGGGGCAGCACTCCACTCGGCTGGCATGAGATGGGAGAGTATCGGGATGGGTTGGCACAACAAGGTGAGCCTTGTTTCCTCTCCCTGCCAGTGATGGTTTGGTGTCTGATGCTGCTTCGCCTTGTCCCCATAACGCTTCTGCCTGCTCTTCTCCCCATTCTCACTCCTGTCCCAATCCCACCCCCCCCCACCCCCTTCCCTCTCACCAGGTCGCTCACACAGGAGTGGCAGGGCGGGTGACATGCAGTGCGCAAGCAGCAGCTGCGTCCCACCCAATTTACACACAGCTAAGTCCCTGCCCTGCTGATCTCTCTCAGCCCTCCCTTGAGTTCGTTGCTTTCCATTTTCATCCTTGCTGCTCTTCGCTTTCTTCTCTCTTCAAACACATGCCTCTGGATCAGCCAAATCTTCAAGCCACAGCCACGTTTTTTTGGGTAAACCCCCCCAGGTACAGCAGCTATACTCTCAGGTAAAGCCTCCTTAGGTATACCCCCCTTGTGTCTGTGGCATGTTGCTGAGGCTGCACTAGTGGCCCCCTTTCCTTTTTTCCTGTTCGCTGCTTGTTCATCCGCTCTACTCCTTCAACCCTTGGCCTCTTCACCAGTCACTCACTCTTTCTCCGTGGGCCATTGCAGGTGGAGGGGAGGGGCGTGGGGGTCAACACCGCCACTCCCCAACGCCCCTCCCCTGGTGGCCCTGCAGGTACCCACGGGGATGGGGAAGTGGCATCACAGCAGCGGACTGAACTTGGTGCTGCAAGGGAGAGTATTGGGATGGGCTTGGCCCCCTAAGGTGCTTTAGCTCATGCTTTGGCCTCTCACCTACGCTTCCTCAAGTTCACTTGCTGCAGCTGATCCCTCTTCAAATCTGCATTCTCGTTTTTATCCACTCGAGTTTTCTTCTGTTTCCTTGCATGTTTCTGTTCATGCCAACTCACTAGCTCCTCCTGCTTTTCCTCTCCTGTCCTTTCCCCCCCCTCCCCCCATTTCCGCCTGCTACCGGGTCACTTGGCGTCAAGAGAAGATTGCAGCAGATGAAGCAGAGTAGCAGACAGAGGAAGCAGAGTAGCAGACCGGCAGCAGCAGTTGCAGCAGCAGAAGCGGCCAAGGCAGCGGCAGTAGCAGCAGTGGGGGCTGGGGGGCTAGAGGGCAGTCTAGGCTAGGTGTAGCTGTGGGGAGGTGTGGTATCAGGTGAGGTGTGGTAAGAGGTAAGGTATGGTCACAGGTGAGGTATGGTTATCTGATCCCCTCCTCTTTCTCTCTTCCCTCCATCTCTCCCTTGCAGGCTGAAGACAGAGCACTGGAGCACTGCAGCAAGAGTCCACCCTCTCACTCACCTCCTCCTCTCTCCCTTTTCCCCACCCCTCCCAGCAGCACCCTGCCTGGATCACAGAGGAGTCCCGCCCTCCCCTAATCCCCCCGCTTTCCACTTCCCAGCAGCCTCAGCATCATGGCGCTCTGCATGGCTCTGGTAAGTGGAGGTAAGTAGAGGTAAGGAAGCATGGGGGTGAAGTGTGGGGGGAGGTGGGTGGGGGAGAGCATGGGAGCATGCAGTCAGGTCACTGCCTTAGGGGCAGCATTCTCAGGGGATGTGCCCTGTGGGGTGGGGTGTGGAGGGTGGAATCTCCGCGGCACGGCACTCGGTGCTCAGGTTCCCAATCTGGCGTTTAAGGCTTAATGGACACCGTCAGAGCCGACCGGCCGGCGGCTCTGGTTCGCGTCAGCTCTAGCTACGTCAGGGGTGGGATTTGAGTCTTGGGCTGGAAGCGATTTTTCACTGCCACACCTCGCCCGACAAGGCATCGCCTCTGGGGGTGCTGTTTCCTTAAGAAAGTGGGCTTTCTGCTGCTCCTACTGCTGGTGGGTGATGGTGGGATGGGCTGGGTGGGTGGGTGAGAGGGAAGGGGACTGAAACCCCTTGAGCGCGGGTGGGTGAGAGAGAAGGGGCTTGAAACCCCTTGAGCGCGGGTGGGTGAGAGGCAAGCGGCCTGAAACCCCTTGGGTTCGGTGGGTGAGAGGGAATGGGGGTTGGGTGGGTGAGAAGGAAGGGGTGAATCCCCTTGGGTGGGATGGGTGAGAAGGAAGGGGTGAATCCCCTTGGGTGGGATGGGTGAGAAGGAAGGGGTGAATCCCCTTGGGTGGGATGAATGAGAAGGAAGGGTTGAATTCCCTTCAGTAGGATGGGTGAGAAGGAAGGGGTGAATCCCCTTGGGTGGGATGGGTGAGAAGGAAGGGGTGAATCCCCTTGGGTGGGATGGGTGAGAAGGAAGGGGTGAATCCCCTTGGGTGGGATGGGTGAGAAGGAAGGGGTGAATCCCCTTGGGTGGGATGGGTGAGAAGGAAGGGGTGAATCCCCTTGGGTGGGATGGGTGAGAAGGAAGGGGTGAATCCCCTTGGGTGGGATGGGTGAGAAGGAAGGGGTGAATCCCCTTGGGTGGGATGGGTGAGAAGGAAGGGGTGAATCCCCTTGGGTGGGATGGGTGAGAAGGAAGGGGTGAATCCCCTTGGGTGGGATGGGTGAGAAGGAAGGGGTGAATCCCCTTGGGTGGGATGGGTGAGAAGGAAGGGGTGAATCCCCTTGGGTGGGATGGGTGAGAAGGAAGGGGTGAATCCCCTTGGGTGGGATGGGTGAGAAGGAAGGGGTGAATCCCCTTGGGTGGGATGGGTGAGAAGGAAGGGGTGAATCCCCTTGGGTGGGATGGGTGAGAAGGAAGGGGTGAATCCCCTTGGGTGGGATGGGTGAGAAGGAAGGGGTGAATCCCCTTGGGTGGGATGGGTGAGAAGGAAGGGGTGAATCCCCTTGGGTGGGATGGGTGAGAAGGAAGGGGTGAATCCCCTTGGGTGGGATGGGTGAGAAGGAAGGGGTGAATCCCCTTGGGTGGGATGGGTGAGAAGGAAGGGGTGAATCCCCTTGGGTGGGATGGGTGAGAAGGAAGGGGTGAATCCCCTTGGGTGGGATGGGTGAGAAGGAAGGGGTGAATCCCCTTGGGTGGGATGGGTGAGAAGGAAGGGGTGAATCCCCTTGGGTGGGATGGGTGAGAAGGAAGGGGTGAATCCCCTTGGGTGGGATGGGTGAGAAGGAAGGGGTGAATCCCCTTGGGTGGGATGGGTGAGAAGGAAGGGGTGAATCCCCTTGGGTGGGATGGGTGAGAAGGAAGGGGTGAATCCCCTTGGGTGGGATGGGTGAGAAGGAAGGGGTGAATCCCCTTGGGTGGGATGGGTGAGAAGGAAGGGGTGAATCCCCTTGGGTGGGATGGGTGAGAAGGAAGGGGTGAATCCCCTTGGGTGGGATGGGTGAGAAGGAAGGGGTGAATCCCCTTGGGTGGGATGGGTGAGAAGGAAGGGGTGAATCCCCTTGGGTGGGATGGGTGAGAAGGAAGGGGTGAATCCCCTTGGGTGGGATGGGTGAGAAGGAAGGGGTGAATCCCCTTGGGTGGGATGGGTGAGAAGGAAGGGGTGAATCCCCTTGGGTGGGATGGGTGAGAAGGAAGGGGTGAATCCCCTTGGGTGGGATGGGTGAGAAGGAAGGGGTGAATCCCCTTGGGTGGGATGGGTGAGAAGGAAGGGCGACTACTGCTGGCAGGTGAAGGTGGGATGGGCTGGGTGGATGAGTGAGTGAGAAGGGGCCTTGAACCCCTTGGGTGGTGGGTTGGTGGCAAAAGTGGGGGCCTAGATCCCCCAGGGTAAGTGGAGTGAGTGGGCGGATAATGGGGTTTTGAAACCCCAGGGTGAGTTGAGTGAGGGGCAGTCGTGCGTGCGTGAATTCCCCAGGGTGGTGGTGGTGGTGTTGGTGACCTTTTCTCTTTGTTTTCCTCCCTCTGTGACCTTTTCTCTCTGTTTTCCTCCCTCTGTGACCTTTTCTCTCTGTTTTCCTCCCTCTGTGACCTTTTCTCTCTGTTTCCTCCCTCTGTGGCCTTTTCTCTCTGTTTTCCTCCCTCTGTGACCTTTTCTCTCAGTTTTCCTCCCTCTGTGGCCTTTTCTCTCTGTTTTCCTCCCTCTGTGACCCTTCCTCTCTGTTTTCCTCCCTCTGTGACCTTGTCTCTCTGTTTTCCTCCATCTGTGACCTTTTCTCTGTTTTTCTCCCTCTGTCGCCTCTCTCCCTCTCCCTCGCCAGCTCTCTCTTTGCATCCCTAGGCATCTTCCCTCTGTCCCATGAAAACAACATTCTCATGTTTGGCGCTGTGCTGTGCCATGCTGTGTGCTGTGCCATGCTGTGTGCTGTGCCATGCTGTGTGCTGTGCCATGCTGTGTGCTGTGCCATGCTGTGTGCTGTGCCATGCTGTGTGCTGTGCCATGCTGTGTGCTGTGCCATGCTGTGTGCTGTGCCATGCTGTGTGCTGTGCCATGCTGTGTGCTGGGCCATGCTGTGCTGTGCCTTTCTGGGTGCTATGGCATGATGGGATGTGTTTGAGGAATGTCAAGGGCATAGCATGGCATGTCTTGACAGGACGTGGCGTGGCATTAGAAACCCGAGGCAGGGCGACAACTACTGGAAGGGGAGTGTAGTAGGGCAGGCAGCAGGGCTCGTTTAGGTAGCTGCGGATGATTTGAAAATGAGTTTTTGAAGGGTCAAGTGAGAACAAACTATGGGAAAGTTGCCTCAATATTGGGTGAGACATGCAAGGAGGATGGTGGGTGGGTAGTGTACTCGAAAGCGGGGATGATACCGGTAGGTGCATTTTATGTAATATATAGTTCACAGGACACGGCACACTCAGATGTGGTCATATCAGAATGAGGAATGGATGATGCATTGATGTTGGTTGGGGTACATATAGCTAACCCTAAGTTTTGTACCCCCTAAGACAAACCTCACTATAGGCTACCACATTTGACACACCCCCATAGCCTAAGTGAGGGGTGTCTAGCAAAACCAAACGAGTACGGTCACAAGACCAGTCCAAGAAACGAAGCTCAGGGTGGATCACAACGTCACCACACAGTCTGAGCACAAACAACAGTGGCCACAAGGCCAGTCCAAGAAGTAACAGAGGTATATAGAAAGCAAAGTAAACAGTACACTCAAGCCTAAGCAACACGAGAACCAGTGTCAACAAGGCCTAACTGCACACAGCACCTCTGGTGGTCACAAGGCGGAAGCGCCTTGGTGAAGATGTCTGCAGTGTTGGCCTCGGACTCCACAAACTCAAAGCGAGCCTGTCCACGCCTCTGTAACTCTCGCAGAAGAAAGTACCTGACGTGAATGTGCTTCACTCTGCTCTCCAGTCGTGGCTCTCGACAAAGGAGAATAGACGCCTTGTTGTCAGTGAACAAGGTCGGTGCAGAGCTCGGCCGCTCACCAAGGTCGGTGAGCAAGAAGGTCAACCAACGCAGCTCCTGTGCCGCCATGGCACCAGCGTAGATCTCAGCCTCAGCTGTAGAGGTCGAGACCGAAGAGGAGCGCGTGGACCGCCAGGAAACAGCTCCAGAACCCAGGCTGAAACAGTACCCCTGAGTAGACCTGTGAGTCTCAGCGTCGTCAGCGTAAGAGGAGTCACAGTGACCAGTAAGTACGACAGACTGCTGCCCTCCAAGAACTAGCCCCACGCCTGACGTCGTCGCTAGGTACTTCGCCACCCTCACAGCTGCTGTCCAGTGAACAGGACGGTGTCTCCCTGGCGCAACAAAGCGCGCAAGAACGCTGAGAGGGAAGGCGAGGTCCGGGCGAGTACAAGTCATCAGGTATATGAGGCAACCCACAAGCTCTGCGTAGGGACCACTAGGCTCGAACGGCTCGTCAGGAAAGGGTCCAGTGAGTCTGTGGTCAACAGCAAGAGGTGTGCGCTGTACTGTGGAGTGCTGAAGCCCGAACCGCTGAAGGACCTGCTGCACCATGTGCGACTGTGAAAGTGTAATGGTGCGAGCAGCTCTGTCCCTGGTGATCTGCAGGCCAAGGTAGTGGCGCAGCTCACCAAGGTCAGTGCAGATGTGTCTCTTCTGCAGTTCGGACTTCACGTGTGCCAAAGCAACCCTGTCAGGGGTGGCGAAAACAAGGTCGTCAACGTAGACCAGAACAAAGAAAGGTGTGGGGCCACGACGAACGAACAGCGACGGGTCAGCAGAAGACGGCTTGAGCCCAAGGTCAGACAGGGTAGAACGCAGGGTGTCGTGCCACTCACGAGGAGCCTGACGAAGACCGTAAACCGGTCGCCTCAGCCTCCACTGGGTCCCAGGAGGGAAAGAGCCAGTGAAGGCAGAGGGACGACGCAACCAGACCTCCTCGTGAAGACTGCCCTGAAGGAAAGCAGTAGAGAAGTCGAGAGAGTGTAACTCGTAGTCTCTCTGTGCTGCTACGTGTAGTAACACCCGAAGAGTGGTCATCTTCGGGGTGGGCGCGAAGGTCTGAAAGAAGTCAACTCCCTCGCGCTGACTGAAGCCTCTAGCCACGTAGCGCGCCTTGAAGACCGGAGGAGATCCCGGTGGCCGCTTCACCCTGTAGATCCACATGCCGTCGACTACGTTCGCCCCCGGAGGGGGAACCTCATCGACGTAGGTGCCTGTGGATCTGTAGGAGGCCATCTCTGCGTCCATGGCAGCTCTCCACTGAGAGGCCCAAGGCCCTGACACTGCCTCAGCGTAAGTGCGAGGAGTCGGAATGTCAAGGGCGTCGGGGTCACCCTCAGGGGCGAGGAGCATGGCACAGAGATGAGGGGAAGCGGCCGCCAGGAACTCTAGCTCAAACTGCCTGTCCTCTAGGGCGTCACAGCCAAGGGCAGACACACCCCCGACGGCCAGAGGACTGGAAGGAGGAGCTGCCACAAGAGCGGTGGCGAAGTCAAGGCGGCGGGTAGAGGCAAACTCAGTGACTGCGGCAGTAAGAGCGGACACAGAGGACACAGAGGCACGAGGGTGGGTAACAAGAGAGGCGAGAACACGAGAGAGAACAGGACGGTACGTGCGGTAGTAGTCAGTGACAGGAGAAGGAAGCGACGCAGTGAGAGCCGACTCAGGAGGAGACGGAAGCACAGACGGAGACGGACGAGGTGGACTAGAACGAAGTAAGGCAGTACGAAGGTCAGTGAAGGGAACAGGAGACGAGGGACGAGCACGAGGGGAGCGACGAGAGGCCCAAGTCTGAGAAGGAGGAGGAGACAACGAAGACTGAGAACGAGGGAAAACAGCGGGAGAGGGGTCAGGAGGAGGAAGCGGAGGACCAGAGACGGGAGGAGAGGGGGAGGAGGAAGGAGAGGGAGACGGGAGACCAAGGGTCCGAAGACCCGAGACAGGAGGAGGAGACGGCAGCAGCTGCTGCTGCTGCTGCTGCTGCTGCTGCCGCGGCTGCTGTGGCTGCTGCTGCTCCAGCGGCTGCTGCCTCTGCTGCTGCTCCTGCTGCTGCTCCTGCTGCTGTCGCTCCTGCTCCTCGAGCCGCTGCAACTCTCTCTCCTCTCTCTCCAACTCCAGCTGCTCCTCACGAGCACGGCGAACACGAGCCTGGAACCTGGTCGGGTAGGGGTGGGGGGAAGGAGTAGTGTCCGGGGCAGCGGCAGCCCCAGAGTCGACCTCCGAAGCACCAAGCACACCACCCCCAGAGGCAGCACCAACACCAGCTCCAGACCCAGGCTCTCCAGAAACCGAAGGGACACCCTCACCCCCAGACGCAGCACCCCCAGACTCCGCACCAGCACCCCCAGACTCCGCACGACCAGTACCAGCCCCCGGAAGACAAGAGTCCTCTGCAACCCGCGGCTCAGCTCCAACTCCAGCACCCCCAGAACCAGAGACCTGTACAGGGACAGTCGCAGGACCAACCTCCCGAGAGGGAGCACCTGCAGGAGGCGGCGAGGAAGACTGTGGGGAGGGAGGCTGTACAGGGGGGGCTACCGAAGGGGGAGGGCTAGCCTGAGACACACCAGACGGGGCTGGACCAGGGGGGGGAGGCTGTACCGGGGGAGCAGGCGGGGGAGCGGCTGTCAGGAAGAGGGGGGGAGGAGGAACCAGGAGACCTCGACTGGGGTACCTGACGTAGTACGGGGTGGACTCCTCGAAACGGACGTCACGGGAGTCAAAGAACCGGTGAGAGGGAGGGTGGTAAAAGGTGAAGTCAGAGGAGTCCTCAGGGAAACCAAGGAAGACACAAGGAACGGCGCGAGGCGAGAGCTTGTCCGCGGAGGTGTCGCGGACAAGAGCCAAGCACCCCCAGACACGAAACCTCGACGCGACACCAGGGGACCCTGTCCAAAGACTGGTCGGTGAAGCCTCCGGCCGAGAGACGCGTGGCCAGAGGTTCAGCTGGTGCGCGGCGTACCTGACTGCGTATGGCCACAGGAAATGGGGGGCACGGGCGTGAGTCAAGGAGGTGCGGGCAATCTCCATGACCAGGCCTATGCGACGCTCAGCAACCCCATTCTGCTGTGGGGACTCCGGAAGCGTCCAGGACTGACGAATGCCCTGTTCGCGACAGAATCCAGCGAGAATGCCGGAGCGAAACTCGCCCCCGCGGTCGGAGTGGAGACAGCTGACACGACGACCACGAGTGTCCTGGGTGGTAAGCAACCACCTGATCAGCGTAGAAGTCACCTCAGACTTCCTCGCCAGGGGGAACACTGTGGTATAGCGGGAGTAGTCGTCAACGACCACCAAAAAGAAACGCTCACGCTCAGGGCCAGGGCAAGGAGAGGGGCCCCAGACGTCCAAGTGCAGCGTCTCAAAAGGCTCGGTGGCCGGACGAAGGGAGGAGGAGTGAGGGGTGGCACGCAGCCTACCCTCGACGCAAGGACCGCACGGTGGTGCAAGGGACGGCGGCAGCGACGGCAAGACACGCGGGAGACCTAAGACCAGACGCTGACTAGACATAGCACGCAGACGTGGAAGAGAAGGGTGTCCCATCCGGTGGTGCCACAGAACGGTGGGGTGGGCAAGCGACCGACAGGAGCAAGACGCAGCGACTGGACTGGACGCGACAACCTGAGGGGACGGAACCACCTGGTGAGACGCAGGGAGGAGACTAGGGGGAGGGACAGGAACTGGGAGGAGTGGCTGCTGCGACGGCGGCCGCTGTGGCTGCGGCTGCTGCTGCTGCCGCTGCTGAGGCTGCTGCTGCTGCTGCTGCAGTCGCTGCTGAGCGCGCGGGCCAGTGTGAAGAGTGTAGAGACCGGAGCCCGGCTCAGCAGCAAAAGTGGCGAGAGGCTGGTAAGAGTCCCCGTCAACACACACCGCAGTCTCTCCAGAAGGCTCAAACCACACACCCACGTGCTGACTCACAAGGGGTCGCACGCCCACCAAGTTCCGGGAGAACGAGGGGACATGAAACCCAGTGAGAGACCCAGAAGGAGCAGCCGGACACGGCAAGGTGGTAGTGTGACGCGCGGTGACTGGTCCCGAAGTGGGATCAGCCAGCGCCACAGAAACAGGCGCAGGAAGAGGCGTAAGTGTCGTGCTGTCACGAAAGAAGCAGTGAGAGGCTCCAGAGTCCAGCGTGAACGACAGCGAACCGTCCTCTGAGGTAGCCGCTGGACTAGAGTCTACACAAGAACCTACACTAGCAACAGGCAACTGAGCAAGGCTAGCACCTAAGCTAACAACACCAGAGTAAGCAGAGTCAGAAACACTAGAGTCAACAACAGCATACATAGCATGAGGAGCACCAATCAGATCAACTAACTGCGCAGCGGACATGCCCCACAGAGCGGAGCCGTAGCGCTGAACCAGAGGAAGCCAGTCAAGGGCAGGACCGCCAACCCCGTAGGCCAACCGGACCGTGTCAGTGAGCTGAGCAAAGCACTGACCAGGGGGGTGAAAGCGGCCACAAGGGTGGCCCCGACGAGGACCTGTCAGAACCTGATAGGTGCAGGGAGGGTAAGCAGCACCACGCTGGGGCTGACGCAGCCCCGACCCCGGAGCCAGCTGCTGACGCTGCTGCTGCTGAGGCTGCTGGGAGGAGAGGGGCTGCTGCTGCTGCTGAAGCCGCTGCTGACGCTGAGCCTGGTACCACGCCGCTGCTCCACCTAGCGGGGCCGGCAGTACAGGAGACGACTGACGAGCTCGGGTGTCGCCACCACCAGCAGGCGCAGTGGAGTCACCAGCCGCTGCACGAGAGGTCTCTCCAGAGTCAGCATAGACGACTGCATTTGCACAAATATGTGACAACAGTACATTTGTTTTTCCCCAAATATTTACACTACAGTAATATTAGCTTGGCTGCCAGTACTCCTCTTCTCTTACTAAACCAATACTGGCTGCCAATAACTTGTGTACAGACACATTCTTCTTTCAACCACTGCCTCAAAACTGCCTCTCAAAGATGATTGCCTTCTGTTACCTAGTATCTCCATACCCCTGCCATCATGCCCTTCTAACCATGGCCGTTTTTATGAACTCTGTAGTTATTTCCTAACCATAGTGTCAGTGCGCGGCGGGCACAGCATGGCTTTAACTCGCTTCACGGGCGGCAGCGCGAACAGCTCGTCGCACGCGCCGCTCCCGGCGAGAGTGCCGGCGCAGGAGACGGCGGTGGAGAGGAGGAAGAAGGACCCGCAGATGACGTTGAAGATAGACGTGCCTCCCAGCGCCATGGCGCGACGTCGAATGACGGAATACGAATGGGTGGAGACCGGCGAAGAGGGGTGTGACGTGACGTCTGCTGCGAAAGAATTTGACACGAGGATGCTACAGTGAACACGACGGCAATCCCAATGGATCCAAGAACGGGGCTTTCTCGAGCGTCGAGGTGAAACTATACGCGCATAACGGGCTGGCCGCCGAGACGGCCGACAGATGTCACGAGTGCAGTCGATTTACTTAAATCACGCGGGCCGCTAGTGGAAGCGACCAGCCGTCAACTGTGGAGGTCAAGCCTTTAATCAAACATGACACCGGAACTGACACTAAGTGAAGTTAGTCCAGTGTGAGGATGCTGCAGCCCGCAACTAATCGCATACCGGCCCGAGGCTACAACGTGAATCGAGCTATCGCTGTGCGTCCGTGAAAGGCGGGAGATCTGGCACTTCACTGTTCACTGTATGGTGCTTCCGAGAGTCCAAGATTTGGTCTGGGTCGGTTCAGGGCGGTTCTGAAATTCGCGACTTCCCTGATTGACAAAAACACTCATTCTTACTTTTCTGTGGCTTTATGCAAACGAGGCACTTTAAAAGCTGAATGTTTCCTGCACTCACAGAGCGCCACATACACACTGACGCGTGTTCCTAGCCCTACCTGCACCAACCTTGACGTGCCACTTCGAACAGTGCGATAAACCGTGCTTAGCCAGGTCAGCCTCGACATTTTCGGCAAAGCGAACCCAATCCTGTTTGCTCATTTCCATCTCCTCACAAGGCAAATTTATGATTTTGCTTGGATTCATTATCATTTCCCTCTACTTGCTTCCTCTCGGATTGCACCTCATCGTATCCTTTCGCACGCGTACTCGGCTTATGGCGGCGTCGCTTCTTGCTCCTGTCAGTTCTCAGATCGTCGCAATCTGTCGCACGCCCAGTCGCACATCCGTCGCAAATGCGGCCGAATGGGCACGACGAGAGTTAACTATGCGGCGTCGCCTCGTCTTCTGCTCCGCCCAGCCTCCAGCAAGCAACGCAGGAAACGACAAGGATAAAAGCGACAAAATTCAAGAACAACAACCCGACCCAGAACCCATCGTACCGCCTTCCGCGGCGTCATCTGCAGCGTCGTCTCCCGGGCGCGATGCGATAATGGCGGAGCTGGACCGCGCGTTGAACGGCGAGGAGTCGAAGGCGCTCTGGGCGGACCTCGAGTCCGCCGCGCTGCGCGTTTCCCGCGCGCGCGCGTCGTACGAGGAGATGGAGAAGAAGGAGAAGGAGCTGCTCGCGCTCAAGGCGGAGCTGGAAGCCGCCGCGCTGATGGAGGCGGAACTTGCGCAGGCGGATGCGCAGGTAAGCGGAAGACTTGCGCACTGGGAGACGGGGGGGGGAAACCGGAGGGGAAAAATGGGAGGGATTTGGATGTCGCTGAGCTGGTCGAGGAGGAAAAGGCGCAAGCGGATGCGCAAGCTGAACGGGGGACGCGAAGGGTAAGGGCAAGGAGAAGGAGGGGAAAGGGTGTGGATCAAGCGGAAAGAGGTGGGGGGTGTGGATGATGGATGGAGTAAACACCAATGAAACGAATCCCCTGTTCACATATAGTTACGCCTGTTCGTGTCACACTAGAGAAAATCATAATTCTTTCTAGCCGAATTTGGCCTGCGTGGCATTGCCATTCCCCAACACTATCTCCGCACTCCCATCTCCTCACCCCCTCCCCCCTTCCCGGTTACCCCTCGTCGCCCTTCCCTCCCGTGCCCTGAAGCATCCTCATGAATGCCACATTGTCGGCATCATTTTTTTAGGCGCCTCAAAAGCCTTCCCTCCCGTTTGAGTCAGCTCTTAAGGCGCCTCGAAAGCAGGCTCATAATCTCGCCTCTCCCGCCCTGTCCCGTTGTGCCAATCAGGTGGAGAAGCTAGAAGCTGAGGTGGCAGCAGCAGAGCAGGCAGCCAGGGCTGCCGGAGCAGCCCTCATCGAGGCTCGGGCAGGCGGCGGCTTCCGAACCAGCAGTGCAGGCTCGGGAGAACAAGCAGCAGGGAAATGGGCGGCGAGCACTGGCTCGATCGATGAGGACAAAGAACGAGAGCAATCAGCCAAGGCTGCTGCAGTTGCAGCTGTAGCAGGCACTGTAGCAGGCCTGCCATTCCTGCTGAGTCAGCGAGCACAGGAAGGAGGAACGGGATTAAGCTTCTTGGTCGCAGCAGCGGCGCTAGCTGCAACATGTGCACTGTTCGGTGTCACCTACCGGTACATAGTCCGGAAAGACGTGGGAAACATTCAGCTTAAAGCCGGGGCCGTTGGTGCGTTCGGGCTGGCGAGAGGGCTGGCTCAAGTGGACACCACATTCTCTCTTGTCAGCTCTGGTTCGGAAGGGATGGGCAACATTACGGATGGTGCCTTGGTGCCGGTGGCGCTTTCACTGCTGGAGGCAGGTGAGGGGGTGCTGGTGCTGGCACTTACAGCCACTGCGCTTGAATACTGCCTGCAGACAGGATTCCTGTCCACGTTCCCTGCTGAATCACCATCCTCTTCAGATTCACCTTCGAAATAAGAGGTTCTTATCGTACTGATTGGAAATTGTCCAACTGGAAATGTATAGTTTTTAGGCTTGGATGTGACTCTTCAAATGTTGGGTAGTATGTATTGTAGGGTTGTGTAAGCCTTGTTGGTTTAGCCCATGGGTGTTTTCATTCGGGGTTTTCCTTGCTGCCTCTTCCTGGCTACAAATCGATACTACCATATTTTTTTGGAAAGGATGAAGAAGATCCATCGTCTTATGATTTGAGATATTTCCAACATCCCATGTAAGTGTTGCAGTGAAGCTGCAACGTCGACTCGATATAAACACGCGGCCTTTCGACAATCCCAAGCCCAACCACCAACCGTCAGCTTATCTCCAATTTTCCCTCCACCCTCATCTCAGCTCGGTAGTTTCTGGACCAATGACCTTTCCCACCCCGCCATGACCATGACTGTTCGTGGTCAGGTAGGCTAGTTGACCTTTCTTTCGCGACATTGGCGTCGCATCGCATTGGCTTTGATCTGTCTTCCTCTCTTGCGCGACTCGGAAACCTTATATTCCCTAGTTGGCGGGTTAGGTGCTTACATCCCGCCGACGTCCTAGGTTGAATTATATGAGGCTTGCTCTATTGGTCCGTGCAGTCGCTTCATTTACTTTGATCTCTTGAGCAATTGACGCGCGTCAGATCGAGCGTAGCTCGCTTATTCTGCTTCCTCTTTACAATCGCTGAGAGATTTTTAAGGTTTTCCAAGAAACGCCATTTTGCGCCGTACGCTCCTTGGAGACCTTGACCGGTAACTGGTGGCTCGCGATTCTCGCTCCGCAGCCTTATGCCTGTGTCGCACTCTCGGCTGATACTAGGTAATGCAAAGCTCCTTTCATCGAAACCCTAGCGACTCGAGGGAGGGGAGCCCGAAGCGACTGCGCACCGAACCGGCATCATCAGTAGCAGTAGGAGCTACAGTCGCAACGTCAGAAACCCTAATTGCCGGCATTCCTGTTCCCCACCCGCCTGCGCATTCTATCTTCGCTAACGAGGCGTCCGGTATAAGCAATTCCGATACAGCGAAACATCTGGGTTCGGGAATGTCAGCCCCAACCAGGGGCGGTCCCCCCGCCCCTGGAACCGAAACCCACCCCGCTACAAATCATCAAAATCTCCAGTCTCACGCTCAGCATGCTTCACAACAGCACCAGCACCGAGGCACTGGAATGCCGGGCGACAAAGACGAACTCTCGCGAAACTTCCCCGTCGACGACATTGTGCAACATCCGTTACCCGGTTACGTTTCCCCGTCCGCGATCGCGTTCAGTCCCGACGATCAGATGATCTCGTACCTCTTTAGCGAAGAGGGTACCCTCACGAGGAAACTATTCGCGTACGAGTTAAAGACGGGTCAGCAGAAGCTATTAGTGGCTCCGCCGGGCGGCGGAGTCGACGAGGATAATCTTTCCATGGAGGAAAAATTAAGGCGCGAGAGGCAGCGGGAGCGCGGCTTGGGAATCACGCGCTATGATTGGTCCAAGAACGTGGCGGTTCCGCGGATCATGATTCCGCTGCCAGATGGCGTGAGTTAATTGGAACCTTCCTACTGGTGCCACCGCTGCAATTTGTCTGTACATTGAGAAACCTTCTTGCCTTTCCCGCCTCCCCACCTTCCCCCTGCCTCTCTCTTCGTATGACCCCATTTCCCCTGCAATGATCTTCCCCCTGCTTTTTATGCTCACACTCCCCCCCACCCCATCTCCTCCCCCCCTCTCCCCCCTCCTCCCTGCACCCCGCGCGCCGCAGGTGTACGTGCAGGACGGCATGGGCGCGGACCTGCGCCTGCGCATCCCGGGGGGCGCGTCCCCCATTCTGGACCCGCAGATCTCCCCCGACGGCTCCGCCATCGCGTTCGTGCGCGACGACGAGCTCTTCGTCGTCTCCACCACCGCGGGTGCTCCTAGACAGCTGACTTTTGGCGCAAAGGAAGCCAACAAGGTGCGGTTCAGTGCGAAGACTGAGTGTTTGGGTGGAATTGGGTATTGGGGTGGTGGAGTAGAGTGAGGATGCTTTCCCTTCTCACTGCCATGTCATTACGCGATTAATCCCTTCGTCTTTTCAAATTCCGTGTACATTCCTCTTTCGTTTGCATGCTTGTGCTTGGACTTGTGCGTGTGTGTGTGCCCCCTCTTGTGTGTATGTGTGCATCCGCATGCGTGCTTGGTGCTGTGCTGTGGCGATGGCAGGTGCACGGCTTGGCAGAGTACATCGCACAGGTAAGCCGCCCCTTTATCATTGCCTTTATCCACAGTCGCCTTAAACCCTGGCCAAGTAACGCCCTCACCAGTATCATCCCTTTTTTTTGTTATTCATGAATGAAACGCATGGATTTGTACAGTACACAAATGACAAAACCGTTATGAGTGACTCTGGATTCGTCGTTTGTTAGTTCACTCATAAGCAAGCCACCTTGCTTCTTTTAACTTAATTTTCCCGTCACATCCCGTCTGCTCAGTTGTCGAACAATTCCCCTCCTTCCCGTTTCCCTGTCTCCCCTCTCTCCTGCGCTCCCTCCCCCCTCCCCTCCTTCCTCCCGCCTCTCTCCTGCGCCCCCCCTCCCCCTCTCTCTCCTGCTCTCCGCTCTCCTTGCGAGGTCAGGAGGAGATGGAGCGGCGCAGTGGCTTCTGGTGGTCGCATGACAGCTCGCTCATCGCCTTCACGCAGACCGACGCCTCTTTCCCCAACCCGCCCCTCCTCTTTCTTAACCGCCCCACCCTTTTCCCCCTCTCCTTCTCTCCCCTCTTCCCATCTCTCTCCTACTCGCTCTCTCCCTCCTTGCTTTTCCCCCTTCTGACCCAACCCCACCCGTCCTGCCCATGGTGGTTTGGTTCCCCCAGGAGGAGATGGAGCGGCGCAGTGGCTTCTGGTGGTCGCATGACAGCTCGCTCATCGCCTTCACACAGACAGACGCCTCTCCCGTGCAGCTCCCCCTTCACATGCAGCCCCCTCTCCTGCCCGCGTCTCCCAGGCCTCCAGGCGGGGCCTGCGTGCCCCGTCCTGCCTGAATCCCCTTCCGCCTGTCTCCCTGCTCAGACCCCCTCCCCGGTTCCGCCCCCACTCTGCCTTTTGTGACCCTTTCTCTCCTCCGCAGGAGGAGATGGAGCGGCGCAGTGGCTTCTGGTGGTCGCACGACAGCTCGCTCATTGCCTTCACACAGACAGACGCCTCTGCTGTGCCGCTCTTCCGCATCCCCCACTGCACTCGCCCGCCTGTAGGGGCGGACTCTGAGGAGGAGCATGCATACCCCTTTGCAGGTATGGGACGGGTGCCAGGTTTGGGTCTCAGGTATGGTTTGCCGTTACCAGACTGGGGAGGAGCTTGGAAAATTAGGTTAAGTAGCAAGAAGAATCAGCTTGATTTGGTTCCCCAATTTCTGAAGTCTGTCCTCTTTCCGTTTTCTTGGGACATCCCTGTTCCAGTCACATCCTTTCTCCCTAACCCCTTATTTTTGTTGTGTTCGCCATTCCAAGCGTCCTCGTCCCTTCTGTCTCCACGTTCCAGGCCAGGCAAACGTGAGCGTGAGGCTCGGGGTCGTTCCCGTTGCTGGCGGCGAGGTTCGGTGGATGGATCTGCATTGCGGCTTGGCAGGCAGCAGCTTCGGTAGAACAAAAGGCAGCAGCAGAAGTGACAGAAGCAAGAGCAGCAGCGCTGGTACCGGTGCTGGTGATGGCAATGGCTCTGGCAATGGCAATGGCAATGGTGATGGTGAAGGGATGGGAGGAGACGCAAAACAGGATGCAGGAAAGAGAGGAGTTTTGCAGCAAGGAGTGGCAGCAGCAGGTAGCGCACAGGAGGGTGAAGCAGGGTCTGTAGCTTCGTGCCTTCCGGGAAGGGACACTCGGGAACCATCGCTTGCGGATAAAGGAGCAAGTGGGATCGGTACTGCTGGCAGTGATGGCAATGGCACAGCTGCTACAGTTGCAACTGCTGCTACAGCTGCTGCTGACGCTGGCGCTACTGACTCCTCAGACGACGATGAGGAGTACCTAGCGCGCGTGTCGTGGCTCCCAGACGGGCGTCTCTCCGCTCAGGTGCAGAACCGCCGTCAAACCCGCCTCAAACTCCTCCGCTTCGACCCCTCCACAGGCAGCAGGGACCTCGTTCTCACAGAATCCAACCCCCTCTGGGTGAACCTCCACGACTGCTTCACTCCCCTGGTGAAATCCGGGGGGGAGCTGCGGGGAGGGTTTCTGTGGGCGAGTGAGCGCACGGGGTTCCGGCACTTGTATCTGTATGCGGGGTCGGGCCGGTGTGTGGGGGCGGTGACAGGGGGAGAGTGGATGGTGGAGCAGGTAGCTGGGTTGGATGAGGGTGCTGGGTTGGTGTATTTCACTGGGACGATGGATAGTGCGCTGGAGAGTCATTTGTATGTGACGAGGCTGTTTGGGGGCGCGGAGGGGGGAGGAGGGGGTGTTGGGTTGGTGTCTGCGCTGGGTGCAGAGAAGCGTGATGCGCTTTCTCGTTATGAGCAGCAGCAGCAGCAACATGCAGTGCCGATGGTGTTAGATTCAGTGCAGCCCATAGCATCATCATCCCCATCAGCAGCAGCCGCAACAGGAGCAGCAGCAGCAGCTGGAGTAGCGTCACCACGTCTATCTGTCTCCAACCTATCACCACCACCAGCATCAGCAGCACCTGCAGCAGCATTACCACTCCATGCACCCTCCTCCTCCCTCGCCCCCACCGCCCTCTCCTCCTCAATCCCTCCCGCCCGCCCCATCCGCCTCACCCAGGGCCCGGGGCGGCACTTAGTCGTGCTGGACCACAGCCTGCAGCGCTTCGTTGACCTCGTTGACTCGCTTGACTCGCCGCCCGCCGTGCGCCTCTGCTGCCTCGCGTCGGGGCGGGTGCTCGCCGTGATCTTCCAGCAGCACTCCCCTAATCCCAGGGTGCAGCGGCTGCAGCTCAGGCCTCCGGAGCTCGTGCAGGTCACTGCTGCTGATGGGACGACACTGCATGGGGCCATTTACCGGTGAGTGCCAACTATCTTTGCTGTCACCACCTGCCTCGTTCTGGCAACTTCCTGCCGTGTGCCAGTGGGTAGAGGTGTGTGTGAGGGCGTGCTCCCGCCGTGCGCCTCTGCTGCCTGGCGTCGGGGCGAGTGCTCGCCGTGATCTTCCAGCAGCACTCGCCCAACCCTAGAGTGCAGCGGTTGCAGCTTAGACCGCCCGAATCGGTGAAAGTTACTGCTGCGGATGGGACGACACTGCATGGGGCTATTTACCGGTGAGTACCGTCTTTGGACAGCCTTTGGGGCGAATACAGCCACCGGACTCCCCTCCCTCTGGACGAGTGCTAGCGGTGGTCTTCCAGCAGCAGCACTCGCCTAACCCCAGGGTGCAGCGCTTGCAACTGAGGCCGCCTGAGCTCGTACAGGTCACCGCTGCCGATGGCACCACCCTGCACGGGGCTATCTACCGGTGAGTGTGCTGCCTGGTTCTTGCTGGTTCCGTGCACACACACAGCGTGTATGGCACCTTATCCGCTCTCGCCCACCTTCTCCCCGATCCCCTTCTTACTCTCCCCACCCTTCCAGCCCTAATCCGGCCATCCTCCACACGTGCAAACAGTGTGTGAGTCACCTCATGTCCTCTCTCCCACCAATTCACCCACCCCTCTCCCGCTCCCCACCCCCACCCTCTCTCTCCCCACTTGCAACCTCGGCCTGGCCACATTTGGCCCGCCACCCTACCGCACTGTTGTCAGTGTGTACGGGGGTCCGCACGTGCAGACGGTGTGAATGGCTCCTTATCCCCTCTCCCATCCTCTCTCGTACCCATCTCTCTCTCCTTGTGCAGCCCTGATCCGGCCATATTCGGCCCGCCACCCTATCGCACGGTGGTGAGTGTGTACGGGGGACCTCACGTGCAGACGGTGTGTGAGTCGTGGCTGTCAACAGTGGACATGCGCGCCCAGTTCCTGCGCGCTCGAGGCATGCTGGTGTGGAAGGTGAGTGAGGATGAGGCACAGATATCTAAAGGACTGAGAAACACTCACACAGGCATACGAACAGAGACAAACATACAGGCCAGGGTTGTCTCATGAGTCCTTGCATTCAACCTCCCAAGCCAGGGCCTCCATGGTAGTCGGACAGTCATCCAACTTCCCATATTTCCATTCCTCGCTCTCCCCCATGCATCTTCCTATCTATCTTTCATCTCCTCGCCAGCTTGACAATCGGGGCAGCAGTCGCCGGGGGCTCGCATTTGAAGGAGCCATAAAGTGCAACATGGGCGGCGTAGATGCTGACGACCAAGCGGCCGGTGTCCGTTGGCTTATCCAGCAGGGCCTCGCCGACCCAAACCGGATTGGGATATACGGGTGGAGCTACGGGGGGTACCTCTCAGCCATGTGCTTGGCTCGGTACCCGAGCCTGTTCCGCTGCGCCATTTCCGGAGCTCCGGTAACCGCGTGGGACGGTTACGACACGCACTACACAGAGCGTTACATGGGTCTGCCTGCAGAGCAGCCGACAGCATATGACCGGAGCTCTGTAATGCGGCACGTGGGTGGGATTCGAGGGAAGCTGCTGCTGGTGCATGGGATGATCGATGAGAATGTGCATTTCAGGCACACGGTGCGCCTGGTGCAGGCACTTACTACCGCTGCCAAGCAGTATGAGCTGCTGCTTTTTCCGGAGGAGAGGCACATGCCAAGAGGCCTCCGTGATCGGACGTATATGGAGGAGAGGATTTATGAGTTTTTGAGTAGAAATTTGTTGTGATATGTCGTGGATGTAGAGGCTGTTTAGCTGGCACACAGGTGGCAGGCTCAAGACTACACAGGATTTTCTAGATTGTTTTTAGACACCTTGTTACACAATTTGGAGGTGTTTCTATGTAGTATTGGGTTGGGGTTAGTGTATCTTTGCTTGACTTCCAAGCTTTTTTGTTGTTCCCTTGGGGTGTATCTTGATCTTTGGAGAAGGAACAAATTCCGGTCAGCCCAAAACCGTGCGAGCCTAACCAATTGGAAAACACGATCAATTCGAATCCTCAGGGGGCATCACATGCTCTGATCAACTTGTGCGCGACGAGCATGGCGCCCTGCATTTCACCCTGCAGTGCTGGTGGATAAGGTGTCATTACGATAAGGTGTACCTTGACCGCCTCTCAACCCCATGTCCACCCATCGTTCAACCAATCGATGAAGAGATTGGAGGGTGCGGCAATTTGAGAGGCAAGTAATATCGGAAAGTGAGGACGACGTGGCTCAGATTTCTGGTCAGAATTTAGATATTTCCAAAGGAGCCGGAAACTCTGAATGTACACGCCGCGTGCATTCATCCCTTCTAGAACCTTCGCCAACATTCTAGAATCAAGGGCAGCAAAACACGACGCTAGTTGGGCATCGATAAAAAAGGTCCTTGGATATTCCTCAGGACACCTCATGCTGCGTGACTTTTTGGCCTATCCCTTTCCCTGCTGGCCCTGCTTTTTCTTCTCATTGGTGTGGGCTGCAGATGGAAATTCGCCACTGCCAGGATGTCGTTTCGCGCCCAAACCGAGGGACAGGGCAAACATGGTCCATCCCAGAACTGCAGTGCACAGTACCACGGTAGGGGTACAGTACGACGGTTGCGCTGTGGGTGTTTGAAAGGTTTTTGACGACTGGGACTATGAAAAGTCTGCTCTCAAGGACCGACACGATCGCTGAGAAATTCGGATTCTATTCATGGGGTGGAAAGTCGGCAGCCACGAGACATTTACACAAGAGCGTAGCAGACCGTGTCAGAAGGGTAACTTCTGATTCAGAAATTTACCCGTTTGGACTTCCTTTCGCTTTGGCCTCATCTCTTGTCGCCCCAAGAGACGTCCTGACCTGGTTCGGTATCGTGTGATGGGAGGAGGTTGAGGTATGGAGGAAACTCTGGTCCGTGTTTCAAGAGCAGCCAATCATCCGCTGAACGCCGATCTTTTCGTCATCTCCTCCTCACGTGCTCCCCGGACCTAGAGGCTTGCAAGGGTGAACCTCATCAGCAAATGGTGGCTGACGTGTTAAAATATCAACCAACGCTTTTTCTCCAGTTGCAGTGCCTCTCGTCCCTCCCGTGCGCGAACTATAGTCTTCATTAATGACAGCTTTTGCCCCCTTCCTGAAAATGCTGCCCGTGGGCACCCAGCGAGAGCAAGCGGAGCACGGGGTGGGTGGCGCCAGTACAGGTGTACAGGGCGAGCTGCCCAGCGCCCGAGCCGATAAACAAATATCTTGCGGAGGCCAGCTCCGCATTGCACTTTCGTGCAGAAAAGGGAGGGAGGCACAACGAGTTTCCCTTTCCGACCGCGCGGAGCAATTTCTCAGCCCCTCTTCGAATTCCCTCCGGACCGCCATCATTGCATTTTATCCCTGTTTCGCGAGCCTGTACGCTACACAGCAAGCACAGCCTTCCCGCGCGACACGAATGTTGTCTTGAAAGCCTGCTGGAAGTGGCGGGTCTTTCGACCAGAAAAGCAGGGCAGCGCAACAGTTGCTGTATCGAGGTTCAAACTCCTTAGTCACCGAGATTTAGGAGGAAACACTCGGTGCTTTGCCGCACATTCACGACCGCATTCACCAAAGTGACTTAGGTGACGCTGGAGCGCTGGGACACACCAAGCTTATGTCCGGAAGGTTTTTTTCGAGGATTCTCGAACGAGGAGACTGGAACATCACGAAATCCTCTGACTCAGCGTCGAAGGACGCTACTTTGCCTAAGAGGGCCTCGCATACTCTGACGAGAATTCAAGACGCGTCTTTTGCTGTGAAAGCTCGCTGTGAATCACCCGTCAACTCTCTCGAATCCGCCTTCCAGCGGCATGTGTCAGCCCATCGCCCCCTTCGCGGCGGAGATTCTCCTCCGCCTCGGGCCCGCCGATACCGCCATTGGCTTCGCAGAGCGCGCCACGCGCGCTTCCCCCGTGGTAATGGTGACTGCGGATCCCGCAGGTCGCGGCGACGCTTCCTGTGTACCAGCTGGATCAGGGCAGCAGCCGCTGAGTCAGCGCGACGAGTCTGCCGCCGCTTGGTCCGCTGCGACGCCGCCGAGCCGGCGTGCCACGTCACGCGCCGCAGTATTACCGCAGAACTCTCCCGCAACGCCGTCACATGTGGCGCCGGGTTTAAAGACTTCGCAGAACCCTGTGTGCGGCGCGGTGCCGCCGCAGAATCCGCTGGCCGTGACTAGCATTAGCTCCCCAGCTGGCGGGGCCGCGTCGCCTGCGGCGCGGATTCAAACGGTCACTCCGGCGAATCATCGCATGCGACCAATCACACTTCAGGAGCTCAAGGAAAGCTTTCACCTGCCCATCAGCGAAGCTGCCCGAAAGGTAATTGACATTTGATTTCTTGTTACGCTCGCGCCTCGCTAGATCAAGAATCGTCAGCGCTGGCACAAAGTGGCCGTTTCTTCGACTGCGCGCCCTCTCTTGCTGCTCTCCTCCGCGTCTCCGCAGCCGTGCTGCGGACTCCTCTCTCTCACCTCGCCTTTCACTCATCCTCGTCTTCCCCCTCTTCCTCGCGTGTGTGCGCAGCTCGGCGTGTGCGTGACGGTGTTGAAACAGCAATGCCGCGAGCATGGCGTCGCCCGATGGCCGTTCCGCAAGGTACGGCGGCGTGGCGAACGGCATTGCGAGTTCCCATTTCCAACCTTTTGTTTTTGATACTGACAGGATGTGTTCCACTTACAAATTTGTCCCAAAATCTCTGCATGCTACAAATTTCTCCGCGTCACCTCTTCAGATCCATGCGCCCTATTCGCTGACTGTCCTTTTTTCTTCTCTCTCTCCTCCGCTCGCCCCCTTTCCCTCCCCCTCTTCCCCCATCAGATCCGCAAGCTAGATCACATGCTGTGCGCGCTCGAGGGCGCAGTCAACCGCCCGGGGGCGGCGAGCAGCAGCAAGCCCGCGCTAACGGCACAGCAGGCGCACACGGACCACCAGCGGAAGCGCAAGATTGGAGCGGTGAAGGAGACGTTGTCGGGGCTCTTAACGGATCCCAACTCCGCGGCGCACATGCGCCTCGGCAAGATTAAGTACAAGCGCTTCCGGCCATTCCTCGCGGAAGACGACCGGAACCTTCGCCCGCGGCCCTTGCACGCGTCCGCTCAACAGGTTCCCGCCTCCGCTGACGTTCCCGTCGACGCTGACATTGACGCTGACGTTAACGTTGACGTTGACGCCAGCGAATCCAATCCCGGGGATCGCAACCCTCATGCTGACGTTGACCGTTGCCATGCTGGCGCTGGCGCTGGCGCTGACGCTAGCGTTGACGCACTACCGAGACCGGACTTTGACATGAACGAGTTGCCTTGTAGCGAGGACGATGGTACTGCTGCTGGCGCTCAGACACGTTGCGCGGGCGGCATTCGTTGCGCGGACTACAATGGTCGCGCGGACGACGACGTTGCGCGCGCGGACAGCATAAGTAGTACACGCATGGACGGCATAAGTACACGCGCGGACGGCATAAGTACACGCGCGGACGGCATTGCTCCCGAGTCCTGTTTCTCCACGCCGCTTTCCACGCCCACGTCCTCTCGCCGCCCGCCGCCCGTTAGCGCGCTTCCCCCTTTGTCGCTCGACCTAGGCAACGCGCTCCTACCATGCGTGCGCGCATGTGCTTTTGGCGGAGCACCCCCCTCCACTCTAGCTGTTTGCGCCAACCCCTTCGCCTCGCCGGTGCGCGGCCTACCGCCGCTTCCCCCGCTTCCGCTCGCGTCCCCGCTCTGCCTGGACGACGCGCCTGCTGCGGTCGCCGTGACAGCAGGCGAATCCGTTTCTTTATCTCAACTCGCTGCTCCTTCTTCCCAACACTTGCTACTGTCAACGCCACAGCCCTTAATTTCGTCGCAACCCGCCTATATATTCCGGCAGCAATCAGCAAGCCAAGCGGCCGCCCCTAGCTCTACGCACAGCAGCGCTGTGACGAATAGCAGCAGCAGCAGCGCCAGCACCGTTCTTGCCGTTAGTGCGACCCGCAGCAACGGCAGCAGTTGCAGCAGAAGCAGCGGGTGCGGTCGCGTCGGCTCAACCACTCTCGCGTTCTCGTTTTGCGGCGATCCGATTCTCCCTGCCCTTTCGGGTGACGCTGGTGGTGCTTCCAATAAACAAGCTACAGTGTTATCTCTAGACCTAGAACTTCAAACGCTTTTACAGAAACACAATCTGCACAATGCATTCCTGTAGTGGCCTTCCTGTATAGCACTTCGATTCCCTAGTATACTACCATATGCATAATACCATTCAAGCACGTTGTAAGGCTGCCTGCAGTTTTGTTGGAACTCTCAGATCAGAAATGACTTCAATCAAGACATGTTATGTGACCAGGGCCTCAGATTCGTTTGAGGGTACCCTGTGGACTCAGGGCAGTTTTTCAGGATTCCTAATTTGTCCTGAAATGTCAGGATTGACCAAGGGTGGGTATGCTGTAGGGTCAGTGCTGCTGTCAAATGTTGGTAGCCTGTAGTGAGATGTGTCTTTGGGGGTACGTATGTTAGAATAGTAGCCTTAGGGTTTGGGGTAGCGTGAGCGAGAGAAACAGGAAGGTGAGGTTCACTACAGCAAGGTTACAAGATATAGCAAAGAAAGGTGAGCACATTGGTGCACCACCACTGTAGCTACACTAGAACACACAGCAAGCAGGGTATATAACAAAACTTAACACACCCCCTTAACCTGCTTGCCGTGATAACTAGTACAGGTACACGTGGCGCAGCGGAAGAGGGTAGAGAGGTTAGGAAGGAGGAGGAGGTGAGAGGAGAGGAGAGGAGAGGAGAGGAGGGAAGAGAGAGAGGGATGAGGAGAGGTGGGGGGCCAGGAGCGGCGGACCCGCTTACGAACCTCTATTTACCAAGGGGGGTTGGGGAGGAGTGAGGGAAAAGGAGAGAAGGTGGGGGGCCAGGAGTGGCGGACCCTCTTAAGAACCTTCAGAAGGTGGGGGGCCAGGAGCGGCGGACCCTCTTAAGAACCTTCAGAACTCAACTCAACTCAACCACCCCCCTTTAACCTCACTCCATGAATCTGCCATCCCCCCAATGCTCACCCTCACACTCCAGTCAACTTCACTATCACCACCCCCTCACCTTCTGCACTTCTCTCCCCCCCCCCCCCCTTCTCTACGGCGACAATCCCTGCAGTAAGAGAGAGGGGAGGGACGGGCTGCAGGCAGCTCACACACGCCACCCACACATCTCCCCCTCCTCCCTCCCCACGACGGAAGCAGCGGAAGGGAGGGCGGGCGGGGGGGCGGGGCGGCGGTAGCTGCTGCTGGCGCTGGCGGTGGCGCTGGCTGGTGCGCAGGCGCGAGCGGCTGGCCGCGGTGGTGGCGTCCGCGCTGACGGGCCACGCTCGCGCTGGCGCCTGCGGTCCGGGCTGGCGCGGGCGCTGGCGTCCATGCAGGTGCTGGCGCCCGCCGGCGCTGGCGTCCGCGGCGACGAAACGGGGGGCCCCGGCGCGTCGAAACGGGTGGCCTCGGGGCGACGAAACGAGGGGGGGCCGCGGGGCGACGAAACGGGGGGGCCGCGGGGCGACGAATCGGGGGCCGCGGGGCGACGAAATGGGGGGCCGCGGGGCGACGAATCAGGGGCCGCGGGGCGACGAAATGGGGGGCCGCGGGGCGACGAATCAGACGGGACGAAGAGCGCGACGGGACGAAGAAAATAGCGCATTTCGCGCTGTTGTACGGGCGGGCCCATAATTCTTGAAAAAAAAGGGAAGGTTCCGGGAAAGAACCTGCTCTGTACCATGTTAGAATAGTAGCCTTAGGGTTTGGGGTAGCGTGAGCGAGAGAAACAGGAAGGTGAGGTTCACTACAGCAAGGTTACAAGATATAGCAAAGAAAGGTGAGCACATTGGTGCACCACCACTGTAGCTACACTAGAACACACAGCAAGCAGGGTATATAACAAAACTTAACAGTATGTTAGGGTTTGCTACTTGTACCCCAACCACCATCAATGAAACAACACTTCCGATCTTGAGATGGTATCACCTAGGTTAGGATCCTGTAGGATCCCGTTCCTCCCGACCTCGTTCGTATCGCCCGAGCCTGTCTCCCTCTCTCGTATTACTTACGCACGTCTTGCCCGAGCCTAGCGCCGGCCCGCTCTCTTCCCGTTCCTTCGTTACCGCACGTTCCGCCGATCCCCTACTCGAGTAGCGTAGCGACCTTCCTCCCCCCTGCTGGCCCATCGCGTTTTCCCCCCTCCGAGGCCCGTCGAGTCGCGTTTTTTTCCCCCCGCTGCCCGTCGAGTCGCGTTTTTCCCCCCGCTGCCCGTCGAGTCGCGTTTCCCCCCTTGCTGCCCGTCGAATCGCGCTCTCCCCGCCCGTCGTCCCGTCGCCCGTCCCCCCCTTACGCGCGCCACCGCTGCGCATTCCCCCGTCGCCCGCCGCAGCCTGCGCCCGTCGCCGCGGCGCCCGCCGTCGCTGCCCGCCGCGGCGCCCGACGTCGCGCCCGCAGCCTGCGCCCGTCGCCGCGGCGCCCGCCTTCGCTGCTCGTCGCGTCGCGCGCGCGACTGCCCTTAGCCCCCGCGCGGCTCCCCCTTAACGCCCGCCCCCGCGCCCGCACGGCTGCCCTTAGCCCCCGCGCGGCTGCCCCTTAACGTCCGCCCCCGCGCCCGCGCGGCTGCCCTTAGCCCCCGTGCGGCTGCCCCTTAACCCCCCCCCCCCCGTTTAGCTGCGCCTCTACCTCGTTTAGGGTTTCACGCTTCGCCCTTTGCCCGCCCGATTTTCGCCACGCCATCTCGTTTAGGGTTTCCTGCCTCCGCTTTTCCGTCGGTTTTAACGATGGCGACTCCGCGTGTTCTTCGCTTCGACGCTGACGGTAGACCCCTTGACTTTTCGCTCTGGCTTCTGCGCGCTCGCCGTCAGTTGGAGAGTCAGGTCCAGTCAGGCGAGACCCTCTGGGCGCACGCTGCTGGTGCCCTCCCTGCGCCCCCCGACCCTACGCCTTTAGGTCCTGCCCCTGACGACGCCGCTAGAGCTCGCTTCGCTAGCCAGCGCGCTGACCTGACAGCCTGGACGTCGCGTGACGCTGCGGCCTGCATCGCGCTCAGCACCCTTCTCCCCGAGTCTGAGGAGGCTCACTTTGCTCAGGTTCGCACTGCTGCTGAGTACCTGACTGCGATTAAGGCCCGCTACTCCACTCCTGCTGCTGTCTCTCTTGGCCGCCTTTTCCTCCCGTTCCTGTTCCCTGATCTCGCCTCTTTTGAGCGCTCTGCTGACTTGATTGCTCACCTCCGCTCGCTCGACTCTAGTTACCGCGCTGCTTGCACTGAGGCCCAGCTCGCACTGCTTCCTCCTCCCATGGCGATTACTATCTATTTTATCGCCACCAGCCTCCCCGACCGCCTTGCCTCCGTTCGTGACGCGCTTCTCCTGAAGCACCCTAGTGAGCTCACTGTTGACGTCCTTGAGTCTGCTCTCAAGGACGTCGAGAGCAACCTCCGCTCCGTCGCCGCTGCCTCTGGTGCTGTGCCCCCTCCGCTCTTCCACGGGTGCACAGTTCCGCAGTTGCCCACCTTTACTGCCTCTCTCGCCACTGCCGCTACTGACGCGACCGCAGCTGCTGTTACGACTTCGTCGCGGTCCCGCGGTAGGGGTGGCAAGAGGGGCGGTGCTGGTGGCGGCGTTGGTGGAGGCGGAGGTAGTGGGGGTGGCGTTGCGACTGGCGGTGGTGGGAGTGCAGGGCCTGGAGAGACGTCTCGTGCAGCGACCGGTGACTCCACTGCGACTGCTGGTGGTGGCGACGCCCGCGTTCGTCAGTCGCCCCCTGTACTGCCAGCCCCGGTGGGTGGGGCAGCGGCGTGGTACCGGGCCCAGCGTCAGCAGCAGCTTCAGCAGCAGCAGCAGCCCCTCTCCTCCCAGCAGCCTCCGCAGCAGCAGCGGCCGCAGCTGGCTTCGGGGTCGGGGCCGCGTCAGCCGCAGCGTGGTGCTGTTTACCCTCCCTGCGCCTATCAGGTTCTGACAGGTGCTCGCCGGGGCCACCCTTGTGGCCGCCTTCACCCCCCTGGTCAGTGTTTTGCTCAGCTCACTGACACGGTTCGTTTGGTTTACGGGGTTGGCGGTCCTGCCCCTGACTGGTTCCCCCTTGTTCAGCGTTACGGTTCCGCTCTGTGGGACATGTCTGCCGAGCAGTTAGCTGATCTGATTGGAACTCCTCATGCTATGTATGCTGTTGTTGACTCTAGTGTTTCTGACTCTGTTTACTCTGGTGTTGTTAGCTTAGGTGCTAGCCTTGCTCAGTTGCCTGTTGCTAGTGTAGGTTCTTGTGTAGACACTAGTCCAGCGGCTACCTCGGAGGACACTTCACTGTCTTTCACGCTGGACTCTGGAGCCTCGCACTGCTTCTTTCGTGACAGCACGACACTTACGCCACTTCCTGCGCCTGTCTCTGTGGCACTGGCTGATCCCACCTCGGGACCAGTCACTGCACGTCACACTACCACTTTGCCGTGTCCTGCTGCCCCCTCCGGGTCTCTCACTGGGTTTCATGTCCCCTCGTTCTCCCGGAACTTGGTGGGCGTGCGACCCCTCGTGAGTCAGCACGTGGGTGTGTGGTTTGAGCCTTCTGGGGAGACTGCAGTGTGTGTTGACGGTGACTCTTACCAGCCTCTCGCCACCTTTGCTGCTGAGCCGGGTTCCGGTCTCTACACTCTTCACACTGGCCCGCGCGCACGGCAGTGGACGCAGCAGCAGCAGCAGCAGCAGCAGCAGCAGCAGCAGCAGCAGCAGCCGCAGCGGCCGCCGTCGCAGCAGCCCCTACTCCCAGTTCCTGTCCCTCCCCCTAGTCTCCTCCCTGCGTCTCACCAGGTGGTTCCGTCCCCTCAGGTTGTCGCGTCCAGTCCAGTCGCTGCGTCTTGCTCCTGTCGGTCGCTTGCCCACCCCACCGTTCTGTGGCACCACCGGATGGGACACCCTTCTCTTCCACGTCTGCGTGCTATGTCTAGTCAGCGTCTGGTCTTAGGTCTCCCGCGTGTCTTGCCGTCGCTGCCGCCGTCTCTTGCACCACCGTGCGGTCCTTGCGTCGAGGGTCGGCTGCGCGCCACCCCTCACTCCTCCTCCCTTCGTCCGGCCACCGAGCCGTTTGAGACGCTTCACCTAGATGTCTGGGGCCCCGCCTCTCGCCTTGGCCCTGAGCGTGAGCGTTTCTTTCTGGTGGTTGTTGACGACTACTCCCGCTACACCACGGTGTTCCCCCTGGCGAAGAAGTCTGAGGTGACTTCTACGCTGATCAGGTGGTTGCTCACCACCGCGGACACTCGTGGTCGTCGTGTCAGCTGTCTTCACTCTGACCGCGGGGGCGAGTTTCGCTCCGGCATTCTCGCTGGATTCTGTCGCGAGCAGGGCATTCGTCAGTCCTGGACGCTTCCAGAGTCCCCGCAGCAGAATGGGGTTGCTGAGCGCCGCATAGGCTTGGTCATGGAGATCGCCCGCACCTCCCTGACTCACGCCCGTGCCCCCCATTTTCTGTGGCCTTACGCGGTTCGGTACGCCGCGCACCAGCTGAACCTCTGGCCACGCGTCTCTCGGCCAGAGGCTTCACCGACCAGTCTTTGGACCGGGTCCCCTGGTGTTGCGTCGAGGTTTCGTGTCTGGGGTTGCTTGGCTCTTGTCCGCGACACCTCTGCGGACAAGCTCTCGCCTCGCGCCGTCCCCTGTGTCTTCCTTGGTTTCCCTAAGGACTCCTCTGACTTCACCTTTTACCACCCTCCCTCTCACCGGTTCTTTGACTCCCGTGACGTCCGTTTCGAGGAGTCCACCCCGTACTTCGTCAGGCACCCCGGTCGAGGTCTCCCGGTTCCTCCTCCCCCCCTCTTCCTGACTGCCGCTCCCCCTCCTGCTCCCCCGGTACAGCCTCCCCCCCTGGTCCAGCCCCGTCAGGTGTGTCCCAGGCTACCCCTCCTCCTTCGGTAGCCCCTCCGGTACAGCCTCCCTCCCCACAGTCCTCCTCGCAGCGTGCCGCAGGTGCTAGCTCTCGAGAGGTTGGTGCCGAGCCTGTTCCAGTACCGGTTTCTAGTTCTGGGGGTGCTGGAGTTGGAGCTGAGCCGGTGGGTGCAGAGGACTCTTGTCTTCCGGGAGCTGGTGCTGGTCGCGCGGACACTGGGGGTGCTCTGTCTGGGGGTGAGGGTGCGCCTCCTTCAGGTTCTGGTGAGCCTGGGTCTGGAGCTGGTGTTAGTGCTGCCTCTGGGGGTGGTGTGCCTGGTCCTTCGGGGGTGGACTCTGGAGCTGCCGCTGCTCCGGACACTACTCCGCCCCCCCACCCCTACCCGACTAGGCACCAGGCTCGTGTTCGCCGTGCCCGTGAGGAGCAGCTGGCGTTGGAGAGAGAGGAGAGGGAGTTACAGCAGCTGGAGCAGCAGCAGCAGCAGCAGCAGCAGCTGGAGCCGCAGGAGCAGCAGTCCCAGCAGCAGCCGCAGCCGCAGCAGCAGCAGCAGCACCAGCAGCAGCAGCAGCAGCCACTTCCTCCTCCTGTCTCAGGTCTTCGGACCCTTGGTCTCCCCTCCTCCGCCTCTCCTCCTGTCTACGGTCCCACGTTTCCTCCTCCTGACTCCTCCCCCGCTGTTTTCCCCAGTTCTCCGCCTTTGTCCTCTCCTCCTCCGTCTCGTACTTGGGCTACTCGTCGCTCTCCTCGTGCTCGTCCCTCGTCCCCTGTTCCTTTCACTGACCTTCGTACTGTCTTGTTACGTTCTAGTCCGTCTCGTTCGGCTCCTCCTGTGCTTCCTTCTCCTCCTGAGTCGGCCCTCACAGCTTCTCTCTCTACCCCTGTCACTGACTACTACCGCACGTACCGTCCTGTTCTCTCTCGTGTTCTCGCCTCTCTTGTTACCCACCCTCGTGCCTCTTTGTCCTCTGTCTCTGCTCTTACTGCCGCGGTCACTGAGTTTGCCTCTACTCGCCGCCTTGACTACGCCACCACTCTTGTGGCTGCTCCTCCTACCAGTCCTCTGGCCGTTGGGGGTGTGTCTGCCCTTGGCTGTGACGTCCTAGAGGACAGGCAGTTTGAGCTAGAGTTCCTGGCGGCCGCTTCCCCTCATCTCTGTGCCATGCTCCTCACCCCTGAGGGTGACCCTGACGCCCTTGACATTCCGACTCCTCGCACTTACGCTGAGGCAGTGTCAGGGCCTTGGGCCTCTCAGTGGAGAGCTGCCATGGACGCAGAGATGGCCTCCTACAGATCCACAGGCACCTACGTCGATGAGGTTCCTCCCCCTGGGACGAACGTAGTCGATGGCATGTGGATCTACAGGGTGAAGCGGCCACCAGGATCTCCTCCAGTCTTCAAGGCGCGCTACGTTGCTAGAGGTTTCAGTCAGCGCGAGGGAGTTGACTTCTTTCAGACCTTCGCGCCCACCCCGAAGATGACCACTCTTCGGGTGTTACTACACGTAGCAGCACAGAGAGACTACGAGTTACACTCTCTCGACTTCTCCACTGCTTTTCTTCAGGGCAGCCTACACGAGGAGGTCTGGCTGCGTCGTCCCTCTGCCTTCACTGGCACTTTCCCTCCTGGGACCCAGTGGAGGCTGAGGCGACCTGTCTACGGTCTTCGCCAGGCACCTCGTGAGTGGCACGACACTCTTCGCTCTACCCTCTCTGACCTTGGGTTCCAGCCGTCTTCTGCCGACCCGTCGCTGTTCATTCGCCGTGGCTCCACACCGTTCTTCGTTCTGGTTTACGTCGACGACCTAGTTTTCGCCACTGCTGACAGGGTTGCTTTGGCAGACGTGAAGTCCGAACTGCAGAAGAGACACACGTGCACTGACCTTGGTGAGCTGCGCCATTACCTTGGGCTGCAGATCACCAGGGACAGAGCTGCTCGCACCATTACACTCTCACAGTCACACATGGTGCAGCAGGTCCTTCAGCGGTTCGAGCTTCAGCACTCCACA
Organism: Closterium sp. Yama58-4; assembly: GCA_947470075.1. NCBI lineage: Eukaryota > Viridiplantae > Streptophyta > Zygnematophyceae > Desmidiales > Closteriaceae > Closterium > Closterium sp. Yama58-4. Next base: position 688,919 of record CANIUD010000879.1, on the reverse strand, counting down.
GTACAGTGCACACCTCTTGCTGTTGACCACAGACTCACTGGCCCCTTTCCTGACGAGCCGTTTGAGCCTAGTGGTCCCTACGCAGAGCTTGTGGGTTGCCTCATGTACCTGATGACTTGTACTCGCCCGGACCTCGCTTTCCCTCTCAGCATCCTTGCGCGCTTTGTTGCGCCAGGGAGACACCGTCCTGTTCACTGGACAGCAGCTGTGAGGGTGGCGAAGTACCTAGCGACGACATCAGGCGTGGGGCTAGTTCTTGGAGGGCAGCAGTCTGTTGTACTTACTGGTCACTGTGACTCTTCTTACGCTGACGACGCTGAGACTCACAGGTCTACTCAGGGGTACTGTTTCAGTCTGGGTTCTGGAGCTGTTTCCTGGCGGTCCACGCGCTCCTCTTCGGTCTCGACCTCTACAGCTGAGGCTGAGATCTACGCTGGTGCCATGGCGGCACAGGAGCTGCGTTGGTTGACGTTCTTGCTCGCCGACCTGGGTGAGCGGCCGAGCTCTGCACCGACCTTGTTTACTGACAACAAGGCATCCATTCTCCTTTGTCGAGAGCCGCGACTGGAGAGCAGAGTGAAGCACATTAACGTCAGGTACTTTCTTCTGCGAGAGTTGCAGAGGCGTGGACAGGCTCGCTTCGAGTTTGTGGAGTCTGAGGCCAACACTGCAGACATCTTCACCAAGGCGCTTCCGCCTTGTGACCACCACAGGTGTTGTGTGCAGTTAGGCCTTGTTGACACTGGTTTTCGGCTTACTTAGTCTTGAGTTCACTGCTTGCTTTGCTTGTACCCTTTCTATATATCTCTGTTATTGTTTGGACTGGCCTTGTGGCCATTGTTGCTTGTGCTCAGAGTTTGTGGTGACGTTGTGATCCACCCTGAGCTTTGTTTCTTTGTGACTGGTCTTGTGACCGTACTCTTTTGGTTTTGCTAGACACCCCTCACTTAGGCTATGGGGGTGTGTCAAATGTTGGTAGCCTGTAGTGAGATGTGTCTTTGGGGGTACGTATGTTAGGGTTTGCTACTTGTACCCCAACCACCATCAATGAAACAACACTTCCGATCTTGAGAGCTGCAAGTGACATCATCATGCCCCGTCAGTGCTACATTTCATTTCATCCTATGCACTTTGTTAAAGGCTGGTTTGTGAACTTCTGCTGGTTGTGTCTGCATGCGGGTGTGGGTGGGTGAGATGAGAACAGTGTTTACAGGCTATGAGGGAAGCACGTGATGCCAGCGTACAGCAAAGATGGCCGTGCGTTCCCTTCGTGTAAAGTGAGCGCGGCACACTCTCATTGGTCGTTATTACAGCAATGCAGGTTGCCACGGTGGGTGCGGCATGGTTCTGCGCCAGCAGAGGAAGCAAAGTCAAGGCGACAATTACAGTTGGGTACACTAGGCCCCGGGCGAAATTGGCGCACTACTCGCTTCAGGAGGACTCTCAACACTTTACTGACTCATCAGGGCTGAACCTACAGCCCTATACTGAATTTCCAGCACGCAAAATAACACTTATACTGAAAGTACAGGACAACTATGTCGCTTATGCTGTTTTTCCAGGACTGGCACACAACAGCTACATGAATTTTTTTGAAAGTGTAACACTTTCTAAAAATATATATTTTGAAAGTGAAGCTGCTTATAATGCAGCAATGGCAAATGCGAAGTGCTAGACGCTCTTCGCCAACTATATAGCAGGGGGTGGAGGCCATTTGGCCTCCACCCACGTCTTCGTTTGAAATTTCAAATGTATTATTTCCTTCTCGTCCGTCGACCTGGTCCTGTTTTCCCTCAGTCTCTCGCTTCTCTCAAGAAATAGTAGGCATTTAGCTTGGTTGACATAGCACAATACGAGTTTCAGAATGACTTGCGGGTACACCCGTCTGCTCAATAGGCGCGGGCGTTTGGGGCTAAGAAGGCGTAAGCGCCACTAGCGCGCGTGGTGACGAAATCGTCACAGGCGTGCATGACGACGAAATCGTCACAGGCGCACGTGGCGACGAATTCGCCACAGGCACACGTGGCGACGACATCGCCACAGGCGCGCGTGGCTACGACGTCGCCACAGGCGCGCGGGGCGACGGCGCTCGTGGCGACAAAATCGCCACAGGCGCGCGTGGCGACGAAATCGCCACAGGCGCGCGTGGTGCCATCACAAGTGGCGCACGTAGCGTCAAAATCGCCTGCGGCGCAGGTGGCGCCAGTGGCGCTCATGGCGCCGAAAGGGTAAATATCGCCACTGGCGCATGTGGCTACGAAACTGCTAGTGGCGCGCAAGAACCCAGGGGCGCGTCCAGCGGAACTCCTCCAGCGGGCATGACGGCGAAATCTCCAGAAGGCGAGATTCCAGTGGCGCGCCAGAAACAAACTGGCATGGCAGACGCGCTTCTATTGCTGAAATTTGTCCAAAAAAAAAAAAAAAATACGTTTCCGCATTTTCTTCGTACGTATGTTCGGTTTTTGTTGGTCTTCGTTTTTCTCTTGTGTTATCTCTTAATCTTGGTTGCAGTAAATTGGTGCGAGGCAACTACCAGAGCTTTGGGTCGCCATGAAAGACCACCGGCCAAGAAAGACTGCAGCAAACATTTGGCACAACCCCAGGCGCTCCAGTGGGAGACCGGAACCGGGGGCCCCGCGCCAGCCGGAAAAGGACCGGTGGGTCCTGTGCTGGCCAGCGAGCTCCCCAGGGGGGAGGAGGACCGGTGGGTCCTGTGCTGGCCAGCGAGCTCCCCAGGGGGGAGGAGGACCGGTGGGTCCTGTGCTGGCCAGCGAGCTCCCCAGGGGGGAGGAGGACCGGTGGGTCCTGTGCTGGCCAGCGAGCTCCCCAGGGGGGAGGAGGACCGGTGGGTCCTGTGCTGGCCAGCGAGCTCCCCAGGGGGGAGGAGGACCGGTGGGTCCTGTGCTGGCCAGCGAGCTCCCCAGGGGGGAGGAGGACCGGTGGGTCCTGTGCTGGCCAGCGAGCTCCCCAGGGGGGAGGAGGACCGGTGGGTCCTGTGCTGGCCAGCGAGCTCCCCAGGGGGGAGGAGGACCGGTGGGTCCTGTGCTGGCCAGCGAGCTCCCCAGGGGGGAGGAGGACCGGTGGGTCCTGTGCTGGCCAGCGAGCTCCCCAGGGGGGAGGAGGACCGGTGGGTCCTGTGCTGGCCAGCGAGCTCCCCAGGGGGGAGGAGGACCGGTGGGTCCTGTGCTGGCCAGCGAGCTCCCCAGGGGGGGAAAATGGCTGGTGGGTCCCTTTCTGGCCTGTAGGCCATTCGTAGGGTGGATCAAAGGTTGTGTAGTGTTGGTCATGCTTCGCAATTACGTTATGACGGTTTAAGCCTTATTGTGCAAGGTTGGGAGGTCACACTTGAGTTGGTTGTTTGAGCAAACTTGCGATGACTCTGAAATCATGTACAACTCTTGTAGATCATACACTCATTGAACTTGCGAGTTTTGTGTATGAAGCATAAATGCCAGCCAGCTCTTAAAGACCAACACAACTGCGCTAAACTCACTTGGCGCGACACTCCATCGAATGCAACAGCAGAGAGGATAAGAGCACCACCAGCGACAACTATGCACGCCCCCACAACTTGCGCGAGTGGAACTCCACCCACATGACACCTCAGAAACCATCAACAACTTCCACCATCTTGCCAACCTGTCCCCGTTTATGTCTCAGAAGACCCATTTGAAACGAAGCACGTTGCCATTGCAAACACAAGACAGCAAACTTTCTAAATATGAAATTTTTTGAAAGTGTAACACTTTCTAAAAATATATATTTTGAAAGCGAAGCTGCTTGTAATGCAGCAATGGCAAATGCGAAGTGCTAGACGCTCTTCGCCAACTATATAGCAGGGGGTGGAGGCCATTTGGCCTCCACCCACGTCTTCGTTTGAAATTTCAAATGTATTATTTCCCACCCACCCGCCCTAGCAACAATTGCATGCTGTAATGTAGGTATGTGTATACGGACGAGAATGTTGTAATGCCCATTTGAAACGAAGCACGTTGCCATTGCAAACACAAGACAGCAAACTTTCTAAATCTTGAATTCAGGAGAATCAGGATAAATTATCCTGATATCTGAGGCCCTGTATGTGACCAGGGCTGACGTTTCAGATTTGAGGCTCCCTGACGGGAAAAAAAAAATCTCGTTTTAGTCTGAAGGCACTTCGGCCAAAAAACGAGCAGTCTGATTGCTCAGTCTCCAGAAGTCTCAGTGTCTGTTCACTCAGGCTTGGTAGGTTCAATCCAGGGTCGTCAGGTTAGGTGCAGCAAAAAATTCGAAGCATGCTCTGCAGTAAATTCTATCAGAAGCTTTGTACTTAAGTAACAATTTCGACCCAAAGAAATGTGTCGCAATTTATTGATTGGGAATTACAGTTGCAAGTGGCCGACACTGGCAAGTGGCGCGAGCAACACAGTTTCTCGCGCGTGACAATGGCAGCCCTGCTGATGCTCACCCCATGCACGCGAATTTGCCTTGCGCCGGATGGATACGCTGCACCCGAGGTTGTTTCCCCAGCCTTATGCACCTACATTACAAGCGCGTCGCGTGGTTATCAACCAATAGTAACGAACAGACCGAAGTCAAACTAGGTACAGACCGAAGTCAAGCAGAAGAGACTGAAGTCAAACTAGGTTACAGATCTTGTTTATAAGCACATGCGAATCCTTTTTAGCTAGCTGCGAATTGACGAAACTTATGCGAAATGCTCGTGACAGCTTATACGCCCCCTTCATAAGGCAACCGGGAGGGGCTCAAACAGGCATCAGGTACAACTTTTGGCGTGGCGTTAGTGGAGCGAGCTGAGTGGCAGTCCCACGCGTCATAAATACAAGGTCTCGCGTTGTATGGCACTCGTTGGAATCTCGAGGGAACTTTTTCCCGCGAAACTTTCAGCAAGAGGGGAAAGGAGAGAGGGGGGGGGGGGGGGGGGGGGGGGGGGGGGGGGGGGGGGGGGGGGGGGGGGGGGGGGTACTTATCGGAAATTTCGAGGAAGCTGTCAAACTATATGTGTTGCATATTGTTTAGGCTGTAGTGGGGTAGCCCATATGGGGTACAACCCAATTAGGGTTTACTACTTGTACTCCTGCATCCTGTTAGTTCATTCATTCCTGCTGCTAGATTCTAACATGGTTTCAGAGCACTAAGGTCCGTAGGACCGTTTTTTTCGGGCCCACCTACCGCTGCGGTTACCGCGCTACCCCACGTACCTGCCTGCCTTGCCTTGCCTTGTGACGTGCTGCACATGCGCTGCCTCCTGCTGCCCTAGGCCAGCGCGCTGCCCCTAGAGGCCCGTAAGGCCCGCGCGCCGCCTCTACACGCCCGTCAGGCCCGCACACAGCCCCTGCAGACCGTTAAGCACACTGCTGCCGCGCGCTGCCCGCACCGAGTCGCGCGCAGCCCGCTGCAGCCGCGCGCAGCCCGCACCGAGCCGCGCGCAGCCCGCTGCAGCCGCGCGCAGCCCGCACCGACCCGCGCGCAGCCCGCTGCAGCCGCGCGCAGCCCGCACCGAGCCGCGCGCAGCTCGCAGCTGCCGCGCGCAGCCCGCGCCGAGCCCACGCAGCCCGCGTCGAGCCGCGCGCGGCCTGCTACGGCCTCGCGAGGCCCGCGCGCGGCCCGCAGCAGCCCGCGCCGAGCCGCGCGCGGCCTGCTACTGCCTCGCACGGCCCGCGCGCGGCCCGCAACAGCCCGCGCCGAGCCGCGCGCGGCCCGCTACTGCCTAGCGCGGCCGCGCGCGGCCTGCATCAGCTTAGCGCGCTGTCAGCGCAGCCCGCGCCGAGCCGCGCGCGGCCCTCTGCCTCGGCCCCGACCTGCCGCTGATGCGGCCCCGCCCTGCAGCTGCCACGGCCCCGACCTGCCGCTGATGCGGCCCCGCCCTGCAGCTGCCACGGCCCCGACCTGCCGCTGATGCGGCCCCGCCCTGCAGCTGCCACGGCCCCGCCCTGCAGCTGCTTCGGCCCTGCTCTGCAGCCGGTGTTGCGGCCCCGACGTCGCCGCTGTCGAGCGCCGGCCCTGCTCGCCCGGTGAGCGCCTGCTCTCCCAGCCTTTGGTGAGCGACTGCCTGCCTGCCTGACGGCCTGCCTGTCTGCCTGCCTGCCTGCCTGCCTGGCTGCCTGCCTGCCTGCCGGCCTGCCTGCCTGCGCGCCTGCCTGCCTGCCTACCGGCCTGACTGCCTGCCTGCCGGCCTGCCTGTCTGTCTGCCTGTCTGCCTGCCTGCCTTCCTGCCTGCCTGCCTGCCTGCCTGCTTGCCTACCTGCCTGCCACGCCTGCCCTGCCCGCGCTGCTGCTGCTGCTACTGCTACTGGCAGGTGGCCAGATGCAGCTCCAGCGACGTTCACGCGAGCCTCTCACGCCCCAGCAGCTTAGTGAGTGGTATACTAGCTGGGGTTGTCGCGGTAGCCGTCGTAGCTGTCGCCCTGGGGCTGGTCAGTTGGGAGCGTCTAGCAGTGGCCAGCTGCAGCTGCAGGGGCGTCCACGCGAGCCACTTACGCCTCGGCAGCTCCAGGAGTGGTACGCTCAGTGTAGCAGGTCTACCCGTACAGTTCGCTGCCCGTACGTCATTCGCACAGGTGCTAGGACTGGTCAGCCTTGTGGGATGCTTGGTCACACACAGTCCCGCTGCTTCGCCCGTCTGAGCGACGCCTGGCGCACAGTGTTTGGCGACGAGGCTGAGCTCCCCGCCTGGCTGGAGCTGCATGGACAGAGGGTAGATATCTTTGCGCTTGACTATGATGCTATTCTCACTGCCATGTATGCCTTGTCTACTAGTGCTGACCGTGCCTGTTACCTGTGCGTACCGCCTGACCCTGGTGAGGCTGCTGCCCTAGGTGCTAGTGCGTCTCTTGCTCTAGGTGCTGGTGAGGCTGCTGCTCTCGGTGCTAGTACGTCTACTGCTCTAGGTACTGGTGAGGCCGTGGCTTCAGGTGCTGGTGAGTCTGCTCTCTCTGGTACTGCGCCCACTGCGGTCTCGCACACCTTCACCCTTGACTCAGGAGCTTCCCGCTCCTTCTTTCGCGACTGCACCGCACTCACGCCGCTCAGTCGGCCAGTCCCGGTCTCCCTGGCGGACCCCTCTGGGGGTCCAGTCATTGCCAACCACACCACGGTTCTGCCGTGTCCGGCCGTCCCGTCTGGCTTCCTGTCAGGTCTTTACCTCCCCTCGTTCTCTACGAACTTGGTGAGTGGAGCTGACCTCCAGGATGGGGGGGTTCACCAGTTCACTCCTGCGAGTCAGCGAGTGACTCACTGTACGTGTGCTAGGACGGGCCGGCACTTGGCCACGTTCACCCGTGCACCTGGCTCGAGTCTGTACACACTGACCACTGCGTCCCCTCAGGTAGCTGCGTCTGCGTCTACGTCTGGTCAGCAGGCGGCCCCCTGCGAGTGTCGCGCTTTGTCGCACGACACTCTCCTATGGCACCACCGCCTTGGTCACCCCTCCTTGCCTCGCCTGCGTAGCATGCACTCTCGCTCCCTGGTCTCTGGTCTCCCCAGGTCTCTGCCTGCCCTCCCTCCCTCGCCTGCGCCGCCCTGCATTCCTTGCGTCGAGGGGCGGCAGCGCGCCGCTCCTCACTCCTCCTCGTTTCCTCCCACAGAGGCTCCACTGCAGACGCTCCACCTGGACGTGTGGGGCCCAGCCCGCGTCCAGGGACAGGGCCACGAGCGGTACTTCCTGCTGGTTGTCGACAACTACACGCGTTACACCACGGTCTTCCCCTTGCGGAGCAAGGCGGATGTCCCTGCTGTTTTGATCCCCTGGATCCGCGCAGTTCGTCTCCAGCTCCGCGAGCGGTTCCGGTCGGACTTTCCTGTCCTGCGTCTGCACTCTGACAGAGGTGGTGAGTTCTCCTCCAACCTCTTGGCAGCCTACTGTGCGGAGCACGGCATCGCCCAGTCGTTCACGCTTCCGGCCTCTCCGCAGCAGAATGGGGTTGCTGAGCGCCGCATTGGCTTAGTCATGGAGGTCGCTCGTACCTCCCTGATCCATGCGGCTGCCCCCCATTTTCTGTGGCCGTTTGCGGTCCGGTACGCCGCGCATCAGCTCAACCTCTGGCCCCGTGTCTCCTTGCCGGAGACCTCGCCCACACTGATGTGGACGGGGAAGGTTGGTGATGCGTCGCGTTTCCGGGTCTGGGGTGCTCGTGCCTTTGTCCGCGATACCACCGCGGACAAGCTCTCCGCCCGCGCTGTTCCCTGTGTCTTCCTTGGCTTTGTCCCTGACGCGCCTGGTTGGCAGTTTTACGACCCCGCTTCGCGCCGTGTCTTTGCGTCTCAGGACGTCACGTTCGACGAGTCGGTTCCCTTTTACCGTCTCTTCCCCTACCGCACTGCCTCGCTCCCCCCCCCGCCGCTCTTCCTCGCTCCAGGTGCTCCCCAGGTAGACCCCCTCCCCGCTCCCGGTCCTGCTCCTTCAGGTGTTTCTCAGGTAGACCCTCCTCCCTTGACTGCGCCTGTTGAGGTCACTGGTGACTCAGGTCCTACTGAGAGTGGTCCTGCTCGGGGTGCTACTTCTGGGGGTGCTGAGCCTAGGGGTGCGGAGCCTGGGGGTGCTGAGCCTGGGGGTACTGAGCCTGCGGGTGCGGAGCTTGAGGGTGTAGAGCCTGGTGGTGCTGAGCCTGAGTGTGAGGGGTCTGGGGGTGCTGAGCTTGGCGGTACTGACGCTGGAGGTTCTGGAGCTACTGAGGGTGCTGGCGCTGGAGGTTCGGGAGCTGCTGGAGGGCCTAGTACTGGTGACGCTGGAGCTGGAGGTTCTGGAGCCGCTGGAGGTACTGGTGCTGAGGGTACTGACACCGGAGGTTCTGGAGCCGTTGGGGGTGCGGGCGCTGAGGGTTCTGAGTCTGCTGTTGCGCGGTCTCCTTGGAGTGGCCGCCTTCGTCCACGTGTGCCTCTCACCCCACAGCAGCTGCAGGACTGGTACGGTCGCCGTCAGCGCCGCGCTGCTGGAGCTCGGAGTCGTGCTGGTCCTTTGTCTACTGGAGGTGCTGGAGTTGCTGGTTCTGGAGGGGCTCGTGCTGGAGACACTGAGGCTGGAGACCCTGGGACTGGAGGTGCTGGCTCTGGGGGTGCTGCTGCTGGAGACACTGAGGTTGGAGACCCTGGAGCTGGAGGTGCTGGTTCTGGGGGTGCTACTGCTGGCGACCCTGAGGTTGGAGACCCTGGGACTGGAGGTGCTGGTTCTGGGGGTGCTGCTGCTGGAGACACAGAGGTTGGAGACCCTGGGACTCGAGGTGTCGGCTCTGGGCCTGGAGGTACTAGAGCTGCTGGAGGCACTGGAGCTGCTGGAGCTGCTGGTACTGGTGCAGCTGCGCCGACACGACTGTTCTTCGCTCCGCCGTCTCCGTCGTCTCTGCCGCCGTCTGCCTCTGTTCTTCGTCAGGTTCTTACTCTTCCGTCGTCTACTGGTCTTCCGTTACAGTCTGGCTCACCGCTGCCTGCTCCTTCTCCTTACACTGAGCTGACTGGTAGTCCTGCTGAGTGTCGTGAGCCTGCGTCGCGTCCTGTTTCGCCTGTTCGTCCTGGTCGTACCGGTCGTCGTGTTCCTCGTTCGCGTCAGCCGGCTGTCCCCGGCGCACACCTCGTAGTCCGTTGTCCTTCCTCTGCTCCGCCGCCTGTTCCTCTGCCGTCTCCTCCTGCGTCCTCTCTGCCTGCCGTTCCGGACCCTGAGTCTGACCGGTTTCGTACTGAGCACCCTACTGTCACGCGTCTCCTAGCCACTATTGTCACTGACCCGTCGTTTGAGTCTACTGCTGCGTCTGCCTTGGTCGCTGAGCTTGTTGACTTTGCTGCTGCCTGTCGTCTAGACTACACCGCCAGTCTTGTTGCTGAGTCTGAGTCTGTCTGTCCTCCGTCCGTCGGGGGTGAGTGTGCTCTTAGCACGGACGTCCTTGAGGACAGGCAGGAGGAGTTCCAGTGTCTTGCTGCTGCTTTACCTCATCTTGTGTCCTCGCTACTTGCCCCTGAGGGAGACCCGGATGCACCAGACATCCCGACTCCGCGCTCTTACGCAGAGGCGATAGAGGGTCCCTACTCCTCTCAGTGGCAGGCAGCCATGGACGCAGAGATGGCTTCCTGGAAGTCCACAGGCACCTACGTTGACGAGGTTCCCCCACCTGGGGCGAACATCGTCAGTGGCATGTGGATTTTCAGGGTGAAGCGGCCGCCGGGTTCTCCGCCTGTCTTCAAGGCGCGTTACGTAGCTCGAGGCTTCAGTCAGCGAGAGGGAGTTGACTTCTTCCAGACCTTCTCCCCCACCCCGAAGATGACCACTCTTCGGGTGCTGCTGCATGTTGCTGCTCACCGTGACTACGAGCTTCACTCTCTTGACTTCAGCACAGCTTTCTTGCAGGGCAGCCTGCACGAGGAGATCTGGCTGCGCCGCCCCCCGGGCTTCACTGGGTCGTTCCCTCCTGGCACCCAGTGGAGCCTCCGGCGGCCGGTCTACGGTCTCCGCCAGGCGCCACGTGAGTGGTACGACACACTGAGGACTACGCTTGCGGCTCTTGGGTTCGCGCCTTCTACTGCTGACCCGTCGCTGTTTCTGCGCACCGACACTTCACTGCCGCCGTTCTACATCCTCGTGTACGTCGACGACTTGGTTTTTGCCACTTCTGACACTGAGGCTCTCGCCCACGTGAAGTCGGAGCTGCAGAAGAGACACACGTGCACAGACTTGGGTGAGCTGCGCAGCTACCTTGGCTTGCAGATCACCCGGGACAGAGCACGCCGCACCATCACCCTGACTCAGTCACACATGGTGCAGCAGGTCCTTCAGCGCTTCGGCTTCACCTGGTCTTCAGCACAGGCCACTCCTCTGGCTACAGGTCATTCGCTCTCAGCTCCACCTTCGGACGAGTCCGTAGAGCCGAGTGGTCCTTACCCAGAGCTAGTCGGCTGCCTCATGTACCTGATGACTTGCACTCGACCTGACCTCGCGTACCCTCTTGGTCTTCTGGCTCGCTACGTGGCTCCTGGTCGGCACCGACCTGAGCACATGGCTGCTGCTAAGAGGGTACTGCGCTACTTGTGCAGCACATCAGGCATGGGGCTAGTGCTTGGAGGGACGAGCCCAGTTGTCCTCACTGGGCACTCAGACGCTTCTTGGGTTGACGACCTGGCTACTCAGCGGTCGTCGCAGGGTTACACCTTCAGCCTTGGCTCTGGTTCAGTTTCGTGGCGTTCTACACGCTCGTCTTCAGTTCTCAGCTCCAGTTGTGAGGCTGAGATCTACGCCACAGCCATGGCTGCACAGGAGTTACGCTGGCTCACCTACCTGCTGACTGACTTGGGAGAGCAGCCTCGTTCTCCTCCAGTGCTGTACGTCGACAACAAGGCCGCCATTGCCTTGTGTGAGGAGCACAGACTGGAGCACAGAACGAAGCACATTGCTCTGCGTTACTTCCTGGCTCGAGAGTTGCAGCAGCGAGGCCAGCTTCGTCTTCGCCACGTGGCCACTCGGGCCAACACTGCTGATATATTCACCAAGGCACTTCCGTCTGGTGATCATCAGCGCTTTTGTACTCTGTTGGGCCTTGTGCCTACGTTTCCGCACTTGCTGTAGTCTCTGTTTGTACTGTGATCTATATATATACCTGCATGCTGGCTCTTGCTAGGTAGCCATCACTGTACTGTTATTGTTGCATATATATCTCTGCATGTGAACTGGCCCTGTGACCTTTTGCTTGTGCTCGGAATGCGTGGTGACGTTGTGATCCACCCTGAGCTTGTTTTGCTTCTCTTGACTGGTCATGTGACCCCTTGTTCTCCCCCACTTTGCCTATGGGGGTGTGTCAAACTATATGTGTTGCATATTGTTTAGGCTGTAGTGGGGTAGCCCATATGGGGTACAACCCAATTAGGGTTTACTACTTGTACTCCTGCATCCTGTTAGTTCATTCTTTGCTGCTGCTAGATTCTAACAGAAACTTTGTGTCGATACACTCGCATTCAGGGACCATACAAAGTATTCTCTGTAGAGTCAGACTCCACAAACGACTAACTCTGAAGCCTATTACACTGAATCAGGGGTCATAAAACAGTAGTCTGAGGCTCTCAGTGATGGAAATTTGACTTCTCTGGAAATACATTTTTCACAAACGGGATGGTCTGATTCGTCAGACTAATCAGACTAAATAGTCTGATAGCGTCAGCCCTGTATGTGACCATTTCACAGCTCCTAAGCTTAAGCGTCGCAAGAAGTAACAAGTTCAGGAAACTGCTTGGAATACAGCACCACTGGAATACGGTACACACGTGGCATGGTCATTAGTCACATGCACCAGTGATCCATGGTTTTCCTCCACCTCTATCCACACCACACACCTCTACAACAACCTGTATCAAGCCATGCCCCCTGTCTCAATTCACACACCCACTGAGCCTGATATTTGTCATCATCACAGCCATCTCATGATCCCAGCAGCAAGCCACCACTTCAAACACGAACAGCATCAGCAGCAAGATGCCACAGGGAAGACAAACAGCATGGCCCCACCCCACTCGCATCACAGCTCTATCCCTGAGGCGCCTCACACATCTAGTGTGAGCTTGATGTTCATCGCAGCCAGCTCAGCAACTAGATACCACTTGGAAGTCAAACGGCACTTCCCCACTCGCATCACAGCTTTGTCTCTGACATGCCTCACCTCACACATCTAGTGTGAGCTTAATGTTCATTGCAGCCAGCTCAGCAGCAAGGTACTTGAACACATACGGCATGGCCACTCGCACCACGCCTTTCCCCGTGCCACACACCCGACACACTGTCTTCTTCTGCCTCAGCTCGCCCCCCACCGTCCCATACCCCACGCCAGCCCCCAGCCCCAGGCCTGCCGCCGTAGCTGCATCCGAACCTGCCGCCCCGCCTCGGGGCCGAGCCAGCGCCGGAGCTAGAAGCGAGCCGCAGAGGGAGCAGACGTCAGTGGTGTGGTAATCGGAGCACGAGTGTAGCCGGTCGTGCAAGAGAAACGCCGCGCCGTGGGACAGCATTGCATCGCGCTCCATCTCCCCGAACCGCACTCCACCGCCCTTCTTCCTCCCCTTCACCGGCTGCTGCGTGAGAGGGTTCACAGGCCCGGTTGACCGCACCTGGAATTTATCTGATACCATGTGACGCAGCCGCTGATAATACACCACTCCTAGGTAAATCTCACACTCCATCTCACAACCATACACTCCGCTATACATGGTCTCCGTGCCATAGTAGCTGAATCCCTTCTCCAGCAGTTGCCGCCCAAATGTGTCCACCAGATCCTCGCGATTCTGCAGCTGATTTGATTCTCCCGCCCTGCCTGCTGCCGCTGCTGCCGCCGGACCTGCAGGTGTGGCAGCAGGCTTGGCAGACTGGCCAGGCTTGGCAGATGAAGCCGGGGTGGGGAGATCCAAGGGTGTGAAGCTTCCAGCACCCTTCCCAGCACCACCAACACCACCAACACCACCAGCAGGAGTGGCAGGCGTAGAAGGGGTGGGGGGAGCACCCGATTTCTTGTGCAGCTTAGAGCGGGCTACAGGGGTGGAGAGACCAGGGGTGGCAGCGGAGGAGTGGGCCAATCGGGAGGCGCCACGTGGCAGGGCAGGCTGGCGGGACTTGAGGCTCATGGTGAGCGGCGGGGGGTTGGGCGTGGCGGGGCGGAACGGAGAAGCATCCACGAAGTTTCCGTGCAAAGATCCACTCTGCCATGGAAAGGGGGGGGGGGGGGGGGGGGGGGGGGTGGTGAGAATATTCAAGCAACAAGTTAGGGGAGGTATTTGGAAGAAACACACTCATAACACCATGATAGTGAAGGGGGTGCTGGAAAAAGGGAGCTTAAAAAAAGGCCAGAGTATCAGAGGCTTATATGGGAGGGGAACACAACCCAGGGCGCATCTCGACTCACCTTAGCAGCTACCGACTCAACGAGCATGCAAATGGTCATGCGGGAGGGGAAGGCGTGCGGGTTGATGATGATGTCTGGACGCATGCCCAAGGAGGAGGCGATAGAGGGGGGAGAGACACCTGGGAAGCGAGTTGACTCAGGACAGGAATCGCTGTTCACACGACTTTCTCACCTTGGCTGCTACAGACTCGACAAGCATGCCGATGGTCATGCGCGAGGGGAAGGCGTGGGGGTTGATGATGATGTCTGGACGCATGCCAGAGGAGGAGGCGAAGGGCATGTCCACGTCCGGCCAGAGCTGTGACAGCACGCCCTTCTGCCCGTGCCGACTGCTGAACTTGTCCCCTATCTGTGGCATTCGGCCGAACCTTAAGCGAACTGAGGCCTGGGGATGGGGCGAGGGGTACAGTGGGGGAGAGTATTGATGGGTGCAGATGGGGTACAAGAGCTAACTACAGAGGGTGGAGGAGAGGGATCCGGACTGGGTGAGGCAGTGCGGCCTTCTGCCAGAGGAGGAGGCGAATGGCATGTCCACGTCGGGCCAGAGCTGTGACAGCACTCCCTTCTGCCCGTGCCGACTGCTGAACTTGTCCCCGATCTGCGGCATACGGCCGAAACGGAGCCTCACAGATGCCTGGGGGAGTGGGAAGAAGGGGTACAGAGGCAAAGAGAGGGGTGAAGCTAGTTAGATGGGGATATGAGATGGGGATACAGTGGTCGAACCTTAGAGTTGCAAATATCTTAGTGAGGGCCGTCTTGGGGCTGGTGCCGATGATGGTTACCCCATCCACCACCGCATCCTCCTCCCACCCCTTCAGCTTCGTCTCATCCGCTCATGGTTAGAATAGCCCCTCCCTTTCCAGTTCACCTTCATCTCATCGGCTCTCTCTTCACAGCAGCACTCATGGTGCCCTCAGCACTCATGGTGCCCTCAGCACTCATGGTGCGACAGGGTTCCCCCCACTCTCGCACGCACCTTAGTGAGCGCTGTCTTGGCGCCGGTGCCGATGAGCGTGACCCCATCTACCACTGCATCTTCTGACCCCTTGAGCTTCATCTCGTCCGCTTTGCCTGTCACCGTGTTGATCTTGCATGCATACACGTCACCACTCGTGATGTGCTGAGAGGCAGAGGGGGGGGGGGCCACAGAGAGGGGCGACAGAGGACAGGGCAGCAATATAAAGAGAGGAGGGGTGTTACTTCAATAGCTTCAGCTTCACCTCGTCCGCCTTGCCTGTCACCTTGCATGCATACACTTCACTGCTCGTGATGTGCTGTAAAGAGTGGTGTGGGAAATGGGGGCCAACAGATGAAGAGCCATGAGAGTCGATGCTCCACTTGTGCATCATGACCTGACCTGTTGCTAGCCTAGCCGCCCACCCCAGCATCTGCACTCGCAAATCCTTCCCCACCCTGCCTCGCTCCCCACCTCCCCTCGTAACAACACGCACCTCCCCAGGCCGAGGCAGCCCATCGGTGTCAATGGTCCACTTGTGTGCGCGCCGGTTGCTAGCCGGCCGCCCCAGCATCTGCACGGGCAAACCCTCCCCCTCTCTTCTGCCTCTTCCTCTGTCCGTCCGTCCTCCCCTCCTCTCCCTCTCTCCCTCCCCTCATAACACACGCACCTCCCCAGGCCGAGGCAGCCCATCGGTGTCAATGGTCCACTTGTGCCCGCGCCTGTTGCTAGCCGGCCGCCCCAGCATCTGCACAGGCGAACCCTCCCCTCTCCTCCCTCAAAGCTCTCACCTCCCCAGGCCGGGGCAGCCCGTCGGTGTCAATGGTCCACTTGTGAGCACGCCGGTTGCTAGCCGGCCGCCCCAGCATCTGCACGGGCAGCCCGGACGGCGTGAACCTGGCCATACGTGCCGTGCCGCCCTGGGTGGCCTCGATTAGCTCGTTCTGGCGGGGAGCGGGATCCGGGCGGCAAGGGCGAAAATGACAGTTTTGAGGAAAGACAGTTTTGAGGCAAGGCAGTCCTGAGGCGCCTCAAGACGGTGTGAACCTGGCCATACGTGACGTTGACCCCTGGGTGGCCTCAACTAGCTCGTTCTGGGGGGACTGGGATTCAGGCAGCAACGGTGTTAACGACAGTTTTGGGACAGTTTTGAGGCGCCTCATGACAGTGTGAATCTGGCCATACGTGCCGTGGAGCCCTGGGTGGCCTCAGTTAGCTCGTTCTGGGGGGACTGGGATTCGGGTGGGCGGCAGGACAGACAGTGATGAGGCAAAAAGAAATAAGGTTCATGAGGGCACAGGGAGTGGCTATCGGATTGGGCTAGGTGCATTGTAGATGTAACCGTACCTTGTGGATGCAACCGTACCTTGTAGATGTAACCGTACCTTGTGGATGCAACCGTACCTTGTAGATGTAACCGTACCTTGTAGATGTAACCGTACCTTGTAGATGTAACCGTGGCCAAAGCCCCTCTCCATGGACGACTTGTTGATGATCATTGCATCCTCCATGTCGTACCTGGTGCACGGGCAGGTGAACGGGCAGGTGAAAGGGCAGGTGAACGGGCAGGTGAACAGTCACTTGAAGTTGAAAGGAATACAAGCAGCCAACGAGCGGAAGGTTAGCGTGCGATAGGAAAGGCGTTCAACCATGAGATCACAATCCTGCAGTGTACCCCTTATAGCACACCCCACATACCCGGTATAAGCCAACACGGCTACCACGACATTGGCCCCCGTGGGATACTGGTCCATCCATGGCATAGTCGTCATACGCACTTGTGCTGCCCCATCCCCCCCCATCCCCTTTACAGCGCACCCCATCCCCATGATTACCCCGTATAAGCCAGCACCGCAACGACCGCGTTGGCCCCGGTGGGGTACTGGTCCATGGCATAGTCGTCATACGCAGTTGTGCGTGCGATGGGCGTCTGAGGGGTCTGCAGGCGGTACAGCTTGTTGTCGTTGCGGAAGGGGAACGTGTGCAGTGGCATGCCCATCGTCTGCTTGCCCATCTGGTCGATTTGAGCATGGACACACGCACACACACACACACGGAGAAGCAGATGCAGACACACAGAGGGAAGAAAGGAGGTTGAAGCGCCTCAAAACGTGAAGCAGGGAGGGAGCATTGGTGGCGTCTGGGGGGTCTGCAGGCGGTACAGCTTGTTGTCGTTGCGGAAGGGGAACGTGTGCAGTGGCATGCCCATCGTCTGCTTGACCATCTGTTGGACAGACACACGAGACATGCATGGGAGCCACAGACACACAGACAGACAGAACCATGTTGAGACGAGGGGCAGTAAGAGCACCTCAGAAGCACATGAAAGGGGGTGCCATTCAATGCTGACCTGGAAAGGGTACATGTCGTGCTGACCTGGCACTGGAGCATGTTGTGCTGACCTGGCACTGGTACATGTTGCGGGGGCTCTGGTTGTAATCGGACCAGGGGGTCAGGCTCGCCATCACACTCAGTATGTCCGTCGGCCGAACCTCCTCGTGCGTCGCCGAACCTGCCGCCGAGGCTTGGCCGGAAGGGGCGGAAGTGGACGACGAACCATCAGGGCAGATCACGTCGAGAAAGACCTGCCGGGGAGGAGGACGGGAAGAGGGGGGAGGGGAGGAAAGGGAAAGGAACAGTAGGGAGAAAGCAGGAGAAGGGGGAGAACGAGGAAAGAAGAGACATGGAAAAAGGAACTGTACGGTTCAGGGGGGTTGTAGTGCTGCGAGCAAGCTAGGGGGAAAAGACGTCATGACCACAGGAGTGGGAGTGGCAGTGGGAGTGGGAGTGAGAGTGGGAGTGAGAGTGGGAGTGGGAGTGGGAGTGAGGGTGGCAGTGTCAGCGGGAGTGAGTATGGGAGTGGGAGTGAGGGTGGGAGTGGGAGTGAGGGTGGGAGTGGGAGTGAGGGTGGGAGTGGGAGTGGGGGTGGAAGTGGGCGGGCGTGGGCGTGGGTGTGCGCTAGGGCTTGTGAGAAACCCTGCAGTTGCAACAAGCGCTTCTGCACCAACAGCATGCCATAGCTTCTCTCACATTGGTGCCCGTGCCTTGACCAGCACACTGTGACCAGCACACTGTGACCAGCACTGCGACGGCCAGTGTTGGTTGAGTTGAGTGACCTGACGGACACACTGACCATCTAAACGCCCCGCCACACACACTAGTGCCACACTGACCATCGTTACCCCACCTGCTCAACACCGACAGTCATTAACGTCACCTCACCTGCTCACTGCCGATGAGCTCAAACGTGGGGGCTGCAGCGGCCCGGGGGTTGAGGAAGGGCAGCTGGCGCACAGGACGAACGAATGAGGAGGGGGCTGGCTACAGTGCCTGTCCCACCACCAGCATGCTATCCTGCTGTCACCACCCCCACCCACCTGCTCTAGACTGCCGATGAGCTCAAACGTGAGTGCTGCGGCGGCTCTAGGGTTGAGGGAGGGCAGCTGGCGCACAGGCCGAACGGATGCAGGGGGCAAGGGGAAGGGGACGAGCTCACCTGCTCTAGACTGCCGATGAGCTCGTATGTGGGGGCTGCAGCGGCCCGGGGGTTGAGGGAGGGTAGCTGCCGCACAGGCCGAACGAAGCGAGCTGGAGCGGAGAAGAGGAAGATGCCCGGGAAGGTTCCTTGCTGGGAGAATGGGATGTAGGCGACCTCTAGGTCGCGAGGGATCTGCGAGCAGAGGGGGGAGGTTTGGGGGCAAGGGGTGGGAGAAGGGAAACATGGGTTGGAGGTAATGGTAATGGTAATGGTGATGGTAATGGTGATGGTAATGGTAATGGTAATGGTAAAGGTAATGGTAATGGTAAAAGTAATGGCCATGATGGTAATGGTAATGATAAAGGTAATGGTAAAGCTAATATAATGGTAAAGGTAGTAGTAATGGTAAAGGTAAAGGAAAGGTAATAGGTAATGGTAAAAGTAATGGTAATGGTAATGGTAAAAGTAATGGCCATGGTAATGGTAAAGGTAAGGTAAAGGTAATGGTAATGGTAAAGGTAAATTTAATAGTAATGGTAAAGGCAAAGGTATGATGATGTTAATGGTAATACTAATGTTAATGTTACTGGTGATGGTGTCCAAACCACACCCCAACCATAGAAACACACAGTTAGAACCACTCACACCAGCCTCGCCCGTAGCCTTGAGGCATCTCAGATGCTTCACAGCAGCCGGTGCCATGTCCGAGTGAATGTGCCCCAGCAAACACCCATCCACCATCACCGTCAGAAACACCGCCACCAGCCCCATTGCACTTCAAACCACCAAGCCATACCCCAATCACAGAAAGACACAAAGAGCGTCACTCACCCCTGCTTCACCAGTGGCCTTGAGGCACCTCAGATGCTTCACAGCACCCGGTGCCATGTCCGAGTGAATGTGCCCCAGCACACTCCCATCCACCATCACCGTCAGAAACACCGGAGTGGGGGCAGGGGGCGGCACCCCCGCCCCCACTGCCGCCAGCCCAAATGGGGCCAAACACCGCAGCACTGCCCGGCCAATCGCGTCGCGGGATTTCACCGAACCAACCCCCGAACCTAGCCCCGAGGTTAGGGAGCTTGCCCCGGGGGTGCCACCAGGTGTGGAGGGGGTGTGGGGGACGAGTGCAGAGCCAGGGGTGGAGGGGAGGAGGGCTAAGGCGGAGGAGGGGGCGGAGGGGGAGGGGGAGGCGAGGGGAGGGGGGGTGAGGTCGGTGGTGACAGTGCAAGGGGCTGAGAGGTGGGTGAGAAGGCCGCAGGGGGCGCCGTCTGGTGTGTGCACGGGACACACGAACCCCCATGACCTGCCACGGACGGGGAGGGGTGGTGAAGAGCAGAGATGGGGACAGGAGGAGTGAGGTCGGTGGTGACTGTGAATGGGTCTGATAGGTGGGTGAGGAGGCTGCAGGGTGCCCTGTCTGGTGTGTGCACGGGACACACGAAACCCCATGACCTGCATTCATGGGGTGGGACGCAAGGAGGGGTGTTGGGAGATGAGGGAGTGAGGAACGGAGAAAGAAAAACAAAAAGTGCTGCTCGTTGAGTGATTGAGGAGGCCGCAGGGCAGGGGGGCCCCACACCTCCCACCTCCGCCCCCCCTTAGGCTCACTCACTCTGGCAGCTGCTTGCGCACAGTGGTCCCGGTGAGCGAGGAACGCCCCTCAATGCACGGACCGGAAATGTGATGTCACTCGATACCTCAAGGTACCGGTGCCAGTTGAGCTTATCAGCCGCGATCGTGAACCCCGACCTCTGAGACATGTCCAGACCCGACGGACTGGCCAGGTTCCCCGTGTTGACCTATGCCCTTCCCTATGAACGTCATCGCCAGCCCGGCCCTGACAAGCTCTATACTCCCACCCCCGTCCCCCTCCCACACCCCCCACACTAAAGCCCACTTACTCTGGCAGCAGCTTGCGCACGGCGGTCGTCCGGAGCGTCGAGAAGAACGCCCCGCGATGAACCGACCGGAAATGCGAGAGGTACCGGTGCCAGTTCAACTTGTCCGCAACAATAGTAAACCCCGACTTCTGAGACATGTCCAGGCCTGACGGACTGGCAAGGTTCCCCGTGCTGAGCATGTATTCAATGTCCTTCCCTATGAACGTCATCGCCAGCCCGCCCGCCGGCCCCGCCCCTGCCCGGGCGGCAGTGCCTGTTGCGCGGGCGGAGGAGCCGCCCTCTACGAGGCGGCGCAGCCAGTTGGAGGCGCGCAGGTCCGTGGCGGTGGGGTTGTCCACCAGCTCCTGGGCGGCATGCGCTTGGATCTTGTGCAGATGTAGCTGTAGCTTCTCCTGAGAGGGTGGATGGAGAAGAATGGGGAGGGGAGGCCAGAGAAGGGGTGGGCGGCATGCGCTTGGATCTTGTGCAGGTGCAGCTGTAGCTTCTCCTGTGATGGTGGGATTGGTGAAGGGGAAACGGAGGGGGCGGGTGGCGGGAGAAAGGGGGAGGGAATTGAAACGAGGGAGAATTTTAAGCAATGTGTAATGTGGAGATGGGAAGATGGAAAGGCATGAAACGGCAGGGCGTGCAGGGACATGTAAAGGCGTGTAGAGACAGCAGAGCAGATGACATTGATAAGAAGGTGACCTTGATTAAGACAAGAGAGTGAGGATGTGGGCGGGTAGGAAGAGCTGGCATATGAGTGAGTCGACACAAATGAGAGTGACATATGAGTGAGTCGACACATATGAGAGTGACATATGAGTGAGTCGACACTTGGTGTGTGCGTGAGCAATACGAGCACGAGCAGGGATAGAGAGGGAGCGGACCTTGATGAAGTTGTTGAGGATGTGACCGGGCAGAAAGAGCTCGTGGTGCATGAGCGTGTACAAGCTGAGTTGACTCAAAGAGAGAGAGAGAGCATGCGCTGGGCTTGTGTTGTGCACGCAGGCAGGGAAGGGGAGCGGACCTTGATGAAGTTGTTGAGGATGTGGCCGGGCAGGAAGAGCTCGTGATGCATGAGCGTGTCTTGAGAGTCCTCCTGGGATAGCCCATCCACCATCGACCATAGCTTGTGCAACATGAAGCTGGTGGGGAGAGGGGGAGGAGCACGAAGACAAGAGAAAAAGAAAGCACAGGCACAAGGCATAGAGAGCCAAGCGGAAAAGGGGGAGATGAGGCCTATAGCGAGCCAAGCAGGCGCAGCTTGCCCATGGGCTTGTAAAGATGCCCACGGCTTGTATAGGGGCCCGCATTGAAGGTACAGAGAGGCAGGACAAAAACAAACTCAAAGGCGCAGGCAACTCTCACGAGCCAAGCAGGCGCAGCTTGCCCATGGGCTTGTAAAGATGCGCGAGGTCCGTTGGGGCATGTGTGGCGGCACATGGAGGGAACAGTACAGGGAAGCACACAGAGACGACATGTGGAGGGAAGAGGGCGACTCACACGAGCAGGCGCAGCTTGTTCATGGGCTTGTTAAGATGCACTAGCACGAGGTGCGTGAGGCATGAGGAGGAGGGTACAGGGAGCCACATGGATGGAAGCTTGAGGGAGCAATACACACACAGACGGAGGAGGGCAACTCACACGAGCAGGCGCAGCTTGCCCATGGGCTTGTCGAGATGCACGAGGTGCGTGGAGGCATGTGTGGCGGCATGTGTCGAGGCACGTGCGGGCACCACATGAATGGAAACTAACAAGAGGTAGCATGCAACTCTATGTTGCACTATACGCTTTTGAAATTTAAACGTATCGCGTATATGCGTTCACGTATAAACGGGAAAACGTGAAACGGGGACAAATACGCGATACGTGAATTCGGGCAGGGCAAAAAAAATTCCCAAAAAAAAATAAAGTTCGCGCTTTTTCCGTACGCACGTATTCCAACATTTCGGGTCGCGTTTTTCCAACCTGTGGACGTGCAAAACCGAATCGCCACGTTCACCCCACGAAACTCAACAATGCCCAATCACCCCCAACAACTCGTGACCAACCAGAGCACGTCCCCCACCCCACAACCAATTCGTGGTAGGTATAATTGACCCCACCACAACACATCTCTCATTCCTGTTCAGTTCAGTGTTGAGCTATGTCTACTCCAGTCCCTTCTAACCACACTCAGCCTTCTGGTCCGTCTACTCAGCATACCGATCCTTCTGCCTCGACTTCGGAGGCGCAATGGCTGGAGGAGGATAGTACGCATGTCGTCTTCAAGCATTTCAAGGTTCCCATCCGTCCCGACACAGTCGGGACTATCCGCGTTTGCAAGTATTGCTCCAAGGAGTTCAAGGGTGGTGCGTTCCGATGCGCTCAGCATCTCGCGAAATGGAAGGGACAGCGCTCTCGCGACGTCCGCCTGTGCGCTAAGGTTCCGGCCGACGTGCGAGCGGCGGTGGCCGCGCACTACGAGAAGAAGGCGTCCAACTGCGACGAGAAACGGCGGGCCGAGGATGCTGCGCTCAATGCTGTCGTGGGAGGTGCGAAGAGAGGACGCATCACCGACTTCATCGGCGACGAGGCGCAGTGCAAGAAGGGCGAGGCGGACTACGCCGTCAGTTTGTTCTTCGCCGGCTGTCGCATTCCCGAACACCACGCCGACAACCCGTTGTGGCGCAACATGATCAGGGCCATTAACAACGCACCCCATGGTTACCTTGCGCCGCGACGGAACTACATCGGAGGAGCTGGTCTGAAGCAGTGCCGCACGAGCATCGAGAAGGGGCTTCAGCCAATCGCCGCGAGCTGGAAGAGGGATGGCGTCACCGTCTCCTCCGACTTGATGACCGATCGGTGCGGGAGGCCGCAAGCGAACGTCATGCTGGTCAACGATTCAAGAGCGGTGTTCGTGGAGGCTATCGACTGCAACATGGAGTCCAAGACCGGCGGCTACATCGCGTCGCTCCTCCGCCCCATCATCGAGAAAGTGGGGCCCCAAAACGTGGTCGCACTTTGCATGGACGGCGGATCCAACTACGGTGCCGCCTGCAAGGAGCTGATGGCGGATTGGCCCCACATCGAGTACGTGCCGTGCGCTACGCACGTACTCGACCTCCTGTTGGAGGACGTGGGCAAGATCACGTGGTGCAAGGACATTGTGGATCAGTGCGGGGACATGATCACCTACGTGCGCAACCACCATTTCACCCGCAACTACCTGAGGAGTAAGAAGGTGAAGGGAGGAAAGGGGAAGCAGCTTGTGAAGCCGGCGGGGACGAGGTTCGGCACCAACTACATCGCCCTCTCCAGGCTCGTCGAGCTGCGGTCCACGCTGTCGCAGATGGTGCTGAGCGAGGAGTTCGCCAACTGGTCGGCGGGGGCTAGGAAGACGACGGCGGATACATTCCGCGGGCAAGTCATGGATGACGCCTGGTGGAAGAACGCTGCGTACCTGGCGGAGCTGTTGGCAATTCCATTCAAGGTGATGCGCGCCACGGACAGCAGCGCCAAAGGGATGATGGGGACCATCTACGACCTAATGCTCCAGCTGACCGAGGACGTGAACGACAAGCTGGAAGCGGGGGAGAAGATCTTGCCGCGGGCGGTTGCGACTGGCATTGGGAAGATTGTTCGGCGCCGTTGGGACGAGAGCCTTGCGTGTGCTCTTCACGTCGTGGGGCGGATCCTCAACCCGGCAAATCAGGAGGAGGGTATTTTCCGCAACGACATGGAATGTACCCGCATCTTCAAGGCCTTCATCGCACGTCACTACGACGGTAAGACGTTCACCAACAAGGACGGTGAGGAGAGGCGTGCCTCTCTTGTTTTGCAGGAGGGGCTCACGGCCTTCCTCACCCTTGATGGTTCCTTCGGCCTTCCTGAGGCAATTGCCGACAGGGAGGCCGTGAAGGCAGGCAAGCTGTCGATGGTGGCGTGGTGGGGATGGCACGGGACTGACCACCCCCACCTGGCCAGCCTTGCGTGCCGTGCCCTGACACAGCCGGTGTCGGCGTCGCCGTGTGAGCGCGGGTGGGCATCATTCGAATCGGTGCACACTGCCCGCCGCAACAGGCTAGGCTCGGAGAAGCTCCGAGACCTAGTTTTTGTGACCCACAACTGGCGTGTGGTCCACAAGTACCACAAGATGGGTGAGTCATTGGCGGTGCTTCCGGGCAACATGCCTGAACCCGCTCTGCCGGAGGGATACAACAAGGAGGAGGAGGAGGAGGAGGAGGAGGAGGGGGAGGAGGATGAAGGCGTGCTGGCCGATGAGTACGTGAAGTAAGAACGGCAGCAGCAGCAGTGTAAGTGGTTCAGGAGCTGGGCATGCAAGAGGAGTAGAGGAGGAGAAGCAGATGAAGGTTTGGGGAGTAGGGGAGTAGGGGAGAAGGGGAGAAGGGGAGTAGGGGAGTAGGGGAGTAGGGGAGTAGGGCCCTAGGGGAAGTAGTTGCTAGTATGTGTGTACTTGCAATGCATGTTTGTAATGGGGAAAAAAAGTTTCATACGTCGGGAAAAAACCAACTGCACAAGGTCAAAATGAACATAGGCAGCGTGACTCACCCCCCCATACTTTTTTTCCCTGCCCGGAACTTTTTTTCACCTGCCCGGGCGACCGTATTTCGAGCGTATCGTGGGGCTGAAATCGCCCGTATCACGTACGTACGTGAGCGTACAGTACGTACGCGACTGGTACGTGAAACGCGTATTTTGCAACATAGATGCAACTCACACGAGGAGGCGCAGCTTATCCATGGGCTTGTCGAGATGCACGAGAACCAGGTCCGTTATGATCTGCTGCCCCACCTGTGGGACGGGGGTTGCAGAGTTGGGAGACGGAGAGGAAAAGAGGGAGTTGGAAAAGGAGGAAGGAAGGGGATGCGCGAGGAAGGAGGAGAGATTCAGGAGCAAAAGGCCGCGTATGATTCGTTTCCCTGCCACTCACATATGCATCAGGCTTGTAGCTGGGAATGTTCAAAGTGGGTCAGAAGGTCTTGTGGACAAAAGCGAGGCAGTCCATTTGGGTGAACCAGCCTCAGTCAGACTTCAAAACAAGCCACTCACATATGCGTCGGACTTGTAGCTGGGCACGTTCACAGCAGGCCTAAAGGTCTTGCCTAGGAAAGCCAGGCATTCCATGCGAGTGAAGAGGCCCAGAGAGCGCGGGTGACTCAGCACCACCAGCGCCCTCTCCCTCACAAACTGCGTTCCCAACCCCGCAGCCGCCGCCGCCGCTGCCGCCGCTGTTACTGGTGATGATTTTGTGGCTGCCCCTGCTGCTCCTCCTTCGGTTGCTGTGAGCTGCTTGTCGGTCTCCGGAGGGTCGGCTGCAGCCTGCTCTGCTGTGAGGATGGCCGTCAGATGCTCGTACAGCTCTGCATCTGAGACGTCCATTAGGCACTGGAGGGGAGATTACGGAGTGGTGAGAGGGGGGAAGGTAAGTGGGACAGGAAGCCAGGTAAGCCGTTGGATGAGGATAGACGCTCTGCATCTGGACCAGCTGTTGCTCAATGAGCAGTTGATCGCACCAAAAAAGGCACAGTGACAGGAAACAAATGGTACTGGTGGGGGGTGCCATGCCACACAGGAAGTGCGTTCATGCGTGTAGGCCAGCCATACAGGCAACACGTGAATGGCCACAGGCACCTTGGGATTTCCGGCACAGCACCCACACACACGTACCATTCACCACCGCGTTGAAACGTTCACAACACCTGCAGGCAGCTCACCTTGAGAATGATCCCCACAGGGATGAAATACTCTTGCTTCCTCAGGCTGTAGGGGAGAGAAAGTAGATGCAGAGAGGGAGTGTGGGTGGGGGAAGGAGAGAAAACTGGGGCATCAGGTGAGTCGAGTGGAGTGGTAGGGGAGGAATGATCATTGAAGGATTGCATGAGCATTTTTCAGATTGAGCATTTTTCAGATTGAGCATTTTTCAGACTGAGCATTTTTCAGATTGAGCATTTTTCAGATTGAGCATTTTTCAGATTGAGCATTTTTCAGACTGAGCATTTTTCAGATTGAGCATTTTCAGATTGAGCATTTTTCAGATTGAGCATTTTTTAGGAGGTTCAAAAAGAGGAATGATCAGTTTGAGGATTGGATGTGCATGTGTAGACATGCAGTGACTGGTGGCGAGGGGGAATGGTGAGGAAGAAACGGGAAGTGAGGACGGAAAGAGGAAAGGGAGGCAGACTGACTGGAGGGGAGGGAGAGGAGAGGGTGGTGAACTGGGGGAGGGGTGCGGTGGGAGAGGCGGGAAGGGAGGAGGGCTGGGAGGGGGGACGGGGGAGGGAAGGGTGGTGGATGGAGGGGTGGTGGAGAGAGGGAGTGAAGGCAGGAGGGAGGGTGGGGAGGGAGTGAAGGAGAGTATAAATCAACAGTGAAGGAGGGAGAGAAGGCGCGGAGGGACTGACGAGAAGTTGAAGCATGCATTGCCGTCGTTGACGTAGACAACCCGGTTGGTCACTGCTGATTGGTCAGTGCGCACACACCTGCATGCACCACATGCCATGCCATGCATAGTCAAGAAGGACACCATGCCATGCCATGCCATGCCATGCCAAGCCATGCCATGCCATGCCATGCCATGCCAAGCCATGCCATGCCATGCCATGCCATGCCAAGCCATGCCATGCCATGCCATGCCATGCCATGCCATGCCACACATAGTCCAGAAGGACACCATGCCATGCCGTGACGTGTCGTTGATTCACCATGCCAATGCACATAATATCATCATCATGCCATGTCAGGTCATCATCATGCCATGTCAGATCGTTATCATGCCATGTGAGAGGCGCTAAGATGGCATGACAATGACATGGCATAATGAAATTTAACCCTTTTTCCCATGACCTACTATGTACATACATGCACACCATGCACAGTGCACCCCAGCTGCATCTCATCTCATGCTCACCGGATAGTGGTGGCCATATCACTGAAGTTGAGCCCCTTCTTTAGCAGCGTGGGGCGTCGCAGATTCATCACCTGGTCGTGTGTGTGGGGGGGGGAGGGGGGGGGGAGAACGGGGAGCAGGGAGGGAGCGGAGGGGGGGAGGGCGACTCAGAAGGAGGGAGAGGCGGCGGCGTGACCATCACTCAGTCAAGGAAAGAGGGGCAGCAGCGGTGCGCCTGCAACAGCAAGCTGTGCTTTATAGCTGCGCTGCGTTTGAATCACGTCACGGCATGAACCCCTAGTTGAAAGCACTGAGCCTGTTTCAAAAGACAGCAGGGTTGACCGTACTTATGAAGATTGGAAACGCACTTCCAATGAGTGTACTAAGCTCACAGCGACGTTTGCCTCACATCACAGCAACACAACAGTGGGCTCACATAGTTGCGGCGGGGAGCAATGAGCAGGCGAATGAGACGCTCGATGCCGTTGCAAATGAAGTAGCTGTTCGCATGGGAGATGCGGTGGGGCATGGGGATGGCACACGGGGATGGAGGGTAAGAGGCATAGGGGGCTGGGATGGATAGAGCAAGGGGAGTGTGGGCATGAACCCCATGAATGACAGGGGGAGCAATGAGCAGGCGATTGAGGCGGTCAATGTCGTTGCAGATGAAGTAGCTGCTCGCATGGGAGATGCGGTGGGAATGGCAAGATGAATGGGATGGCATTAAGGGGTCTCATAGGATAATGATCCGTTTTAATCGTGACCAAACCGGAATGACTGACAGGAAAAACATTGCAGTTGGGGAACAGGAAATGGAGATAAGGGATGGGTGGGGCATGGGGACGGGGTGGGGCTGTGCATAGGGAGCGCACATGCAGAAGCTCCCTGGAGAAGGAAAGAAGGAAAAACAGAGAAAAACTTCCAGCATGTCGCGCTATGAGAAAAAAACCCAGAACCATACAGCACCGCACAGAACCGCACAGCAAACCCGTTTCACCACAAGGCCCAGCTCACCCGCCGAGCTCGATGCTCTCCTCCTTGCGCCGCACGAGCTGTTCCTGAGTGAGATGGCGCAGATGACATGAGCCAGACTGAAGGAGTGCGCAGGGGTACAGAGGGGTACGCACGCAGGGGTGCACAGGGATGAAGATGGGCATGCATGAGTACTCACGTCTCGAAAGTTCACACGAGCTGCTCCTGCATGGGACCGCATGCACCGCGCTGCATGCAGCGGGCCAGGGGGGAACAGAGCGGAGCATTCAGGGATAAAAACAACGGAATGCAGGGGTGCAGCACGGCTGGAAGGAAATGGCTTGCACTTCTTCTGCACTTCAACTTAATCGCTCCTGCTCGTGCCACGTCAGCACGCACCTTGACCATGATTGGCACCCTCCCCAGGCTCAGCTGCTGGCGCTGCATGGGGCCCTTGGCCACGTCAGCAAGCGCCACGTCATCATCCTCGTCGAAATAGGAAACGCAGAGGTCGATGCGGAAGTCGCCCCTGTAGGTGGTGCCTGCTTGGCGGCACTGGTGTGGCAGCACAGCAGGAAGGAGAGGGGGAAGGAGGGGTGTGAGGGTGTTTTTGAACAAGTATGACAGCATAAGGGAGAGAGGAAGGGGACGGGAACAAAGACTCATCCATGCGAAAGTCGCCCCAATAGGTGGTGCCAGCCTGGCGGCACTGGTGTGGGAGCACGGCAGGGGGGAGACGGAGAAGGAGGGGTGAGAGGGTGTTTTTGAACAAGTGTGATATAAGGGGAGAGGGAAAGAGGATGGGAACAAACACCCGTTGATGCGGAAGTCGCTCCTGTAGGTGGTGCCCGCCTGGCGACACTGGTGTGGGAGCGACGAAGGGGAAGAGGGCAAAAAGGGGCGGAGGAGGGGTGTGGGCGATGGTGGAAAGAAGGTCTTTTTTTGAGGCGTCTCAAGAAGGGGAAGATGGCAAAAGGGAGGGGAGGAGGGGTGTGGGGGATGGTGGAAAGGAGATCGATGCGAAAGTCGCCCCGATAGGTGGTGCCAGCCTGGTGGCACTGGTGTGGCATGGCAGGAAGTGGGGGAAGGACGGGTAAAGAGGGGGAAAGGGGGGAAAGGGGGGAAATGGGGGAACGGATGGTAGGTGGTGCGTGCTTGCCGGTGCTGCCATGGCAGCAAAGGAGGAATGGGGAGGAGAGGCAAGGGCAGCGAGTTTGCTGGCCATCCTCGCTAAAAGCTCTCGACAGTACTCAAATGTCCGAAGTAATGTACCTCTGAGGGGTAAACGGGTCGGTGCTGACCATCCTCGCTAAAAGGCTTTGTGATGCTCGGATTCTCCCACCACACTGCGTAGAAAACGGAAACAAGGAAACCCGAAATCTCAATTCCAAAGGAGTTGATGAAAAAGGGAGACTAGAAGGATTTGCTCACAGTAGAAATGAGGGAATGCGAATGCAGTAGTTGCATATGCGGAGGAGAAAGATGCATGTCAGTCAGCGAAAATCACTTCGCTGATCTCACAACCATTCATAGGTCTCGGGTTTTGGGTCTTACAGTAGAATCTGAGCTTCCTGAACGAGTCGTGCACTTCGACGGGTCGAATCAGGCGAACAGCCTCTGGTAACCCGCGCTCGACGAAATAGTCGAAGGAGTCGATGTGCGGCGCGACGAGGTTCTCGAGGTTCTCCGGCACGCCCTGCCTCACATCGTCTCCCTCGAACGACACCGCCATGCGCGCGACCTGCGCTGCGCTACACACACGCGGTCGCTGCGCTAACTGGCAATCGCTACGCTGGGATAACTCACGAAGCGCACTGCGCTAACACACACGCGAATCAACAGACGAACGCGCAAGCGCGGGAATGCGAGAAGGGAACGAAGGAGCAGACGCGCGAACGACCTGCGGCGAGGTCCCGAACTCAGCTTGACCGCTTCGCGGGAATGAGAGAACGAAATGCCTAAGGTGGCGTCGCGTGCACAGACAGCACTACCCGCTCCGCGCGCCTCCTCCGCACGCTCAACGAGGAAACGATGCGCGACGCTTTTCTCCCTTCTCACCGCGCACGAGCGAATAACCTAATTTAACAGAATATCCTAACGCAGCTCCAGTCGATAATGAACGACGCAGCGCGGGAGGCAACTTCCAGGTAAACAGGTCACGATACAACTGGTGCAAGCAACTGCTGGCGGCGACACTACAAGCAACGGTGCCTCGAAAACGGTGCTGATCGACGATCCGGTACGGCAATGTGACTGTAACGAAGCCTGACCGCCTGGGGCGTAGATTATCCGCGAGTCTTTCAGCCAAATACGACCCTCGGCAGGTAATGAAGCTACTCGTCAACCTGCCAGTAGAGCATCCCTGTCGCCTTACACCTCCTAAACCTCGATTCTACCTCGGCGAACTGTGATTCTGTGATTCTGTGATTCTGACAGCCAACTCCTGAACCTCTCCTTCCGGTATTGTCCTCGTTTGAAGACGATAGAGCAAATTTCTGTTGAGGAACTAAATTTTCAAATGGTGAGGGAGGCGAAATATATGGACTTGCAGGTCTATCACTATTATATTTCTGAAATGGCAATGTTAACTAATGATTGTGAACTAGATAACTAGTCATTACTTCCAAAACGCAAGATTCAGAGTCTTAGAATAGAAGACAGCTAACAATAAACGCAGAATCCAATATTTTAAACAAGGCCTTTATTCATCTCGTGTATATGCAGCCTGCATCAAGAAAGAATACGTTATTTTCTCGCTTTTCAGTTGCATATAACTGAAACCGAAAGGGTAATTTAAACTGATACACAATTGCAGCGCCACATGAGCACGTGTCCTTAATACCCATCTGAGCAGCATAAAAAATCTTGCCCCATCGCTTTTCTCCCTACTCTCCAAAAACTTCCACCATTGCTCAGCCTCCTCTCATTTCTGCCTTGCTTGCCTGCCCTTCTGTACTCCCCTCCAGCTGTTGTCGCCATCCCTGGGATATGCCATGCCATGCCATGCCATGCTACCATCCCAGGCATGCCATGCCATTCCATATTATGCTATCCCAGGCATGCCATACCATTCCATGTTATGCCATGCCATGCCATGCACAGAATGGCATGGCACACAGCATGGCAAAGCACACAAAAGAAGATTAAAATCAAATCAGAACTTTGCAGTGGCATCACCGCCATATGGCTCATCATGTGCCACCAAACAGCATCTTGCTATCATGGGACAGAGGGAGGAAAACAGAGAGTGAGGCGACAGAGGGAGTATACAGGGGGAGGGAAACAGAGAGAGAGAGAGGTGACAGAGGGAGGATACAGAGGGAGGAAAACAGAGAGAGGTGACAGAGGGGGGATACAGAGGGAGGATACACTCACCGACACGCACCCAGCAACCATCCAGAACACACCACCCAAACAAGTGCACCAGAACACCACCACCTACAATCAACTACCCACCCACCCATCCAGAACAACACACCACCCCTTCCTTCTCACCCATCCCACTTAAGGGGATTCACCCCTTCTCCTTCTCACCCATCCCACCCAAAGGGATTCATCCCATCCTTCTCACCCATCTCACCCAAGGGGATTCATCCCTTCCTTATCACCCATCCCACCTCTCACCCATCCCACCCAAGGGGATTCACCCCTTCCTTCTCACCCATCCCACCCAAGGGGATTCACCCCTTCCTTCTCACCCATCCCACCCAAGGGGATTCACCCCTTCCTTCTCACCCATCCCACCCAAGGGGATTCACCCCTGCCTTCTCACCCATCCGACCCAAGAGGATCCCCTGCCTTCTCACCCATCCCACCCAAGGGAATTTACCCCTGCCTTCTCACCCATCCCACCCAAGGGAATTTACCCCTGCCTTCTCACCCATCCCACCCAAGGGGATTCACCCCTTCCTTCTCACCCATCCCACCCAAGGGGATTCACCCCTTCCTTCTCACCCATCCCACCCAAGGGGATTCACCCCTTCCTTCTCACCCATCCCACCCAAGGGGATTCACCCCTTCCTTCTCACCCATCCCACCCAAGGGGATTCACCCCTTCCTTCTCACCCATCCCACCCAAGGGGATTCACCCCTTCCTTCTCACCCATCCCACCCAAGGGGATTCACCCCTTCCTTCTCACCCATCCCACCCAAGGGGATTCACCCACCCTTCTCACCCATCCCACCCAAGGGGATTCACCCACCCTTCTCACCCATCCCACCCAAGGGGATTCACCCCTTCCTTCTCACCCATCCCACCCAAGGGGATTCACCCCTTCCTTCTCACCCATCCCACCCAAGGGGATTCACCCCTTCCCTCTCAACCACCCAACCCCCATTCCCTCTCACCAACCTAACCCAAGGGGTTTCAGGCCCCTTCCCTCTCACCCACCCGCGCTCAAGGGGTTTCAGGCCCCTTCTCTCTCACCCACCCGCGCTCAAGGGGTTTCAGGCCCCTTCTCTCTCACCCACCCGCGCTCAAGGGGTTTCAGGCCCCTTCTCTCTCACCCACCCGCGCTCAAGGGGTTTCAGGCCCCTTCTCTCTCACCCACCCACCCAGCCCATCCCACCATCACCTACCAGCAGTAGGAGCAGCAGAAAGCCCACTTTCTTAAGGAAACAGCACCCCCAGAGGCGGTGCCTTGTCGGGCGAGGTGTGGCAGTGAAAAATCGCTTCCAGCCCAAGACTCAAATCCCGCCCCTGACGTAGCTAGAGCTGACGCGAACCAGAGCCGCCGGCCGGTCGGCTCTGACGGTGTCCATTAAGCCTTAAACGCCAGATTGGGAACCTGAGCACCGAGTGCCGTGCCGCGGAGATTCCACCCTCCACACCCCACCCCACAAGGCACATCCCCTGAGAATGCTGCCCCTCAAGAAGTGAACTCCCCACTTGCTCCCATGCTTCCCACCCACCCACCCCACACTTCACCCCCATGCCTCCTTCCTTACCTCTACTTACCTGTACCTACCAGAGCCATGCAGAGCGCCATGATGGTGAGGCTGCTGGGAAGTGGGGAGGGGGGATTAGGGGAGGACGGGACCCCACTGTGGTCTGGTCCAGGCAGGGTGCTGCTGGGAGGGTGGGGAAAAGGGAAAGAGGAGGAGGTGAGTGAGAAGGTGGACTCCACTCTCCTGTCCTTGCTCCACTGCTCCCACCCTCAGGCTGCAAGGGAGAGGGGGAAGAAAGAAAGAGAGGAGTGGATCAGAATACTATACCTAACCTTTTACCATACCTCACCGGGTACCATACCACACCTGATACCACACCTCCCCACAGCTACACCTAGCCTAGACTGCCCTCTAGCCCCCCAGCCCCCACTGCTGCTACTGCTGCTGCCTTGGCCGCTTCTGCTGCTGCAACTGCTGCTGCCGGTCTGCTACTCTGCTTCACTGCTTCTGTTGCTGTAGTCTTCTCTTGATGCCAAGTGACCTGCTGGTGGGCAGAAATGGGAGGTGAGGGACACGAGGGGAGGGGCAGGGGGAACTGGTGAGTTGGCGTGAACAGAAACAGAAGAGCACTAGAGTGGAAAAGAACGAGATTGCAGAAATGAAGGGAGAGCTACTGCAGCAAGTGAACTTGAAAAGGGGAGAGGTGAGCTAAGGCGTGAGGTAACGCACCTTGAGAGGCCAAGCCCATCCCGATACTCTCCCTTGCAGCACTATTTCAGTCCGCTGCTGTGCCGCCTCCTCCCCATCCCCGTGGGTACCTGCACGGCCACCAGGGGAGGGGCGAGCAGGAGTGGCGGTGTTGACCCCCACGCCCCTCCCCTCCACCTGCAATGGCCCACGGAGAAAGAGTAAGTGACTGGAGGAGAGACGAGGGGGTGAAGAAGAAGGGCGGATGCACAACAAACAATCGGAAGAACGAGAGGGGAGGGGGCCACTGGTTCAGACCCAGCTACAAGCCACATACCAAGGGGGGGATATACCAAAGGAGGGATTACCTGCTATACCAGGGGGGGGGGATTACCAGGGGGGGGATTACCCAAGAAAAAGGGACTGTGGCTTGAAGCCTTGGCTCAACCAGAGGCATGCATTGAAGAGACGAGAGACAGAAGGCGCAGCAAGGATGAACATGGAAAGCAAACGAGCTCAAGAGGGAGAACTGGGAGAGGAAGAGCAGGGCAGGGACTTAGCTGTGTGAAGGTTCGGTGGAGAGCAGCTGCTGCCTGTGCACTCCATGTCACTGCCACTCCCGTGTGAGCGACCTGCTGGGAGGAGAGGGTTGCAGAGCGGGACAGAGAGAGGAAGGGAGGAGGGGACGGAGGTGGGGGAGAAGAGGACAGAGGTGTGAAGGGGGAGCAGAGGAATGGGAAGGAAAATGAGGAAAAGAACATAGACGAGTGAGTAAAGCGAGAGAGAAGTCTGGAGAAAGTGAAAGAACGATGCGCGGTGGATGAATGGACTGCTGCAGTGGCACACCCAAGAGACCTCGTACCAGCTGAACCACACTGA
The DNA here is from genome assembly GCA_947470075.1 of Closterium sp. Yama58-4. Lineage (NCBI taxonomy): Eukaryota > Viridiplantae > Streptophyta > Zygnematophyceae > Desmidiales > Closteriaceae > Closterium > Closterium sp. Yama58-4. Next base: position 654,421 of record CANIUD010000879.1, on the reverse strand, counting down.
ATCAAACACCTGAGGCTTTACCAGAGAATGTACCTGTTACCTTGGGGAGGGAGGTCCCTTGAGTGTGATAAAGCGCAGCAGGGAAAAGTGTATGGTGCATGGTGCAAGTAAGACACGAAATGCAACACAAGCGCAAGGGTTGGGAGTAGAGAGGCGGCGAGGGTACTTAGCTGTGGTGGGCTGGGTTTGCTGTTTGTGCACTCCATGTCCCACCCCATGCTCTCCCTCCTGTTGCCCTCCTCTGCCCTCCTGCTACCCTCCTGCTGCCCCTTCCTCCCTGCTACAGCCTCGGTTGCACTGGGCGCTGCGAGGGGGGCGGTGGGAGGGGCGCAGGGAGCAAGGGACAGCTGTGACCACGGGGAGAAGAGCAGGCAGAAGCGTAAAGGTACAAAGGGAGCAAGAAAGTGATGTGAGAATAGGGAGAAGACCGAGCAGCCGCACGAGTGAAGGGAAGAGGAAATACGCTCACCTCGTTCAGGAGACCCAGACCCAATACTCTCCCATCCCATCCCAGCCGAGTGGAGTGCTGCCCCCCTCCCCTCCCACCACTGCCCACCTGCATGGCCACAAGGGGAGGAGCGTGAGGGAGCGGCGGTGTTGACCCCACACCGCTCCCCTCCACCCGTGACGCACACACAGAGGTAGTTAGTGTGCAGCCATGGGAGGAAGCTAGACAGGCAACGGAGGGTTCAAGCATAGGGCAAGCCAAGGAGGGAAAGGGCCACTGGTGGAGACACAGCCACAAGCAACAGACCTAGAGGGAACCTGAGGGGATGACCCTGCAGTAGGGGGAGTACCTGAGGGGGCTGTAAGGCTTAATGAGGGCTGAACCTGATGGGCTTACCAGGAGAAAAAGGAGGTCTGTGGCTTGTGAACCGTGTCTCAACCAGTGGTGAAATATTGAGGGGCAGACAAAGCACAGTAGCACATGCGAAAACGAGCGAGTCAGTGAGGGGTGGGAAGGCACTTAGCTGGCAGATGAAGAGCCAATGCGGCCTGCTGTCTCATATCCCCTCCCCTCCACTTTCCTTTTTTATTTTTTTGTTGTCTCATATCCCCTCCCCTCCACTCAACTCCCCTCCCCTCCTGCTGTCTCATATCCCCTCCCCTCCCCTCCCCTCCCTTCCCTTCCCCTCCTCTCCCCTGCTGCTGCTCCTGCAGAGTGATCTGGAAGGGGGAGGAGAGGAGGGGAGGAAAGGAGGCGACTGAGTACAGGAATGGCAACGGGAAGGATGAGACAGCAGAAAGCGGAAAGCGGAAGGGCAAGCAAAGGCTCACCTTGAGAGGCCACGCCCATCCCCATACTCTCCCTTGAAGGGGGCGATTTCTATCCACTGCAGCGCTGGCTCCTTCCCGTCCCCACCACTCATCCTCCTTCGCTGCATGCTGAGTGATCTGGGGGGAAGGGCAGAGCGGAGAGAGGGCAGGAGGCTAGTGAGTGAAGACGGGCAAGATGGATAGAGAAGGATGAGCGAGAAAAAGCATTAGAGAAGTCACAGCAAAGAGTGAGTGCGGCAAAGAACTGGCAAGGAGGACGGTAACGTACCTTGAGAGGCCACGCCCATCCCCATACTCTCCCTCAAGGCGGCGATTCCAATCTGTTGCAGCGCTGCCTCCCTCCCGTCCCCACGAGTCCCTGCACGGCCACAGGGGAGAGGCGTGAGGGAGCGTCGGTGTAGACCCCACGCCCCTCCCGTCCAGCAATGCACAGACAGAGCAGTGGTGAGAGAGAGTGCCTAGAAAGGCTCTGAGTACAAGTCACAGAAGAGACACTGCCAGGCGTGAAGGAAGGAACAAGGGGCCACTGGGGAGGCACGACCACACGCAACAGACCCTAAGGGCACCTGCATACCTGAGAGGGAAACCTGCACCTGAAGGGGTACGTGCACCTGAGGGGTGTACCTGCACCTGAAGGGGTTACCTGCACCTGAGAGGGTTACCTGAAGAAAGGGGGTCTGCATCATGTGAGCCGTGCCCAACCAGTGGCACTGTTTTAAGTGGAAGGTGCGAAAGCGCATGCAAACACGAGATGCAAGCAAAGTACACAAGACATGGCGAGGCAGGCAAGGCGTCTATTGAGGGAACTTAGCTGGCAGATGGAGAACGTTCGAGGGAGCTGTTGCCTCGTCCCTGCTCCCCTCCCCTCCTCCTCCAGTGTGTGTCTTCTGTTGAATGCCAAGTGACCTGGTAGGGGCAGCAGACAGGGGGGGAAGTAACAGTGGTTGAGTTGGCGCGACCAGGAAAAACAACAATAGCTGCAGCTAAAAGAAATGAGAAGGCGAAATTGAGGAGCAGAAAGGGAGAGCGATGAGGGCAAGAGGGGAGGTGACGTACCTTGAGAGGCCAAGCCCACCCCGATACTCTCCCTTGGTGCAGCGATTGGCAGTGCTGCCTCCCTCCCATCCCCACGGGTACCTGCACGGCCACAGGGGAGGGGCGTGGGGAAGCGTCGGTGTTGACCCCCGCCCCTCCCCTCCACCTGCAAGGCACACACGCAGAGCTGGTCAGTGGGCAGCGAGGGGATGAATGGTGAAAGTGCAAGAGAGGGAACGGCATTTGCAAGGCGGGAGAGGGGAGGGGCCACTGGTGGAGGCCAAGTCACAAACTGCAGACCCAAGGGCTGCACCTGAGGGGGTACCTGCACACCTGCACCTGAAGGGGTTACCTGCACCTGAGAGGGTTACCTGAAGTAAGGGGGTCTGCAGCATGTGAGCCGGTCCCAACCAGTGGCGCAGTTTCAAAAGAAAGGTGCGAACACGAATGCAAACACGAGATGCAAGCAAAGTACACAAGACATGGCGAGGCAGGCAAGGGGTTGAGGGAACTTAGCTGTAAGGCGTGAGAGCGAGCACGGGGCAGCTGCAGCACCACCAAGTGACTCCTTCCCCGGCAGCCCTCCTCCCCGCCTTCCCGTGTGTGTACCTCCCTGCACGGCCACAGGGGAGAGGCGTGAGGGAGTGTCGGTGTTGACCCCACGCCCCTCCCCTCCACCAGCAAGGCACAGACAGAGCAGCAGTGAGCGTGCATGGAATGGCCAGAAGCACAAGGGAAACACCAGAAGCTGCCAAATCAGGAAGATAGGAGGGGCCACTGATGGAAGCACGGCCACACGCCACAGACCCCAAGGGAAACCTGCAGTACCTGAGGGGGATACCTGCACCTGAAAAAATACCTGAAGTAAGGGGGTCTGTGGCATGTGGGCCAGGCTCAACCAGTGGCACTGATTCAAGAAGAAGTGCGAAAGCACGAGCAACCAACAAACTGACAGAGAAGGACAAGACGACATGATGTGGCAGGCAAGGGTGAGGGCGCGGAGGAAGGGGCACTTAGCTGGTCATGTGAGAGCGAGCAGAAGGCAGCTGAAATACCACCAGGCGATTCCTCCCAGCAGCCTTCCTCCCAGCCTCCCGTGTACATCCCTGCACGGCCACAGGGGAGGGGCGTGAGGGAGCGTCGGTGTTGACCCCACGCCCCTCCCCTCCACCAGCAAGGCACAGACAGAGCAGCAGTGAGAAAATGAAGACAATAGAAGATATGGGAGGAAGGGGCACTTAACTGATGGCGTGAGGGCAGAAGGCAGTTAGAGCAGCATGGGCGGTTGAAGGAGTACAGGCAGCTGGCGTGGCATGGCGTGTACCTCCCACTGCAACTCGGCTCGTGCGCTTCTGAGAGGAGGGGTGGAGGGGGGGGGAGGGGCGGGAGGTAAGGGGACGGCAGGTGAGGGATGAAGGGAGGGAAGATTATCAGCGCAGTGATGGTGGAGGGAGGCAGCAGTGGGGGAGGGGATGCATGCATGCGAGGTGAGACGGAGGAAGAGCGGAAGGAAGGCCATTGGTGGAGCAACCGTCACAAAGCCACACACCCACGAGATATACCTGAGGGGGAATTCACCTGAAAAAATGACCTGGAGGGGGCTTTACCAATAAAAAATGCATGTGGGCTGAACCGTGTGCTGCCACCAGTGGCCAAGATTTGATGGACAAGTGAGGGAGAAGCGGAAAGGGGCATGAGGATGTGAGGATGGGTGCAGTAAGAAGCGAGCATTTATCTGGCGATGTGGTTGCTTTCTGCTGCCGCCAGATGCTTGACACATGGGGGCGACGCTGATGCTGCCTCGTGTGCTTGCTTGCTGCACCCCGTCCACCCGCCGCTGCTCCTTGAAGCCGAGTTACCTGCACAGGAGAGCAGCGGAAGGAAAGGACGAGAGAGCAGCGTGAGTAGCAGGGAGGCGCGTGAGGGAGCACTGGGAAGAGAGCGTGGGGGAGGAGAGGAAGGGCGAGTGGCAGGTGAGAGGATTCACGGAGCACGGGGAGAGAGGGGAGGGGCCACCAGTAGGAGCACAGCCAGCACAAGCCACGGACCTCGAAGGGAAACGCCTAGGGGAGTACCTGGAGGGGCTGTCAGCCTTGAGGGGGGCTGAACCTGGAGGGGCTGTCAGCCTTGAGGGGGGCTGAACCTGTGGGGGCTAAACCTGAGGGGGATACCTGCAGTAGAATGTCCGTTGCTTGTGAAGCGGGCTCCAACCAGTGGCGAGAGTTTGAAGGAGAAACAACAGAAGCGCAGGTGAGCGAGCATGAGTTGAGTTTAGGGATGGGAAGGTACTTATCTGAAGCCGGCGCACTGCTGAGGGTGGTGTCACCCTTGATCCGCGAGCCTCAGATAAGACACTCGCGAAAGGGACTACTCGCAAAATGGACCTGCGAGATTCAGTTGCGAAATCGATGCACGCAAACGAGTCACGAATTTGAAACGAGAAACTGCAACGCGAGACGAGATGGATCCGCAAAGAAGATTTGCAGACATTGAGATGCTGATGACACGCGAAAATGATTGGAAAACGAATTCGCGAAATTGACTAAGTCTAACATCACGAAAGGTGCGGCTTGCGACAATACCTCAGCTGCTAAGACCAAAGATGAGCGTTGATATGGGAGTTGGTACAGCCGTGCTCTCCGATCCGTGGCTCTCCAAAATCGCGTGCAGCCAAATCGGGGTGAAACGTCGCCTCCAAAACGGCCTGCAACATGCCGAGCATGCAGGCGTCATGTCAGAAATATCGCATGACGATTTTCAAACCTGATGTTGCGAAAACGAATCATTACACTAGACAATAAAACTCGATGCGGATGTTTTCACAAGTACCTGAGTAGAGATTCTATAGAACATCCCGGACTCCAATTACACGTGGCTCTCCAAAATCGCGTACAGCCAAATTGGGGAAGATGTTCCTTGGATGCAGTCGCAACGTCAGAAAATATCGCACATCGATTTCATATTCTAAATTCGCGAATTACTCCAGACAATAAAATTCGGTGCGCGGAAACTCCTTAGCAAATGCTCTCAGTATTACCTGAATGGAATATTCCTTTTGCGCAAAACACGCCGAGTTTCCAAGCTAGATGACGCGACTTCCCGCTCCCTTTTTCCCGTTAGTGAAGCTCCTACTAGGATTCAGTCGGACGCAGACCAAACGGCTTCAATCTTGAAAAATTGCATCAGCGAACGTAAGCCTGAGCTCTACAAGTCAAAACGCCGAGTTCTAGAGCTATGGAAGCAGAGCTCCAGGAAACGAGCAGCTGAGCAGAAGAAGCTGGGAGTGAAAAATGAGAGCAAAAGGCGAAATGTGAACTTCAGGCGAGAATGACGTTGGAATGAGGCGGAGGGATTGCGGAATGCCTCGCCTCTCCTTCCCTCGCATTCCAACCAACGCTCTCGGGTTCTCACCACACAAGATCTACCGTCCAAAATCACTTAGGCGTTCGAAACCACTCTCCTAGTTCAGATCGCAGCCGTAGGTTGAAATTCCCATTTCGGCAGGACCAACCATTCAAGCAGCGGTGAAGAGAAATTCTCGATCTTGATTGGATCACAGTTGTGTTGGATCATGACGAGAAATGAAGGTGCTGCGAATGGTTGGTCCGGTCAGACTCAAAATTTCCCGATGACAGGGAGATTCTAAAGTCCACTTCATGGCTGGTCAGGAATCGTTTACGTGGCACGTGAGTCTGGTGGTCAGGAAAGGCAAAAGGAAAATCTCCGACTGTGTACTGCACGCGTGTCGCCTCGTCGCCTCAGAGGCTACGCGACGCGAGTCGTTCAACACCGACCATTTTCAGCGAGCTTTCCGTTGGCAAACGCGGGAGTTGCGGGATTCCTCCATGTGAACGTTTGACTCGGTGACTTTGCGACCGTCGATTGTCATCTCATTTGAAGTCGCACCGTCATAGCGTGCAATGGGAACGCGGGAAACCCAATCGTTTGAATATGACTCTGTTCTTCCAACCAATGGGAGCGAAGAATGTCCTGCGAGGGAAACAAATCCTCGCCCTGCGGCCGTGGTTGGTTTGCGCCCTGATGAGATTCCCTGCACTTCGACAATGATACTGACGTTGCAGATTGAGATCCAGATGAAGGGGAAACTTTGCGAGGCCGACGATTTTCGACGGGGTTCGCAAAACACTGTTACTCTACTTCCGTCAGCTGGGAAGGGGTACGGTTTCCTGACAAACTGCATCGTCCAACGTACGGTTTCCTGACAAACACTGTTACTCTACTTCCGTCTACTTTCGCATCTCTACTTCAACGACTGATCGAAAGGGGTACGGTTTCCTGACAAACTCCATCGTCCAACGAAATGCGTGAAGGGAGCAGTGCTGGGAAACATCATTTGAAGTGGGCTCGTTAATTTCACAGTACTACCGTATCCTCGTCTACATTCATGCAATTCAACTCTCATACGAAGTGTACTTGTCTCGACAGCGACAATTATCTCTTTTGAGGCGTGGTTGACGCGGTTCGCGTAAAACTCCAGAATCCTTCCCAGCCTGGCAAATCAAACAACGGCCAAACCACTTTTGTCGTGCTGTTGAAGAATTCAGCTCCTCCTGTCTTGTTGGAGGACCATCGTGATCAGATCATGCTGCCGAATGTCCCTCGCCCAAACCAAACCCAGCCAAAGCAAAAGCAAGCCTCACCAAACGACATTCCACTGTCACTGATTGGTCCGAGGCATGGCTATCCCAACCAGACATCACACCACCACCACTCAACAGCGGCAACGCAACGGGCAAACATCCGATCCGAACCGAACCAGTCCCCAAGGCACCACCACCACCCTAGAAGCCACATCACCAGACCTAGTGATGGTAACCAGCCTTTCCACTCGCCCACCGCCCCAACGGGGGTTCGTTACGCACAGAGCGTTCTTCGTTGCGCCGACAAGACAGGCATGCAGCACCACCAGTACCACTACACCCCCCACGGAAATGGGCCTCCCCCAAACCAGTCCCATTGGGCATTTGGCGCGGCTCTTTCCCAGCCTGGTACTCGCCCAAGCCCACTTGCCTGAAATGTCTCACCTCATCACTTCTCCCAACCGAACCCATCCCATACCAAGGATCCGATGTGGTGCTGGCAGGTGATCGTCAAGCTCTACTAGTTCAGTGCAACCATATCACACCCCACATCACTGCTCGGCTTCTTCAATATTCACGAGCTTGAACCAGAACACATCGCCTCGTCAACGTGATCTTGATTTTCGCCCCCTCACCGTGGCAAAAATGGCTACCCTAGATCAATTTCCACCTGTAAGAGAGTTAGCAGAATCACACATCCTGGATCAGCCCTGGGCTTTCCCACATCCGCTTCGTGATCAAACCCTGGACGCCCATTTTTCCGCGCTCCGCGCCCGCAATTCCCCGGTTCACAAGCGCAAGGAGCGCAGCATCTCCCCTCCTTCCGCCCTCACCGCTCCGATTACAGGCGCTTCTGGCGCGCAGACATGCAATGCCGCACCCTTCGCGTCGTCCCTTCAATCTCCGCCGCCGCTCGTTTTCGTCGCGGACTGCCCGCACGATTGCGCCGCCAGCAGCAGCTGGCGGTTTGCTGAGTACGCCACGCCGCGAGACGTCTCTCGTCCCCTTCCAGACGATTTCTGCCAACGCTCCGCCGCCGCCGCCACCATGAGAGAACCCGGCGCAGGCGCAGCAGCAATGACGCCTGAAGGCTTCGAGGTTCGGTCTCTCGCGTCAGAGATCCCGCCCACGTTCTGGGAGGCGCAACAGGCGCAGAAGCAGCAGCGCCCGCACACTGTGCCGCGCAGCGGTATCCCCTACTTCCGCAGCAGCAGCGGTAGCAGCAGAAGGGCGCCAGGGTCGCCGCTGGGAGCCGCCGGTAATCCCAAGAACCCCCCCGGTACTGCGCTGGGACGGGCTAGAGCGGACTTGCAAAGGGCGCGGGGGTCGAGATCACTGGCGGCGAGAGCGTTGCACCACGGATCGGCCTGTGAAAGCAGCGGCAAGCGTGGAAGTCTCAGTGACGGTGCAATAATCAACGGTGGGGATGCTGCCGCCTCTGCGGCGGCTGGCACTGGGTCTCCTCTGCCGAGCCGAAGGTTCCTGGCTAGGACGTTGAGCGGGTCTGTGGAATGGCCGTCTCGGCTGGAGAGTCTGTTCATGAGACCAGGCTCGGGGAAAGGCAAAGCCCTCGGAGACATCAGTGGAAGAGCAGGGTTTTTCGTGGGCGGTGGAAGGAAAGCACATGGGGATATTGATGAGAATGAGGAAGCAGTAACGATGGGGGTTCAACGCAGCAGAAATGAAGTTGTGAAGGGGGTTAGGGGAAGAATTTTGCCACAGGACGTTGATGAGTGTGAAGAGGAGATAGATGGATTGGCAGATGGTGACCTGGAGGTTCCTCAGATAGTCACTTGTTTTGGGAGATCTAGATGATCCACCATCCACATAGGTGGCTGTTAATTTTGAGATTTTCGACTATAATATTACATCCCATTATTCACTTATCTTTCTATTGTATCATATTTCATGTGAACTGTATTCACCTTTGTATCAATCGCGCATTTGTACTGATGGGTAACAAAATATTTACCTTGTCGAACATCACATGTGTGGAAACACCGCACAACACCCCTTGGCAAATCACACAAGCGCACAAGCACAAACACGTACTCTGCCCGCCCAGCAAAATATCCAGCACGCGTGTGCCTCTAGGTGTGGGTGTAACTGTTCGTGCACTGCCGTTGACGACAACAAATGTTCTTCGCGAAAATCATTGAGATTGCACACTGTCCTCAAGTCTCCTTCGCAAAACTCGCGTCCCGCCAAATTCCAGTCACGCTGTAACCAAGCTCAGGTGCCATACCTCTTTCCGAGCCTACGTTCTAGCCCGCCTCGCGGCCATATCTAGGCAACCTTACCTTGGAGGCACAAGCAAGCGGCACATCCCACCTCCGAACTCCGAGTCTGCCGAGCATACAGTATACACACAGGAGCACCACCCCACCCCATCCACTCACGGAACAGAACATTCCATCGCAAAAAGTTGTTGCCCAACAGAGCCATACAGCTCAACCTTCTCCTGAGTTACTGTAGGTTCCTCGCTTAGAGTTAGGGCGAGTCAGAAGCCAGGTTCGTGTGCGGTTGTTGAAGCTTTTGTCCGTACCAGGGGCGTTGCAGTTGGGAGTGTAGTGTCGGCGGATATTGCGTCGCGCCGCAAGTTGCGCCTGTTTAAACCATGCGCGTCGCATACTAAAGCTTCGCGATGGGATAAAATGTCTAGTTTTTTTAGTCGCGGTTGCGTTCACATGGTTTTGACTTCGTGGCGCCTATGTAGGTCTGTTACCTAACGGGCTCAATCTTCCCTATCATAGCTTCTTGGCAAATGCGAAACCCTAGAAACGATTAATAGCCTCCGTCGATTAATTATTTTATTGGGTTTCTCAGCGCGTGCTTTACTTCTCACTTCAGTACAGGCCCGCTCGTTTTTCAGGTTAGACCATGGATGTTTGAGTCCGCTAAAAATCCGCTCATTGCTGATGCTAGACCATGGCGGACCCGTCCACCGTTCTAGAAGAGCTCTTAGTCGGCTCAAACTCCAGTTAAGGCCCGCCCGTTGTTCATGTTAGACCATGGCGGACCCGTCGACGGTTCTAGAAGAGGAGTTCGACGAGAACTACGAGCCGACGCAGGAAGGTGAGCTCGCGGATACGGTATACTCACTATTGAGTCGCGCAAAAAGGCCACTGTTTTGGACGAGGAGTCGTACGAGAGGTTTGAGCTGACGCGGGATAGGAGGTAGCCATCTTGGGAAATATCCGTTTATGTATATTTTCTTCCTCCGCTGCAGCATCCTCCCCCCCAGCATCCTCCCCTGCAGCATCCCTCCCCCGCAGCATCCACGCCTCCGGCAGCCTCCCCCGCAGCACGGATTAGGGTTAATTCTCGATCGTGAAGGATCGACGGTTCACATTGAACTGTAGATGCACCATTGACAATCGGCGGCTGTGCCTTGCTTTGCCGTCGCAGTCCCTCCCTTGCTCTCTCGCTCTCTACCTCTCTCTCGATCTCTCCCTCTCTCTCGCTCTCACCCCCCCTCGTTCTCTCGCTCTCTTCCTCTCTTGCTCCGTCGCGCGCGCTGATGGCGTTCAAGCAGCCGTTACCCGAGCTATCATGCACCGGCGCTGGCCGCTCGTCGTCTTCGTTGCGTGCGCTGTCTTTGAGAAGTCTCGAAATATTCTTCTTGAGTCGACTCAAAAAGCGGCAGCACTGGCTGCTTGTCGTCTTCGTTGCGTGTGTGCCACTTTCGAGAATTCTCATAAGCGACGCGCAAGCCTACCAGCCTTTAGCCAAGCTATCACGTGCCAGCGCTGGCTGCGCGTCGGATCTTTACTGCTTAATGATTATTGCGCAGCGCTTTTAGGGTGGCGCTTAAGTTCACGGCGCTAAAATGTTCGTCGCTTCAACCCATACCCGTCCGCAGCTATTTTCCGCCCTTTTCCCTCCCGCGTGCTGTCCGTGCGCGTCCCTACGCCGGCTCAACGAGCGGCTGAGCTGCCCACTCTTCTCTTTGCTGCTGTCCCACCATCCTCGAGTACGCGCACTGGCTGGGCATGGAGTTACCGGGGGAGGAGGAGCTGCTGTGGGCGGGACAATAACCACGGTCACCCTAATCCCTCTTTCCCTCACCACCCCTTTCCCGAACCCCGCCGCACTCCCCCTCACCCCTCTCCCCATCAGACATCCTCGAGTATGCGCAATGGCTGGGGATGAAATTGCCGAAGGAGGAGGAGCTGCTGTGGGTGGCGCCATCCCTTGTCACCCCACCTTCCATTTGACCCCCCTTGCTTCGTCCCTCATGCTGCGCCCGTGCTCTGCTTTCTGGCCCTCCCGCTTTCCCGCAGATATATTGGAGTACGCGCAATGGCTGGGGATGGAATTGCCGGAGGAGGAGGAGCTGCTGTGGGTGGCGCGGCAGGGGCTCAAGGCGCCGCTGCCGCCCAACTGGAAACCATGGTGCGTGCGTGTGGCGTGTGTGTGCCGTGCGTGTGGCGTGCGTGTGGCGTGTGGCGTGTGGCGTGTGGCGTGTGCCGTGCGTGTGTCGTGTGTCGTGTGTGTGGCGTGCGTGTGAAGATCTTCTGACATGATTTCAGAGAGCCGCGGTGCTTACTTAGGAAGCCATCTCACTGGAACCATGTCAGAAGGTGGCGTGTGGCATGTGCACGTGGCGTGCGTAGCGCCCGTGGCGTGTGCGTGTAGCGCGTGTGTAGTGACATGTGGCGTTTGCGCTGGCGTGTTTGTGGCGTGCGCGTGGTGTGATGTTGTGTGGTGCATGTCGTGTGCATGCGTGCAGCGTTGCTGTGGTGTTCGACCCGCACAGCGTTCCTGTGGCGTTCGACCTGCATCATTCAACTTACCAGCCATCCCCTTTTAACCCTCCTACCCTCTCCCTTCTCCCACCCACACCAGTCGCACGGACGACGATGAGATCTACTACTTCAACTTCCAGACGGGCGAGAGCGTGTGGGACCACCCCTGCGACGACCACTACAGGTGAATCAACGGCTGTGATTGTGACACGTTGCATGACCAGTGGCCATTGTTGAATGTTACCAGTAACCACATCCATTTCATGCCATGCCATGCCATGCCATGCCGTGCCATGCCATGCCATGCCGTGCCATGCCATGCCATGTCATGGCATGCCATTCCGTGCTGCGCTGTGCTGTGCCGTGCCGTGCTGTGATGTGCAGTGCCACACCAAGCCATGCGTTGCCATTCTCCTCGTCCTGTATTCCACTCACTCCCCCTCTATCTCACACCCGTCCACTCTCCCCTTAACCATACCTTCTCTTCTCCCCCTCAGAGCCCTGTACACGGAAGAGTAGATCAAGCTCACTTTTGCCAAGGCTGTAGTCCTGAGGCTCTATTCCCCCTCCCTCCCACCTCTTCCCCTCTCTCCCCCCTCGCTTTTCTCCCCAGAGCCCTGTACACGGGAGAAGAACAAACTCAAGGCCGCGAAGGCGGCTGCAGCAGCCGCCAGCAGCAGCAGCCGGAGGGGGGCGGGGGGCGAGGAGGCGCGGGGGAGACGCGAGGAGGAGGGCAGGCGAGGGGGACAGGGGGGCGCTCGTGGAGGAGGGGGAGGGGGAGGAGGCGGAGGAGCAGGGGGAAGAGGCGAGGGAGGGGGGAGGGGCGAGGGAGGGGGAAGGGGCGAGGGAGGTGGGAGGGGAGATGCAGGGGGGCGGGGAGAGGGAGGGGGAGGAGGAGGAGGAGGAGGAGGAAACGGGTCAGCAGCAGGAGCAGGGGGAGGGGGAGGGGGGATAAGGGAAGGGGCGGCGGTGAAAGGGGGTGCGCGGGATGGGCTGGTACGGCAGGCGTCGCTGCCCCCACAGCCCAAGGAGGAGCATCGCAACAACCTGTTCCGTCAGGGCTCGCTGCAACCGCAATCCATGCTGCAGGTGGGGAGGGGTGATGTGTGCGGCTTTGCTGCAGGTGGGTGGGGCAGGCCACAAAGCATGCTACTGGTGGGTGTATAAGTGGGCTTAGAATCACATTATGGCTGCCCCCACAGCCCAAGGAGGAGCATCGCAACAACCTCTTCCGCCAGGGCTCGCTGCAACCGCAATCCATGCTGCAGGTGGGGAGGGGTGGGGGTCAGAGCTTGCTGCAGCCTGCAGGTGGGGCGGTGCTTTTCCCTGTGGTGCGATTGTTTTCAGTCACAACCCTTCTCTCATCTCCCGAACCCTACACTCTCCCCCTTGCCCATCCCGTGTCCATTGCCCATCCCTTCCCCCATGTGACTCTCCCACCCTCAGCGGAGGCGCAAGGTCGTCCCCAAGGGGTCAAGAGACGCCTCGTTTCTTGAGGCGCCTCAGAAAAAGCCTTGACCCTCCCTATTGCCCATCCCTTCCCCCTTCAATTGACGCGCCTCATACTTAGTCCTCTTGCCGATTCCCTCCTCCATGACTCTCCCACCCTCAGCGGAGGCGCAAGGTCGTCCCCAAGGGATCAAGAGACGCCTCCCCCGATTCCCCGAGCGCAGGTGTGTATCTGGGGGCGGGGAAGTAGTGAGGGGAGGGCGGGGAAGTAGTGAGGGGAGGGCGGGTGAAGAGGGTTGAGGCGCAAGGTCGTTCCCAAGGGGTCAAGAGACGCCTCCCCCGATTCCCCTAGCGCAGGTGTGTTATTGTAGGGGGAGGCGGGCGGGGGGAGGGTGAGAGGAGGGGTGAAGAGCATGAAGGGGAGTGCTGGGGTAGGGTTGGAGGAAGGGCTGGGGAGAGTGAGGGGGACGTTGGGCTGCAGATTTTTTCACATGAGAGAAAAGCTCCACACTCACACAGAGAACTGCTGCTTCTCCTCCACACACCAGCCCCACCCTCCCTCCTCCCTGAAACTAGCCTAGCCCCACCCACACTCGCCCTTACCTGCTCCTCCCCCACCCTTCCCGCCCATTCATGCGTGCAGGAGTGCCACAGGGTCGAGGGCGCCTCTCCATCACAGATAGCTCGGAGGATGATAGAGGCATGGCGCGCGCTGCTGCTGCTTTTGCTGCTGCTGCTGGTGCTGTTTCTTCCCCTAATAACAACCCCACCTTCGCCCTTCCCCCCTCATGCTCGCAGGAGTGCCGCAGGGCCGAGGGCGCCTCTCCATCACAGACAGCTCAGAGGACGATAGAGGCATGGCGCGCGCTGCTGCTGCGTCCCAGCAGCAGATGCGGCTTCAGCAACAACAGCAGCAACAACAACAGCAGCAACAGCAACAACAACAACAGCAACAGTTTCAGCAGCAGCAGCAACGACAGGCGAGACAGCAGCAGCAGCAGCAGCAGCAGCAGCAGCAGCAGCAGCAGGGGGAGCAAGGGCAAGGGGGTAACCAGCAGAGCAGGAGACCACCTGCAGGTTCGGGAGGGGTAGGTGGAGGTTCGGGCGCTGCTGATAGGGGAGCGGGGGGTGGAGGTTCGGCAGCTGGAGGGCCGGCAGCAGGTTCGGCAGGAGGTTCGGGGCAGGAGGTAGAGCTGCTGCATCAGGTCACGTGGTCTCCCGAACCTGGGCAGGGTCGGCGGTCTCCCATGGCTAGCTCTCTGGCTCGGGCGGGGTCCATGGGGGCTGCTATCAAGGGAAAGCCCACAGTTCTGGAAGAAACGGATGGTGAGCGGTGCAGAGTGGTGTAGAGCGGTCTTTGAATGTGCAGTGCAGTGCAGGTGTTACGTAGATATGGGATGGTGGATGTTGGTTGAGGAATGGTTATGTGATGGTGTGAGAGTGATGTATGGATAAATGGATGGATGGACGGACACTTGAATGCTTCTCGCTGTGCGTTTTTGAAAAGTATGAATCGCCATCTGCCTTTACCCAGTGACCCCCTTGTCTTGTCTCACGCGCCCATCCGTCCCTGTGTTGCCCTTTTCTAGCAGAGGAGTGGGAAACGTCCGACGACGAAACGGGCACCAGACCACCCTCGTCCGCGGCCGCTGTTGCCGCTGCATCAGCAGCAGCGCCAGGTGCAGCGGCAACATCTGGAATCCCAGCCTCCCAATCCCCTGGTGGTGTGTCTACTGCTGCTGGGGCGGGAGGGCAGGGGGCAGGCGCAGGGGCAGGGGGAGGAGGGGGAGGGGGAGCGGGGGGAGGTGGGGGTGCTGGTCGGGGGGCCGGTAGAGGAGGGGCCGAGGGTTACCACCAACAGCAGCAACAGCAACAGCAGCAGCAACAGCAGCAGCAGAAGCATGGGATGGTGCCTCGGAGGGCCGGTGGAACGCCGAACCAGAACCAGGAGGTTCGGCGAGGAGCGGGTGGAGGGGCGGGGGGTGCTGGTGGGGGTGGTGCTGAGGGTGGGGGCAGGGGGGAAGCAGGGGGAAACAGGAGACCGGGGAGTTCGGATAGGGTGGGCGGGGAAGCTGGAGTGGTGGGAGCAGGTGTGAGTGGTGCAGGGGCTGTTGGTAAGGGAGGGGCAGAGGGACGGGAGGGGAGGGAGAGGAGGGAAGAGCGAGGAGAAGGAGTGGGGGGAAGGCAGGAGGGGGAGGGGAAGGAGAGGCGGAGGTCTTTGGAGGGGAGGGGGAGTGGCGTGGGGGGGGAGAGGGCGGGGGAGAGATCCGCGGATAGGGGGGATCCGAGGGATGGGCGGGGGGGAGAGGGGGCGGGGAGAGGAGGGCCAAAGAGGACTAACAGCACAGATGCCCAGGGGGGAGCCATTCAGGGTAACAGTCAGGGCAATAGTCAGGGCGTGGGGTATTCTAGAGGAGGAGGCGGTGAGGCGAGTCAAGATGCACAGCAGAGAGGTGAGTGATGGACGAAGGAAAAGAAACACTAGGGCAACTAGCGCACATATGGCATGTGAATGAGATTGAGCCCAGGGCTATTAGAGTGTGTGTGTCATGGATGTAGAAAATTACCATCCTCCCTCCCACCATTCCGTCTCTCCCCCTTGCCCTCTTTGCCCAGCCCATTCCATCCTCACTCTCACACCATCCATTCCCTCCCTGCCTCCACATCCCCCACCACCCCAACCTCCCACACACTCCCTTCCCCGGCCATGTTTCAGGTGCACGGGCCACACAGTCCGCTGCAGGCATAGCCAGACAGGTGCGTTTGGGAGCAAGGTTTGAACTTGCAGGGTGTTTTTTGGGAATTCTCAGAAGCGCTGTGCCATATATTCTGCTGCGGGGGTAGCCAGACAGTCACGTCTGGGAGCAAGTCTTCTTGAACTTGCAGGGTGTTTTTGAGAATTCCCAAAACACTGTGCCTCACACACTGTCTGCTGCAGGGATGGCCAGAGAGGTGTTTCTGAGAGAGTGGAGACATAGCATTGAGTGATAACAGCAGGCAGGCTGTGTCAGTTCTTGCACTGCATTCATGTGTGAGGTGAGAGGAGAAAATGAGAAACCAGTTCTTATCTCCTTGTTGTTTTCCTCGTCTCTCCTCTCCCCACCCAGGGATCCTGGGCCAAGCCAGCAGAGGACGCCAAGCAGCAACAGGGGAGGGGCGCTGCAGCTGCTGGTGGTGGTGGTGGTGCGGGCACTGGTCCTGCTGCTGCTGCAGGGGGGCCTGGGGCAGGCGTATCTGGTGCAGGTGGTGCTGGTGGTGCTCGAAAGGCCTCTGGGCTGGGCGATGGGCGGCTTGCGGGGGGGCCGCAAGGGGGAGGGGCGGGGCAAGGAGCGGTGCAGGCTGGTGGCTCTGGTGGGTTACTGGGGGCCGCAGCAGCAGAGAGACAGAAGCGGGAAGGGGAGGAGGTGGCGGGGAAAGGAGGGACTGTGAAGGAGCGTGAGCTGCTCTCCCAGGAACCCAAGGATGATGCAGAGGTATGAAGGGGTGTGGTGGGGTATGGAGGAGTGTGGTGGGGTATGGAGGAGTTTGGTGGGGTATGGAGGGGTGTGGTGGGGTATGGCAACAGCAGCAGCCCAGCGGCGTATCGCACGGCACGAGGCGGAGTGTGTCGGGCCCTGACTCTCTTGCCCTGTCTGCTCCCCCCTCTCACCCCTTACTGCCACCCACCCACAGGATGATGAGGTGAATCGCTTGAAGGAGGCAGCGGCAGCAGCACAGAGGCGAATAGCGCGGTACGAGGCAGAGTGTGACGGGCCCTCACTGAACTTCACTCTCTTACCCTGTCTGCCCCGGCCCCCTCCCCCCACCCTACAGGACGACGAGGTAACCCGCCTTCGGGAAGTGGCAGCAGCGGCGCAGAGGCGAATAGCGCGGTACGAGGCGGAGTGTGACGGGCGCCTGGCAAAGCTCAAGGCGGAGAGGGAGGCGCTGGTGCGGCGGCGAGAGGCGGAGATCACACGGCTGGCAGAGCAACTGGGCACGGTGAGTGGTGCAGTTGGGCGGTGTGCTTCAAGTGCTTTCTGAGCGGCAAGGCGAGAGGGAGGCCTGGCACTGGTGAGCGTTAAACACGCGAGAACGCGATGCAGCCGTAGCGGCAGCAAAGGAGGAGGTGGAGCGGGAGAGGCAGCGAGACAGTGAGGCTTATTTGTATCGATTTCCTTGTCTTGCCCCTCCCAACCAGCCCTTTGATGCCGGCGCGCTCACCCAAGCCAAGCGCGCAGTGTAGCAGTGGACGAGGGAAGAGCACTCATCACACGGGAACGCGATGCAGCCGTGGCAGCAGCAAAGGAGGAGGTGGAGTGGGAGAGGCAGCGGGCCATGGCTGTGCTGCAGCGAGGCAGTGACTCAATCCCCAACCCTTCTCCATCCACTCCCCTGTCTTGCCCTCCTAACCAGCCGTTTGATGCCGGAGCGCTGACACAGGCGCGCAGTGTAGCAGTGGACGAGGGGCGAGCTCTTATAACGAGGGAACGCGATGCAGCCGTGGCAGCAGCAAAGGAGGAGGTGGAGCGGGAGAGGCAGCGGGCCATGGCTGTGCTGCGAGAGGAAGCTTCCCTGAAGGTGGCGCTGGAGCGGCGGCACCTGCAGGTGGATCCTCAGGTGGTGGCGCTGGTGAATCTCGAGGAGGTGGCTCGGCAGCAGGAGTTTCTCAACCGCTGGCGGGCGGCACTGGAGCAGGAGAATGTGAGTGACTGAGGTCTGGGGATGGGGTTGGAGGTGAGTGGGGGGTGTGCAAGTGGAGGTGAGTGGGTGGGGGGGGTGGAGGTGTTGTGACGTGACGTATCTAAAGTATAGCAAGCCTTACTCACTTCTGTTACCTCTTCCTCTCCCGTTCTCCCTCTCCTCTCTCCTCCCCTTTTCTCCTACCCCCAGCCGCAAGTCCTAGCCCGATGGAAAGCAGCAGCAACGGAAGAAGAGCAGCGGATGCTGGAGATGGCACGGAGAGAAGCAGCAGTGCGGGTGGAGAGAATAGTAGAGCAGGAGGAGCGGCGGGAGCGGGAATCATCCCTCAAAGGAATCAGAGAGAGGGTTCGGGCGAAGCTAGGGGAAGAGGAGAGGCGGATAGTTGCCCAGGAACGGGCAGAAATGGCGTCCCGTGTTGCCGAAGCTGTCGCGGAGGATCGGGAGCGGCTTGTGGAGGCTCGGCGGAAGGAGGTGCTGGATCGGGCGGAGCGGGAGGCTGGGGAGGAGGCGGAGAGGAGGAGACAGGCTCGGTTGCTGGAGGCTTGGAGGAGGGTAGAGGCTGAGGTGGAGGGGGTGCAGGAGGAGGGGTGGGAGAGTGTGGTGGGGAGGGCGAAGGGTGTTGCAGAGGAGGCTGGGATTTCAATGGATGGTGAGAAGGTGAAATTGCTAGAGATTGTGCGGTGGTCGCTAGAGGAAGAGAGGAAGGAGTTGAGCGAACAGAGAGTGGCTGAGGTGGTTGAAGCGTTGAAGGAGGAAGAGAGGGAGGTTGTAGCGCGGATGAAGAAGGAGAAGGGGGTGAATGGGGAGGTGGTGGGGGCGGATGGGGTTGGCGGTGCTGTGAGCGCGGCTTTGAAGGCTCGGGCAGAGGAGGAGGCTGCTGGGAAGCTGGAGAGGTTGAGGAAGGAAGCGGAGGAGAGAGTGAGGGAGCAGGTGAGAGGAGAGGAGGCTGCGTTGCTGGTTAGGAGGAGGGGGGAGATGGAACAGAGGGTGGAAGCGTTGGGTAGAGGAGGGAAGGGCGCGGTGATTCAGCTAGAGAAAGATTTTCTGGAAGGGGAGTTGGGGGAGAAAATTGCACTGATGAGGAAAGAGGCGGAGGAGAGGGAGGTGCGGGAAAGGGAGAGGCTTAAAGCGAGTATAGAGAGGAGGTTAGAGGAGGCAGTGGAGGGGGAGGAGAGGGCGATGGAAGGTGTGGTGGAGGAGAGGAAGAAGGAGATGAGGGAGAGGGCTAGGCGGGCTGTGCAGGAAGAAGAGAAGAAGCTTCTGGAGGAGATGCGGGCGCAGGTTCGGAAGAAGGTGGAGGATAGGTTCGGCGCCGAGGCTGAGAGCTGGGCAGGTTCGGTGAGGGAGGAATTGATGGGGCAGGCGAAGAGGGAGGTAGAAGAGGAGGTGGAGGAGTGGAGAAGGAAGGAACTGGCTGGTGCTGGGGTGAAGGGGAGTGGGAGGAAGGGTAGGAAGAGAGGAGGGAAGAAGGGGAAGGAGGACGGGGAAGAGGAGGAGGATGAAGATGGGGAGGAGGAGGAAGAGGAGGAGTTGGAGGAGGAAAGGGAGATGAGGAGGCAAGAAATGATGGAGGAATTAGAAGAGGAGGTGGAGGCAGAGAAGCAGAGGCGGTGGGAGGAGATGGAGGAAGATCTTATCGGCCAATGGGAGGCCAAGAAAGAGGAGCGGCTCGCTGAGCTGGCGCGGAAGGTGGATGCTGACGTGGCAGAGGGGTATGAGAAGCTGAGAAGGGAGAAGGAGGAGGAGATTGAGCGGAAGATCTGGGAGCAGAAGGTTGCTGAGGTGGACGGGCAGATTGGAAAATTGCTCGAGGAGGAACGGGCAGTTCGGCTGCAAGCTGCCCGAAAAGTCATGGATGCGTCGTTGAGAAAACAGATTGCAAGTGAAAGGGAGGAGAGTCTAGGGCAGATGAGGAAGGAATGGGATGAGATGGAACCAGAGCAGCAGGAAGCTTGGGCGGTGCAGCAGCGGGAGGAGAAAGGGCGGCGGATGGAAGAAGAGATGAAGAGGCGGGTAGAGGAGGAGGTGAGGGAGTATAGAGAGAGAATGCTGGCGACAGTGGCGGCAGAGGAGAGGGAGGTGAGGTCGAGAGAGAGCAACAAGAGAGACCTGGTGAGGATCGAGAGAGAGTATAAGCGGCAGAGGCAGGAAATGGAACTGAGGGCGTCACATGCTCTAGAGGCTTTTAGAACGGATCTGAGCGTGAGGCTGGAGAGAGAGAAGCTGCGACTGAGACGGGAAGCGAAGCACGCTTTAGAGAGGTATGAGATTGAGCTTGATATTAAGGTGGAAAAGAAAGTGGAGTCTATGAGGGTTGATCTGCAGATTAGGTTAGAGGCGATGCGGAGGGAAATGGAGGTGACGCTGAGGAAGAAGGTGGAGGAGGAGAGGGTGAGGCGGCTGGAGATTCTGAGTAGAGAGCTGAAAGCGGAGGAGAGGGAGATGCGGCGAGGGTGGAGGGAGCTTATGGCTCAGGAGGAGGCCAAGGTGAGACGGCAGTACGAGCAGAGAAGGAATTTGCTGAGTAATGCTCTAGAGAGTGAGTCAAGTGGCGTGGAGGGGAGAGGAGGGGGTGTGGGGGGAGAGGATGGGAAGCAGCGAGGAGGGAGGGGAGCGAATCGGAACCCGCACCAGCAGGTTGGGTTCGGCGGGTTAGGTTCGGGCGGGGTAAGGGGGATGGGAGGGGGGATGGGTGGCGGCGGGGGGGGGATGTTTGGCGGGATGGGGGGCGGGATGGGGGGGATGGGGGGGATGAGGTTGATGGATGGGAGTGGGGGGAGTGGAGGGGGGTTCAGGCTTCTAGAGGTGGCTAATGAGAAGGTGGGGGGGAGTGGGGAGGGTATGGGAGGGAGAGGAGGAGCGGGAGGAGCGAGAGGGAGAGCGGGAGGCGGAGGAGGGATGGGAGGGATGGGCGGGGGGGTAGGGGGGATGGGAGGGGGTAATATGGGTGGGTCTTGGTTAGACGAGCTAAGGAGTGGGGGAGAGTCAGATGTGAGTCTAAGTCATGGGTTGAGTGCTAGTAGGGAGTTTGAACCGGGGACAGGGGAGGACAGAGGGAGGAGAGGCAGAGGAAAGGGAGTGGGGAGGAGAGGGGAGGTTGGTGACGGGGAAGAGGGAGAGGAGGAGGAGGGAGAAGGTGAGGAGGAGGAAGAGGAGGAGGAAGAGGAGGGAGAGGGGTTGGATCTGGGGCAGGGGCGAGGGGGGATGGTGGAGGAGGGAGGATCTATGTCTGAAGAGCCAGAGCAACTAGAGGGACAACACGACCGGCAGCAGCATCACCAGCACGAGAAAGCCAGCGCAGCAGGAGCCGCAGCAGCAGGAGCGGCAGGGGCCGAGGCAGCGGCAGGGACAGGGGCGGCGGCGGCAGCGGCAGCGGGTGGTGAGGTGGGTGTGAGTGGAGCGAGTCCCCTAGGGAGTGCTGAGCCGGATCGATCGGACGAGGCTGATAGCAAGAAGGACGTTGACTCGCTCCCCCCGGAGGCCACAGAGGGAGGCGCTGCTGCTTGGGGCGCAGGGGGGGAGCGGGGGGAGCGGGGGGAGAGGGGGGAGAGGGGGGAGCGCGGAGAGGTAGGGGAGGATGGGGCTGGCGGGCTGGATGTAGCGGGAGGGGGGAAGGCGGGGGGAGAAGCGGCAGGGGCCGGCGCAGGAGTGGGAGGGGCGGAAGGACAAGGAGCAGCAGCAGCAGGAGGAGGAGGAGGAGTAGGCTTAGGGCCACACCCACTGGGATCTCCTGACGATTCTGGGAGCAACTTCGGAGAAAGTTCCTCGGAGCTTCCGAGGCTGACGCTGGGTGGGCCGGGAGGGGAGGGGGAGGGGGCGGGACTGGCGGGGGACTGGATGGGGAGGGGGTGGGCGAAGCCGGGGCAGAGACGGTCGCGGAATCGCAACAACCAGAAGGTGGCACGGCAGCCGAACGACGTGGCGGATTATTACTCCGAGTGGAGCGAGTCGGGGTCTGAACTGGTGAGTCTAGTCACGTGATAGCAGGTTGGATGGGGCGGGGGTGGGCAAAGCCGGGGCAGCGGCGGTCGCGGAATCGCAACAACCAGAAGGCGGCACGACAACCGAACGACGTGGCGGATTATTACTCGGAATGGAGCGAATCTGGATCAGAATTGGTGAGTTTGTCAACTCCTCCCAACCGTTCTTAACTCCTTTGTGCTGCCGGTAAGTGGTGGGAATCCTAGTTGTTGCCAGTGTGTATGAGAGTTCTCAAATGTCACTGGCAACAAGGAGGGGGCAGGGTTGGCGGGGGACTGGATGGGGCGCGGGTGGGCGAAGCCGGGGCAGCGGCGGTCGCGGAATCGCAACAACCAGAAGGCGGCACGGCAACCGAATGACGTGGCGGATTATTACTCTGAGTGGAGCGAGTCAGGTTCGGAACTGGTGAGTTTTTCAACTCCTCTCGGCTCCTCTCAATCCCTTTCAACGCCCTTTCAACTCCACGCAACCCCTCTCAACCTCTCTTGCTGCCTCTAAGTTCCATCTCTTTCTGTTTACCTGTGTGCTTCTGCCTGCAGGAGCTAGCGGATAGGGAGTTCAGGGCAGGGGGCGGCAGGAAGGGCATGGACAACGGAGACGAGCTTTTTGACGAGGAAGGCGTGCCCTTCAGGTGAGTCTTCAGGTGTTCTTCAGGTAGGTTGTCAGGTGCCCTTCAGGTGAGTCTTCATGTGTTCTTCAGGTAGGTTGTCACGTGCCGTTCACGTGCGTCTTCAGGTGTTGTTCAGGTAGGTTGTCAGATGCAGGTTGAAGCTTTGGATTTCACTGTGCTGCAAAAGAGAGCAATGGTCTGGAGTTTGGAGTGAGAGCAAAGTTGAGACTCAGTCCACCCGCATTGTATCACACATCGCACTTGCTCCCCCCGCCCGCCCTCCCCCATCAGTGAACGGGCACCGATGGCGCCGCAAGCGAAGCTGTTTGCAGCGGAAGTACCTCAAAGAGCGCCAGGCTGTCATTAAAGCCGCCCGGCAGGAGCACATCTCCCGTGCCTGAGTATGTCCCCCCCACATGCTGTGCCTTTCTCCTACCCCCCCTTCCATGCACCAGTGAAAGAGCATCGATGGTGGAGCAGGCAAAGCTGTTTGCAGCGGAGCAGCAGAAGTACCTGAAGGAGCGGCAGGCTGTCATTGAAGCCGCCCCATTGTTTATACCCCAATGCTCCCCTCTATTCCCCCCTGTGTCCCTACCAGCGAACGGGCATCCATGGTGGAGCAAGCAAAGCTGTTTGCAGCGGAACAGCAGAAATACCTCAAGGAGCGGCAGGCTGTCATTGAAGCCGCCCGGCAGGACTGGCAGCGGCAGATGGCTGCGGCCCAGGAGGTCTCAGATGAGGACGACAGGCGGCGTCGCATCCAGCACCTGACGGATCTTAAAGCCACGCTGGACCAGCACGTTAGGGAGCTGAATGACGACGCCCGGCATGTCAGTCAACTCAAGAAGAATTTGTTAAGTTTTTCGAGGAATGGGGCGAATAGTGGGGCTGGGAGTGGGCCGGGCGCGGGGAGTGGTGGTGGGAGCGGGGATTTCGGGAGGGGCGGGAGGGGAGGGAGAGGGGAACGGGGGAGGAGGGATGGAGTGGGAGGGAGGGGAGGGGCGGGAGGGAGAGGGGAGGGGGGAGTGGGGATTCCGCCAGGTGGCGGCGTGCGATTGGATCAGAATGGGCCGCTGTTGAATTTCCCGCCGGACGCGATTATGTCCCGAGCCTCGTCGTTTGCTTCGGCGAGCATGGGTCGGGAGAGCTTCGATATTGATGAGATGATGGGCGGGCTAGGGTTGGAAGGGCCCTGGTCCAGACCTAGCCCCCGAAGCAGCCTCGGAGGCACGGGAGACATGATGGGAGGAGGTTCGGGTGGAGGAGGAGTGGGGCCAGGAGCAAGAGGGGGGGGAATGGGGGGAGGGGCAGCAGGGGGAAGTGGAGGCATGGGCATGGGGATGGGCATGGGGATGGGGATGGGGATGAGGGGCGGCAGCGGTGGTGCCAGCAGCAGCATGGGGGGGAGGGGATTCGGTGGGGGAATGGGAGGGGGAATGGGTGGGGGGGGTATGGGACGAGGAGGCGGGATGGGGGGAGGGGGGATGGGGGGGATGGGCATGGGGGGAAGCGGGATGGGGGGAGGGATGGGAGGAGGGCTGGGGGGAGGAGGGCTAGGAGGCAGGGACTCATGGTTTGATGAGGTGTACGGGTCTAGCTCTGCTGTTACATCCCCCACTCTCTCCCCGCCCGGCGTTGCGGGCAGAAATATCTTCCAGGGGGAGTTTGACCTGGGGGAGGGGAGTGGCGGAGGGGGGAGCGGCGGGGGGAGGATGGGGGGAGGAGGAATGGGAATGGGGGGAGGAGGAGGGCTGGGGGGAGCGGGTGGGAGGAGAGGAACGGGGATGGAGGAGGGAGGGGCGAGGAGGGGCGGGGGTGGGGGAGGAGGAGGGGGAGGGAGGATGGAGGTGGAGGGCAGTGGACGGAGTTCAAGTTTGGGAATCTGCTGCCCGGCACTCAAGCACAACCCGATCCCCTGTGAGCTTCTTGCAATGCCATGTCCACCTCTGGCTGCTGATTGTACCATGCTGCATACTATGCGGTGTGCTCTTTCGATTGCACCCCTCTTGCGATTGCACCCCTCTTTCTATCGCACCCTTATTCGGACCCTTGTGGTGCCTATTGCTGTTGCATCTTCACAAGCCCTTCTCCACCACTTTCTACCGCTCTCCACACTCGCAGGCGCAGGAATAGGGAAGCGGCTCGAGCAACAGGCAGTGGCAGCGGTGGCGGTGGTGGCGTTGGTGGTGGCGTTGGTGGGGCAGGTGGCAGCCTGTTTTCTCTTGACGACTCTCCCACAGCCCGCGACATGGATGCTCGGGGTGATATGAGGGCTGAAGGAAGGGTGGAGGGGAGGATGGGGCGGGATATGGATGGGAGGGAAGGCCGAGAAGTGGAGGGGCGAGGGGGGAGGGAGGCGGGAGGGAGAGCAACGGCAGCGGGGCATCGGCTGTCAAAGCTGCAAGACGAATCAGGTGTTGGGAGTGGCAGCGGCAGGGAGCAGGTGAGAGAGACGCCGAGTGTGTGTGGGTGTGAATTTGGGGGTGGGGATGGGTGCGTGTGGGCATGTGTGTGCTGCCTTGTAGCTGTGTGCGTGTGAGCATGCTGCTGTGTATATCAGTCGTTTTTGTTAGGCAGGTAGGGTATGAGTGAGAGTAGCTGTAGACCTGTTAATATTGTGGGGAGTTCAGGGTTGGTGATGGGTGCACAATCAATAGGACCTTTTCCGTACCCTCCCCCATTGCTTCAGGCGTCTCGGCAAAGAGGAGCACACAGTGGCTCGGCTCAGCATCAGCAGGGCCGCCGCTCGTCAATGGACGTCTGAGGCTCTGAGCTCTCACATCAAGCACCCTCAAATGAACTAACACCGACGCTCAGAATGACTTCTAGAGAGCTCTTTGAAATGCCGCTGTTTGCTGCAACACAATCATTTGTTCATTTACCTTTACAGCATTGCCTGGCAAAGTAGCCGGCAATGGCTTCTAATTATGGATGTAAGCGCTCGCTATTGTTGCTTGCACCGTATGTGCAATAAGCCTTTCATTATGTGTAATTCTGTAAGAATAACTGCAAGTGTAGTCGCCTCTTCCCGCGTTTATCAATGCCTGCGTCCGAACCACGCATAGCTGGAGATTTCGTGACTTTACACGAGCCAATCAACCACCATGTCCAGGCGCTGCGAAAAAGGGGACTGTCACCACCAGCTTTCGCGGGCTTTCGAGAAACGGCATGGTGTCTCGTCTTCGGCTTCGCATGTCGTAGGGGAAGTACCCATCAACCACGCAAGGCCAATGGCACATTCTGCTCGCATGTGCGCCTCGCATTCCCAATTCGGCGACTCGAATTTTCGAGAGAATTGCCGCGGCACGGGCTTTGGTTTCGTGAATTTTATTTTCGCGTTCAATTTTTTCCAAAACCTGTTTCGCGATCCACCCACCTTTTATCGCGCACTTTCCGCGCTCGCGACATTTCGCGTTATATAAACACATTAATGGTTGTTTTTGGGGTTTCCATTTTGTCGGTGGGCAGTTTACAGTTTGGCACGGAACATCACTGCCACGCAGCGCTAATCGATCGGTAATTTCGTCCCTCACATCTTGGAATGCAGGTTCGGCCAGGATCAAGACCGAACAGGTTCGACAGTGAGCTTCGGTTTACTGTGTCAGACAACGAGATTGAACGTGTCGCGATACGATTGGTGAGAGTTCATTTTCAAATGTTCAGTCTGTCGAGCGCCTCGTTAATTAACACGCTGCCACGTGCGATGGCCGCGTCACCATCTGTTTGAATTAGGGAGACGAACCAACCAGTAGTTGAGCGCCGAGTCATACAACACGTTCAAATGTGGTGAAATGTCAACAAGCCATCCCCGATTGCTCGATACTGCATCGGTGTAGTAATGTAAACAGCACAAAAGAAAAGATAATTAAGTAACAACAAAGTAGTAATAGCTTATTGTGTAAGATATGAAGTTTGAATATGCCGTGTTGGGATATGCTTTGTGTTTAGATAAAAAAAATATGTAACTCACGGCTCACTTTACATAATGGCGTGAAATGATGTACATTATTATTTCGGATGTCATAACTTTTTTTAATCTGTTCTTGTTTTAGGGGGGCAAGACGTACATATAGTGCTTGTGTCTGCAAATGGCAATTCTTGCCATACTCCAACAAAGAAGTTAGAGCTTATTGTGTAAGATATGAAGCTTATATGTACTGTGTTGGGATATGCTTTGTGTTTGAAGGTATTCTAAACACAACTCTTGCAATCCATTCATTTTAGTAGTACAATTGAAGTTTAATAATATATCTGAAAGTCTTTTGGAGATTATTTTCTGCATGATTTTACAATTTTGAAAGTTCATATTAGAACTTGTGCCAAATTTGCTATCCAAAAGTGTTCTGTACGGTTACATTATGCACTTATTATGTATTTTTTACACGCAATCATGAAGTCCATCTGCATAGTGAGAAATTATATAGTTAGTCAAATTCACTCTTCAATACCGGTAACATGAATATTTCGTTGCATCGTTTACCAAGTGATAATGTTAGACAATAAATCTTATAAAGTTCATAAACATATGTAGTTTTATGTTTAAAACCTGTGCCCATATCTCAAATAAAATTCATGTATTTGGACTATGAAGAAACTGATATTAACAAATAGAAAAGTGGGAAATGTTCACAGTTTTATCTGTGTCATCCTTAAATAAATCCCGTGTACTAACGGAATGCACGGCATGACTCTCGCTTTTCAACGTCGAGGTGTTATCGTCATGCTTACGTGTGACAACATGATTTGTTCCGTTGGTAGTGTTCCGAATTTGACGTGCTGTACCGTGCTCGTGCTGCGAATTTTTGTAACTATCAATCAACACTTGCCGCGTCAGCATGGGCATATGTTTTGTTCAAACCAACAGGGGCTGAGCGCGCTGCGCTAATGTACACGTCAGGATTTTGGTAAGGAACGTCGAGCCAACTAGTCAGGTTTGGGAGTGCTTATCGCGTGACAACCTGGATGGTTTGGTCCCAACTTTATTGGAGATGGGACAGACGGTCTAGGTAGAAAATTCTTGCTGACCCTACGTGAACTGCTACACTGCATTTCGAGATGTCGAAATGACGCGTGCGCGGGAGCCGCGTGATGAAAGGTGGCGAGATCGCATTTCGGGTTTTACAAAAATTTCCCCGCGATATAACAAATTACCGAGGCCGAAGCCCGTGTCGCGGTAATTCTCTCCGAATTTTCCCTCAACTCCCGCGCACCGCCTGGTCGCACATCCATTTTTGAACGCGCCTGACGATGGAGTCGACATGACATGCACTGGTCATCTATTCTCCTTCAGTATCAGCTCCACCAAAATAACCAACAATAGCGCTTTATCTCAATCCACGTCTCACTTCTTCATTTCAAGCCTTCGCGATTCTGTCATCAGTCAAGCTGTTACTCAATTTCGATTATGGCAACCACGCCTCTCTCCCCGTCGGCCTTTCTTGGCGTGCAGCTTAGCTCGCGACTTCCCGCAGCATGCGACACCTCTCTGTCAGGAAGCGGTGCTGCCAGGCCCGCTAGCACGACCACGATGGCCGTGATGGGCCCCTCGTGGCCGTCCGATTCGTCGTTCGACTCATCGCAACACTGGCTGGCGAATCCTAGCGATTCGCAGAACGTACCCCCGGCGACGCCCGATTTTCATCGCCCTCATCGCTCGCTCGCCTCCCCGCCAAACGCGGCCAGCGCTCCTGCTGAGACTGACGTGGCTGGTTCCCTTCGGGCGAACCGGCTATTGAGGATCCCGCCAGTTGCGCCGCAACGCACGCTTCCCGGACTAAGCATCACTCCAAAGAAGGCGAATAAGAAAGCACTGGTTCACCGCGGGCCGGATGGGTCTATCCCGGTGCAAATCAACGCGGGAATGGCGCCGGTTTTCACGGCGGAGAAGGCGCGGAAGCTGCGGGAGATGCTGAAGGAATCGGAGACGCATCACGACACAATGTATCACTCGGGTATCGCATCCAGACTCGCGCAATAGTCTGGACTCGCGGAATTCTCCCGACTGGCAGTCGGTCAAGTGATTGCACCGATGATTGCACTGCACCCGGGATATGCAATCTCCTCTAAATTTGCAGAGGAGATTTCCCAGCGGCCTCATTCGCCGCTAATGGTCTTGAAGCAGACACTCCGGACAAGCAGCCTGCCTCCTGTCTGCTAGAGTTCGGCCTCCAGCCTGCTCGTTCGCCCAGACAGACCAGCTCGATGGCATTCACGTGTTTAATCATCATATTTAGTCGAACCTATGCGGCTGACTGTGGTCGGTGCGGTGGTTCACCCTACCTCGAACCCACCACCAGATGTGGTCGGTGGATGGTTTTGCACCGTGTATTGTTTAGCCAAAACAACCTTCAATTTTGTCCCTTTTTAGGGTTTAATTATTCATTTTTGTTGTATTGCGGTACATCATCATAATGGATATGCAGCATGGTGTGGACAAGTTCACCACCCGTGGTATTCTCCGAGCAAACGGAGTGAAAGAAATGTAGACAGAGATACATATATCTGTTTTGAAGAGCTACACCACATTTGACTGTGTTCATCATCCGAGCCGTCTGTTATTGAGGAACCCCAGAAGCACCCGTAGAAGGCTCGCGCATTCGACATTTCCAGCGAAGGCACGACTCTGCCATGTCACCCCTCCCTCCCGTACCAACCGAACCAAGCACGCATCCTTCACGCATCCCACACCAATTTCCCTGCTCGCATCCTGTCCCTCATCGTGCTCCTCAATCCATCACATCCGTCCGTCCATTCGCCGGTGGGTGGAAATTCCCGCTTTCAACCACACCACTCGATTGTCCCGCCACGGCGATTGGTTGTAGAAATTCCGACAGGGCAGATGAAATCATTTTCACGCAAGCAGCTCCCGTCTTGAATAAATTCTTGATTCGTGGCACGAGAGACGAGTAAACTCGTCGTCGTCACGACTTCTTGTTTGGGCTGTCCTCTGCGAAATCCACGACAATTTCCGTTAGGCGGCGGTTCGTCAGCCCACCAAGTTCTCAGAGACGAGTTGTTTCCCCGTCCTACGACGTCATGGCGGCGGCGTTTGCGCAAGACGCGGCGGCGTCAGTCCCGGCGGGGGGAGCGGCGCCATCTACCGGGTCAGAGCCTCTCTCATCATTTCTCATTCCACCCGAAACAACGCGCGCGCTGACGGGACGCGCTGTTTTTTTTCCGCTGTACTGCCACGCGCCTGCAGTCACAGACAGCTCGTACTCACAGACGACGTCCATTCTTTAGTCGGCTCAAAAAAGTACTCCCACGCCTTTTGAGACGTCTCAAATGCCTGTGACCAGGACAAAATGTGTTTTCCGCTGTACTCCCACGTGCCTGCAGTCACACACAGCTCGTACTCACAGACGACGTCCAGTCGTTATAAAAGAATTAACAAACGCGAGTACTCCCACGCCTTTTGAGACGCCTCAAAAACTGCAGTCTCACGTCCGACGTCCCTGTTCCCCGGTTTTCCCCGGTTTCCTCCCGGTTTTCCCCGGTTTTCGCCCGGTCGCAGGGTGGAGGCCATTCAACCGGCGCGTCGGTTCTCCAAGGCGCCTGACTACTCGCTCATCACGCCCATCCTCTACGCGCCTCTCTTCCCACTAAGTACTTCCCTGCCAGTACTACTTTCTCCGCCGCAAGCTTGACCCGCACTACCCACAACCACCTACCTGTTCTTCCCGAATCTCTACACCCCCCCACGCCACGGACCAAATCACAGGTTCCGCCAGCAATATTTGTTCGTCTTGATATTCCCGCACCTTCTCGCATGCGCTCTCCCGCCCCTGCCCCCCCGCTGACTCACCCTGGCTTTCCCCGCGGCTCTGTTTCTCCCGCCTCCCCCGCAGTACGCATCACGCTGCGCCACAAGCCCAAGCTGGGAAAACATTCGGCACGCCTGAATAATCTTCCCCCTGTCTTTCTCTGATGCTCTGTTTCTCCCGCCTCCCCCCCTCCCCCCCCTTTCCCCACCCTCCCTCCCCTCGGGTGCAGTACGCATCACGCTGCGCCACAAGCCCAAGCTGAGAGACCGTCTCTTTGTGACTGCTGTCGCCAGCGCGTTCCTGCACGGTGCTTACATGAAGTACGTGGTGGTGCAATGGTGTTGAGTGCGGTTCAGTAGTGTTGGATGCGATGTGATTGTTGGGGTACGGTGCAATGATGCTGGGTTGAGTATGCTGCAGTAGTGTTGGCTATGGTGTGATGGTGTTAGAAATGGTGTGTTGGGTGTGGTTCCATGGTGGTGTTGTGTTCTGTGAAGTGGTGGTGGGCGGTGAGTGCTGTGAGATGGTGGTGGGTGGTGTGTAAGGTGAAATTACGGTAGTGAAAATTTGCTGATGCACCCCCCAAAACCTGTTGCATCCAATCCTCCCTGTGCCTTTTTATGTGCCCTTTCTCCTTCCAGTTACCGATTTTATAACGCAGAGAGTTACCAACAATCACAAAGAACCTGAGGACAGGCTTCACTCAAGTTTGCACACATCAGGGCTTTCGGTCTACAGTGGGTTGGGGGGTTACAGTCAAGAGTTTATGAAGGTTGCAATTTACCATCACCCGATGTATTTGAAGTGTGGGAAGGAGAATTTCAGCCCTCGGCGGGTGGTCTAAAGCCAGCCCTTTTATGGGGCAACGCTGTTTCTTTGTACATGGAATTATAGCATATGGTACAAAGAATACCTGCGTTACAGCATACTAGAATATATCATTTTGTACAAAGGGCATTCCCGGTAGTCACTATTGATGCTGCCGTTATCTGTCACTTCATCAGCCTTCACCAGGCTCACCACCGAGTTGAATGGCTCCCGTTGTAAGAACTACTTGGGGAGCTCTTTTCACCAAAATGGAGGCCCAAGTCGCACAGGCTGCTGCAGCGGCTCCAGTTCGTGCAGCTGTCGAAAGTGCTACCCCCGCTACAGTCACTCTGCATCTCCCCCTCCATTTCGCCCACGAAATTCCACCACCCATCAACGTCCCCCACCGCGTTTCTCGCAAAGTTATTCCCCCTCGTTTCCGTCAACCCTTCGTGTTCCCTTGCGCTTCCCGCGCCACCTGCTTCTCGCGCCTCTGAAAACCCAAACAAGCTCTCGCGCGGCAGTTCACGTTCCGCGATTTCCAGAGGCTGAGCGGCAACAGCAAACCTCTCTTCGGTAGTCCCTCCTCTCCACGATTCCCCAACTTGGCGCGCTCGCGCGGTAGCTCTTCCAAGCGGCTCAAGGGCTCTAAGATCGCGGTCCGCATTCTCCGCCGATCTTGCCGCTGGCAGTCTTCTTAATCCCGGATTCTGCTGAGATTCGTCAGGTGCTTCTGTCGTCAGTAGCTGCGCGCCGAAAATCTCCTCTGCGATGGACAGAACCTCGACGGAGTGAGAGATGTTCAACGCCGAGTTATGGCGCTTGACGCGTCGCCGGGACCGACTAACGTGAAAATTGACGTTGACGTCCGCCGCCAAAGCGTGGAGGTCTCGTAACGCAGCGACGCCGCATGTGTCGGAAGCCATGATCGCTTGCGATAGAGTCCCGATAATAGGTTTCAATCCTCGCTCAGCGAGCGGCGTGTTCGCCGGTGCGTGGAGTAAAAGGGGCCCGGTAATATGAGGATGTGAGAGAAAGATGCGACGTTCAGTATTAGTCAATTCGACTGACTGCTCTGCTCCGCAGTTCCAAGAATTGTCCCTGTACGGAAAAACGCTGCGTGGGAACCGGCGCGGAATTGCCGACAGGGGCAGGACAAACAGACAGAAGCCGAGATGTGCGGTACTGTAACACTCGAGCAGTGAAACAGCGGCCCCGCAGCGCAAAGACCGTTGATTCGCTGAAATGCCGCTTTCATGCTACGACCACGACAGCCAAGAAGCGATGCTGTCGCGAGGGTATTAACGTACGAATACGCGGACAGGGAGCCCCGCGTGAGTGCGACGATAATTGCAGCGGAGATGCTGCGACTTGTGAAAGGGATAGACTGATGCTCTTCGGCCCAAAGGCGGTGGGAAGGTAGATCTCATGCAATTCCGCTGCGAAGGGCAGGGATCTGCCGTTGAAGCGGAGTATGCACGGATGGAGCGCTGGTGCTACTGCTAGATACTACCGGTCGTACTGTGATGCACACACAAGACTGCGGCACCGAATCGCAGGTGTTACGACGAGCAGCCTTACAGCATCGTGAAGGATTTGTTGGATTCGAAAGAACGCATTGAAGCAGGCCTTCGTAAACGGAGACTCGCTGCTTTTGATTAGTGTATGCATCCCTTGATTGAATCATTTGAGAGTCGCGGACGATTGGAGGATCATGCTTGAAGATCCAGGGAGAGAATCAGGTGTGGTGGTGAGGCAAGAACCGGCTGGAAAGGAAGGGATTTTGACGAACACCTCTCAACCAACCAGACGTTTGAGTGGCCTCGAAAGTACTCTAAGAGCCAACCTCTTTCTCTACAGCCAAGCCCTAAGGAGCTTCCTTAGCCTTTGCCGTGTCGTTGTGCCGCTGCAACTGCTGCCGCAGCTGTCGCACCTGCCGATGCTGTATGTGGCCTGGTTTTCGCTATGAGACGTTTATCCACTAGGCTGATGCATATTCGAGAACTGGCTGCGACCTGGTCATGTACGTGAACTGGATCGTCCAGGATGCAGTGACAGCAAAATAGGAATTGATGCTGCACGAGGGCGTGCAAATTGTTCACAATTCCCGCAAATGTAAGTGGGAGATACTAGTTGCGGTTGCGAGAAATCTTGAAGCTTGGATGGGCACACCCGCGTCATGCCTTCGGGCAACTGATTGATCACCAGCCAACAGAGCTGCCCCCATCTTTCTTACAGCCAATCAAAAGCACGAGAAAACACTTGCTTGCGGTGCGGCTTCGCCAATCCGCAGCTGACAACCTTGACCCGTCCCCTGAAACTGAGGAATGGTCTTGCACCGCTATGCAGATCCTCGATACTTCGGATGAAAAATTTGTAGGATACCTGGAATATGGGTTAGGGACCAAAGACCTGGAGTTTCTTTATATATATGTCTAGATGACTGGATGTCCCATTTTTTCATAAAGCAATTGCAAGTCCATATCTGTCCTTCCATGATCCATACAACCATTACCAAGGAAACAGTTCGAGTTATATAATCTCGGACAAGAAACCCATGTATTACTATTACATTGAATAGATAACATCATATTATCACATTTATTATGTGCCCTAAACGTCGGTCACAATGGCGTGATACGTTGTCTTCAGATGAAGAATGTATCGCACTCCAAGTGATGCACAGGAAGCAAGCTCCCATGCACGTTCAGGCAAAAAATCCCAATGTGGCATTGCCGTATGGGTATCGGTCGAGTGGTTCAAATACTGATCCTCTTGTGTTGCAGGCACTAGCAGAAGAAGAACCGCTCCCAACTCTGCACCCATCGAAGGAATGCCTGCCCCCGAAACCCGAGCTGGGGCTCTTGAAGCTGCTGACGCAGGAATTGGGAAGGCTGCCACAATCACTCTGGCTACAGTCACTCAGCATGTCGCTCTCCATCTCGCCAACGAAATCCCACCATCCATCTACATTATTGATCCTCCTTTCATCAACGGTAGTTTCGCCTTCCACTCTCGCCCCCATCCCCGTTGTTTGTACCCCAAACCCGTCAGCTTCAAACCCAATATGACTGCGCCATTGCACGGATTCCGCTGCGGGATTGATGAGTAATTCAGCCCTTCTTTCCGAAAGCCC
This sequence comes from Closterium sp. Yama58-4, assembly GCA_947470075.1. Lineage (NCBI taxonomy): Eukaryota > Viridiplantae > Streptophyta > Zygnematophyceae > Desmidiales > Closteriaceae > Closterium > Closterium sp. Yama58-4. The sequence continues at coordinate 620,330 of CANIUD010000879.1, read as the reverse complement.
TCCTCTTCTTGCACGCATACCTGATGTTCTTTGGCCTCGCCGCCCAAGCACTTCCAGATCGCGCGCCGGCGTCCTCAAGGTAGGTCTTGCGTAAGTAGTTGCATTTCGCGGGAAATCACCATCAGACGAACTCGTAGGAAGCTGCTGCCCGAACAGTTGTTCAGCGATAGCAAGAATGTCCGTTGAGGTGGAATTTCGACGCTGTCCGGGTAAAGCCGTATCGCGTTGAGATGCGCTGAAAGATGAGGGCAGAGGCTCCCCGTTTTGAGTCATTCGCCGGCCATTACTAGCACCAGAAGCTGTTGCAAATTCGCCGTTTGTAGCAGCAGCTCGGCGCCGCGCGGCTCGAGAAGCGTCGCTTCGCGGAAGCACGTTGTCAACTGAAGCCGAAGTCGGTATTGGTAGAACCGACGATGGCCGCAGAGGTACACTCGTCGCAGAGCGACGAACGCGGCGCTGACGACGCGGCGTGATCAGATTGTTTGTGACGTCAGCATCGCCACGGGCCGAAACATCTGCGTTGGCGGAAGGCGCCGCGGGCGAAGAAGGGTCATACACTCGCACAGTAGTCATCACGGACTAGCAATGATGGTGCTGATGCTGATGGAGAGGGAGCGTCTTGCTTGTTCGTGTTAACAGGCGACGGCAAGGTGCGGGCGTAATGATGGTCAGTAAGCCGCAGTTTTGAGGACTCCGAATGTGGCAGGCGCTACGTCGACTCAGACTTCGAGTCGGATTCCGTAAAAGCGATTCGAAATGCAAGGTCTTGATGATAGCAGTATCGCAACGATCGAAATGGCGACGGTCTGAGCTGAAGTGAGGCTCCCTTTCCTCCGGGTGCCACTCTCAGGCTATAGAAAGGGTACTAGGCTGAGGGCGTCACGTGTCCCCGTGTGCTCGTGCGAATGGAGCAAAGATATTGAGATCTCGGCAGATTTTAGACAGGAGAAGGTTTAAGATTACGTTTTAAGTATGTAGGGAGGGCATATGGAGCACATACGGGAAATGTCGCAAGCAGCATCTTATCTCGACTAAGCTCTTCCTCATTGTTGTAAATACGCTGCCACGTGGCATCCATATTGCTGCAGTTTCTCGGCGCCGCTATTTCCAGCGAAAGCCGAATCACAAACAACGCGATTCGGGTGCTGCCGTTTAACCTAGAAACGTCAGTTTCTCGTAGGCCCAAGCTTTTTCGGAGATCTAGTGGTGCAAGTGGCCTCGGGGTTCACGTGGGTACATTAACTGTGGAGCAGCTAACGAGGTGCATGAGCTCTGCTCTATGCTTGTGCGCCACGTGAGCGATCATTGGAGAAGCACGCGCCACACATTGCGGTAGCAGTTCTGCTGCGTTGTCGCCGTAAGAAACGAGGATCACATGGGCCGGCGGAATTGCGGGACGCATGTGGAAAGAGCGCAACAGGGGTTCTGCTAATCATCCGCGAAAGATAACAAAAAGGAGAGGAGAAGAGGAGCAGAACGGGAAAGGCAGGCCGTAGCACGTGCTCCGTAACTTGCGGCGGGAACCCACGCCCTAAAGGTTAGGAAAGGTGGATGAGGCGGGAAAAGGTTGGAAGACTTGTGTGAAGTGGTGTGACTTGTGTGAGGAGGTTCCCTTGTTATATGAGAGAAATTCCGAAGCGGAATCCTGAAAGTGTGTGAACCCCGAATAAACTGCTTCCAGTACGCAATTAGTAAACTGCGATGCCCTAAATAATACTAACCAAATCTTGTGAGTGCTTACAGAACAATCGAGAGGAGGACCTCTACGCATGGCTGACTAAAACCATATGTTATTTCAACAGATTGTTTTACTGAGGTGTCTCCACCCTTCCACAACATTCTTACGATGCACTACCCGAAACCACTATCTTCGCGTAGTAGAAAAAAAAAATAACGGTGCGCCACCATCATGTTGTGTGTGTACAAGGGACAGGGATGCTGCTGACTCGGGAACGCCCGGGCGGCCAGAAGAGGGTTCCGTTCCAACCAATAGGCAACCGTCGTGTCCCAGCCTTTTGCGGCCCCTTCAACACAATTCGCCACGATAAGACTGAAGGATCAGCAGCTGTTGTGTGATTGGTCTTTTTTCCATACTCGTACTTCAGCAAACCAATTGGTCATCACAGTTTGAAGTAAATGGCCCAATCAAAGGACAGAAAACGTGTCTTTTAGTTCGGGCAACAGGCAGAAGTCTTTTGAATGTGCATGTACTCGCTAATGCTGGCTGTGTATACACGAACTTCAACTAAACACAAAGTTATGTGTAAGGTACTCATATTTCAGGCTCTCTTCTATTTGTGTGAGAAATCATCCCCTTCCAGGATCTGACTCTTTATATGTCAGGCATCATGCCTGACGGGGAAACCTCTCTTTAGATATGCAACTACATTGCAAACTCCACCGTTATGTCCAACTTTAACAGTACTCCATTTACAACCCCTTTTGGTACTAATAAGTTTTGATGAGATGTTGAACACTCTTAATGTGGTTCACCACTATAATATAAAGCGCTACAAATAAGCATTTACAAACATCGGCACCCAATAAATCAAACTCATGGCTGATAATGTTGCTCTTTCTGTATGATTAGCAGCAAGCACCCGCCCCCTGCTACAAGGAGCCGATTAAACGAACACGCCCTTGGCGTGAACAGAATACATACCTAAGGCCCTGGCACAAGGGAGCATGGAAGCTCAACTTAGATTGTGACAGCTCCCTCTGTCGGCGCCATAGAGTTGCATGGGAGCAGCTTTGCTCTCTCAATGCACCATGTTGCTCAGCTCGAGAATGGTACCGGTAAGACGATGTGTCATTTTGTAGACCAGAAACCCATTACAACGGATGTCGCGCCTCTTTCGTAGCAGGGTTGGATGAGTGCTCCCAGTACTCCACGCCAGCAGCAGCGATCAGCGCAGCCAACGTGAAAACCTGCGCGTGCAACCTGCGAGGAACACGGAAGTCAAAACACGGCGAAACTTGATTGGGTAACGATTCAGCTGGCACTCGGTAGTGAGATACCGATGACGGACGGCTGTCACACTGACAACCGCTTCTGTACCGCAATAAGGATCAGCGCCAGTGACTCAAAACTTCAGAGCAACCCAAACACCTGCGAAGCGCATCAGGTTCCGTGACGAACCTCGCAATAGTTGCAGCTCGCAACCCGATTTACGGTAGCGTCGACGAGCTCAATGTCTCTCAGAGATTGGCAGCATCGCGCACGGATGAGATTCGATGCTCACCTTGCGTGGATGATTTTGACGCTCATTTTCTCCCCGGGTTTCCGCATGTTGTACAGCACTGATCCGGCGATGCCGCTGGCCCACAGTCCACCAACTGTGCGTAGCTTATTCTCCACCACCCACTTTCGCGCCTCCGCGATCGAGAAGGAACTCGACGGAGCGCTCTTCGCCTCCTCTGCCATGGCGGAATTTGGCGTTTTTTGGTTTCAGAGCTTTCGATGCGGTCTTGAAGACCCGATGAACTAGCAGCAGAACTCGTTTCCTGACTCGGTAACAAATTAAATGCTGCCTCGTGGAGCAAGCGGAAATCGTTCAGCTGTCCAGTCGAACAATGATTTCGCTTGATGGAGCGATGGAAAGGAGCTTCCTCTAACTAAGATCGATGGCGAGGTGGTCGAAGGTGATAATGACGGTGTGAGCGATTGCGATCAAGATGAGCAGTAACGGCGCAGGAAGCTAGTAGAGGAAGCTCGTGCCTTGGCGGAAGGCTCTGAAATGGAGTTTGAGTAGGGAGGGGAAGATCGAGGAGGAATGCCGACTGAATCAGCTTTTATGCTTGAAGCCACCCTGGTCTGAACTTGGAAGACAGAGCGGGTGGGAGGATGGTGATGTGGGGAAGAAGGGTAATGGAGGAAGGTTTTGGAATAAATGGTAGGTGAGTGAAGCCAGGAGATAGAGAGGAATCTGATGTGGTTTGGTACAGTTTGGTGTGTTGTAGTGCGTTGAAGTGCAGCAGGGGGGTGAGGTGGAGGGGACAAGGTGGGGTGAGGAGAGTGGGCTTCCACCACGACTTTTTGGGGCGGCTCGGCTTTCCCCGAAATGGCGACGCGATGATGGAAAATGTACAGCAAGGAAAATCACAACGCTTTTGATTGGTTCCGGCTTGGTGGCAGGTCGGTTTGTGAGAGAAAGCGTGTGGTTTGGATGGTGTGCTGACGTTCTCAGAAGTTCGCTGGACTTCGCAAATGTTTAGGCGAAACCTTTGCCAAAGCCCATCGCTCAAAACAGAAACTGCTCTCGAAGTTACCGAAGTCCAGGCTGACCACCCAACCAATGAACGGGCTGCAATTGCCAGCAGGTCAACTCCAGCATGGAATTGGCCAATAACAATCGCGAGAGGCTACCAGCACACAAGACATTTCTGGCGAAATTTCGCCTCCCCTGGCTGGCAAGGTGCGTTGCGACCCAGGTACACGCATCACAAAGTACACGCATAACAGGCAGGGAACATATGAAGCATATGCTACATAAAGTGCACAGCAATAACTAACGCTCTGCCTACATACTAATTCAACATTTAAGCTACCTCAGTTGCGGCAAGCAGGCTAGCTACGCTAAACAAACATTCATGGGTTGTACTATACGATTTTTACCCAGAATGTAGCAGGTGCAACTTTCTACCACGAGAAACCATCAAAAGAGGATGCAGGAGCAGCCGCAGCTTCACCAGCAGCAGGAGCCGGAGGATGCGCACTAGCAGCTGATGCCCCGGTCGGCATCAGGGATGCAAAAGGATCCATAGATGATCCTCCTGCTGCTCCTCCAGTAGCAGGCGCTAATCCATAATTCCCACCACCGGCTGCAGCACCGGGAGCAAAACCAGAGGCAGCAGCACCACCACCTCCACCTCCGAGGAATCCGAAATCGATAGAAGCAGACATCCCCCCACCACCAGCGGCAGGAGGCACTGGATTATGACCTCCCATACCTGCTCCTCGCACTGCTCCTCCTCCTCCTCCCCCTGCTCCTCCCCTTCCTGCTCCCGCTCCCCCCCACCCGAACCCAGCCCCAAAGAGATCAGCAGACACACTCACGCCCCCTCCAGGCGCGGCACCTCCGAACCCACCAGCCGGTCCGGCCAGACCAGGTGAGGTGGTTTGGCCGGGGAGAGGCGCGCCGAATGGGTCGGAGGGTTGAGGAGGAGTGGAGGGGGAGAAGGCGGAGGGTTGTGGGGAGAGATCTGGTCCATGGGCGAATGCTGGAGAAGGGGAGCATGCAGGTAAGTGGGGTCACAGTGATGGGGAACAGAAAGAGCATGGGCAGGGTGGGGCATGGGGGCGGGAACAGGGATGGTTGGAACAGAATGGTGCAGAATGTGATGAAGCTGGGCTGGTGGTAGCGAGGGCGCGTGGTGAATTGCTGCAAGGGGGTGGGGAGCAGCGGTTGCAGAAAAAACAGTCCTTCTGACAATGGAGACATGGAGACAGGCCCCTGATGCTGCATTGAAAAGTTGTCGATAGCAACTAACAAGCTGTCTTAATAACACGCACTTACCTGCAGCGTTCTGCTGCTGAGGGGACTGAAATGGGGCAGCAGCAGTGCCGGGAGTGGTGATATACCCTCCAGGGAGCGCAGAGGCCAATGGGTCCATAGAGAATGGCTGGAGGGGTGCAAGTGGAAGAGACGGGGAAGGGAAAAGAGGCGATGACATGGAAAGGAGAAGAGGCGATGGCGTGAAAGCGAAGCACAGGCATTGGAAACAAGCAGAGTGGGCCCGTGGGTGGGTGGATGGCAAGTGAATGGAGGAAACGGGATGGGAGGGCAATAAGTCACCTGAGAACCAGCAACAGGAGCTGCAACTTCCTCCTCCTCATCGTCATCATCAAAAGCAAAGGGATTGGTCGACTTGGCTGCTGCTGCTGCTGGCGCTGCTGCTTCGGTTGAAATTGCACCGCCACCATCACCAGTAGGAGCAGCAGCGGCAGCACCAAAACCAGAGGCACCGAGACCAGCAGCAGCACCACCAGGGGCACCGGGGAAAGGAGCAGGGGCGGTCGCTGTAGTGGAGAGGAATTGATCATAGGCGGACGGCATGGCTTGTCCTGTAGCGGGTCCTCCCATCTGGTAGGCCGGCATGTCCATGGCTTGGGGTGGCAGACCCAAAGCGGACATGGGAGGCTGCAAGGAGGGTAGCGGCAGCAGAGTGTAGGGAGCGGTATAGAGTGGTGTGGTGTGGTAAGAGGCAAAAAGGGGTAGAGAGGATTAAGGAGGAGGGTGCAGATTATATGTGCAGGGAAGTTGATGTTGAACTAAGGGTGCAGAACCCATCTCCACCCCTCCAAACCTGGCCTGCCCACAAGCCCATACCCTTTCCCAACCAACCCCACCCCATCCTCCCTTTTGAGTGCCCCAGCCCAGCCCATACCTGCCCGTATGCCCCATATGCCCCGTTTCTCACACGCTTATCCCCCACAGCCTTCCCACCTTCCCCTTCACCTTGCCCCAGCCCAGTCCATACCTGCCCGTATGCCCCATATGCAGATGCTGCAGCTGCCACTGTTCCTGGAGAGCCAAAAGCGAGTGAGCTTGTATCGGTGACAGCAGGGGTGGGGGCAGGAGGGGCGGCATAGCCTCCAAGATAGGGCAGGTCGTTTTTGACTGTAGGCGCTGGGAGGAGGTTGGTGAAAAAGTCCTGAGGGGAGCGGTGGGTGGGCGGGGAGGGGAGGGGGCACGGGGGGCAGGAGGGGCGGCATAGCGGCCAAGATAGGGCAGGTCGTTTTTAACTGTAGGCGGTGGGAGGAGGTTGGTGAAAAAGTCCTGATGGGTAGGGGCAATAAGAGGAGGGGGCAAGGGGGGCAGGGGAGGAGAGGGGGCAAGGGGGGCAGGGGAGGGGAGGGGGCAAGGGGGCAGGGAAGAAGAGAGGAGGTGGGTGGGGAAAGGGGGGGCGTGGGTTGGTTAACGTGTGTGAAGAACTACCGAGGATGGGAACGTTGGTTCTGATTTCAATTGCTGGAAGGAGGTGGAGCGGAAATGTGGAGGAGCGAGTGGGAGGTTAAAGGGGCAAGGTGGAGAGGTGAGGTGGGAGAGTGGGGTTGTGGGCAGAAGGGGTATGGTGAGGGGAGAGAAGACATTACTAACGTAAAAAAGACTGGTCCTGACTTGAGGGAGGTGGTAAAAAAATTCGGAAGGAGGAGGAGAGATGAGACAGCGAATGCAAGAATTGAAGAGGGAGCAAGGGCGGAAGGAGGTGGGGGAAGGGATTGGGCGCGAGATGAGGTAGGAGGCAGGGAAGGGCAATAGGTAGGTGTATGAGAGAGTAAATAGGGAGGAGGCATGAGCGGCGAGCAGGGGTGAGTGCGTTGAGTACCCCTAGCTATGCGTTTGAGTACCTCTAGCTATGCGTTTGAGTACCTCTAGCTATGCGTTTGAGTACCTCTAGCTATGCGTTTGAGTACCTCTAGCTATGCGTTTGAGTACCTCTAGCTATGCGTTTGAGTACCTCTAGCTATGCGTTTGAGTACCTCTAGCTATGCGTTTGAGTACCTCTAGCTATGCGTTTGAGTACCTCTAGCTATGCGTTTGAGTACCTCTAGCTATGCGTTTGAGTACCTCTAGCTATGCGTTTGAGTACCTCTAGCTATGCGTTTGAGTACCTCTAGCTATGCGTTTGAGTACCTCTAGCTATGCGTTTGAGTACCTCTAGCTATGCGTTTGAGTACCTCTAGCTATGCGTTTGAGTACCTCTAGCTATGCGTTTGAGTACCTCTAGCTATGCGTTTGAGTACCTCTAGCTATGCGTTTGAGTACCTCTAGCTATGCGTTTGAGTACCTCTAGCTATGCGTTTGAGTACCTCTAGCTATGCGTTTGAGTACCTCTAGCTATGCGTTTGAGTACCTCTAGCTATGCGTTTGAGTACCTCTAGCTATGCGTTTGAGTACCTCTAGCTATGCGTTTGAGTACCTCTAGCTATGCGTTTGAGTACCTCTAGCTATGCGTTTGAGTACCTCTAGCTATGCGTTTGAGTACCTCTAGCTATGCGTTTGAGTACCTCTAGCTATGCGTTTGAGTACCTCTAGCTATGCGTTTGAGTACCTCTAGCTATGCGTTTGAGTACCTCGGGAATGGCTGCTCGTGCTGCAGGTGCCTTCTGAGCCGCTGTTGGTGCTGCTGCCGAGGCAGCTGCCCCTCCTGCTGCTCCCCCTCCTGCTGCTGCTGTTCCTGCTCCTCCTGCTGCTGATGGTCCTGAAGCAGCAGAGGCAGGAGCCTCTGTTATCCCTGGCTGCTGCTGTTGCTGCTGCTGGAGTGGTGGCTGTGCTGTCTCGTCACCAAAGGCGCTCCAAGTCTGGTTGGGCAAGGAAAATGGCATGAGAATTCTCGTTTTCATATGACTCAATCAGAATGAGAGAAAATACAGGGCTGCTGAGGAAAAAGGAAAGCAGAGGAAACGAAGAAGAAGAAAAAGAAGAAGAAAAAATAACTGAAGCACGCATACCATCTCAGCAGATGGGGCTGTTGTAGCAGCAGCAGCAGGTGATTCCTCAACGCCACCTGCTGCTCCTTGCGCAGAAGAGGCTTCAGGTGAAACGCCAGGTGAAGCATCAGCAGCAGGCGTGTTTCCTGCACTGGCAGCAGAAGGAGTAGCGTCAGTGGCTGCAGCGGGAGCAGCATCGAATGCAGCCCACGAGGCAAAGCCCCCTCCGTCTCCTGCTGCTTCTGATGCAGGAGCATCCGCTGCTGCTGCTGGCGGTGGTGCTTGTGCTTGTGTTGGCGCTGCCTCTGCCACTGTAGCACCCACAGCTACAGCAGCCTCTTCCCCAAAGAATCCGCCTGCTTGCACGGGCTGCTGTGCATGTGCCTGTTCCAACACCCCAGTAGCAGCAGCTGGTGCAGCAGCAGCAGCGGCTGCAGGCACAGCAGCACCACCAGCAGCAGCAGCAGCAGCAGCACCAGCACCAGCACCGGCATCAGCAGGCAGGAAGCCAGAGCCCCAGCCCATAGCAGCAGCACCCTGGGCTTGCTGCTGATCCGGAACCAACCCCACACCAGCGTTCTGCACCGCACCAAACTCCACACCACCAGGCTGACCGCCATACCCCTGCCCGGCAAACCCCTGCCCGTCAAACGCCTGCCCTGCAAACGACTGCCCTCCAGCTGCCCCAGGCTGCCCCCCACCAAACGCCTGGCCTCCGACTGGCAATGGCCCGAACTGCTGGGCTGGCAGCGGCTCTCCCCCAAAGGCCTGATTCCCAAACAGCTGAGGCCCACCAGGGAACTGAGCCCCGAACGGAAGCCCGGCAGCAGCACCGCCCATACCTGCAGGTTCCAAACCTCCCATACCCGCAGCGCCCATACCTGCAGGGTCCAAACCTCCCATACCCGCAGCGCCCATACCTGCAGGACCCAGACCTGAGGTTGGATCGGGGGCAGCAGGGGCAGGCGCGAGCAGATCTGCCAGCCCAAAGGGGTCTGCTGCGGGTGCTGCTGGTGCAGCAGCAGATGCGCCGGCAGTGTGTGGTGCAGGAGTGGGATCGTCAAAGGAGAAGTCTATGAGGCTGGCCGTGGCAACGGCGGCAGTGGTGGAGTGGTTGAGCTTGCTCTCGGGCGTTGGCGGGTGGGCTTCAGCTGCCTTGCGAGATGCCGCCTGGTGGTGAGGAGGGAGAGGGGTAGGGGTAGGGGCAGAGCAGGGGCAGGCATGGGGTCGTCAAAGGAGAAGTCTATGAGGCTGGCAGCAGCAACGGCGGCAGTGGTGGAGGGGTTGAGCTTGCTCTCGGGCGTTGGCGGGTGGGCGTCTGCCGCCTTGCGCGATGCCGCCTGGTGGTGAGGAGCAGGGGCACGGGCACAGGCAGGGAGAGGGGTAGGGGCAGGGCAGGGGCACGGGCACGGGCAGGGAGAGGGGTAGGGGCAGGGCAGGGGCACGGGCACGGGCAGGGAGAGGGGTAGGGGCAGGGCACGGGCACGGGCACGGGCAGGGAGAGGGGTAGGGGCAGGGCAGGGGCACGGGCACGGGCAGGGAGAGGGGAGGGGCAGGGCAGGGGCAGGGGTGGGGTCGTCAAAAGAGAAGTCTATGAGACTGGCCGTGGCAACGGCGGCACTGGAGGGGCCGGCAGTGGAGGGGTTGAGCTTGCTCTCGGGCGTTGGCGGGTGGGCACCTGCGGCCTTGCGAGATGCCGCCTGGTGGTGAGGACAGGGGCAGGGAGAGGAGTAGGCGCAAGGGCAGGGGCAGGAATATGGACTCTGAAGTGTATGCGTGACTGTGTGGGCGTGGGTGCGTGTGAGCAGAACAGGAAGGGTGAGGGAAAAGACCACTCAGGCAACTCACAGAGGAAGCAATGGACCCAGGGCTTCCAGGCGCTCCTCCCTGTGATTTGAGTAAATATTCTAAACCTCTCAAAAACTCACAGAGGAAGCAATGGAACCCGGGCTTCCGGGCGCTCCTCCCTGCTCCTCTCCCCGCCCCCCATGGCCCCCATTCACGCCATTCCCAGCCGCCCCCTCCTCCCCTTCCGCATACACCTTCAGCTCCACATCTCGCCCCAGCACCTGACTCACAGGCACACTCACAGCCTGCACGCCCTGCCCCCCTCCTCCTCCCCCCCTCTGCTTCCTCCCCCTCCCCCGCTACCCCCGCTGGTTCTAGACTGCCCGCCTGCACTGCCGCTACTACTCCCGTTTTTCCTGATGCCATGCCCATGCCTCTCCCTCTCCCTCTCCCTCTCCCTCTCCCTCTCCCTGTCTCTCTCTCTGTCGCTGCCTCTGCTGCCTCTATCACTGTTATTGGAACCAGAAGGGGACGAAGATCTTCCCCCTTGGCCGTCCCTCCGATGCTCTCCCTTCAACGAGTCTTCCCGTCTCTCCCTACTGCCCCCGCCGCTGCTGCTATGCCTGCTGCCTGCCGCTCCTCCACTCCCGCTACCGCCACCACCACCACTGCCACCGCCGCCACTGTTGCTGCTGCTGCTGCTGCCACGGGATTTAAACCCCAGAAACGAGGACAACCCGCCCTTGTGCTTCCGCTTCTCCTCCTGCGGCTGCTGCTGCTGCTGCTGCGGCTGCCTATCACTCCCATACCCCGTGCCTCTGCCCGGACCTCTGCTGGCCCCACTAGCACCACCATACCCATCAGCAGAAGCCCGCATAGCTCTCGAGTCAGAAGATAAACGGGTGTGATCGTTGTGCTGGGACGAGGGGGCGAGCTGCGGGGAGGACGCGGAGGCTGGGGGAAGGTCGGGGGACGGGGAGGGGGAAGGGGACTGCGCGCGCGCGGGTGGCGCAGCAGCAGCGTTCGGGTCTCTGCTGGCCACGTAGCGCCTCTCCACGTAGACTGAACGCACGAACTCCCTTAACCGATTTGGGTCGCTGAGGGAAGGAAAAGGGTAGCAGCGGGGAGATGTGGAAGGGTTAGATTCTAGAGGGAGGAAAAAGCAGACAAGAGCAGCAAAGAGCAGCAAGGAGGAAGAGTAAGGGGATGGGAAGGGCAATAGGCGGACTCACTTGGGATCTGGCGGCTCCACCCTGCTGGCATTTGCGAGAAAGAACTCCCGCGCTTTCTGATCACACGCACATATTTGAAGGCACGCAGGCGACACACGGAGGCACGCAGACGACACACGGAGGCACGCAGGCGACACACGGAGGCACGCAGACGACACACGGAGGCACGCAGGCGACACACGGAGGCACGCAGGCGACACACGGAGGCACGCAGGGGACACACGGAGGCACGCGGGCGACACACGGAGGCACGCAGACGACATGAGGCAGACACACACAGCACAACGAGAGGGACGGGACGAATTGGATTCGATATCGTCGATGTGTCTGGCCTGATAATGAAAATGAACTTGAGGCAATGGATTTTGCTGAAATTGGTTACTCGCCTCGCGGAGGCATCTGGTTACCACATATCCGTGTAACAGCTCGGACAGTAGACCCTCACCTGATTACCGCCTTGCTGCAGAGCCGCCACCTCCTCAGGAGTGAACTTGGCCATGGACACGGACTTGAGGCGATGCGTGTACTCGCGGCTGGAAACAGGGAACAGGGCGGGAAGGAGGAAGGGGGTAACGCAGCTTGTTTAGTGACAAGCCGGTCTGTTCTACCAGAAAAAGTGAGTCAGGACATAGAACCGCAATGTGCTTGCACGCGCGAAAATGGTGAAGGCGGGAAAGGGGAAGGAGGGAAGGGGAAGGCGGGAAGGGAAAGGATGGAACGACGCACTGCGTGGAGTGTGCTACTGTAAGCAGGTGACTTTTGCGTTGATTCCAAGATCACCCGCTCGCACGAGAGGAAAGAGTGAAGGCGGGAAAGGAGGGGTGTCTGGAGTGATGATCAATCACGAGAGGTGACAGTTAGAGAAGAAGTGGACGGGAGACTCACTGGATTCCACTGCACGCGACGCAGACGAACGTTGCGAAATTCGTGCACACATATTGAGGGCCCTGCGATAATCAGGATAACACATAGATGATCGTAGTATGATGGAGCGATGCAGCAGTAAATATCAAGATCTAAATGGTCGTGTCGCATTTGCTGGATCGAAACCTAGAACGATGTGTGTGATATGTGATTGCAAAGCCAGCAACGGATTAACGCTTAACGCGGAGAAACGCAGACTCGAAGATATTACATTCTAAACGACAGCGCATACCCCGTAGCACCCCGTAGCATCAAGAAAAGAGCTGGTGCAACTCATCGCGTCTAGCTTATCGTAATGCCAACAAGATAACCAATTTCAAACAACCTGGTACTGATAAAGCAAACGCTTTTCGCTGCAAGGAACAGATCTACACCAATTACCGGCTCGTTAAGACTCCTCAAGAGGTAGCTGGCGATGCTACTAATCTAGTGGTAAACGCATTTTTACCGGATTGTTGCAGTTTATGCACTTTTTGTTTTCGGGCAGCTTCATCAACCCGCGGATAATCTTCTCGTGCTTCTCATCGTCCTTCTTGCTCATCTTGCAGGCGGAGAGCTGGAAGTAGTCTGAAGTATCTATAACCTCGAATGCAGGGTCTTAATTACTCCAGACGGAGATTAATCTGCACTATATATTCAAGGTCTGGAAGGAGCGCTCGCGGAGAGGAGGGAAAAAGCGCATCGATTTCCTGAGCGCGGAATCGATACAAACACGGAGCTTATGACTGCAAAAGAGCAAAGGCCGTCGAAGTCACGGGCAGGACAAGGCGTGCCTCAAAAGGGAATCCGTGCCCTGTGGTGCTGACGACATGGCCGAATACTGAAGGAAACTGCGTTAGGGACTGACGGAAGTATGAACTTGGAAATGGAATGGACGGTGCGGGGTTCTGTTCTGTATTCTGCGGTTCCCAAGGTTCTCGCTCTTCTGGAGTTTCGGTGGTGCTGTTCCCGAGGTTTGGTGGGCTTTCGGCGCGAAGCGAAGGCGGGAAACCAGGTGACCATATCGAAATGGAGCACGAATTTTGTTCAGAGATGCAGAACGATGCGATTGGTGCATAGAGAGTGCCCTTAGAGGAATTCAATGACAGATCTGCCCTTACGGAGGATGCCGGAAGTCAAAACCCGACCCAAGGTTCAAGTTTCGTGACAACCGCTCCCCCTCTCGAAACCCCGATATCAAACCCGGTGTTGGAATTTGACTCCTTTTCCGCAGCAGCCCCTCGACATTGGAGACCAGCTTTTTCACCGAACACGCCCCTGACCTGACTCTCAAGCCCTCCTCGGGCCTCGGAACAGGGAACACAAGTTTCCTTCCCAGCGTGTTTCTCAATCAGAAATCCTGTGGTTCTCCGCGTTGCTCGCTTCGTGCGCAGGGATCCATCTAGCGACGGACGGTATCGAACCCTAAGTTGATACATTCGTTGTCGCCCGGGAAGCGACGGGCGGGATCGAGTGCGATGAAGGAGGGAATCCACCCCGCGCTGCAGTGGCTCAGCCTCGTCACGCCGCAGGGCCGCCTCGTGCGCGTGCTGTCCGCGCAGGTGTTCAAATCCGACCGTCCGTTCTACATCCGCGACCCGGGCAAGAAGGCGGAGACGGAGGGCCAGATCGCCAAGTTCAACAAGCGGTACAACATCCAGGCCAAGGACGCGAAAGAAGCGAAAGAGGCGACGCAGGCGAAGGAGTAGAGCTGGCGCAGCTACGCAGGTACATCGGCCTAGATTTCCGAGCGAAGATTTAGGGTCAGATTGCGAAGTTCGACGTGCGTTGTAACATCGCGACGAAGGCAGGCGAAGTAGGCTTCATTTCGCAGATTTCTAGAAACCTCAATATTACTCCTTTCAGGATTTGACTAACTCTTTTCCATTTCTCTCCCGCTTGTCTTTACGGCAACTCTTTTCCAGCCGGCAGGTGGATGGCAGCCGCCACGTCAGCATGCGGCGGAATGACGTCAGCGCGTGGCGGGCCGCCAACGAATTCACCAGCCGCAGCTGCGAGGGGGCGGATGGCGCAGGGAGAGGGGGGAAGCGGGAGGGCGGGGATGGCGCGGGGAGAGGGGGGAAGCATGACTCGGGGGAAGATTCTTACAGGGGTGATGCGTGGTGCAATGGGATTGGGATTGGTGATGAAGAGGGAGATGAAGATCGCATGGGTGGTAGGGCACTAGAGGGAGGTAGGGATGGGGAGTATTCATACGAGATCGATTGGGTTTCTGATAAGGCCAGAGAGATTAGGTTGTCAGACTCGCCGGGAGATTCAGCGAGCACAGGGAATTGTGTTAGAGACGGTGTAGAGGCAAGATGCAGTGTAGCGAGCCATGCTATAGTGAGGACGAGGGAGGGGGTTACAGCAGACAGTGCAGCAAGTAGTTCGCCAGAGACTAGGGTTAGGGTAACTGGGTTACATCATTCTCACGATCGTTCACCAACAGGGATGTATGAGCCATCTCAAGAAGGGCCGCGAGGGAGTAGGTCACAGGAGCATGCTCTTTTCCAACAGGGGGGGTACTCTGCCCTGCCCTCACAACCACCGCCACATTCCTATAACGAGACGGCCTTTGAGGCGCCTCAAGAGCCGCAGGGGGGGTACTCTGCCATGCCCTCACAACCACCGCCATATTCTCACACGGAGACGGCCGTCGAGGCGCCTCAAGAGCCACAGGAATGTGTGTGGCGGCACCAGGGAGGGTACTCTGCCCTGCCCTCCCAGTCTTATGGGGAGACGGACTTTGAGGCGCCTCAACAGCGGCGGGAGCAGGCTTCAGTGGGGTTGAGTTTTGACAATGTGGAGAGTGCTGATTGCAGTGCTCCAATGGCAGCGCGCCACGTGGCGGAGCTGTCCCCGTCCCTGCACAGGCACCCCGACGGATGGGACGCGGCGCTGATGCGAATGCTAGAGGCAGATCCCCTAGGCGTGCATGGTGGAGGGGTGGATGGGGCTTGGGTGGATGGTACACGGGTGAATGGAGCAGGGATGCTTGGGGCATTGCCCCCGGACACCACTCCTCCAGAGCTTCTCTCATGTGCATCTACCTCATGTCTCCCCCATCTCCGCTCCTTCCCCCCCACACCCGCTTCCACCCACCCATCCCATCCCGCCCCTCCCTTGACTCCTCCCCCTTTGGTTCCCGCTCCCTCCCTCGCCACCACCACTGCGCCAGCGCCAGCGCCAGCGCCAGCGCCCGCGCCAGCGCCCCTAAGCCCGCATCTGCGCTGCTGCCTCGCTGCCTCATGCCCATCCCACACGCCCTCTCACTCCGCCCCTTCTCATTCTGTTCGCTCTCGTTCTGTCCCTCCGGCTGCACCTCCCTTCCATGCGTCACACCACGCCTGTCAGTGCAGCAACATGCACCGCCCATGTCCACATCCCTGCCAGTCCCACGCCCTTCAGTCCCATACCTGTCATTCCCATACCCTTCAACCCCACACCTTGCAACCCCATTGTCAACCCCATTCCTGTCAATCCCATGCCCACCAATGCCATACCTATCAATCCCATACCTGTCTTGCCCATTCCTGTGTTGAGACATCTCAACAGTCTTATCAGGGCAACCAGCATAGTGTGAGCCCATGCCACTCACTTCCTTTTCCAGACTCTCTTCGCCCTTGCCCTAAATCCCTTTGCCCTATCCCTGAATCCTTTCGCCCTTGCCCTGGTTCCCCTCGCCCCACTCCTGAGCTGCCTCAAAGGCCTGGGTCCCCTCGTCCCACCCACAAGCCGTCCCCTGCCCATTATCCTACTCCCACTCACGCCTCCTCTTCTCGAATCTCCTCCTCGTCCTCCTCCTGTCCTCGCCCTCCCATCTCGTCAGCCCTCCCGCCCGCCTCCTCTCCTGCTGCATCCTCTGCGCCAGGCTCGCAGCAGCCTTCCTCTCGTTACAGCCACACCAGCACTGCCGCTGACAGCCATAGACATGCCAATCATCGACATGACGACTTGCATCGCTGTTGCCAGCATTGCACTCACTGCACATGCTGTCAGCACCAGCAGCACCAGCAGCGCCAGCAGCACCAGCAGCAGCAGCAGCACCAACACCACCAGCAGCAGCAGCAAGGGTTGTGTCACGTGCCCTCCTCCTCGTCCTGCTCTTTTTCACTTTCACTCCCCAGAATCACCTATCGTGCTATCACCCCAGGAGACATGGCAGATCTCAAGGCACTCCATGAAGCCACCTTCCCCATCGCGTAAGACCTCTGCACCCACTCACGGGGCATTTCAACATAATGCTCTCATCTCAGGGCATTTCGCAGTGTCTACAAATCGTTCCCATTTGCAAGAGGCTCCATTCCCTTCCCTATCCTCCCCTCCTCTCCTCCCCTGTGCCACCCCATCTCCCCCACCCCCTCCCTGCCCATCAGGTACGAGTCGAAGTTCTATTCCAACGTGGTGCATCACAGGGGCATCATCACGTGACTTCACAGCTGACTCAAGCTCGCCTCTCCCCATGCTCTGCTTTCCCTGTACTTTCCTCTCCTGCCCTCTTCCGTCCATCAGGTACGAGTCTGAGTTCTATTCCAACGTGGTGCATCACAGGGGCATCATCTCATGGGGTGCAGTGGACCCGTGCAAGCCGGACCGGCTTGTTGGCTTCATCACTGCGCGCTTGGTCCCACCTGCAGAGGCGCAGGTGTGTGCAGCATGCTCACGATGCTATGCTCACGATGCTCTGCTCACGATGCTATGCTCACAATGCTCACGATGCTCTGCTCACGATGCTATGCTCACGATGCTCTGCTCACAATGCTCTGCTCACGATGCTATGGTCACGATGTTATGGTCACGATGCTCTGGTCACGATGCTATGGTCACGATGCTATGGTCACGATTTTATGGTCACGATGCTATGGTCACGATGATCTGGTCGCGATGCTATGCTCACGATGCTCTGGTCACGATGCTATGGTCACGATGCTATGCTCACGATGCTATGCTCACGATGCTCTGCTCACGATGCTATGCTCACGATGCTATGCTCACGATGCTATGCTCACGATGCTATGCTCACGATGCTTTGCTCACGATGCTATGGTCACGATGCTATGGTCACGATGCTATGGTCACGATGCTATGGTCACGATGCTATGCTCACAATGCTATGCTCACGATGCTTTGCTCACGATGCTATGGTCACGATGCTATGGTCACGATGCTATGGTCACGATGCTATGCTCACGATGCTCTGCTCACGATGCTATGCTCACGATGCTATGCTCACGATGCTATGCTCACGATGCTATGGTCACGATGCTATGGTCACGATGCTATGGTCACGATGCTATGCTCACGATGCTATGCTCACGATGCTATGCTCACGATGCTATGGTCACGATGCTATGGTCACGATGCTATGGTCACGATGTTATGGTCACGATGCTCTGGTCACGATGCTATGGTCACGATGCTATGGTCACGATGCTCTGCTCACGATGCTATGCTCACGATGCTATGCTCACGATGCTATGCTCACGATGCTATGCTCACGATGCTATGCTCACGATGCTATGCTCACGATGCTATGCTCACGATGCTATGCTCACGATGCTATGGTCACGATGCTATGGTCACGATGCTATGGTCACGATGCTATGCTCACGATGTGCTGGTCACGATGCTATGGTCACGATGCTATGGTCACGATGCTATGGTCACGATGCTATGGTCACGATGCTCTGGTCACGATGCTCTGGTCACGATGCTATGGTCACGATGCTCTGGTCACGATGCTATGGTCACGATGCTATGGTCACGATGCTATGGTCACGATGCTATGGTCACGATGCTATGGTCACGATGCTCTGGTCACGATGCTCTGGTCACGATGCTCTGGTCACGATGCTATGGTCACGATGCTATGGTCACGATGCTATGGTCACGATGCTATGGTCACGATGCTATGGTCACGATGCTATGGTCACGATGCTATGGTCACGATGCTCTGGTCACGATGCTCTGGTCACGATGCTCTGGTCACGATGCTCTGGTCACGATGCTCTGGTCACGATGCTATGGTCACGATGCTATGGTCACGATGCTATGGTCACGATGCTATGGTCACGATGCTATGCTCACGATGCTATGCTCACGATGCTATGCTCACGATGCTATGCTCACGATGTGCTGGTCACGATGCTATGGTCACGATGCTATGGTCACGATGCTATGGTCACGATGCTATGCTCACGATGCTATGCTCACGATGCTATGCTCACGATGCTATGCTCACGATGCTATGCTCACGATGCTATGCTCACGATGCTACGGTCACGATGCTACGGTCACGATGCTATGCTCACGATGCTATGCTCACGATGCTATGCTCACGATGCTATGGTCACGATGCTATGGTCACGATGCTATGGTCACGATGCTATGGTCACGATGCTATGGTCACGATGCTATGGTCACGATGCTATGGTCACGATGCTCTGCTCACGATGCTATGCTCACGATGCTCTGGTCACGATGCTATGGTCACGATGCTCTGGTCACGATGCTATGGTCACGATGCTATGGTCACGATGCTATGGTCACGATGCTATGGTCACGATGCTATGCTCATGATGCTCTGGTCACGATGCTCACGATGCTCACGATGCTCACGATGCTCCCCCCTTCTCCCCGCCACACCCCATCGCCTACTCTCCTCTATATCCTCACACTCTTTGTACATGCCTTCACCTCCCCCGTGCTTCTCGTCTCCCCCATATTTGTTTCATTCCCCTGACCACCATCACCCTCGCAGGGGGCGGACGTGCTGCCTCTGGTTCTTCCATCGCCCCGCCACACCCCATCGCCCTCTCTCCTCTACATCCTCACGCTCGGCGTTGCAAAGCCCTACCGCAAGGCTGGCGTGGGTAAGCAAGCATAGTCTTTCACTTTCACAGTCTTGCTTCATGTGGCGTCTCAAGAATCCAATCCACGCAAGTCCCCCACGCCTCTACATCCTGCCAGCCTCTACATCCTCACGCGTTGCAAAGCCCTACCGCAAGGCTGGCGTGGGTAAGCTGGTTCCTTAGTCTCTAGAGTGGGCATCTGCTCCCCTGTGATGCAGTCGCCCCACTCTGATGGGGGTGATGCACTCGCCCCACTCTGATGGGGGTGATGCACTCGCCCCACTCTGATGGGGGTGATGCACTCGCCCCACTCTGATGGGGGTGATGCACTCGCCCCACTCTGATGGGGGTGATGCACTCGCCCCACTCTGATGGGGGTGATGCACTCGCCCCACTCTGATGGGGGTGATGCACTCGCCCCACTCTGATGGGGGTGATGCACTCGCCCCACTCTGATGGGGGTGATGCACTCGCCCCACTCTGATGGGGGTGATGCACTCGCCCCACTCTGATGGGGGTGATGCACTCGCCCCACTCTGATGGGGGTGATGCACTCGCCCCACTCTGATGGGGGTGATGCACTCGCCCCACTCTGATGGGGGTGATGCACTCGCCCCACTCTGATGGGGGTGATGCACTCGCCCCACTCTGATGGGGGTGATGCACTCGCCCCACTCTGATGGGGGTGATGCACTCGCCCCACTCTGATGGGGGTGATGCACTCGCCCCACTCTGATGGGGGTGATGCACTCGCCCCACTCTGATGGGGGTGATGCACTCGCCCCACTCTGATGGGGGTGATGCACTCGCCCCACTCTGATGGGGGTGATGCACTCGCCCCACTCTGATGGGGGTGATGCACTCGCCCCACTCTGATGGGGGTGATGCACTCGCCCCACTCTGATGGGGGTGATGCACTCGCCCCACTCTGATGGGGGTGATGCACTCGCCCCACTCTGATGGGGGTGATGCACTCGCCCCACTCTGATGGGGGTGATGCACTCGCCCCACTCTGATGGGGGTGATGCACTCGCCCCACTCTGATGGGGGTGATGCACTCGCCCCACTCTGATGGGGGTGATGCACTCGCCCCACTCTGATGGGGGTGATGCACTCGCCCCACTCTGATGGGGGTGATGCACTCGCCCCACTCTGATGGGGGTGATGCACTCGCCCCACTCTGATGGGGGTGATGCACTCGCCCCACTCTGATGGGGGTGATGCACTCGCCCCACTCTGATGGCCGTCTATCTTCAGATACCTCTTCCACACTTCATGGTGGCTTACTTTTGAGTCGACTCAAAAATAAATTCAACTCTCCCACACTTTATGGTGGCTTACTGTGCTCCTCCTATCTCCTCTTGTTGCTCCTCCTATCTCCTCGTGTTGCACCTCTTATCTCCTACCCTCCCACACTTCCTCTCTCCCCTCCTGCTACCTCAACAGCTTTTGTCACCCCCCCACTCCCCTCCGACCTTCTGCCGTTTTTCTCCCTGCCCCCACAGCATCCCATCTGGTGCATCTGCTGCTATCCCATGCCGCCTCCCTCCCCCACTGTGCGGCCGTCTACCTGCACGTGGTTGCATACAACGCACCAGCCATCCGCTTCTACCGCTCGCTGTGCTTCTGCTACCGCCGCCGCCTCTCCCGCTTCTATTATCTCGAGGGGGGCGAGTACGACGCTCTGCTCTTTGCACGTTACGTCAACGGCTGGTTACCACCCGACTCCAGGTGCGTCTCCCTGGGGTGTGCTTCTGCTACCCCCGCTGCCTCACGCGCTTCTACTACCTCGAAGGGGGCGAGTATGCCGCACTACTCTTTGCGCGTTACATCAACGGCTGGTTACCGCCTGACTCCAGGTGCGGCTCTCTGGATTGTGTTGGCTGGTTGCGGTGATTGTTTGTGGGGGCGTGGTGCTGTTGTCCCCGTTTTTTGTTATGATGCTCGTTTGGAAAGATGCATGATTTGTGCTTATATGCGCTTGCGCACCCGTTTTCCACGTGCACGCAAACACACCCACCTGCCCGCCTGCAACACGTTTTCTCCCACTCGCAGGCACGCATTCGTAACACCTGATGGTTCCTCGCACATTTTTCTCCCGTGCCATGGATGGTTAATAAATCTGCCTGGTTCTCCACTTCTCGTTTCACTTCTTTGCCTTCCCACTCCGTTACTCCGTTTTCAACTCTCAGGTCCAATTTGCAAGGGCCGACTCTCCAGCTACTGCAGCCCGCACTCACATCAGCTTCTACTGCAGTGTCTGCTGCCATGTCCCTAGTGTGCGTTCGCCCACCCGCGTCTCTTCTCCGGGCTTTTATGCATTCTGCATGGGTTTGCAAGTGTTTGGAGCTTTTCAGATCAACTTTCTTTGCTAGAGACGCATCTAGGCTTGCTTAGAATGGATTGTAGATTGAACCAACTGAATGTTCAAATTTCACAGTTTTTATTCATGACTTTCGCGTATTTAGTACAGTAAAGCGGGGACGCTTCGTATGCGGATTCATTGTGGTCCATGTGGTTTAGTCAAAGTCAAGGTTTATGCCAGCAGGACGACGCACGGCCAATCGGGATTGCGGCCGCCAAAATGCATGCTGCTGTGTGAATGGTCTGGCTCCTCCCGAACCAGCCACGCTGGCCCGATCTGTTCGAGTCAACGATCTGTGGAGGAGTCCCCGCGGGCAACCCTGCACTGCTGACAAGGCAAGGCTCCTGCCAGCAAGGCCGACATTCACGAGCAGCGGCGACGCGATTCGTCGTGGATCTTCGGAAAGACACATCGCAAATTTTTGCGCAACCAAGATTGCCCTTCATCCTCTGCCACTCCAAGTGGCCCACGCCGAGCATAAAAGGTGTCGCCATTTCTTCATTTTCTCATCCTCAACTTCCATCTTACCCGCAATCACCCTCTTCCTTTCTTTCCAGAGTCTCATTTCCTTACTACTACTTCAGGATTTCGGTGTGCAACAAGGAATTTAGTGCACGCGTTCCTGCCCCTAGACAACCGCGATGGCCAACCGTTCATTTTCCCTGCAGATTTCCATCCCCGCCGTGCTGGCTCTGCTGCTTGTGGCGATGCTCGCCCAGCTGCCCACAGCCACGCGCGCCATGCCCGTGAGTGACTTAATATCCGCCCTGAAGTCAAAGGACGTTCAGGCCGACCTCATGCAGCGTCTGTTCGCGCTGGACGGCACCAAAGACATCTCGGGAGTGACCATTCTCGTCCCGCGGTCTGACGAAATTCCCGAGGCGGCGACCTACGCGAGGCATGACAACGCCACGCGCAAGTACAACCAGGCCATCGCAGACGCGCTCACGATCTTGAACGAAGCCGACAGCTCAGCAGAGCGCTGGACTGCTGTTTCACAAAACTTCTCCTCTGCTGCCAAGGGAGCGTTGTCGGAAATCTGGAAGTTTCAGATTGTGAAGCAATACATCCCACCGTCCATTGCGACGCAAAAGGTGAGATTTTGAAATTGAAGTGAACGATTAGCATTCTTGGACCGCAGTGGACTGCACTGGACCGAAATTGTACCGTCGCTGCATTTTTAACGCATCCGGAATTTCCAGGATGTAAAAAACTACATTCCTCTCAGCGATGCAAAGGTTTTGTTTCGCCGTTGCAGAATCATAACTTCCTACAATCCGTCCTCCTGTCTCCATCCTCACCCTCTATCCCCCTCTATCATCCCCCTCTATTCTACTACTGACAGTACTCATCCGGTGGCCCATGGGAGCTTCCCACAATGGAGGGACAGACTCTCTGGATGGCGTTCTCTCCCTACGGCGCAGGGGCATGGAACATATCAGGCTCGTCTCCCCAGCAGCACGCCAGCTCCTCGCTGCCTAAAATCAACGGCTACGTGCAAACCGATGGAACTCCGTTTGCATACACGGTGGAGGATTCTGGAGACATGGTTTATGATTTTCCGGACAGCCAGGTCGTGGTGTATAAGAGCCACGCGCTGCTTTTCCCTTATAACATGGAGGCTCTTAGCGCGTATGCAGGTACGCACATGCGGAGACGCACGCACATCACACAGCAACACCCACCCACACATGCGTGCGCACGCATGCACGCAGTCGCACACGCACTCACGCGCACGCGCACGCGCACGCATGCATGGTGTCTTTGAGTGGTTCAGCCAAGCCAAACTTGGTTCTCACATGTCACACCGCTTGATCATTCCACTCGATGCCCTCGTCTCTCACTCTTTGATTCTGCCATTCCTCTGCAGGAGCCAATGCGTCTATCTTCCGCCTGCTTGCCTCAATTGGCCTCGCGCTGACTGCTCTCCTCCTGCTGTAACCGCAATCCTGTCGTTCGTTGACAAACTGGGGGGACTCGGTCAGAGCCCAGCCTTCTACCATTATCATGCCTCATGTTAAACATGTGTGTGGCTACGGTATGGTACTTCGCATTGGGTTTCTTGGGTAGGGAGATGTGAGAATCAATGCCATGGAGTAGACGATGCATTGCATTGTCGGTAGGTAGATACATGACTAGTACCGGTACTGTATGTTGCCCTTTCTACTAATCAATCCTTTTCTCTTCTCATATGCTGTATATGGTAGCCTGGTAGCCTGATTTTCCCTTTCCACTATGCTTCTGAAGTTGTGAACAAATGTGCACATGGAAGTAACCGCAACAGTACAGGATGCTGCTACCAGTGGTTCTGCCATTGACTCACTGTGAAGCAGGACAATGAAAAACCATTGCCAAAATTGAATGGCATGCTCTCCAAATGCGCAACCAACTACACCACCATACCGCCACCAACAACAGTCCATTCTCCCTTACCCCCCACATCTCTCAGCCTGCTGTGTGAACCAAACCAAACCTTGAGGTCCGGTACCAGGCCTAGGAGGGCCATTTTGCCCTGGACCTGCTGGCCCAGGCCCGGGGTACTGTTGAGAAGGATAGGGTTGGGGAGGAGGTTTGGGATACTAATGCTGCTGTGGTGCACCTGAAGGGAAACCTGGGTACTGTTGCTGAGCACCTGGTGGGGCACCTGAATACTGTTGTGGGCCACCTGGGTACTGTTGTGGGGCAGCTGATGGGCCACCTGGGTACTGTTGTGGGGGACCCTGTTGTGGGGGACCCTGCTGTGGTGGATACTGAGAGGGGGGAGGGCATGTATGGCTGTTGCTGATATTGCTGCTGTTGCTGCGGCTGCTGATGATAGTACTGTTGCTGCTGGTAACCCATGGGAGGAGGAGGGTAAGATCCCGGGTACCCCCCCGGCTGCTGCTGATAGGCCCCTGGGTGAAGGGGAGGGCCACCTGGGGAGGCATACCTGGGGCAGGCTGGTAGGGTGGGGGGCAGGATAAGGAGCGTGGCCAGGGGGAGGGTAGGCATGAGGCGGGTATTGAAACCGTGGAGCAGCAGATGCAGCAGCAGATGTATCACCACTGCCAGCAGCACCCCCACCCCCTCCCCCCCCCCTCCCCCTCCCCCTTCCCCTCCACCTCCCCCTCCCCCTCCTCCTCCTTCCCCCTCCCTGCCGCGAGTGCGTGCCCCCATCCTCTCAGGGCTCATAGAAGGATACATCGAAGCAGACGTCGCCGGACCTACCGCCGAACCTACCGCAGCCCGAGGCAGCAACCCGAAGCTGCCCCCAGCCGGACCCTCTCCCGAACCACTCCCCCAAACCCCACCACCCGAACCTCCTCCCTCTCCCCCCTCTCCCCCTTGCGCCCCCTCACCTCCCGCTCCCCCATCCCCCCCACCCGCTCCCCCCGCTCCCTTCTCCCCCCCTTCCAGCAACCGCTTCCCTCCCCCATCCCCCCCTCCTCCTTCCAAAGCCTCTGCTTTGGGTCGCCCCCAGTCTAGCTTGAGCCGAATCCCTTTCACTATGAGCTTGTTGGCCAGCCCCTCTGCGGCCTTCTCTGCATCCTTGCGCGTGGTGAAGGTGATGAAGGCACAGCTGCGCGGGGTGATGAGACGGATCGACTCTATCTCACCAAATGTATAAAACTTGTCTCTGCCATGCACACGCACAAGGGGAAGGGGGAGGGAGTGGTGGGGGAAGGGGGAGGGAGTGGGGGGGAAGGGGGAGGGAGTGGGGGGGAGTGGGGAGGGGGAATATTGGTGAATAGGTGGAAAGGGGACGGAGGTTGTAAGAGGTTAGGCAAAAGGAGGGGGTTGCGGTTAGAGGAGGGCTGGTAGCAAAGCCCCTCTTTATGATGAGCGTGCTGGCCAGCCCCTCAGCCGCCTTCTCAGCCTCCTCATGGATGGGGAAGGTGAGAAGTTGATCAAGGTGATCAAGGCACAGCAGCACATCACAGCACTTACTTGAGGTCAGCCTCTGTGACACTGAGGCTGGAGACCCTGGGACTGGAGGTGCCGGTTCTGGGGGTGCTGCTGCTGGTGGAGCTGGTCCTGGAGGAGCTGGCGCTGGGGGTTCTGGAGCTGCTGGAGGTGCTGGAGCTGCTAGAGGTACTGGAGCTGCTGGTGCTGGTGGCACTGCACAGCCGCGCCTGTTCTTCGCTCCGCCGTCTCCGTCGTCTCAGCCACCGCCTGACTCTGTGCTTCGCCAGGTTCTTAGCCTCCCGTCTTCTACTGGTCTTCCGTTACAGCCTGGCTCACCACTGCCTGCTCCTTCTCCTTACACTGAGCAGACAGGGGGTCTTGCTGAGCGTCGTGAGCCTGCGTCGCGTCCTGTCTCGCCTGTCCGCTCCGGTCGTTCCGGTCGTCGTGTTCCTCGCTCGCGTCAGCCGGCTGTCCCCGGCACACACCTCGTAGTCCGTCGTCCTTCCTCTGCTCCGCAGCCTGTTCCTTTGCCGTCTCCCCCTGCGTCCTCTCTGCTTGACGTTCCGGACCCTGAGTCTGACTGGTTTCGTGCTGAGCACCCTACTGTCACGCGTCTGTTAGCCACTGTTGTCACTGACCCGTCGTTTGAGTCTGCTGCTGCGTCTGCCTTGGTCGCTGAGCTTGTCGACTTTGCTGCTGCCTGTCGTCTAGACTACGCTGCTAGTCTCGTTGCTGAGTCTGAGTCTGTCTGTCCTCCGTCCGTTGGGGGTGAGTGTGCTCTTGGCACGGACGTCCTTGAGAACAGGCAGGAGGACCTTGAGTGTCTTGCGGCCGCTGCGCCTCATCTCGTGGCCATGCTGCTTGCCCCTTAGGGAGACCCGGATGCACCAGACATCCCTACCCCGCGATCTTACGCTGAGGCGATCGCGGGCCCCTACTCCTCTCAGTGGCAGACAGTCATGGACGCAGAGATGGCATCCTTGAAGTCCACAGGCACTTACGTCGACGAGGTTCCCCCTCCAGGGGCGAACATCATCGATGGCATGTGGATTTTCAGGGTGAAGCGGCCGCCGGGTTCTCCGCCTGTCTTCAAGGCTCATTACGTTGCTCGAGGCTTCAGTCAGCGAGAGGGGGTTGACTTCTTCCAGACCTTCTCCCCCACCCCGAAGATGACTACTCTTCGGGTGCTGCTGCACGTTGCCGCTCAGCGTGACTACGAGCTTCACTCTCTGGACTTCAGCACAGCTTTCTTACAGGGCAGCCTGCACGAGGAGATATGGCTGCGCCGCCCACCTGGCTTCACTGGGTCGTTCCCTCGTGGTACCCAGTGGAGCCTCCGGCGGCCAGTCTACGGTCTCCGCCAGGCGCCTCGTGAGTGGCACGACACACCCTCTTGGGTTTGCGCCTTCGACAGCTGACCCGTCGTTGTTTCTGCGCACCGACACTTCACTGCCACCGTTCTACATCCTCGTGTACGTCGACGACTTGGTCTTTGCTACTGCTGACACTGAGGCTCTCGCCCTGGTGAAGTCCGAGCTGCAGAAGAGACACAGGTGCACAGACCTGGGTGAGAAGCGCAGTTACCTTGGCTTGCAGATCACCCGGGACCGAGCACGCCGCACCATCACACTGAATCAGTCACACATGGTGCAGCAGGTCCTTCAGCGCTTCGGCTTCACCTGGTCCTCGCCACAGTCCACTCCTCTGGCTACAGGTCACTCGCTCTCAGCTCCACCTTCGGACGAGTTCGTAGAGCCGAGTGGTCCTTACCCAGAGCTAGTGGGCTGCCTCATGTACCTGATGACCTGCACTCGTCTTGACCTTGCGTACCCTCTTGGCCTTCTGGCCCGCTACGTGGCTCCTGGTCGGCACCGAAAGGTGCAACATGGATGCTGCAAAGAGGGTATTGCGTTACTTGTGTAGTACATCGGGCATGGGGCTCGTGCTTGGAGGGCGGAGTGAGGTGGTCCTCACTGGGCACTCAGACGCCTCTTGGGTTGACGACCTGGCTACACAGCGGTCGTCGCAGGGTTACACTTTCAGCCTTGGCTCCGGTTCTGTTTCTTGGCGTTCTACTCGCTCATCTTCTGTTCTCCAGTTCTGAGATCTACGCCACAGCCATGGCTGCTCAGGAGTTACGCTGGCTCACCTACCTGCTAACCGACTTGGGAGAGAGGCCTCGTTCTCCTCCAGTTCTGTACGTCGACAAAAAGGCTGCCATTGCCTTGTGTGAGGAGCACAAACTGGAGCACAGAACGAAGCACATCGCTCTTCGTTACTTCCTGGCTCGAGAGTTGCAGCAACGAAGTCAGCTTCGTCTTGCTCACGTGGCCACTCAGGCCAACACTGCTGATATATTCACCAAGGCACTTCCGTCTGGTGACCATCAGCGCTTTTGTACTTTGTTGGGCCTTGTGCCTACGTTTCCACACTTGTTGTAGACTCTGCTTGTACTGTGATCTATATATATATATACCTGCATGCTTGCTCTTGCTAGGTAGAGATCACTGTTGTGTTTTTTGTTGCATATATACCTCTGCATGTGGACTGGCCTTGTGGCCCTTTGCTTGTGCTCAGAGTGTGTGGTGACGTTATGATCCACCCTGAGCTTGCTTTGCTTTTCTTGACTGGTCTTGTGACCTCTTGCTCTCCCCCACTTTGCTTATGGGGGTGTGTCAAACATATATATATATGTTGTAGTTATTGGTAGGCTGTAGTGGGGTAGATACTGTGGGGTATAACCCCTTAGGGCTTTCTTCTTGTACCAATTCTCTCGATAGTCGTTCCATCCCATGCCTAGCTTCTAAGACGAACAGCGTTCGTCAAGCAGAGCTCCTCGACCCAAACTCTTCGACCAGGATCGTCGACCAGGGCCCTTCGACGGGGGCTCGTCGCGCAGAGCTCGTCGACCAGATTCTGTCGAGCAGAGCCTGCTCGACCGCAACTTCCGTCGAACTGCAGAAGCCCATTTCGTCGACCAATCCGTCGCGAACTTCTCGTCGACGGCGAGATCGGCTGCGCCCAAGCGAGGGCGGGGCCAGTTCCTTCGACAACAACCACCACCCTGCAGCCTGCACCGCACCTCACCATTTTACTCGCCCAAGATCGGCTTCAGTGATGCGGGAATTCACGCCACCCACAAACAGCGTCTTTATGCTCGTGTCTCCCTCTATAGGGAGGCAACATGCACACCACACCGTAGCACACCACACCCCAACCCACCCCACCCCACCGCACGGCACCACAACACTCACTTGAGATCTTCCTCTGTGATGCGTGAGTCCACCCTTCCCACAAAGAGCGTCTTGATGCTCGTTTCTCAGTGACGACATCTCTGCTGCCAGCCGCATCATCTTCTTTGCCACTAGGTCGTTCACCCTGTGAGTAATAGGAGGGAAGGGGAGGGAAAATCGGGCAGGAAGAGGGGAGGAGAGCATGGGCATCTCCTAGCAGAAGGGGCTCTCACTGCACGGCTGATGCTGTAATCGCTCTCCTGTCGTTTCAGCTGCAGCATGTTATCATGGCATGGCGTGCTCATCAAATAAAAAATCGGTGACGCACCAAGGGGGGGGCATTAAGGATTATACAGGACCCAGCACTTGCTGATGCCTGATGTCAAACATGTGTGGCTGCTTGGCATTGGTCTTGTAATGTGAGAGTCAATGACCTTGGCTAGGTGGTGAAGGAATAAACAGAGAACCCAACCCATCCCATTTCACGTAAATACCCCATTAATTTCCAACGGCAGTACATCTAGTGTTGTTTAGATTGTATGGCCATTTTTTACTGTTTCATTTCTAAGTCTTTGTCGTGTTCAGAACAGTTAATCCGGGTCGGTTCGTAAGGATGCAGAATCCTTGTGGTCTAGGTTGTCAAAGTCAAGGGAATGCCAGCAGGACGACGCACGGCCAATCGAGATTGCGGCCGCCAAATACATGTCGCTGTGTGAATGGCCAGATCCTCCCGAACCAGTTGTGCTGGACCGCATTTTTCGGGTCAACCATGCTTCGCGCCAGTTGTACATCTAGTGTTGTTTTTCTGTGGCGGGATCTGTGGAGGCAACCATGTACACACAGAGAAGCGACATGAAGTCAAACCCTTTCTCGACTGATCCACAGCTTGCGATTGGTGGATCGTAAATGCTTCGCGCGTCGTGCATGCTTTTCGTTGCGTATCGAGGATCGAGATTGCCTCCATCCCTCTCCGCTCTATCGAGACTGCCCATCGCCAGGCATAAAAGGTCTCATAATTTCTTCACCTTCTCATTGTATCATTTGCCTTGCAACTTTCCCGCAATCGCCACCTCTCTCGCCTCTCTCATCTTACTACGAACTCCTCAATTTCTTATTACTACTAGTAGGGTTGCGGTGTGTAACAAGGGATTCTGCAGACGAGCTACTGCTAGAGAATACAACCGCGATGGCCAGTTCATTTTCCGGACAGCTTTTCGGCACCACTGGAGTGGCCCTGCTGCTTTTGGCCACGTTGCTCGCCCAGCTATCCATCACCACCCGCGCACTTCCCGTGACCGAGTTGCAATCACCCTACAAGCCGTACGATACTGAGATAAGACTGATGCAGCAATTGTTCGAGCTGGACGGTACTACAGACATCTCCAACGTGACGATACTCCTCCCGTCGCTCGACGCCTTGTACGCTGCGTCTGTCAACTACCCCAAGCATGACAACACCACGCGCAAGTTCGACCAGGCGATCGCCGACGCGCTCACGCTCATGTACAAAGCGGGCATGTACCCCGGGGATAAACAAAGCGATGTTGGACATCTGGAAGTTTCAGATCGTTAAGCAATACATCCCGCCCGCAGTCGCGAAGCAGAAGGTGAGAAAATGAACCGCATTACATCATGCCTGGACCGGAGTGGGCCGCAATGGACTGGAGTGGACCTCGTTGAACATGCTTACACATCTGGATGCAGTACGTTGAGTCATGGTGAGTCTTGCACGGGGCTCACAGGAGAGCATACCCTTGCATTCCCCACACTATCTTCTTGAAAACCCTAAAGACTCACTCGCATGTTTCCGCAACGCATGTTCAAACATAGCCGCCGGTTTCCCGCACAATGCTCATGGTAGTCCGACTACCATGGGTTGTGGACACTATAAACATTCCTGAATATTACTTTTCCGAATAATTCAATTGTATGATACAATCATTGTTCTTTTCCAGACGACACATTATTCAACCGCTTGTGATCCGTTCTCATGTCTAGCCGTCTGCGCCGCTCTATACCCCCTATTGGCAGTACTCATCTATCGGCGGGAACTGGGAGCTCCCAACGATGCAGGGACAGCCGCTCTGGATGTCGTACCACCAGGCGTATAATGGCATGTGGAATTTCTCCGGCATGTCTCCTCAGCAGAAGGCCAGCTCATCGCTTTTGAGAAGCAAGATCATCAACGAGTACGGCTATGTGGTCAATGATGGAACCCCGTATGCAACCGCGACGGTGGAAGAAGTACATTTGGTGGATGATTTTCCCAGCAGCGAGGTTGTGGTGTACCATAGCTCTACTGTTCTTATGCCTTATAAGGTGGATGCTCTTGGCGCGTATGCCGGTATGTACACATGCGCAGTGCGCATACTCACACGCATGCATGCGCGTGCACACACACACACACACACACACACACACACACACACACACACACACACACATACACGCACGCACGCGCACAGACCCACGCACGCGCGCGCGCGCGTGCGCACACACACACACGCTTGCATGCACGCACGGTGCACCTGAGTAATCCAAACAAGCTAGACGTATTCCTCTTACATGGTGCCACTTAATAACTCTAAGATCTTGCTCCTTGGTTCTTCCATTCTCCTGCAGGAGCCACTGCTTCCATCTTCCACCTGCTTGCCTCCATTGGCCTCGCTCTCACCGCGCTTCTCCTACTGTAACCGCACTACTGCTGCTGTAACCGCTGCACTCTTGTTTCATCTGCAACATGTTAGCGAGATCAGCCCATTGAATGGACGATGTGCCAACGCATAGATGATACGGTAGACCCCATCAGCCGCTGTTGCGGGCAGCACTGGCTCGCACGGCTTTGGTGTTGCATGACAGCACCAAACATGTGTGCAACTGTTTTGCGCGGTGTTGAGGCCAGCACCTCTACACTGAAGTGGTTCTGCAATGGCCTCCCTGGAAGCATGGCATAGTGAAACATACACCTAAACTCTAAAGACATGCTTTTTAATGCAGGAAACAATCACCACCATATGATTCCAACAACTATCCATAATGCAACGGCAATAGGCAGGCACCATCACACCTGCCATAGCACTGTCCCCCTGTGTTTGCCTGCTCCACTGGAAGAACATCCGAGCCACCACCTGATGCTGCTCCGCAAACCTCTCTCAACCAAGCCCCACCCCACATGCACACCTCTCAACCGAACCCTACCCTTGCACCAGTCAGCCCACTGCACAGCTGTAAAGCTCGTGTAGGAAGTCCCAACACCAGCTCAGATCAGATCAATACCATATGATATCAATTCCAAACATATCAGATCAAGCCTAACCATGAGGTCCGGAACCAGGCCTAGGAGGGCCATATTGTCCCGGTCCTGCTGGCCCCGGCCCGGGGTACTGTTGGGGAGGGTAGGTTTGGGGAGGGTACTGCTGCTGCTGTGGCGCGCCTGAGGAGAAACCAGGGTACTGTTGCGGACCACCTGAAGGGCCACCTGGGTACTGTTGTTGAGCACCTGGAGGGGCACCTGAAAATTGAGGGCCACCTGGGTACTGTTGCGGGGCACCTGACGGACCACCTGGGTATGGGGGTGGGGGGCCCTGCTGTGGCGGATACTGAGAGGGGGGCGGCATGTAAGGTTGTTGCTGATACTGCTGCTGCTGTGGTTGCTGATAATATTGCTGCTGTTGGTATGATCCCGGGTACCCCCCCTGCTGCTGCTGATAGGCCCCTGGGTGAAGGGGAGAGGCACCTGGGGGAGGCATACCTGGGGCAGGCTGGTAGGGCTGGGGAGGGTGGGGGGCAGGATAGGGAGCGTGGCCAGGTTGGGGGTAGGCATGGGGTGGGAATGGGTACGGTGGAGCAGCAGACGCATCACCACCGCCAGCAGCATTACCACGCCCTCCCCCTCCCCCTCCCCCTCCCCCTCCTCCTCCCCCTCCTCCTCCTTCCCCCTCCCTGCCGCGAGTGCGTGCCCCCATCCTCTCAGGGTTCATAGACGGATACATCGACGCAGACGTCGCCGGACCTACCGCCGAACCTCCCGCAGCCCGAGGCAGCATCCCAAAGCTGCCACCAGCCGAACCCTCTCCCGCACCACTCCCACCACACCCACCACCCGGCCCTCCTCCTTCCCCCCTCTCTCCTCCCTCCGCCCCCTCACCTCCCGCTCCCCCATCCCCCCCACCCGCCCCCCCCGCTCCTCCTGCTCCCTTCTGTCCCCCTTCCAGCAGCCGCTTTCCTCCTCCATCTCCCCCCCCTCCTTCCAGAGCCTCTGCTTTGGGTCGCCCCCAGTCTAGCTTGAGCCGAATCCCTTTCACTATGAGCTTGTTAGCGAGCCCCTCTGCGGCCTTTTCGGCGTCCTCGCGCGTGGTGAAGGTGATGAAGGCACAGCTGCGCGGAGTGATGAGACGGATGGACTCGATTTCCCCGTATGCATAGAACTTGTCCCTGCCATGCACACGAGCGAAGGGGGGGGATGGCAGGAGAAGGGGGAGGGAGTGGGGGTTGCAGGGGGGCGGGTCAGAGGAGGGCTGGTAGCAAATCCCCTTCACAATAAGCTTGTTGGCGAGACCCTCTGCGGCCTTCTCTGTATCCTCTCGCGTGGTGAATGTGATGAAGGCACAGCTGCGCGGGGTGATGAGACGAATGGACTCGATTTCCCCAAACGCATAGAACTTGTCCCTGCCATGCACACGCCGATTACGGTGGGAGGCAGAAGGGGAGAGGGAGACGATGGGGGGCCCCCATGAAGGACGGGAGAGAAAGAGTGGGAGAGAGTGGGGAAAAAGAGCGGACGGATTAAGGGGCATAATGACATCAATAAGTGCTTGTACACTCACTTGAGATCGGCCCTCTGTGATGCCTGGCCACCCACAAAGAAAGAGCGTAGTGATGCTCGTGCCCTCCGGGGCTGAGAGGTGAAATGAACACCACACCGTAGCACACCATACCCCACCCCACCCCACCCCACCCCACCCCACCCCACCTCACCCCACCCCACTACACCACACCAGACCACTCACTTGAGATCAGCCTCTGTGATGCGGGAATCCACCCCTCCCACAAAGAGCGTCTTAATAGTCGTGTCTTCTGGTGCTTCCAGTGACGTCATCTCCGCTGCCAGCCGCATCATCTTCTTTGCCACGGGGTCGTTCACACTGCATATAGGAAACGAGGGGAGGGGGGAGGAAGGGGAGAGCAGGCAGAGGGGGGAAAAGGCAAGTGAGCAAGTGACGGAATCTCCGCTGCCAGCCGCATCATCTTCTTTGCCACTGGGTCGTTCACGCTGCATGGAGGGAGGGGGAGGGGGAGGGAAAGGCGGGGAGCATGGGCGAACGAGCAAGCCACAGCAGCTCTGTTGCCAGCCGCATCATTTTCTTTGCCACTGGGTCGTTCACACTGCAATGACAAGGGGAGAGAGGCCGAAGGGGGGGGGGAAGGGGGGGTGGGGAGCATGGGCAGGTGAGTCAGTGACGGCATCTCCGTTGCCAGTCGCATCATCTTCTTTGCCACCAGGTCGTTCACGCTGCAAGCGGGAAACGATAGGAGGAGGGGGGGGAGAGTGGGGAGGGAGAGGAGAGGGAACGATGGGCAAACAACCAAGCCACAGCATCTCCGCTGCCAGTCGCATCATCTTCTTCCCCACTAGGTCGTTTTCACTGCACGCGGGGAACAAAATGGGGCGGAGTGGGGAGGGACAGGGAGATGGATGTGGGGCGAAGGGAGGGCGTCATAAAAAAAGGATAGATGTGCTGTGCTCTTTGCTCCCAACCCACCCCGTCCCCTCTTCCACCCCAGAACCACAGGGCCCCACCGCATTACACCACACAGCACCCCTCTCCACCACAGCGCAATCACCACAGCACTCTGCCCCGTGCGTGCACCCCCCAACCCCCTTGCATTCCAGAACCACAGTGCACCACCAGACTACACCGCACAACACCCCCCATCACCATTCACTCCCCCACGCACGTACCCATAGTAACGGTCTTTGAAGTTCTGATGCGCCAGCTCCCCCGTGATGGGCATCTCGTGGCGGTAGGGGCACTCCGCCCCGCACGTGCACTCCCGTCCCCTCCCCCCCCCGCCCTTGCAGGCCGCAGTGCACCACACTACACCACACAACACCCCTCACCTCCAACCCTGTTCCCCACGTACCCATAGTAACGGTCTTTGAAGTTCTGGTGCGCCAGTTCCCCCGTGATGGGCATCTCATGGCGGTACGGGCACTCCGCCCCGCGCGTGCACTCCCCGCGCACGAAGAAGGAGCAGATGTGAGCGCGGTTGCGCTTGTAGTACGGCGTCGTCCGCTGCAGCTTCAACAGCAGGTCGTTCGGCGCAGCTTTGCCGAATGACGATTCATAATCCAGACCTGCACGAGCCTGGAACAGCAGGGAAAGATGGGGGGGGGGGAAGGGGAGGGGAGGGAGGCGAGGGGGGAGGGGGCGAATGGGGGAGGGGAGTGAAAGGGGAGGTAAAAAGGGAAAAATCATTACACATCGCGAAGAGCCAGGGGGAGAGTTTCAGAGAGGTGTGTTGGGGTTTAGGGGGAGGAGAGAGGGGGGGTTTGGGTAAAGAGCAAGAACAACCACGGGTTCCACGGATTCCAGCCGCCATAGCAGCGGCGGCAGCGGCCAGAGCAGCAACTGGAGCAGCAGCGAGAGAGCAGATGGGTCGCGGTTACCTTGCGCTCGTGCGCTTGTGCGCCGCTCACCTTCCAGTCGTGCTCCTCGGCAAAGTACTCGCGGTTGACGTCGCTCTGCGGGATGGCGGGAGTGACCGTTGAGTCGACCCAACAGCCAGCAGGTTACCTTACAGTCATCATCAGTGCGCCTCTCACCTTCCTGTCGTGCTCCTCCGCGAAGTACTCGCGGTTGACGTCGCTCTGCGGGATAGCGTCCGTGGTGTTGATGTTCAGCGCAGTATCCCGCACCTGCACCGGCAGGCCGTACTCGAGATCCAGCATGCACACCTGGTAAGCGGGGATGGGGAACGGGGGGAAGGGTGAGCAGGAGTGGGGATGCGGGATGGCGTCCGTGGTGTTGATGTTGAGCGCCGTGTCGCGCACCTGCACGGGCAGGCCGTACTCCAGATCCAGCATGCACACCTGGTGAGAAGGAATGGAGAGGGGAGAAAGATGAGCAAGGAGGGGGGTGCTCTGCGGGATGGCGTCGGTGGTGTTGATGTTCAGCGCCGTGTCGCGCACCTGCACCGGCAGCCCGTACTCGAGATCCAGCATGCACACCTGATGGAGGGATGGGGAAGGGGGGGGGAAGGGTGGGCGAGAGTGGGGGATGCGGGATGGCGTCGGTGGTGTTGATGTTCAGCGCCGTGTCGCGCACCTGCACCGGCAGCCCGTACTCCAGATCGAGCATGCACACCTGGAGAGGAGGGGGGGTGGAGGGAAACGGGTGATGGGGGTGTGAGGAGGGTGTGGAGGAGGAAGGGGACGGTGGATAATGTGTGTGTCGCGCACCTGCACGGGCAGCCCGTACTCGAGATCCAGCATGCACACCTGGAGAGGAGGGGGGTTGGAGGGAAGCGGGTGGTGGTGAGGTTGGGTGGGGGGTGTGGAGGAGGAAGGGGAAGGGGGATGGTGTATGTCGCGCACCTGCACCGGCAGCCCGTACTCGAGGACCAGTATGCAGCCAACATTGCAGGTTGCACGCGGCACTCTCTTCACAAAAAACTCTCGTCAGAAAACCCGAAGAGGCAGATCAGGGCGAAGCGGCGCGACTGGGTGGCGCGTGGCACAGAACCCAGTACGAACCCACCGTGAATTATGGTTCAACTCACGGTCACGGAACAGACATAATGGCAGCTGAGGTGGATTCCAAATCAGATCAAATCTAATCAGCGCACGGGGCTGACCTGGCAGACGTTCTTGAGCTTGCAGCACGTCTGGCAGATCTCGGTCTTCTTGTAACGCGCGTCGCGGCCCGGCCGCCATCGGAACACAGTGAAGGGCCGCGTGCAGATCTTGCACTCCTTGTCGAAGCTCGCCTTGGTCTGACGTGGCACACACCGGGACAAGGAAATGACCATGGGGGAAACCGCGAGTCAAATCTGAATTGCCATCGGAACACGGTGAAGGGCCGCGTGCAGATCTTGCACTCCTTGTCGAAGCTCGCCTTGGTCTGACGTGGCACACACCGGGAAAAGGAAATGACCATGGGGGAAACCGCGAGTCAAATCTGAATTGCCATCGGAACACAAGTGAAGGGCCGCGTGCAGATCTTGCACTCCTTGTCGAAGCTCGCCTTGGTCTGGCAGCGCACCACACGGGGGAAGCGAGGCACACACGGGAAAACCGCGCGAATTGTGTATAATTTGCCACCGGAACAGAGTGCAAATCTTGCACTCCTCGTCGAAGCTCGCTGGCAAGGACCTCGCCAGGTGATTAGAAAGGGGAGCCGCGAAATAGAGAGCCGCGAGGTAATAACCGCACGTGAAAGAAAACGAGTCGAAATTAAGAAAGAGTGAGAGTGATGGAAGCAGATAGTGGACGGAGGAGATCGTGTAGATGGTTTTAGAAAGGGATGGAAGGCTGACTGGGAACGAAATCGCAGAATCTATGCTTTTCCGGCGCTCCGATCTACGTCAGCAACTAAGATAAATCAGTCCTGCCATCTAGATGTGTCCCGTCTGGCTCTGTGTCCGCAGCAACATCCATAAGCAAGGAACTACTTAAATGAAAACGATACTCGATTACGAAAAGAGAATTCTTTCGAGCCTCACCATGCGAACGTAAGGATTCGCGCCAAGGCACGTCTCGCATATGATCGGAAAATCGCTGCGCTCCCAGCCATCTGCGTCCTCGTCTCGTAACAACCGATGAGCCATGGCTCCTAGAAACAAAAGCTAACTCTTGGAACTCTGAAGCTGGATCGTCGACTATCACGAATCACGGAACGTAAACGGACGAGATAGGCTGCAATTATCAAGAAAACACAACTGCGAAAAGCCGCTATGTCGGGTCGGCCGACTTGGAAGAACGAAACTGCAGACCAAGAAATGATTGCATACTAACAGCTCAGACAGGCAAAATTAGGGTTTTGAAAAGAAGGCTTGGGGACACGAGGCTTCCTTCAATCGAAATCTTGCTTGTGGCGGCAACTGATCGTGTGGATCAAATCATCGAAGAAAATGATTTTGGATACCACTTTAATTTGTGACTTGTCACACTCACTTCGGGCAATCCATATATCGAGATATCTTATCGACGGAACCTCCGTGTTCTTGGCTATGTTGAGCACGATCGTTCTGCGTTTTGCTCCATCAACCAACCGGGAAAACGACCTGCTGGTTCACCAGATCAGATGTTCAGCAGATGTGCTACAGTGCCGCATCGTGGCCTACCCACAGCTCCGACCAACTTCTGATGTTATCCGCCCAGCGAATGGCTGTTGGCTTGAACCGTGCCGCAACCTAGCGAAGTCGGCTGCAACTCGTTTTCTCTGTCGTTTACAGATTTGGCCCAAGAGTCGACAAATCGCCAGCAGTGGTTACCATCGAGACGAAGCACCGTCAAGCAGGAGGCAGGTTGTTCGGCAGCGTGGGTTAGATCCCCGCGTCGCTTGGCACTGTAGATTGTGCGTCTCGGCGACGACTCGCATCGCATCACAGCGGAACGTCTCCACGTTGGGTTGTTCAAAATGACCCTCGGGCCCTCCGCCCCCCTACCTCTCCCCTCCCCCCCATCGCGCCAGCCTCTGTCACTACCGTCCGTCCACCTGTCGAGCAGGTCTGCCTTTCCGCCCGTCTTGACACGAGCGAGACGGTTGGGAAACCCAAGGGGAAAGGGGATGGGAAAAGGGGGCAAGCAAAGCAGTCTTGCCCTTCTGCAAATCAACCACACCGCACACGTACTGGTCTCTTTAACCCAGAAAGCACAATCCCCAGCACTTCCGCAACACCTACACAAGGCGCTAGACGCCCTTCCTTACTCTTTTCCTTTTCGTAAAGCTCCGCGTGGATAGTGTTCTGCCCCACCATACAATACAAATCCATTACCCCACCCTGATCGCAACGCGGCGTGGCTGGTCGCCATGGCTCCCTTCTGGGAATTCCGCGTTCACTCCGAGCCCAACCGGCACCCGCAGCTCGGCAGAAAGCCGCGCCCCAGCGCGCTTCTCATCCCCGAACCCATCGACCCTCCGCCCACCCCGCGCCCCTCCGCTTCCCATCCCCCACGCCCCTCCGCGCCGCTCCCTAAAATCCGCAACGAGCCTCTGTGGTTCAATCAGCCGCCGCTTTTCATCTCCAGCCATCCCGTAGCCCCCATCGCCGAGCCGGTCGCCTCGTTTCTTCGGCCGTCTCTTGCGCCGCCCCCAGCTCCGCGCCCTGCGCAGAGGCGGAAGCCGCGCCAGCGCCCGCCGCGCCAGCCTAAGCTCTGGGACCTCCTCCCAGAGCTTCCTCCCGCGCCGCGCCCCTACAAGGTCTCTCAACCCTCCGTCGGCGACGTCGCTTCCGCCCCGCTCGCACATCTTCACGGCCAGCCGTTTGCGTCGCCGTTCTGGCAGCCGGCCCCGCGGAACCCTAGCCGGCAGGTGTCAATCGGTTTCCCGACAGCGGGCGCTGGCGGTGTTATAGATCTCTCGACATGGGGCTCCGCCAAAACCGCAGCACGCGGGGTAGGAACAGTGCGGAGGGGGGAAAGGCCGGGGGAAATCCCGCAGATCCAGGTGAATTCAAGTGCGAGCGCGAATGCTCGGGAAAAACGGGAAACGCAGCAGCCCAGCGACGCAGCCGAATATACATTCGTCCAGTCCCAGGCTCGAGTTCCCCTTGTGTCGCAGTCGCGCGAGGGGTCGACAGCCGCGGCGCCAATCGCGGCGCGAGAGTCATCCAGCCAGTTGGCGCCCGATGCGGTCTGCGGAGCTGCCGCTTCTTCCAGCTCTCGCGTTGAGGTGCGTTCCGCCCGTATGTGTGTTCCGCCCATGTGTGCTTCCCGCCGTGTGTGCTTTCCTCCCATTTGTGGTTTCCGCCCATTTGTGCTTTCCGCCCATGTGTGCTTTCCGCCCATGTATGCTCTTCTCTCGCCTTGTCTCGCTGTCTCGCATGGGCGTTTGTCGCGTGGCAGAATTTTATGAGAGGGGATTGGGGAGGGAGTGTGGGGGCGGGAAGAGGTTATGGAGAGAAGTGGTTGGGAAGTCTGGTGGGGAAAAGGAAGGGTCCTGAGTGAAGAGAAGCTGGTCGGTGCGTTTATAACAAGATTTGGGTAGCACGGTGTACCAGAATGTGTCTGGGAACATAACTATGCAAAATCACCTTCATTCTGAACTTAATATAATCTCCTTCCTTACTTTCATGTGCC
Source organism: Closterium sp. Yama58-4 (assembly GCA_947470075.1). Lineage (NCBI taxonomy): Eukaryota > Viridiplantae > Streptophyta > Zygnematophyceae > Desmidiales > Closteriaceae > Closterium > Closterium sp. Yama58-4. The sequence continues at coordinate 580,334 of CANIUD010000879.1, read as the reverse complement.
CTGTTACTCTGCAGGATTTCACACTCTCCGTTGCTGCACCCTCCTCAATGGATCCCGCACGGGGCAGGCAGCACAGAGACTCATGCACCTGCTCGGTGGACTACGCCTCTCTCTGGGGCTCATTGCTCTCTGCTGCTGCAGAAGTTGCATTGGTCGTTGGAGACGTTGCTTCGCTCATCGCCCCTCATTCACCCACACCTCTTACACTAACAAGCAGTGCCGGCATTCCTCTACCTGCATCTGCTATAAGACCCACTGTGACCAGCATTGCGACTCTAACTGGGAAGGGTGTAGGGCTGCTGCAGGATAGCAGTCCTTCGTCGGTCCTCCAAAATCCTGTTTCCGATACCTCATCGGAGCTTAGCCCTGACACGTGAAATGGGTTTCACTGCTCTCGTTTTGCGATGTGTAACTCAATTTTCCTGAAATAAGGTGGAAATGAGTTTACTGTGGAACCTTGTACAGTTATGGCTGCTCAAAATCTTTACCATATTCAGACACGAGCACACTGAATGAATTTATGAGTATTGGGACTACCAAGGAAAAGAGGAAAGGGGATTAGGGTACGTTCCTGGCCAGTGTCAAGCTTCCGGTCATCCGCGGATGACCGGAAGTTGGACCCACTTTGGGCCATCCGAGACCAACTTCGGGTCTTCCGGCCAGTTTCTGGAAGACCTGAAGTTTGACAGGGAGTTTGACCCAAAGCTTCGGGCCTTCCCGGGAAGGCCCGAAGCTTGACACGGGCCAGGTTCGGACCTTTACTTAAATACGTAACTGGTCCGTACCTTGTTGGTTTGACCCGTTATAAGAAGTAGGTGATCTGGTTCCTGGACATCGTATAAACACCTCTCTTGACACGCCACGTGTCCTCAATATTCATCGCTGTAGCGCTCCCCCAGCATCTTGGGCTGGGCAAGTGACACTTCCTCCAAAAGAGCTGCCCAGCTTCGAGGGGTGCCAAACCAGGCCTGGCTTAGCCCGAGCCATCAGTGTGGACCTTGCAAACCAGCCTTTTCTGCCGAACCAGGTCTCTAACTTGGTCAGTCAAGAGGCGCCGTGAAGCTCGGAGCAGCGGTTTGTTGACAAAGCAGAACGACGGGCAGACCAGAGCGAAACCGCAAGCGTCATCCCGAATCGTACATCTCCGAACCATACCGAGCCGCAAATTCACCCCTAACCCGAGGCAAAAGAGATCGCACCGCCTCCGCGAAAGCAGGTCCCATGTCAATCAAGATTTACAGCAAGCACCCTTCCACTCTCCCCTCGCCACCTCATTTGATGAACACTCCTCGCACAAACAGAAATTCTTTCCCATCCATTCCAGCCTCCGTTTTGCCCTGCTCCTTTCACTTCGCTCCTGCAGAGCAGCACATTTAGCACCAATTTTCCAGGGTTCATTTTTCAATCCTTATTGTCGATCGATGGTTCCCATCATCATGGCCCCATCCTGGAGCTCCGTCGTGGAGCAGATTGCCGTAGTTTCCCAACACGAGCAGCAGCAGGACGACAAGCTTCGATCCAGCCAGACCCACAACGCGCCCGTTTTGATTCCAAGCCACGAACACACACCACATGAGCACAACCCCGCGCCCCCTATAGGCCGCAAGCCGCGCCCCGCCGTTCTACTAATTCCCGCAGTCCTTCCTCCGCCAGCCTCTCCTCTTCCGCTTCCGCCGGCCCCTCACCGGCGCCCCGACCAATTACAGGCGCGAGCGCAACAGCTGCAGGGGGGGCCGCATGCGCGCCAGGGGGGTCCGCACAGGCGCGCGCGCCAGCTCAAGATCTGGGATCTCCAACCCGAGCTTCCGCCGGCCCCTCATCTGCGCCATGACTGCGCGCTTGTGCGCGCGTGTGCGCAGCAACTCCGCAATCTCCCGCCGGAGCTGCCGCCGGCCTCCCAACCGGACGCGGGACTGCCCGAGGCGCCGCCTAGTGACGGCGCGTGCGGCGGCGGCGCGCCCGGGCGAAGCGGCTTGTGCTCCCCGATTGGCGGCGGGTTGTGCGGCGCCGTCCATTGCGCTCGGTGCGACTTGCTCAGTCGGCCGAAGCGATGGCCGTCGATCGGCTTCCCCGTGCGGCGATCCGCGCAACTTGCGCAGCAAGCGGAACATGCGGCGCACCCCGCGCGGCGAATCAACGTGTTAGCAGTACCTAGCTGCAGTGACCCTGAGACTCGACCCGAGGGGAAAATGTCCCCCGCATACCCCGCAGGTTCCTCCGCTGATCCGGTTATCCCCGCAGATCCCTCAATCTCCGCAGAGCCTCCCCACCAGCAGCGGCCTCCATTCCCGCATGCTTTGCCCATTGACGAGCCTGCGCTCTTCCGCGCGCGGACCGAGGATTTTCCGCCGCCCCCTTGCACTTTCACTTCTACTCCCGCGGATGTGCCTCTCGAAACGCCCCGCGCTTCCCGAGGAATGGCGGAACCATGGGGCGGAAAGGCGGAGCAGGCGCAGGCACTGGGCAGCGGAGGGCTAGCGGAATCGGCGGGGGCTGCGCTTGCGGGGGGAGACTGGCGGAAGCTTCCTGCGCCTGGGTGGTACCGGCGGCGGGATTGGGAAATCGGGAACGGGCGGAATGCAATCCGCGGAGTGTCTGTGCGCGCATCAACTGCAGCTGTTGCTCCGCTTCCCGTTCAACCAACCGCGCAGCGTGCTCCCCCAATGGTGAGCCATGCTCCGCTAACAGGGCAGGGTGCTGAACAAAGCAGCAGGAGCTCTCTAACGCGGATGCCCTCCGTCCCCACCGAGCCCGAGCGCAACGACGATGAATGCGCAGAAATTGAAGCAGATCCACGCAACAAATCCCATCGCGTCACGTGTCTCCCCATCAGTGGCGAAGCCATCCAGACCCACGTGGCATCTCTCTGGCTGACAGTACTGAGTCAGCTGGATTTTCTGGGGGAGGTGTCTACTGCGTTCCTGGGGGAGGTTGCACCTGGCAGACGTAACAGGCAGGAACAGGGGGAGGAGTGGAGCGGAAAGCAGGCAGGAAGCAGCATTCGCGGAATGTCAAATAACCATAAACGCGAGCAAGCCGTGGGGGCCGCAGCACCACTTCTGATGGGGGGAAGCGATGGGGAGAGACTGGCCAATGTTGCTGCTACTGCTCGCCTGATGGCTGACCCTCCCATTCTCTCCCCAGACATGCGCTGCCGTGATTTCAGTGGCTTTAACGTGAGTGGCTTCAATACAGGCGGCTTTGCTGATGCTGGCGTATGTGGCGCTACTGTATCTCCGCCCTTGAGTTCCCTGCAGCCTCTCTCTACGGCGTCCATCTTCCACCTGAGGGAGGTGCTATCTGCAACGCCGGGTACAACCGCTAACAACCGCACTGAACCGGGCCGGCCGTACCTGCGTGTCCGGACCACTCCATCAGTCCAGCCGAACGACCTGGACACGTGTCGCAAGGGGACTGGCCAGAGCCCTGCATCCATCCTGGACTCTCCTGTTCCTTCCGTTGACTCTGGCTGTGATTCTCGCCCTGAGCTTCTATGGGCCCAGCCCACACTCTCCCTCGGGTATTGAGACTTCTTTTGAGTCGACTCAAATGGGCCCAGCCCAGCCCACACTCTTCCTCGGGTATTGAGAATCTGAAACGTCTTAAAACTGATGACTCTAGCTGTGATTCGCGGCCTGAGCTTCTGTGCGGCCAGCCCACACTCTCCCTGGGCTATTGAGTTGAGGGACTTCTCAAAATTGATGACTCTGGGTGTGACTTTCGTCCCAAGCTAATGTGGACCAACCCACTCCCTTACTTGGGTATCAGAAGCTCACTTTCTCCATTAGATTGTAGGGTAACTCCTTGTTAACAACAATAAGGTAACTTCTGTATAGCTACTTTATGATACTCTTCTACAACACGCATAGCATACTTGGGTTTAAATCCACAAATGCCTTGTTTGACTCTGCTACTGGTACTTGTGCTGAATGTGGTGTTGCAGATGATGATACACCAGACAGAATTTTCGATTGGCATTCACAAGCAAATCAAAACAAATCAAAACACAGGGTCCTGATTAGGGGATGAGGGTTGGCATTGCGTATCTGCACTTTGTGTCTAGTAGTATGCCATACCCTCATGCCCTAATCACACCCTCCTGCACTACTATCCAGTCCTCCTGACCAGAGCCCCATCAGCCAGGCCCAGACATACAAATACGGCAACTCCTCGAAAATACCCCAAGAAGTTGTGAAGCCTACAAAAAGTTGTGAAGTCTGACAGGCTTAGGGGGGGACACAGCAGGCACTGCTAGACCTGCCATTTAGACTGCTGATTGGAGCAGTCGCCGCAGTCGCTGCCGATTACTGGCATGATCTCAAAATCATGTCATCATCGTGGCTTTTATTCATCCGCGGCTGTCGTCGTCATCTTCTTCTTCCTCCTTACCCGTACTCTCATTCCTCCTCCTCCACTCACCCCCGCTCGTACTCTCATTCCTTCTCCTCCACTCAATCCTCCTCCTCATCCTCGTCATCATCAAACCCAATATACTCCAGCACGCCTGCAGGGCTCCCAAATCGCCCCGATCCAGCCTTTCCCTGCTGCCCCGCATTCCCATCCTCACCCTCTCCCCAGTCCTGTTCTTCTCCCTCCTCGTCGGAGATTAACCGCCAAAACCACGATGAGTTAGAGGGCTTATCAGAAGAAACATCGGAGAAGATACCAAGGACGGCTGTCAGGAGTTCGTTCAGGTCGGCAGCACAGACGGGCGCTTCCCTGTATGCCCTAAACTGCCTTCTCCTCTGCTGCATTCGCTCTCGTTGCATTCGCTCCCGCTGCATTCGCTCCTGCTGCATGCGGCCCTGCTGGATTTCACGCGCGTCAGAAGCGAGGAGCACTCGCCCCTGCAGCGCGATTCCCGCCGCTCGACACGCGATTTCGGGAGCCTGGGGAGTCGCAGCCCACCTGCGGGCCTCTGGCTCGCTATGCGATGCTTCGCTATAGGGAGCTGACTCACCACCGTCTGCTGCCTCGTTACAAGCTACCCCGCTGCTGGCAAATCGAGCCGAGACGGACAAGCCTCCTTGCTTCTTCCAGAAGTGTCCATTCCCTGCTGCTTCTTGAACAGCATTGACCGCTTTGACCTCGTTGAATTTGACGGCTGAGTCGATTGCAGCTTCGCGGAAGTTTGCTGGAAGGTTCTCCAGCACCTTCGGCACGCCAATGGCGCGAAACCCTTGCCGTGGACTAGTGATCCCAGTCCAAGGTTTCGCCGAGCTCTCGTTCTTTAGATCCGCAGTCTCCTCGAGAGTAGAACTGTCCTGGAGCCCTGTCTGGTTACCACACAGCGATCGGTTTCGCACGTGAAGCGCGTAACACTTGACAGAGCGGTCGCTAGGGCGACGCGGAAAGCCAGGCGTCGGCTCGGGCCGAAAACCATTGCTGCTATCTTCCGGCGCTTCCGGCGCTTTCGGCGTCGGCAGCAGATCCCAGATCTTCGGCTGCCGCTGCCGGCGGGGCTGGCCGGCAGCGCGAGCGGCCGGCTGGACGGCAACTGGCGCGCGGGGTTGGTGGAAAAGAGGGTGCGGCTTGGGGGTGAGGGGCGGGGGGTGATTTCGGGGATTTGCAGCATTGGCGGGCGGGGTTTGCGGCCGATGGTGGGGGCGGGATTGTGGAGCGCGGGAGTGGAAAACGGAGGAGGGACGTCGAGGAAGCTACATAAATCTGACAGCGGCATGGCGACGGGCTGATTGCGTGTGCTTGGAATCTCGGGAGTGCGAAAAAGAGCTAAGTCGAAACAAAATGACCGTCTGAAATGTACTAGGGCCTCCTCTCAGGAACTTATAGTCCGGGATAACAAGTTAAACGGGTGGGGTAGGACCGCGTCTAGGGTGACACAGGCAGACAAAGAATGGCGACAGCCTTTATCAATGCTTGTGTATTTGTAATCGTGGTGAGGACGTGAGGTGAAAGCTGGGAGAAATGGTGGCAGGGGAAACTGAGGTGGTGGGGGAAGGAGGCGATTGGGGGGAGGAACACACAGGTTCTGGCTGGCTAGAAAATGCATTTGATTGGTTTATGGCTCAGCCGCCAAAGCGTCTGAGGTGGCTGGGGAAGGAGGAAATTGTTGGTCGGGCTGGCTGATTGGCTGGAAAATGTATTCGATTGGCTGAAGTTATGGTTCGGCCCGAAGCAGCTTCTTTCTGTTTCGTCCGAAACAGACAAGGGATTCATCGCACCGCGGTCCATGTCTCTTTCGTGCTCTTCGGTCAACGAGAACGCGGCGCCTCGTGAAAGGAACTTTCGGTCCACTCCACGTCCCAGCTGGATGACTCGCTACTGCGACGGGTCACGACGAGGCTGAGCTGTGGTGGTGTGTGGCTTGGGTAAGTCAAAATAGGTCGAGCCAAAGCAGGCTAGATGAGGGGGTGTGATTGTGTATGGAAAGGCTGGGGAGGGTACAGTACAGTTCGAACCATGTGGTGCCGAACCAAGAGGCGCGGTGGTACCACCGCACCGCACCACAAGTTCCTCACCGCCCACCTCCATTCGCCAAAGGTGCGACCAGCGAGATTGCCGAACCTGTCGGCCACCGTCACAGGCGCCACCGCGATTGTACGCGCTGCTACCATATCTCACTTAGCAACACCATTCACAGGGTTTCGTCCACCAAAAAAAAAAAAAACAAGTCAAACATGCCTTGTAATATTTGAACACCATCTGCTGGTTTCACTGTACGACTGGTCTGAAGACTTATAACGAGCACGTTCCTTGCCCTCAAAATTGCAGTGCGCGTCGCAGAAGAAAACATCCATGCCTCTGACACATCTGGATGATGTGGATTGGTCCAGGCACATCCATTGGTGGATAGGTGAAGCTGTACAGAAATTAGCGAGCCAGCCCCGTGAACTACGCACCTTGACCCGTTCCCGAGGCTGGATCAAAGCTCAAGAGCCCCGTGCTCTCCTAATTTCGAAACTCATGTCCACCGATATTAGATTGTTCTGGCCTATCTCACTAAGCATAGCGACTCGCGTCCCCGATATATTCGAAACAACGTTATTATGCTATTATCTACACACACTACATCTAGGAGTCCGTGTGCACCATGGGAAGCCACAGAAAAGTCATTAACGATTTCCATTTGTCGCGTCGCGCGGCAGTCCAGTTACTTCTGGCTGCAGTTGCGTTCCTCGCACTGCTTACACTGCCATGCTTTAGTCGGAACCTTAGTGTGCCGGTCTCCAATCTTCTAAGTTTCCCCAATGGTACAACAGGAATCAAAGGTGGTCATTTGGGTGAAAGTGTCGAGGAATTGTGGGAAGGTTCGTCGGGCTCGTATCACGGCGATGTTGTATGCTGGTGGTCCGGGGATCACGGTGGCTATGACGGGAAAGACTCCTGGTCGAACCAGATCTATGGTGGTCCCGAGGAGGACAATGTGGTTCCCACCCCTGAGTCTAGCGCTAGCGCTCGTACTACGAAAACGGCTAGTAGCCGTTCAAACGATGAAAGAAGAGGTCGAGGAGGCGTGGTGATTTTCGGGCCAGGATGTCGCGATTGCGTCGCTGGGCGACTGTGCACGTTCGAGATCGCCGTGCGACGGCCTGCGACGTGGACGGTGCCGCCAGGCATGGCGTTCAAGCACGAGTTGGCGGTGCAGCTGGTGGGACCGTCGCTCGTGCGAGCTGACGTCACGGCTGAGAGAGGCGACGTCAGCAGATGGCGGGTGGCATACCGCGTATGGGACGATGGAATATACAAGTGAGTGAGCGTGCTCCTCCGTCAAAATAAAAAAAAAAAAAAAAAAAAAAAAAAACGAATATGAAGTCGCAAACAAGCCGAATACGTGGCTAGTAACGAGCTGTTTTTACCCGACCCTTTCTTTCCCTTCCCTTCACAACAGAGTGGTTGTTCGATCCGGATGCGGCTCCCTGAATTACTCCTCTTCCTTCACGCACGCGCATGAGCACGACATGGCGCAATGGACCCTCGCCGTCCGTCCCAGTGGCAAGCCCGTAACCACACTTCCAGCAGGCCAGCGTCAGCAGGAACCTTCTCATTCACTTCCCGAGGCAGCGAAGGGGGAAGCAGTGGCTGGTGGAGGGTTGGGTTCGGCCTGTGGCCACGGCGCCACCCACGGCCGCTGGCTGTTGGATGGCAGCACTGGAAAGTACAGGTGAGACGGATAGTACGGACACGACTCCACTGACGCATATGATAGCCTTGAATCCCGATTGCCAATGCACAGCCCTGTTACTCTGCCACTCTCCTCCTGCTACGTTCACTTATTTTTGCGTCTCCTAAAACTTCTCAAGCACTTATTCTTTACTTATTCCTTCACTCCCTTTGTACCTCCACCTCCACCTCTCGCCCATCTCAGTTGGGAGTTCTTCCCGTGCGCCCCTGCTCTTCCTCCGCCATCCCACTGGGTCTCCTCCCTGGCATCGCGTAGCATCAGGGAGATCAACTTCGTGGGCGACTCACACCAACGCTTCCTCATGCTGCACCTTGCTTTCCTCATGACACATCATATCAATGACTCTCATGTGGACTATCATGGGGATATCTCCATAACTGCACCTGGCCCTGCTCCAGCCTATGAGACACCACCACGGGGAGATGATGTGGCATCAGGCGTCCGAAGGGGTCTTAGGGGGAGAAATGGTATAAATCAGCAGCGAGAGCAGCAGAAGCAGCAGCAGGAGTCTGAGGGACTGAAGCTGAACTTCTACTGGGTTGATGGGATATTCCAGAATGAGCAGTTTGGATGCGAGTAAGTCAACAGCCACCACACTCTCATTGGAAGCCACCATTTTGACCTTGAGCTTGCTGCATGTTGCGCCATTTGCACAGATATCACGCGTTCATTCCAATTCTCTCCGACTTCATTCTCCCTCCCATTTCCCACTTCAGGCGAAGGGGCTTTTACTCTGGCAGAGAAGACTCTTTTCCTGACATCTCCCTCACGGCTGATGTCACAATCATTGACGCTGGCGCCTGGTCAGGTTTACTCTGTGAGGAGCCCGAGAGGGCCTACAGTGTTCACCTGCCTGCCTATCTTGAGTGGGCCGATGGGCAGAGGCGCAAAGCAGAGGAGCACCAGAGGGAGTATGTGAAGCTACAAACGGCAAGCCTTGATGTTGCTGATTTGGGAACAGATGGTGTTAGTGGGGGAGCCGAGCGTGGCGCTGGTTACGGCGTCAACGGTACCAGGATGCAAACACAGCACACATGGCGGCCAAAGTTTCTGTTTCGGTCCATCCCTCCAATTCGGCGAGTCAACACGGATTGCTTCACTCCAACGCCTCCAAAGCCGTTTTCGTTACATCCTGCTACGAACTCGCTTTTTGAGTACATGAATGGGCTCTTAGAAGGGCAACTTCAGCGCTACAGTATAGAGCTGCTGGATGGATGGCCGCTGGAAGCTCCAAGACACATGGATACATGCGGTCCGACAAACATTCACTACACTTGTTATGATGCTGGTGAGGGAGGGAGAGGGGGTGGGAAAGGTTGGCTGTATGGTGAAGTTGGCGAGGCCATGGCGAATCTTACAATGCACCATCTGTTGTACTGTCTGCATATACAATGAGTTGTGCGTACGGTACTAGGCCATTCAGTTGACTATAGTGAAGAGGGAGCCCGGGGGAGCCCAAGGGAGCCCGGGGGAGGCCAAGGGGGCCCAAGGGAGGCCAAGTTTGGTGCACGAGAGCATGATGCTCATGTTTGGTGGCACATGATGAACCCTATGGTGTTGATGCTCCTGTTGCTTACATAGGAATATAGTGATTGTTGGTGGCATCTCTTACTTCAAACCAGCATTACGCAATAATCTAAGCCGTAACAGTTGAGTGTAGCAAAAGCTACCATCGTTCACATTAAAAGCAACTCGCAAAGATAATATCACATCGCATTTCGCTCCTGCAAACCACCGTGACAAACTGGCTGCTTCTAAAGGTGTTATTGCTAAAGCGATACAGCAACTCCAAAGAAACCATTAATGAAACCATTAAGGCGTTATTGTTAATGAGACCATTATTGCACGCCGCTCCAACGAGCCACCTCGACAAATTGACTGCTGCCAAATATGTTGTTGCTGAAGCGGATGAGAACGGCAAAGATGCGCCGCGCACCCAGGGGCGTTAAACTCTAGGCACTTAGTAAGGTAACTCTAGAAGCATTAACTTGATTGCGCGCCACCGCCTCATTGCACGCCGCTCCACCGTGCGACCTCGACAAACTGACTGCTGCCAAAGATGTTGTTGCTGAAGCGGATGAGAACGGTGAAGATGCGCGCACCGAGAGGCATGCTGCGGGCTAAGGGGGAGGACTCGACTACCCGCTCCAAGCCGTTGATGATCTGATAGCGCGTGTTGGATGATACAGCCATGAAGCCACCTGGGGGGTGATGCGGGAGCGAAAAGGGTGGGAATGATGAGTCAGAAAATAATGAATGAAGCCAAATGGAGAAAAGAGTATATTCTCGATGAGTGTGGCCGTGGCTGGGGGTTGCAAGAGGAAAGAGTGAGTGTGGAGTGAGGGAGAAGAGAAGAGCGTCAGAAAGGGTGAGGGACAAGTGTATATCGCACCACAAAAAAGAGCAGTGAAAGGCAGGCAGAGGGTCGACTTTTAAGTTTTTTTTTTTTGTTAAGAATCAGTTTAAGTGTATCTCATACCCCAGAGTAAGGCAGTGGGAATCATGCCCGGAATCTTCACCTCCTCCTCGTGCTCCCCAGGCTTCCTCAGATTCCTGGCTCCTCGAGTGTGTCACAGGCATAGAGGGAGACACACACGCACATAGGGACACACACACGCAGAGAGAGACACACACACGCACAGAGAGACACACACACGCACAGAGAGACACACACACAGAGACAGACAAGTGAGTCGCAGGGAAGTGGGAAGCAGGCTCGGGATCTTCACCTCCTCCTGGCTCCCCAGGCTTCCTCATTGTCCTGTCCACCCGAGTGTGCCACACACACGCACATAGACACACACACACACACACAGATGCACGCACATATGTGTGTGCACAGCATAAACAACCCGCCCACCCCAATGCTTCCGTGTATGCAGACAAGCAAGAGGCACAGTCACACAGACGCACAGACGAATGCATGGAAGCACAAGCAAGTGAGTTACCGACACCGACTACTGTTCCACCACCCCTCCCCGCTTCCCATCCCCCACTTCCCTCCCCACCTTACCCAACCACAACGCACCTCTTGATTAGCACAATGGCCGTTGTCATCGGCTGCCCAATCAAACCGCAGCTGAACCCCACCCATCCTCTCCCCCCCCTCCCCCCCCTCCCTTCCACCACCCTTCCCCCACCAACCACCACGCACATCTTGATGAGCACAATAGCCGTTGTCATCGCCTGCCCAATCAGACCACAGCTGAACCCCACCCATCCTCTCTCCCTCTTGAATTTCCTATCTCCCTCTCCCCGGCCCTCCCTCCCACCCCCCTTCTCCCCCACCTTAACCGCCACGCACCTCTTGATTAGCACAATGGCCGTTGTCATCGCCTGACCAATCAGGCCACAGCTGAACCCCACCACAGCATACTGCGCACCCTTCACCAACCACGTCGCACCCCTCTGCACCACACTGTATCTCCTCCCAGGCAGAGCCGCCTCAAACATGCTGCTGGGAAGCGCCTCCAAAGCTGCAGACAGGCCCGGCGGCACCAAGCCTGGCCGCCTGCCTCGGGCTGCCGAAGCTGCGGCGCTGCTGCCGAACCTAGCCATGGGCGCGAGCATGCTGACGAGAGCAGCATCGACGGCGAATCCCACGAGGATATCTGACATGTAAAGGTCAAACTCCTTCCAGAAATCGTCTCCTCGTTTCCGCACCTCAGCGAACGTGGCACAGCCAGAGTCGATCACAATCTGGTGGCGAGGAAGGCGTGGGGAGAGGGGAGGGTAGAGTGGAGAGGGGAAAGGGGAAGCGGGTATAGGGCAGGCGGAGCGGGGATGGGTGGAGTGAGGAGAGGGGAGGGGCGAACATGCTGACGAGAGCAGCGTCGACTGCGAATCCCACGAGGATATCTGACATGTAGAGGTCAAACTCCTTCCAAAAGTCGTCCCCTCGTTTCCGAACTTCAGCAAATGTGGCACAGCCAGAGTCGATCACAATCTGGTGCAGGGTGGTGAAGGGAGAGGGGAGAGGAGGACTTTTATTTAAATTTTATGTTTTTTCTGAAGCGCCTCAACCATCACCTCACTTCAGCAAAAGAGGCACAGCCAGAGTCTAAAGCAAAATCTGCTGGCGGGAGGAGGGGGGGGGGGGGGGGGGGGGGGGGGAGAAGGGAGGGTGAAGGGTGGAAGATAAGGGGACACAGATGGTGAGTGTACCAGGGTTCGGGGTTGAAGGTTTATGCAGGGGTTAGGGGTTGACCTTGGAAATATCTATTCATTGAGAACCTTGCTGATAGTGAATACCTGATATTGCAACATCCATTCGGTTCAAATTAACCTTTGTTACAAGCACAAAATCCCATACTAACATATTAACGAGGTTTGACGGATCAGCAGGCGAACGGTGCATATATAATGAACCATACTCGATATAGGGAAGTCTCGTCCAAATACAAGCAGATGCATATACGTTCAAGAGGAAAGCGAGATCCGCCAGCAACCTATCACGCAACCCGGCGCACTTGATATAGGCACGTCTCGCTACAATACCTTGCAAGATACAATACATGCATAAACACGCACCTCTGTGAAGACTTTGAAGAGGAATGCGGGATCCGCCAGCAGCCTATCGCGCAACCCGGAGAACGCGCGAGTGGCGGCGGCGAGAATGCCTCCGCGAACCTGACGGGGAGAGTAAGAGGGGGATTTTGAGAGCAGGGGGGAAAACGGGAGAGAAAGGGGGAGAATGAGAGATGAAGGGGGAGAGTGGTGGGATCGAGACCCTTAAAGTGAATGGACGGGGTATCGGAAATGGGTAGACGGATGTAACATGCGTCCTTTCAGTTTAATAAAAAGTGATTCTATGCAATACAAAGACCAGATCTCGATATAGTCACACAGACCTGCAGGTCAATGTATCGCTGCAGCAACAGCTCCGCAATGCCATTCTCCTTCACATGAGCCAGCATGTCCTCCGGTAGAGTCACACCCGCCTTAGATAACGCCTCCTCCGCTTGCGCCCAGCCCAGGATCGGCCCATAATCGCTCTCCGCATCCCCCGCATTTCCCTCTCCGCCAAGCCCATCCCCTCCCCCTCCCCCTCCGCTTCCGCCTCCGCCTCCACCGGAGCTTCCGCTTGCGCCGTCACCCCCCCCGCCGCCGAGCTGCGTCACGTAACCGGCAGATGAAGCGGCCGCGCTGGTGGCGACTGACGGCCTTGACGGTTTGCCGTCGGAGGACCTGGATCTGCCGTCCAGGCCGGGCAATGTAGCAATGCTCGGGTTCAGTGTGGTGCAGATCGGTAGATCGTCAGACGGATCTGCGCTTGCGATGACGATGACGGCGCGGTGGCTTTTCGAAGCGGCATTGCTGGTCGCTCGAAATGTGGCGGCGGGAACGGTAATGGAATGCGAAAGTCGCACAGTGAAAACCGGTTCCTGGGATCGCCAGCCATTAAATGAAGATCCGACAGCTGTCGCGAAGCCCTGTGCACCCGCAGCGGGGTTCGCTAAATGCAAGGCCATGGCCAAACGATCTGACGCGATTTCCGCTAAGAGCTTGCCGCTTGGATGCAGGGGATGCACGGTGCCTGAACGCGACTACCTAAGATGCAATCGCAATGTGGTCAAGGAGGCGGCTTACCCAAACCAGGTTTGTAAGCCAGTTTCCGTGCAAGCAAGGGTCGACAAGAGGAGAGATCATGGAGGACCAATGGATCCTCGAGAGTGGTAGAAGGCCAGGGAGGGAACTTCGAGGTTTTGAACATTCAATTCACAAGTGCGAAACTCGGTGAGCTATTGATCAACCTTATCGCGTCAGCCGCAATAATGCACCCTGCTTGCTCTGTGTTGTACGCGTTATACGAATATATTTTTGTACTGTGAACACTGTAGCTGCGGTGCTCGATTCTGCCACGGTTCTGCAAATCTGCAGCGTCGCCATGCGGTCGCAGCATCTTTTCCCCACGTGGAGCCCAGCCACTGGCTAGCTACTCGCCTTCCCACCAATGAAAGATGAAATTCGTGAGAGATCAAACCAATCACATTTATCCTTGGAAGCTCCACTTCGAAGGATTACTACGTACACTTTGATTTTTGCCGAAACTGCAACAGCTACAACAACTGACCACCTCATTATCTTTTTAATCAGGTGCTGCTCCTTAATGCACGTTGCAACTCGGAAGGCTTTAGAGGCTTGGTGATGAAGCTATCCATCCCCACCTCCATGCACCGTTCCCTATCCGATGCCAGAGCGCTGGCAGTTAGAGCTATGATGCGCGGCCGACGCATATGCTGCCCCCGACGGTATTTACATTCTTGGGACTCCATGTCGGTCATCTCTGTTAGTTGGCCTTGCGAAGCTGCTGCAGCAGCTGAAGCAGGGGTGGTTATACTGGAATCAAAGCCGCTGCTGGTGCCGTTACCATTAACGTACGGAACCTTATTCTGATCAGTATAATGTTGTAGAATGAGACGCGTTGCCTCAAATCCATCCATCTCAGGCATATGGCAGTCCTGGAGTCATGTCAAGTAGGTATGCCGGGGGAAGGGCAGAGAACACAGGAAATCGCATCTAGGAAGAATGGTGAGAACAAGGGAAAAAATATATCCAGCATGTGTGTCGCCACTAGCTGATTCACCTCAGAGACCAACATCTAGATGTTTTGAACTCCTCACTATAGAAACGACTCACCATAAGCACGAGGTCGTAGTCCCGCTGTGCGCACTTAGCAACAGCTTCCCGCCCATTGACAGCCACGTCACACGCCACGCCCAGGCTGCGCAGCATGCGCGTCACCACCAGCTGATTCACTCTGTTATCCTCTGCCACCAGGCACCTCATCCCCTCAAAGGGCGACTTCATCTCTTCTCCTTCCTTTGTGCCACGCCCCTTGCCCTGCTGCTCTCTCCGCCCTTCCTGCTCGCCCTGCTCTCTCTGTTCGCCCTGCTCTCTCTGTTCGCCCTGCTCTCTCTGCTCGCCCCGCTCCTGTGCTTCTTCATCCGGAGCTCCTTCTTCCTTTGCGCACCGTCCATTCCCCTGCATGTCCCCCTGCTGCCTCACACATGCTCCCTTCACATCCCATTCCACCTCATGTGTCTCCCCTCCTCTCCCATTCACACCAACATGAGACCTCACACTCTCCTTTGCTGCTTCCACACCTGCCGTGCCACAGATGCCACCGCTGCAGCCGCTGCCGCTGCTACCACCCATGCTGCCAATGCTGCCGCTGCTTCTGCTGCTGCCACTGCTGTTGCCGCTGATGCTGATGCGGTTACACACGCGCTCAAGGGCTTTGTTTAAATGAACACTGTTGTTCGGTGCTGTTGCCTGGTCAGTTACTTGGTTAGTGGCCTGGTCAGTTGTGTTAGTTGCCTGGTCCTGTGGCCGGTCAGTTGCACAATCAGTTGCACAATCAGTTGCACACTCCATTGCAAGATCAGCTGCACGGTTAGTTGCCCTAAGCTGCTTAGTCAGATCAGAGTGCAATGGACTGCTCTGAATCGTCTTCAAACGAGGACGAGGAAGAGGAAGAGGAGGAAGAGGAGGCGGGGGAGCAAAGGTGCTGCTGCGAGTGGCTTCGGGACAGGGAGGGAGTGCGGGAGGGAGGGAAGGTGTGAGGGAAGGTGAGAGGGAGGGCGGGAAGGAAGGTGCAAGGGAGGGTGAGATGAATGGAGAGACGGAGGCCACTGCTGGAGCAGGGGACAGCGAATGAAGGGCGGGAGGTGGTGTTGGGACAATGAGGGGTGCAGCGAGGGCAGGAGGCATAGGGAGAACCTGCGATGCAGCTAGAACCGTTGGTGCAGGGATAGTGGGAGGTGGAGGGAGAGCAAGAGGTGCAGGAAGAGGGGGAGGTGGAGGAGGAGCGGGAGGTGAAGGAAGAGAAGGAGATGGGTGGTCTGAGGGAAGAGGGGGAGGTTCAGGCTGATGAGAGTCAAGGGCACTGGGTGGAGGCTCAACTGAGGCACGGGCAGGTAGGACTGGGGGAGGGCGTACTGACACTGCCTGCATGGGGAGGGATGCGTTACTCTCTGCTTTAAGGGCAGGTGGTTTTGGGGCGGGTTGCGCTGGGTCGGGTGGTTCTGGGGCGGGTAGTGATGGGCCAGGTAGTCCTGTGTTGAACGGTTTTGGTTCTGCAGGTGCATCTGAGTCAGGCTTACCCCTCCCATCCGCCACCACTTGATCCCCTCGAGCTTTCCCAAAGGGAATATAGACAGTGAAAGCCGACCCGGCACCAGGCCGACTCTCCACAGAGATCTCCCCACCCATGAGGCCAATGAGCGAGTGACAGATGGCAAGACCCAGCCCCGTGCCTCCGAAGCGGCGTGAGGAGGAGGAGTCGGCCTGAGTGAAGGGGTGGAAGATGTGAGGCATGATGTGTGCTGCCATGCCTATGCCCGTGTCCTGCACCCTCACCTGCACCCACTCCACCGACCTATGTTCCTGCCCCTCCTGCTCCCCCTGCTGCCGCTCCTGCCGCTCTTCCTGCTGCTGCCCCTGCTGCCCCTGCTGCCCCTGCTGCCCCTGCTGCCCCTCCTGATCCTGCCCCTCCTGCTCCTGCTGTTCCTCCCCTGATGCTCTCTGCAGTCTCTGCAGACCATCGGGCATAGTAGCTCTTCCCACTGCCTCCGCTTCTCCACCCACCCCTTCTGTATCTCCTCTCTCCATCCCATTGTCCCCACGGCCTCGTACCGTCGACCTCGCTCCTTCGTCCCCTGGAATCACCTGCACGTCCCTCCCATGCGCAATACTACACCTCCCCACCAACTCCGCCTCCCCACCATGCTTGAGTCGCGTCCCTACATCCCCCCCATGCCCAACACTCATCTCCACGCGTGTCAAGTCCTCGAGCCATCCACTTGTCTCCTCCACCCTGATCCCCTTCACCCCTTCCTCTCTTCCAGTCGCCACCAACCGCCCCTGCCTCTTCATCCCACCATCGCTCTCCTGCTCCTCACCTCGCCCTTCTCCCTCCCTCTGCCTCTTCCTCCCCTGAAATCTCTCAACCCTGCCATCACCACCATCGCCTTCTCCCTCTGCTCCCCTACCCCGCCTAAACTCCTCCCCTCTACTCTCCCCTCTCCTACCTCGAGCACCCCTGCAATCACCGCCCTTACGAATCCCCAAGTGGATCCCCTCTGGGTCGGATTCCCAAGGTTGCCCATCCCAGAGCCTACCCGTGGGCCCACCAGCCTTGCTGTTGACACGTGAAGTGGGTGGTTCGTGCAGCTTTGTCACATGCACCGCCACGGAGCCTCTGCCATGCCATGGGGACGCATGCACAGAGGGGAAAGGGCACAGCGCACGAGAGAACAGCAGGGCAGTGAGCAAAACGCCGGAGCCGAGAAGGGAGCGGTGACAGGGTGAGGCTGCTTTTTGAAATGAGTGTGCCTCTCTTTTAGTGTTCAGAACAGTGTATTAACCAAAAGATTAGTGATAACAATAGTTCTGAATATATCATAAGCCACATCCGCATAACGCACCTATCAGTGAACTTGATGGCATTTGAGAGCAGGTTCAGCAGCACCTGACGGAACCGCATTGCATCGCCCACCACCTCCTGTGGCGTGGATGGATCAATACTCACTGACAGCTGTGGTGAAACAAGAAAAGCGGGGGGGGAGGGAGGGGAGAGGGAGGAGGGAGGGAGGGGAGGAGAGTGAGAAGGAAGGGTGGAAACAGTAGTATCGTTGATTGAACCAAGTTCTGAGGCGCCTCGAATCGAAAGTAGAACCAAGTTTTGGGGTGTGGATGGCTGACTGATAGTGACAGACAGTTGGGATGGAGGTATGTAAGGAAGGGTCGAGGAGTAGAGAGGCGGGGGAACGGCAGTGAAGGGAAGAGGAAGGACGAGCGAAAGGGAGTGGAATTGCAACATACCTGCAGCCCTTTCTTCACGGCAACAACCCTCATGAGCGCGAGAGTGCTGTCAATGGCCGCGCGGAGGCAGAAGGGCGCGAGGGAGAGGGCGAGGGAGTGGGACTCGATGCGTGTGATATCGAGGAGGTCTGAGAGGATTCGCACGAGGCTCTCCCCTGACGCCCGCACCACATGCAGCAGCGCCCTCTGCTCGCTGCTCACACCCGAGGCTAGTAGTAGTTCCACCACCCCCAACACACCTGACGAAGGGACCAAGGAAGCAGCATGGAAGGAAGGAGGAAGGGGGGAGGGGCGAATGGGTGAGCCTCTTTGCAAACCACCTCAAAAAGAGAGTGATATCGAGGAGGTCTGAGAGAATTCGCACGAGGCTCTCCCCTGACGCCCTCACCAGGTGCAGCAGCGCCCTTTGCTCGCTGCTCACACCCGAGCTTAGTAGTAACTCCACCACACCCAACACGCCTGGAGAAGGAGGTACGGAGGGAGGGGCGAATGTGAGAGAGTGTTTCTACGGCACCACACGAGGCTCTCCCCAGATGCCCGCACGACCTGCAGCAGCGCCCTCTGCTCGCTGCTCACTCCTGAAGCCAGCAGCAGCTCATCCACCCCTAATACGCCTGGGAAAGGAAGGAGGGAGCAGGGTGGGTGGAAGGGTGATGCGTGAGTGTGTGCTTAATAGCACCTCACCACACAAGGCTCTCCCCTGATGCTCGCACCACGCGCAGCAACGCCCTCTGCTCGCTACTCACTCCTGATGCCAATAGCAGCTCCACCACCCCCAACACGCCTGGAAGGGAGCAAGGAAGGAACACGGAATGAGGGAGGGTTGGATGGAGGGAGGGTTGGATGGAGGGAGGGTTGGATGGAGGGAGGGGTGAACAAGTGAGCCTGCCTTGAAGACATCGCCATCTTGATACTAATATCAAGGAGGTCTAAGAAGGGGGGTCTAAGAAGTCTAAGGGGGGTCTAAGAAGGGGGGTCTAAGAAGGGGGGTCTAAGAAGGGGGGTCTAAGAAGGGGGGTCTAAGAAGGGGGGTCTAAGAAGGGGGGTCTAAGAAGGGGGGTCTAAGAAGGGGGGTCTAAGAAGGGGGGTCTAAGAAGGGGGGTCTAAGAAGGGGGGTCTAAGAAGGGGGGTCTAAGAAGGGGGGTCTAAGAAGGGGGGTCTAAGAAGGGGGGTCTAAGAAGGGGGGTCTAAGAAGGGGGGTCTAAGAAGGGGGGGGTCTAAGAAGGGGGGTCTAAGAAGGGGGGTCTAAGAAGGGGGGTCTAAGAAGGGGGGTCTAAGAAGGGGGGAAGGGGGGGTCTAAGAAGGGGGGTCTAAGAAGGGGGGTCTAAGAAGGGGGGTCTAAGAAGGGGGGTCTAAGAAGGGGGGTCTAAGAAGGGGGGTCTAAGAAGGGGGGTCTAAGAAGGGGGGTCTAAGAAGGGGGGTCTAAGAAGGGGGGTCTAAGAAGGGGGGTCTAAGAAGGGGGGTCTAAGAAGGGGGGTCTAAGAAGGGGGGTCTAAGAAGGGGGGTCTAAGAAGGGGGGTCTAAGAAGGGGGGTCTAAGAAGGGGGGTCTAAGAAGGGGGGTCTAAGAAGGGGGGTCTAAGAAGGGGGGTCTAAGAAGGATGCGAGCACCCAGCACCGCCATCACCCACCATTTCATGGGAGTGCGCAGCTCGTGGCTCATGTTGGGCAGGAACTGTGTCTTGCCCAGTTAGCCACAATCACTCTACACCACTCACAGCTGATTCATACCCATCCCATCACCCAGCCCGCTTGCCTTTCAGAGTCGACTCAAAAGGTCGCAACCATTCAACTTTTGGTCTACCTTGCTTGCTCGACTGATTAGGAAACACATACATCCAGTTACTGCTAATGACTCACCATTCATGGGAGTGCGCAGCTCGTGACTCATGTTGGCCAGGAACTGTGTCTTGGCGCGGCTGGCTGCCTCTGCTGCTTCTTTGGCCTGCCGCAGCTCCTCCTCCCTCCTCTTGGCTTCTCTCATATCGTGCCACACCACGATCACACAGTCCCTCCCCGCTGCCACTATGTGCTGAAAGGAAAGGGGAAGGGAAGAAGGCATACAAACACAGCCAAGGGGAGGGACGTAAGGAGAGAGACAAAGGCTTGTCAGCATGTCCCTTTCTCTCCCTCCACCTGGCCTCCCTCATGTCGTGCCACACCACGATCACACAGTCCCACCCCGCTGCCACTATGTGCTGAAAGGAAAGGGGAAGACGAAACACACACAGGCAAGAAAACAGAGATAGAAGCTTTTCAAACCCCCCCATCCATCCCTCCGCTTGGCCTCCCCCGTGTAATCTTGTCACATTTGAGACGTCTCAAAAGCCTCCCCCGTGTAATCTTGTCACACCACAACTACACAGTCCCTCCCGGCGCCGCCAAAAAGCTGAATGCCGCTCCGCTCTGCACCCTCACCTCACCACCCACCCTCACTCTGCGTCGCACCAGCGCTGGCAGCTTCTCTCACCTTCACTCGCACCAACACAGGAAGGGGAGATTTGTAAAGAGCAGAATGCATCCAATCGAAACTAGTCGCCTCGCCGCTCTGCACGCGCGCCATCACCTCGCCAGCCATCCCCCAGGCTTGCTGTTCTCCTCGCGTTCACTTGCACCAGCCACACAACAACAACTCTCACCTTCACTCGCACAAGCACAGGCAGCGGCGACCCATCCAAGGCACAATGCATCCACTCAAAGCTGATGGCCTCGCCGCTCTGCACCCGCGCCATCACCTCGCCCGCCGCCTCGGCTGTCGGGCGGCCGTCCGGCTGCACGGGTGGCGAGAAGCTGACGTGGAACGCGCGGCTCATGACGCCTGCTTTGGAGGCGCAGCGCAGAATGGTTACCGCCGCCTCGTTGCAGTCCGTTATTGTCTCCTCGTGCAGACGGAAAATGAAGATTGGGTCCTGAAGGTGAGAAGAAAGAGAGGAAGAGAGGGTGTGGGGGGAGACAGAGTGAGGGAGGTGAAGTGGCCTCCTCGTTGCAGTCTGTCTGTTATTGCCTCTTCATGCAGGCGGAAAATGAGGGTTGGTTCCTGACATCTCCAGCGAAGGAGGGGAGGCGGAATGGCAGGGGCAGAGGGAGTGGCGAGGAGAACAAAACAGAACAAAACAAAACCAAGGCTAGAGGAAGGATTGGTGGGTACCATGGAAAGCTCGAAGACGGCTCGGTACTGCACGTTCTCCTCGCTCAGCCTCGCCACCTCCTCCATCCTCGCTAGTAGCTGCTCCGCTAAGGTGGCTTCTCCATCATCCCTATCCCCGTTATCAGTTATAACGCCACCACCACCATTTCCGCCTCCCCCACCCGCACGGGGATTGTTATCGATCAGTGCAGCAGCAGCTGCACCATCACCCACAGCACCTACACCACCATCACCATCACCACCACCATCACCATCACCATCACTATCCCCACAGGCCTCCTTGCCCCACGACCCCTGCACAACGTCTCTTTCTTTGGTTCAAATCACCCCTTCTGCTCAAATCACCCCTTCTGCCCAAGTTAACCGCCACCTGCCTTTCTTCAACCAGCAAACAGTGACCACTAACGGCTGCACCAGCCTTTGAGCCTTCACATATTCCTGCTGCTGCTGCTGCTGGTATTTCTGCTGCTGCGACTGTCGCTACTGTCCCTGTTGTTGTTACTGCCGTGGTTGCTGCCATTCCTCCTGCTGCAGTTTCCCCAGAGGGCGCAACGGCCTGTGATTGGCTCACTGCGTTCCTCAAACCCTGCGATTGGACCGCTGGCTCCCTCGTGCCCTGCGATTGGCTGACGGCGTCTCTCGAGCTCTGCGATTGGTCGGCAGCAGCAGTGCGGCACGGCAGCCGATCAGAGTGTGAGCGGAGCATGCAGGAGAGGCGCTCCAGGCGCGATCGCACTGCGTCCTGAGAGGGGTTGGGGTCGGTTGGGGCGGGTTGGGGCGGGTTGGGAGGGGTTGAGATTGGTGGTTGGGAAGGGGGTCCCTAAGGAGCATGCAGGAGAGTTTCTCAAAACTCAGCACAACGCAAAACGAATCCTTACACAACGGGATGAAACGCAATGAACGAAGAAAGCGGCTCACATAAATGGGCTGTTCCGACATAGCCCCTTCCGACGACGCATGATGCCGCCGCCTCTTCGCCTTTCGCACCGCGCCAAGCCCCTCCGCGCCAAGCTTCTCCGCCCCAAATCCCTCTGCGCCAAGCCCTTCTTCGCCAAGCCCCTCCGCTTCGCTGCCTGCTTCCGCCGCACTGCTCCCGCGGGGAAAGTTGACGCGCGCAACACTTCCGTCCGCGTCGTTTCCGCGGAGGAAAGCCTCGCGCGCAACGATGTCTTCCGCGCCGCTACTACCGCGGACAGCCTCGCGCGGAACTGCCGCCGACGGGACAGTGGCGCGCCGAGCGACAGTTCCGCCCGCCGCGCTGCCCCCATGAATCGCCGCTCCGTCTCGCCGTTCCGTCCCCCAACGCCCCGTCGCATGCTCCGCGTCCGATCCGCCCGGCCCCTGCCGATCCGCGCGGAAACCTGGGGGGGACTCGCTAATCGTCCGTGCGACAAATTTGTGCGATTTCTCAAAACCCTTATTTTTCTTAAATTCTTTAAAAAGTGTTTCCCGCCGAACCTCTTCCCCGCCTCTCGCTCCGCCCACCCCGCTCGCCGCTACGCGCTGCAAATTCGGTTCGAATGGGTCAATCTCCGCGTTATCGGCTCCCTCGGTAAGAGCACTGCGCACGTGGCAGCGACAGTAACAATCGCGCTGAAAAATCGCGGCTTTCGGGGTTTGAACCCGGCCCTTCTCTTCCCCGAAGTCTTCCTCTCTGATCGCCCCGCCTAGACCTTGAACCCCAGCTACGTCCGCTCCTCCTGTCGGGTCTCTAAAACGATTCGCCCCATTGCCTGCCGAATTTATCGCAACCTCTAAAAGAGTGCTCGTCGGGTCTAAAGGGGCAATTGTAACGTCTGAAGGAGCAATCACAGCGTTTGAAGGAGTAATCGCCGCGTCTAACAGAGTAACCGTCACGCGAGCCCAAAAAAACTCCTCGTCGCAAGTCGAAGCGCGTGTCGCCGCGCTTCGACAGGAGAGGCGAATGTTACAACATGCACTGCGTTCTAGGCCAGGAATTGGTTCGCTGGCAAAATGTGTTCCCGAAACAGCGAAGTGCTTAGAGTGTACGCGTCTAGGTTGACAATTCGAGGGGTCGATAGTGGAAGCAGTAGGAGTGTGTGGTGTGACGGACCGAAGTCTACCGACCGTTTCGAAGCAGCTCTGTAACGCGGACCAGTCTTCTGGGTGAACGTAGTTCGGATGGAAAGAACTCGCACGGCGCCATGGCTGCTTAAGTTCTCCTGGAGTCTAAAGCTGAAGCAAGCCGCCGTCGCTTCTGAAATCGCTCTCACTGCCTGGAAGCTATATCATGCCTAGCTCCCGGAAATAGATTACAAGAAGTACCCGGAATGCGCGGTCTTAGGTAACAGACGCAATGCGGAACATATGCTGGCGTGGAGGACACGCCATTCACCAGCAAAAATCATAGATATCATCAAGTAACATGTCAGAGCCCTGTTTCCCTCTTTCTCTCGATCTCGCCTCTCTCGCTCCAAACAAAACGCGCGGATCTATCATCCTTGTGTCTTCCTGACACATGGACTTTATCGGATTTTCAGGTGGTTCTGCTAGGACCAATAAAGAAGAAATGTGGTGTGCCTGAGAAGTTTGATTCACCCACCTTTGATGCAAAGGACCTGCACTTGCTGCTGGGTGGCAGACTGGCGGTTTTGATGACGAGGGGAGGCTTGGTCGAGACGAGAGGTTCACCGACAATAGCCACGAAGTCTGGGATGGAGGGTTTGTTTGTGGGTTTTCAGCTTAGCGGGGAGGGGTATCCCGACTCCTCCGCTTTCAGGTTAGGGGTAGCGCTTTGTGCGCACAGTTTCCGCTAAAGGCTGGGCTAGGGGGGGAGGGTTATTGTTCAGGTTAGGGAATCGAGCTCTCAATGAGCCACGTGTTCAGCTTTTCACAGAGAGCTCACTGTAGGTGTTTGAGTTACAGATTCTCCACTGCTCTGGTTGTCGTTTCTACACAATAAATTACACTCGAAATACCCCAACGGACACGCGAAGAAACAAAATAAACCCCAGTCGGGAAGGCATCCAGTTAGGGAGGCATCAACCCTAAACACCTTGTGGCATGGTGTTTAGGGTTGGTGCCCCCGCGGACGCATTTTAGGGAGGAATCAACCCTAAACACGGGACCCCTCCTTCTTGTTAGGGTTGATGCCTCCCGAGTCACACCCATTCCCGACTGGGTTTAATTTGTTTCGGTCAGAAGGGTGCACTATATTCTCAGGGTTTCGGATGTAATTTGGACGAAAAAAAAAAACAACGGCCACACAACCTTCGGAACAGTCGGGTGACGGGCTACCCCGAACGTGGGCTGGATTCGGTAGAAAAGACAAGCAGACGCACGGCAGAATCTGATATTTTTTATGTACAGTGAGCGAGCTGTGTAGAACTAACCACGTGGCTCATTGAGAGCTCGAATCCCTAACCTGAACAATAACCCTCCCCCCCTAGCCCAGACTTTTGCGGAAACTGTGCGCAGATAGCGCTGACCGTTCCCTGAAAGCAGAGGGGTCCAGATACATGTCCCCGCTAAGCTGAAAACCCTTTGTTTGTGGTTGACTGACTGAACTTGTGTGTGGTTGGATGTTCTTCTGGGGTGCGTGTGTGTGTGTGTGTGTGTGATTGTGTGAGGTCTGCCGCTGGGTGGCGCGAATGGCGGTGACAGCGCAGGAAGGGAGAGGGCATCTGAGCCAAGGCTGGCTTGCTCTCAGCCTGCATCAGATAGGGTAGCTGATGCGATGCGTGCTCTTTTGCGTTGCAATGCTGTCATCAATATTTTTCTTCGGGCTGTTTCCTAAGAAGCTCTTTCCCTCCTGTACTCGAATTTGGGCTACTGTACTGTAGTCGCTTCCCTACTTCCAGGCGAGAACGAGGATACGTGTACACGTACATGATGTTTACAGGCATCGACGTACATTTAGCTGATGTGCCCTGTAATTATCTGACAGGATCTCGCTGATGTTGCACTGTTCTCTGAACGGCACAACTGTCCAAGCATGTTCGCTGCCGAGGCGTCAAATTTGCAATGCTTTCCTCAGCGTCTCGTCGCCGCGCACAGCGAGGGCCAATAAGCTTGCGGAAATCGCAGCACAAGAAGGTCCACGCTTGCGAGCAGCTTGGGACCAGGCCAAGCCTTGCTGGCTTCGAGAAGTGAGGCCTCAGATCAGGTCACTCCGTTCACGTGATTGTCAATAGATCAGAATCGAATCTCGACGACGCTGTAGCGGCTGCACTGCACATCACATTGCTTCGTGTGTCGTTTTTCCGCGCCAGGAGCTCGTCCTACCAAACAGCCATACTCGATGAGATAATCGCCACTACTACGTTGATCACCTAGACACTACAGGTTTTGACAATAGTATTCCATGAGCCACCACTCAGTTTGAATGGAACTTATACCAGTACTTATGCAACACCCATAATAAGCTTTTCCTGCTCATCCAACTTCTTCACTTGCATGAGGCCGATCAGCACACGCATTCCAAATACGGCACTGGCCAGCAGGAGCAATGTAGCAGGCGTTTTGCGGGCGGCAATGTGCATGGCTGAAGCAACATTCACCAAGGTGGCTGCTGCTATGGCCTGTAAGAGTGAAAAACATGCAACAGCACGAAAAGGTGAGGGGGTTCCGTGATGTGACTGATAGACACAAACAGATCAAGGGGAAGACCAAGGCATTGAACACATGGTGAGCCTATGTGGTGTGGACAGGGTGAGCAAGCAGGTTTCTTACGCTGCCAATGGTGTTTTGCATAGTGGCCACTCTCTTAAACGCCCTCTCGTTCTCCAGAGTCCGCACTCTCAGCTTCAAGTCACCTTGCTCCTGCGGATTGGCAAGGAGGAGAGAGAGGAACGAGGATGTGGATGGGTATGCATAGCCATGATGTACACATGCAAATAGGTGTGCGTGCATCTGCGGCATTCCAGTAACCGTCAACAGCGCCTAGACCACAGATGAGACAACAGCGAATGATCAGATTCCACCATCTCAAGAAGCCTAGAACAACGCTTAGACCACAGATAGCAAAGCACAGTCCAACAAATGGGCACTCGTGGCACATACCAGTCTCAGGATGACGTCAGCAAGCTTCTCCACGCGGCTGGGCTGCCTGAGAAGGTTCCGGAAGGCCTGCGACTGGCGGTCCCACCGCTTCCTCAGCTCCTGCTCACCGACACAGCATTGGTAGGAACGAATGGGGAAGAAAGTTGATGCGAAGAACAGGCATGACTAAGCAATTGATGCAATTACACGACAACCCTCTCACTCACATGCATAGGAAGGAGTGCAAGGAGTTCCCATGGCAACCCGCTCTCACACATGGCATAGCATCACTATTTGAGAGTGCAGCAACAGGGGCTCACTTGAATGAGAAAGAGCACTGGACCCAGAGATCTTCTTCTTTATGCCTTGAAATTGCCATCGTCTAGGGCTCACCTTGAAAGTGATTTTTGAGAATTCTAAAAAATCACTCGCAAGGGCTCACCTTGAAAAAGAGCTCGGAGCCGACCTCCCTGAAGCGAAGCAGCTCTTGAGTCGACTCAAAAGTCACCTCGTTAGAATGGCACATGACACAATCGAGAGTGCGAGGACAGGCTCACCTTAAGAAGAGCTCAGATCCCACGTCCCTGAAGCGAAGCAGCTCTTGAGTCAACTCAAAAGTCACCTCGTTAGAATGGCACATGACACAATCGAGAGTGCGAGGACAGGCTCACCTTGAAAAAGAGCTCGGAGCCGACCTCCCTGAATCGAAGCAGCTCAAGCGCATAGCTGAGCGAGGAGATAGATCGTTTGGGGTCGATATGGGAGGGGTGGGGGGAAATTCGAGAGTGGTGAAAGGCAGAAGACAGCAGAAGGGGAGAGAGCAGGAGAAGAGGAGGGGGAAGAGCATCAGAAAGGGAGAGGAATGCAGAGAAGTAGGGAAGTGTGTTGGGTGGGGTGGGGAAAAAGCAGAAGGAGCAGGGATCGGCAGAAGAAAAGGGAGCAACAGAATAGGAGGCGAAGGGGAGGACAAGAGGGCGTACGGCTTGGCAATCTCGGAGATGTCAAACTTGGCGTCCAGCCCCTTGCCAATGCCATCCAGCACTGAGAAGGCCCGCACCACAAAGGTGAAGCTGCAGGGGGGGAGAGGAGGGGTGCAATGCGGGGGGTTGGGTTGAAGAATCTTAGGGGGCAGTGGAGCCAAGGACGCCCCTTGCCAATGCCGTCCAGCACTGAGAAGGCGCGCACCACAAAGGTGAAGCTGCAGGGAGAGAGATGAGTTGTGGGCGGGTGAGATGTTGAAGAATTAGGGGAAAGTGGAGTAAAGCAGGGCCCTTACCAATGCCGGAGCATTGAGAGGGGTTTCTCCCTCCACAAAGGTCATTCTGTGCAGAGATCCTTCTAAACGAGAGTGCCACAATATGAGTGAAGCTGTGTGGCGACTGTGCCATCTGCTGCTGAACCATGCCATGCCATGCCATGCCATGCCATGCCATGCCACAAAGTAAACCCCGAGGTACTTACGTGGCTGGGAATCGGAAGGGCTGATCTGCTGCGATGGCCAACAGGTCCTCTCCTGTTGGAGGGGCATGGAGGGCACATGAGGACGGAGCACATGAGAGGGCAGTCAGACAAAGAGGAAACGCGAAACAGAAGGAGAATGAACAAGTCTGCTTGTAGGTGGACTTCACTGCATCGCAGGTGGTTTTCGAGAAATCTGATGAAACCTCCACTGCCATCAGCACAGCAAGCCCCTCTCACCAATAGCAGAAAGCCTCATCTTCCTCTTTGCCAATGCTTCCTCCTTAGTCATGGGGGCGCTCGCCTTGGCCTCTGCCTGCTGCTGTGCCAAACGCTCCTCGTGCAAGCCCCACCATGAGCATCAGCACAGCAAGACCCACTCACCGATAGCGGACAGGCGCATCTTGCGTTTCGCTAAGGCCTCCTCCTTAGTCATGGGGGCGCTCGCCTTGGCCTCTGCCTGCTGCTGTGCCAAACGCTCCTCGTGCAAGCCCCACCATGAGCATCAGCACAGCAAGACCCACTCACCGATAGCGGACAGGCGCATCTTGCGTTTCGCTAAGGCCTCCTCCTTAGTCATGGGCGCACTCGCCTTGGCCTCTGCCTGCTGCTGTGCCAGGCGCTCCTCGTGCAAGCCCCACCATGAGAATCAGCACAGCAAGACCCACTCACCGATAGCAGACAGCCGCATCTTCCTCTTAGCGAGTGCTTCTTCCTTAGTCATAAGCGCACTCGCCTTGGCCTCCGCCTGCTGCTGCGCCAGGCGCTCCTCAAACGAGTTGAGGAAGAACTGGGCCGTGCGGTCGCCTTCACCTGTTCGCATCCTCAACACAGGCAAAACTCACCGATAGCGGAGAGGCGCATCTTCCTCTTGGCCAATGCTTCCTCTTTCGACAAGGGAGCGCTCGCCTTAGCCTCCGCCTGCTGCTGTGCCAGGCGCTCCTCAAACGAGTTGAGGAAGAACTGGGCCGTGCGCCGCACAGCCGTGCGATCCCCTGTGGGCACGAGCACGCCCATCTGAACCATGGCGTCCAGCACCTTGTCAGGGTCCTTCTCATACACCCCGTAGAACGCTTCAACCAGGCCTTCGCGGATGTCGGATGGGATACTGCAAGCAGAAGAGGGGAGAGAGAGAGGGGAGGAGGGTAGACTTTGCTATTGTCACCACCGAGTGTTCAGAGCGATCAGGTTGGGAGGGACGGAGGGACGGAGGGGGGGAGGGAGGGAGGGAGGGAAGAAGGAGGAGGGGAGGGTGGGTGCGGTCCCCAGTGGGCACGAGCACGCCCATCTGAACCATGGCGTCCAGCACCTTGTCAGGGTCCTTCTCATACACCCCGTAGAACGCTTCAACCAGGCCTTCGCGGATGTCGGATGGGATACTGCAAGCAGAAGAGGGGAGAGAGAGAGGGGAGGAGGGTAGACTTTGCTATTGTCACCACCGAGTGTTCAGAGCGATCAGGTTGGGAGGGACGGAGGGACGGAGGGGGGGAGGGAGGGAGGGAGGGAAGAAGGAGGAGGGGAGGGTGGGTGCGGTCCCCAGTGGGCACGAGCACGCCCATCTGCACCATGGCGTCCAGCACCTTGTCAGGGTCCTTCTCATACACGCCGTAAAACGCCTCTACTAGACCCTCACGGATATCCGACGGGATGCTGCACAGGGAGCACGAGGCACGGAGGAAGTGGGGGAGAGGGGGAGGGGGAAGCTAGAGTGGCTGCATCAGGTGTTCAGAGCGGTCCGGTTGGGTGGGTGTAAGGAGGAAGGGACGGAGGGCGGGTAGAGTGGGGTGTAGGCACGAGCACGCCCATCTGCACCATGGCGTCCAGCACCTTGTCAGGGTCCTTCTCATACACGCCGTAGAATGCCTCTACCAACCCCTCCCGGATATCCGACGGGATGCTGCACGGGGGACACAGCACAGGGTACAGAGGCAGGGTTGAGGGAGGGGAGATTGGGTCCCCGGTGGGCACGAGCACGCCCATCTGCACCATGGCGTCTAACACCTTGTCTGGGTCCTTCTCATACGACGATTCCACTAATCCATCCCGAAAGTCTGAGGGGATGCGGCAGGTGGGTTGCAGGGAGGAGGGAGTAGCAGGAAAGTGAGTGGCAGATAGCAACTTTGCCGGGGCCCTTCTCATACACCCCGTGAAACGCTTCTACCAACCCCTCACAGATGACATGGTCGTCCTCACGGATGTCAGAGGGGATACTGAATGGACGACATGGAGAAGTGAGAACGTGACATTCACAGGGTTCTACCGACCAACAAAGAAAAAGAACGAATGGGGGGGGCGAGTGGGACCACGGGGATGCATGCACTTGTGACCTGAGAACAATCGCTCAAGTGGTGTCAACTGGATCATGTTAGGTAGTGGTTAGAGAAGCTTACCTTCCCATCATGCCGAAATCATAGAAGATGCTGTGACAGGATCAGAAGCGTCGGGTGATGGGGTCATGGCCAACAGAATGATGCAAAAACGAGGTAGCAGCAGCGGAAGCAGCAACATTGGCAGCCGCAGTGACGGTGGCAGTGGTTGTACGAGCAGGAATGAGGACCAAGTGAGGCAGAGAGATAACAACAAGGGCCAGAGGGAAGACACACAAGAGAGGAAAACGGAAACGGTAAAGTCAGAGGGAAGTACGGAAATGAGAAAGACAACGTGCATAGCTGAAAGCAAAGCAGCATGCTTTGAGGTGATAAGAGCACATGCAGTGGTCAACATGTGATGTGATTGACGAAGTGTATGTATGGCTGCATGCCCTCAGAGTTGGCTGTGCGTGGCGGCATGTGTTTCTATGGGCGAATGGGTACGTGGGTGCGTAAGTATATGGTTGCATGAGTGCATGGATGCGCAGGTACATGGGTGCATGAGTGCATGGGTGCCGTGGGTCTAAGGGCGTGGGTCTAAGGGCGTGGGTCTAAGGGCGTGGGTCTAAGGGCGTGGGTCTAAGGGCGTGGGTCTGAGGGCATGGGTCTAAGGGCGTGGGTCTAAGGGCGTGGGTCTAAGGGCGTGGGTCTAAGGGCGTGGGTCTAAGGGCGTGGGTCTAAGGGCGTGGGTCTAAGGGCGTGGGTCTAAGGGCGTGGGTCTAAGGGCGTGGGTCTAAGAGCGTGGGTCTCAGGGCTTGGGTCTAAGGTGAGTCTAAGGGGGTGGGTCTAAGGCCGTGGGTCTAAGGGCGTGGGTCTCAGGGCTTGGTCTAAGGGCGTGGGTCTAAGGGCGTGGGTCTAAGGGCGTGGGTCTAAGGGCGTGGGTCTAAGGGCGTGGGTCTAAGGGCGTGGGTCTAAGGGCGTGGGTCTAAGGGCGTGGGTCTAAGGGCGTGGGTCTAAGGGCGTGGGTCTGAGGGCATGGGTCTGAGGGCGTGGGTCTGAGGGCGTGGGTCTGAGGGCGTGGGTCTAAGGGCATGGGTCTAGGCGCGTGGGTCTAAGGGCGTGGGTCTAAGGGCGTGGGTCTAAGGGCGTGGGTCTAAGGGCGTGGGTCTAAGGGCGTGGGTCTAAGGGCGTGGGTCTAAGGGCGTGGGTCTAAGGGCGTGGGTCTAAGGGCGTGGGTCTAAGGGCGTGGGTCTAAGGGCGTGGGTCTAAGGGCGTGGGTCTAAGGGCGTGGGTCTAAGGGCGTGGGTCTAAGGGCGTGGGTCTAAGCGCGTGGGTCTAAGCGCGTGGGTCTAGGCGCGTGGGTCTAGGGCCGTGGGTCTAAGGGCGTGGGTCTAAGGGCGTGGGTCTAAGGGCGTGGGTCTAAGGGCGTGGGTCTAAAGCCGTGGGTCTAAGGGCGTGGGTCTAAGGGCGTGGGTCTAAGGGCGTGGGTCTAAGGGCGTGGGTCTAAGGGCGTGGGTCTAAGGGCGTGGGTCTAAGGGCGTGGGTCTAAGGGCGTGGGTCTAAGGGCGTGGGTCTAAGGGCGTGGGTCTAAGGGCGTGGGTCTAAGGGCGTGGGTCTAAGGGCGTGGGTCTAAGGGCGTGGGTCTAAGGGCGTGGGTCTAAGGGCGTGGGTCTAAGGGCGTGGGTCTAAGGGCGTGGGTCTAAGGGCGTGGGTCTAAGGGCGTGGGTCTAAGGGCGTGGGTCTAAGGGCGTGGGTCTAAGGGCGTGGGTCTAAGGGCGTGGGTCTAAGGGCGTGGGTCTAAGAGCGTGGGTCTCAGGGCTTGGGTCTAAGGGCGTGAGTCTAAGGGCGTGGGTCTAAGGACGTGGGTCTAAGGGCGTGGGTCTCAGGGCTTGGTCTAAGGGCGTGGGTCTAAGGGCGTGGATCTAAGGGCGTGGTTCTAAGTGCATGGGTCTAAGGGCGTGGGTCTAAGGGCGTGGGTCTAAGGGCGTGGGTCTAAGGGCGTGGGTCTAAGGGCGTGGGTCTGAGGGCGTGGGTCTGAGGGCATGGGTCTAAGGGCGTGGGTCTAAGGGCGTGGGTCTAAGGGCGTGGGTCTAAGGGCGTGGGTCTAAGGGCGTGGGTCTAAGGGCGTGGGTCTAAGGGCGTGGGTCTAAGGGCGTGGGTCTAAGGGCGTGGGTCTAAGGGCGTGGGTCTAAGGGCGTGGGTCTAAGGGCGTGGGTCTAAGGGCGTGGGTCTAAGGGCGTGGGTCTAAGGGCGTGGGTCTAAGGGCGTGAGTCTAAGCGCGTGGGTCTAAGCGTGTGGGTCTAAGGGCGTGGGTCTAAGGGCGTGGGTCTAAGGGCGTGGGTCTAAGGGCGTGGGTCTAAGGGCGTGGGTCTAAGCGCGTGGGTCTAAGCGCGTGGGTCTAAGCGCGTGGGTCTAAGCGCGTGGGTCTAAGCGCGTGGGTCTAAGCGCGTGGGTCTATGCGCGTGGGTCTAAGGGCGTGGGTCTAAGGGCGTGGGTCTAAGGGCGTGGGTCTAAGGGCGTGGGTCTAAGGGCGTGGGTCTAAGGGCGTGGGTCTAAGCGCGTGGGTCTAAGCGCGTGGGTCTAAGCGCGTGGGTCTCAGGGCGTGGGTCTCAGGGCGTGGGTCTAAGGGCGCGGGTTTAAGGGCGTGGGTCTAAGGGCGTGGGTCTAAGGGCGTGGGTCTAAGGGCGTGGGTCTAAGGGCGTGGGTCTAAGGGCGTGGGTCTAAGGGCGTGGGTCTAAGGGCGTGGGTCTAAGGGCGTGGGTCTAAGGGCGTGGGTCTAAGGGCGTGGGTCTAAGGGCGTGGGTCTAAGTGCGTGGGTCTAAGCGTGTGGGTCTAAGGGCGTGGGTCTAAGGGCGTGGGTCTAAGGGCGTGGGTCTAAGGGCGTGGGTCTAAGGGCGTGGGTCTAAGGGCGTGGGTCTAAGGGCGTGGGTCTAAGGGCGTGGGTCTAAGAGCGTGGGTCTCAGGGCTTGGGTCTAAGGGCGTGAGTCTAAGGGCGTGGGTCTAAGGCCGTGGGTCTAAGGGCGTGGGTCTCAGGGCTTGGTCTAAGGGCGTGGGTCTAAGGGCGTGGATCTAAGGGCGTGGTTCTAAGTGCATGGGTCTAAGGGCGTGGGTCTAAGGGCGTGGGTCTAAGGGCGTGGGTCTAAGGGCGTGGGTCTAAGGGCGTGGGTCTGAGGGCGTGGGTCTGAGGGCGTGGGTCTGAGGGCGTGGGTCTGAGGGCGAGGGTCTAAGGGCGTGGGTCTAAGGGCGTGGGTCTAAGGGCGTGGGTCTAAGGGCGTGGGTCTAAGGGCGTGGGTCTAAGGGCGTGGGTCTAAGGGCGTGGGTCTAAGGGCGTGGGTCTAAGGGCGTGGGTCTAAGGGCGTGGGTCTAAGGGCGTGGGTCTAAGGGCGTGGGTCTAAGGGCGTGGGTCTAAGGGCGTGGGTCTAAGGGCGTGGGTCTAAGGGCGTGGGTCTAAGGGCGTGGGTCTAAGGGCGTGGGTCTAAGGGCGTGGGTCTAAGGGCGTGGGTCTAAGGGCGTGGGTCTAAGCGCGTGGGTCTAAGCGCGTGGGTCTAAGCGCGTGGGTCTAAGCGCGTGGGTCTAAGCGCGTGGGTCTATGCGCGTGGGTCTAAGGGCGTGGGTCTAAGGGCGTGGGTCTAAGGGCGTGGGTCTAAGGGCGTGGGTCTAAGGGCGTGGGTCTAAGGGCGTGGGTCTAAGGGCGTGGGTCTAAGGGCGTGGGTCTAAGGGCGTGGGTCTAAGGGCGTGGGTCTAAGGGCGTGGGTCTAAGGGCGTGGGTCTAAGGGCGTGGGTCTAAGGGCGTGGGTCTAAGGGCGTGGGTCTAAGGGCGTGGGTCTAAGGGCGTGGGTCTAAGGGCGTGGGTCTAAGGGCGTGGGTCTAAGGGCGTGGGTCTAAGGGCGTGGGTCTAAGGGCGTGGGTCTAAGGGCGTGGGTCTAAGGGCGTGGGTCTAAGGGCGTGGGTCTAAGGGCGTGGGTCTAAGGGCGTGGGTCTAAGGGCGTGGGTCTAAGGGCGTGGGTCTAAACGCGTGGGTCTAAGGGCGTGGGTCTCAACGCGTGGGTCTAAGAGCGTGGGTCTAAGGGCGTGGGTCTAAGGGCGTGGGTCTAAGGGCGTGGGTCTAAGGGCGTGGGTCTAAGGGCGTGGGTCTAAGGGCGTGGGTCTAAGGGCTTGGGTCTAAAGGTATGGGTCTAAGGGCGTGGGTCTAAGGGCGTGGGTCTAAGGGCGTGGGTCTAAGCGCGTAGGTCTAAGGGCGTGGGTCTAAGGGCGTGGGTCTAAGGGCGTGGGTCTAAGGGCGTGGGTCTAAGCGCGTGGGTCTAAGCGCGTGGGTCTAAGCGGGTGGGTCTAAGGGCGTGGGTCTAAGGGCGTGGGTCTAAGGGCGTGTGTCTAAAGCCGTGGGTCTAAGGGCGTGGGTCTAAGGGCGTGGGTCTAAGCCCGTGGGTCTAAGGGCGTGGGTCTAAGGGCGTGGGTCTAAGGGCGTGGGTCTAAGGGCGTGGGTCTAAGGGCGTGGGTCTAAGGGCGTGGGTCTAAGGGCGTGGGTCTAAGGGCGTGGGTCTAAGGGCGTGGGTCTAAGGGCGTGGGTCTAAGGGCGTGGGTCTAAGGGCGTGGGTCTAAGGGCGTGGGTCTAAGGGCGTGGGTCTAAGGGCGTGGGTCTAAGGGCGTGGGTCTAAGGGCGTGGGTCTAAGGGCGTGGGTCTAAGGGCGTGGGTCTAAGGGCGTGGGTCTAAGGGCGTGGGTCTAAGGGCGTGGGTCTAAGAGCGTGGGTCTAAGAGCGTGGGTCTAAGAGCGTGGGTCTAAGGGCGTGGGTCTAAGGGCGTGGGTCTAAGGGCGTGGGTCTAAGGGCGTGGGTCTAAGGGCGTGGGTCTAAGGGCGTGGGTCTAAGGGCGTGGGTCTAAGCGCGTGGGTCTAACCGCGTGGGTCTAAGCGCGTGGGTCTAAGCGCGTGGGTCTATGCGCGTGGGTCTAAGGGCGTGGGTCTAAGGGCGTGGGTCTAAGGGCGTGGGTCTAAGGGCGTGGGTCTAAGGGCGTGGGTCTAAGGGCGTGGGTCTAAGCACGTGGGTCTAAGGGCGTGGGTCTAAGGGCGTGGGTCTAAGGGCGTGGGTCTAAGGGCGTGGGTCTAAGGGCGTGGGTCTAAGGGCGTGGGTCTAAGGGCGTGGGTCTAAGGGCGTGGGTCTAAGGGCGTGGGTCTAAGGGCGTGGGTCTAAGGGCGTGGGTCTAAGGGCGTGGGTCTAAGGGCGTGGGTCTAAGGGCGTGGGTCTAAGGGCGTGGGTCTAAGGGCGTGGGTCTAAGGGCGTGGGTCTAAGGGCGTGGGTCTAAGGGCGTGGGTCTAAGGGCGTGGGTCTAAGAGCGTGGGTCTAAGGGCGTGGGTCTAAACGCGTGGGTCTAAGGGCGTAGGTTTAAGGGCGTGGGTCTAAGGGCGTGGGTCTAAGGGCGTGGGTCTAAGGGCGTGGGTCTAAGGGCGTGGGTCTAAGGGCGTGGGTCTAAGGGCGTGGGTCTAAGGGCGTGGGTCTAAGGGCGTGGGTCTAAGGGCGTGGGTCTAAGGGCGTGGGTCTAAGGGCGTGGGTCTAAGGGCGTGGGTCTAAGGGCGTGGGTCTAAGGGCGTGGGTCTAAGGGCGTGGGTCTAAGGGCGTGGGTCTAAGGGCGTGGGTCTAAGGGCGTGGGTCTAAGGGCGTGGGTCTAAGGGCGTGGGTCTAAGGGCGTGGGTCTAAGGGCGTGGGTCTAAGGGCGTGGGTCTAAGGGCGTGGGTCTAAGGGCGTGGGTCTAAAGCCGTGGGTCTAAGGGCGTGGGTCTAAGGGCGTGGGTCTAAGGGCGTGGGTCTAAGGGCGTGGGTCTAAGGGCGTGGGTCTAAGGGCGTGGGTCTAAGGGCGTGGGTCTAAGGGCGTGGGTCTAAGGGCGTGGGTCTAAGGGCGTGGGTCTAAGGGCGTGGGTCTAAGGGCGTGGGTCTAAGGGCGTGGGTCTAAGGGCGTGGGTCTAAACGCGTGGGTCTAAGGGCGTGGGTCTAAGGGCGTGGGTCTAAGGGCGTGGGTCTAAGGGCGTGGGTATAAGGGCGAGGGTCTAAGCGTGTGGGTCTAGGCGCGTGGGTCTAGGCGCGTGGGTCTAAGGGCGTGGGTCTAAGGGCGTGGGTCTAAGGGCGTGGGTCTAAGGGCGTGGGTCTAAGGGCGTGGGCCTAAGCGCGTGGGTCTAAGGGCGTGGGTCTAAGGGCGTGGGTCTAAGGGCGTGGGTCTAAGGGCGTGGGTCTAAGGGCGTGGGTCTAAGGGCGTGGGTCTAAGGGCGTGGGTCTAAGGGCGTGGGTCTAAGGGCGTGGGTCTAAGGGCGTGGGTCTAAGGGCGTGGGTCTAAGGGCGTGGGTCTAAGGGCGTGGGTCTAAGGGCGTGGGTCTAAGGGCGTGGGTCTAAGGGCGTGGGTCTAAGGGCGTGGGTCTAAGGGCGTGGGTCTAAGGGCGTGGGTCTAAGGGCGTGGGTCTAAGGGCGTGGGTCTAACGGCGTGGGTGTAAGGGCGTAGGTTTAAGGGCGTGGGTCTAAGGGCGTGGGTCTAAGAGCGTGGGTCTAAGGGCGTGGGTCTAAGGGCGTGGGTCTAAGGGCGTGGGTCTAAGGGCGTGGGTCTAAGGGCGTGGGTCTAAGGGCGTGGGTCTAAGGGCGTGGGTCTAAGGGCGTGGGTCTAAGCGTGTGGGTGTAACGGCGTGGGTCTAAGGGCGTGGGTCTAAGGGCGTGGGTCTAAGGGCGTGGGTCTAAGCGCGTGGGTCTAAGCGCGTGGGTCTAAGCGCGTGGGTCTAAGCGCGTGGGTCTATGCGCGTGGGTCTAAGGGCGTGGGTCTAAGGGCGTGGGTCTAAGGGCGTGGGTCTAAGGGCGTGGGTCTAAGGGCGTGGGTCTAAGGGCGTGGGTCTAAGCACGTGGGTCTAAGCGCGTGGGTCTAAGCGCGTGGGTCTCAGGGCGTGGGTCTCAGGGCGTGGGTCTAAGGGCGCGGGTTTAAGGGCGTGGGTCTAAGGGCGTGGGTCTAAGGGCGTGGGTCTAAGGGCGTGGGTCTAAGGGCGTGGGTCTAAGGGCGTGGGTCTAAGGGCGTGGGTCTAAGGGCGTGGGTCTAAGGGCGTGGGTCTAAGGGCGTGGGTCTAAGGGCGTGGGTCTAAGCGCGTGGGTCTAAGCGCGTGGGTCTAAGGGCATGGGTGGAAGCGCGTGGGTCTAAGCGGGTGGGTATAAGGGCGTGGGTCTAAGGGCGTGGGTCTGAGGGCTTGGGTCTAAGGGCGTGGGTCTAAGGGCGTGGGTCTAAGGGCGTGGGTCTAAGGGCGTGGGTCTAAGGGTGTGGGTCTAAGGGCGCGGGTCTAAGGGCGTGGGTCTAAACGCGTGGATCTAAGGGCGTGGGTCTAAGCTCGTGGGTCTAAGGGCGTGGGTCTAAGGGCGTGGGTCTAAGGGCGTGGGTCTAAGGGCGTGGGTCTAAGGGCGTGGGTCTAAGGGCGTGGGTCTAAAGCCGTGGGTCTAAGGGCGTGGGTCTAAGGGCGTGGGTCTAAGGGCGTGGGTCTAAGGGCGTGGGTCTAAGGGCGTGGGTCTAAGGGCGTGGGTCTAAGGGCGTGGGTCTAAACGCGTGGATCTAAGGGCGTGGGTCTAAGCGCGTAGGTCTAAGGGCGTGGGTCTAAGGGCGTGGGTCTAAGGGCGTGGGTCTAAGGGCGTGGGTCTAAGGGCGTGGGTCTAAGGGCGTGGGTCTAAAGCCGTGGGTCTAAGGGCGTGGGTCTAAGGGCGTGGGTCTAAGCGTGTGGGTCTAAGGGCGTGGGTCTAAGGGCGTGGGTCTAAGGGCGTGGGTCTAAGGGCGTGGGTCTAAGGGCGTGGGTCTAAGGGCGTGGGTCTAAGGGCGTGGGTCTAAGGGCGTGGGTCTAAGGGCGTGGGTCTAAGGGCGTGGGTCTAAACGCGTGGGTCTAAGGGCGTGGGTCTAAGGGCGTGGGTCTAAGGGCGTGGGTCTAAGGGCGTGGGTCTAAGGGCGTGGGTCTAAGGGCGTGGGTCTAAGCGCGTGGGTCTAGGCGCGTGGGTCTAGGCGCGTGGGTCTAAGGGCGTGGGTCTAAGGGCGTGGGTCTAAGGGCGTGGGTCTAAGGGCGTGGGTCTAAGGGCGTGGGTCTAAGGGCGTGGGTCTAAGGGCGTGGGTCTAAGGGCGTGGGTCTAAGGGCGTGGGTCTAAGGGCGTGGGTCTAAGGGCGTGGGTCTAAGTGGCGACGGGCGGTGTGTACAAGACCCGAGAACGTATTCACCATAGCGTAGCTGATCTATGATTACTAGTGATTTCAACTTCATGAGGTCGAGTTTCAGACCTCAATCCGAACTGAGGTTAGTTTTTGAGATTAGCTTACTCTTGCAAGTTTGCAACTCTTTGTCCTAACCATTGTAGCACGTGTGTAGCCCAAAGCATAAGGGGCATGAAGACCAGACGTCATCCTCTCCTTCCTCCAAGTTGCCTTGGCGGTCTGCTTAGAGTTCTCAACTTAATGTTAATAAGGCAGCATGGGTGCACGGGTGCATGGGTACATGGGTACGTGACTTACAGACGGCCGCCGTTAACATCATCCACTGCAATGTTGCCAGGATGCTGCATGGATGGACAAACGAAGGGGACGAGGGGCATGCCACACGAAGTCAAACGCATATAAAATGGATGGATGGATGGTCGGATGTGCACACATGCAGGCTAACACATATGCACACATGAACACGCATGCAGGTGAAAAGCATATGGCCGGAAGCGGGAAAAATGCACGAGAGAAAGCACGCATGGGTGCAGCAGCAGCAGCAGCAGCAGCACCACCACCACCACCAGCAGCACCATAACTGACATCAGCCAAAGCCCCAACCCCAGCACCAGCATCACCACGAACACCAGCAGACACCCACCGGGTCGGCATGGAAGAATCCGTGGCTGAGG
The DNA here is from genome assembly GCA_947470075.1 of Closterium sp. Yama58-4. Taxonomy (NCBI): domain Eukaryota; kingdom Viridiplantae; phylum Streptophyta; class Zygnematophyceae; order Desmidiales; family Closteriaceae; genus Closterium; species Closterium sp. Yama58-4. The sequence continues at coordinate 541,573 of CANIUD010000879.1, read as the reverse complement.
ATCTGCTCCAGGTACGACTCCACACAGTAGCGAGCCAGCCTGTAACGAGGACGACAGGAGAATGAGAAAAATTGCAGTTTATCCCCTGCATTGACGCGGTTGTTCTGGATAAGCTCCACAGATGCGGCGTGCGAACCCCCCTCTCCTCCCACACCTCCCGCCCTATGACTACTCCATTCCACCCAAACCACAACCTCTCTGCAGCTTTTCCAAAGCGTCGATGCGGGTGATCTTCATTTCAGGCGAGTGTTCCATCACCAACAGCTGCACCAGTGTGTGTATGTGAAGTGAACCTCCCTTCTCCCAACTCCACTCTTCCAGAGCACCCCAACCAGAGCCCATCTCGCACCTCTTCCTGTCGACCTTGAGCTTATCCAGAGCATCAATCCTGTTGATCTTGATCCCAGGTGTGTATTCCATCACCAGCATCTAGGCCGTGCTGTACTGCCAGTATATCTTGGGCACCCCCTCCTCACCCCAACCCCACTCGCTCCCAGTGCCCACCTCTTCCTGTCCACCTTGAGCTTGTCCAGAGCGTCAATCCTGTTGATCTTGATGCCCGGAGTGTACTCCATCACCAGCATCTAGGCCGTGCTGTACTGCCAGTAAACCTTGGGCACCCCCTCCTCACCCCAACCCCACTCGCCCCCAACAACCCACTCGCCCCCAGTGCCCACCTCTTCCTGTCAACCTTGAGCTTATCCAGAGCATCAATCCAATTGATCTTGATCCCTGGAGTCACTCCAGCGGAGTGTACTCCATCACCAGCATCTGCGACGTCGTGTTCTGCCAGTACACCTTGGCCGCCCCTTCCTCACCCCAACCCCACTCGCCCTCACAAACCCGTACCTCTTCCGGTCGACCTTGAGCTTATCCAGTGCGTCAATCCTGTTGATCTTGATGCCCGGAGTGTATTCCATCACCAGCATCTGGGAAGTCGTGTACTGCCAGTAGACTTTGGCCGCCCCCTCCTCACCCCAACCCAACCCACTCGCCCCCAATGCCCACCTCTTCCTGTCGACCTTGAGCTTATCCAGAGCATCAATCCTGTTAATCTTGATGCCGGGAGTGTATTCCATCACCAGCATCTGCGAAGTCGTGTACTGCCAGTATATCTTGGGCACAACCTCCTCACCCCAACCCCACTCGCCCCCAGTGCTCACCTCTACCTGCCTCCCCCACGAACCCCAATATCCCTCCAACCCAGACCATGGCCTGTACCTCTTCCTGTCCACCTTGAGCTTGTCCAGAGCGTCAATGCGGTTGATCTTGATGCCGGGAGTGTATTCCATCACCAGCATCTGAGACGTCGTGTACTGCCAGTATATCTTGGGCACCTTCACGTAGTCCATGTCCTTGAAATTCTCGCGGAACCTGTCCGCGTTTTTCCCCTCCTTGGTGTAATCGATTTCCTGTGAGTGGATTGCGGGTGCGGCAGGGGGGGGGAACACACCAGGCCAAGGTGAATTTGGTGCCTTGGAATCCAATCCAATCCAATCCAATCCAATCAAGGCCACCTTTGCTACCTCAGGCACCAACGAGCACCCTCCCTGGCGCCCCTCCTTGAAGGTGTCAACGCACCCCCCCTGCTATGGCCATCAGGTGTCGACATGCAGCAGTTCACTGCAATCAGATCACACACCACGACAATCACACATCACCACAATCACACACCACCACAATCACACTCGCCTCGTAGAGGACTGAGGCGCACTCGTCATAGATGGCCACCCAGTCCCTCTTAGCCCCATCGGACTTGGGATCAATCTTCTGGAGATTGACGGCCAGCACGCGAAGGTTCTTCAAATCAATGTCAAACAGGTCCTTGAGCCCCGGCCGCTGCACCTTCACCACCACCTCACCACCTCCCTGCCTGCCCTACCCTGCACTTTCCGCTCCACACCCTTTCCAGCCCTTACAAGACCCATACAACTGGAATCACACTCACCTCATACAGCACGGAAGCGCACTCGTCATAGATGGCCACCCAGTCCCTCTTAGCCCCGTCCGACTTGGGATCAATCTTCTGGAGATTCACAGCCAGCACGCGCAGGTTCTTCAAGTCGATGTCAAACAGGTCCTTGAGCCCCGGCCGCTGCACCTTCACCACCACCTCGCGCCCCTGCAGCCGCGCGCGGTGCACCTGCCCCAGGCTGGCAGCGGCAATAGGGTCGCGGTCGAAGCGTTCAAACACCTCGTAGATGGGCTTGCCTAGCTCCGACTCTACGATGGCGAGAGCTGTGTCAGACTCAAAGGGTGGCACTTGGTCCTGCGGGGGAGGGATGGGTTGAAGGAGACGGGGAAAGCGGTGAGAGTGGTGAACACTGAGTGGACTCGTAATGCAGTGGGGTCGCGGTCGAAGCGTTCAAACACCTCGTAGATGGGCTTGCCTAGCTCCGATTCCACAATGGCCAGAGCCGTGTCTGACTCAAAGGGTGGCACTTGGTCCTGCGGGCGAGAGAGAGGGGGGAAAGATGGGGGAGAAGGGGGGTGCGAAGCGGTTGATAAGGAGGTGACTTTCCCAGGGGTGAAGACCTGCTGGTCGATCTTGATGAAGGCGGGGCCCAGCCGCAGCAGCCCCTCCTTCAACGCACCGCCCTAATGAGAGAACCCAATCAACCAAACCCTATACAAGGATCTCACCTGCAGCTCTGAGAGCTCTGCAATGTACTCCTGCGCGAGCAAATCCGAGCGCGTGGAGAACTGCTGGCCGATCTTGATGAACGTGGGGCCCAGCCGCAGCAGCCCCTCCTTGAGCCACCGCGCGAGCTCCCGCCGCCGCTCGCCCTTCTTCGCGTCCGTGACTCCGCCGCGGTACATCCACGGGCGGTTGATCAGCCACGCCTGGACACGAGTGAAGGAATGATACGGGGACGAGGACGGGGTGAGGAAAGGTGCTGTGAAAAGACTGCAGATCTTCGTGTGTTAGTCGTGGGTGTTCCCTGATAGGCGTCTTGACCGTCGTATGTTAATAAGAGCTTTTGAGCGTGTTGAGGTAACGGCTTTGCGGTCCGGTTTTATCAACAGGGATAATTGGTTTCGCTTTTCTTTCCGTGTTGCAAATGCACGCTTCCCGCTCAATGTAAAATCATGTGAATTTACCATTGTGCTTTTCCCCTGACACACTCCCATTTTGAACATTACATAGTATCTGAGAGCACCCTATAAAGCGTACCTTGACGAGGAAGACAATAACGAAGCTCCAGATCTCGAAGGTGCGCTGAATGACGGAGTACGTCTTAAAGTGGTTCCATCGCCCGCCTGGCGCCACGGACACCTGTCAGCCCGTCAGCAATGCCACGTCAGAAAACCAGAACGTTATGTTAAAAGCGATGATTAAGGAATCGACCCCCTTCCGGCTTCGACGACACTATGCATCAAACGGGACCCGGTGGACCATGAAGCTACGGACGTCGTGCTAAGAATATTAAGGAAATCACTACTGGCAACGAGAGCCGTTAATAGCGAGGACGAACCTGCACATTGCTAGCGCGAGCCTTCTCGAACCATGGGCGATCCTCAACTGTAAGCTCCTCCACGCCTCTCGACCCTTCGCCGATCTTCTCCTCCACAACAACAGCAGCAGCAGCAGCAGCAGCAGCAGCCACAACGGTATTCGCTGCTCCGTTCGCTGCGCCGTTCGCCGCGCCGTTCTTAACGACCTCTTCAGCCAGAACCATTTTCACTGCGCTTCCGTTGCTGGTCGCGACAACCGTCGCTCCGACGACCTTCGCTTCTGTTCCGTTTGACGCGCTGTAAAGCGCGCGACCGCCTTCTTCCTCCTCCGGAGTCCATGGGGAGGAATTATCGCCTTGTCTGACGCTTCCGTTAGGAGGTGCTTCGATTACAGCATTAACGCGAAGAGCAGGCGATGAGCGTACACGGTTTAGAGACGACCTCGCTGGGAGAAGCAGTCGGCCGGCTGGCGTGCTAAGCTTTCCAAGAAACGGACTCTTTTGAAGGACGAGCCTATTGCGAGTCTGACCATCTCGACGCGAGGAAGAGATGTCACTTGGAGTGCTGCTCGCTGCTCTCACGGAGCAGAGCCCTGAGCGGAGGGCTTGGCTGGTGGAAGCAGCCATTAGAGCTCGAAGTCCGCACACCGATTGGAATACGGAACCTGAGCTATGAGCCAAGTCAAATTAGTAACTGGCTTGGCTTGGTACTTAGAACCTGTAGGTTCCCCTTCGTTGACTCAGCGGCGTCGCTACTGGAGACTCTGAAAATCCCTAGGAACACCGACACAATGCTGAGCAAGTAGCGGAACCTCGAGATTAGAAAGGTGAATCGGGAAGATGGGGTAGATGAAGGATGATGAGAGGATGCTGCGGTGACAAGAATTGCTTGAAAAAAGCATGAAAGCCAGTGTGCGTGCCAGTTCTGATTGCTGGGCAGAGAAATGGTCAGGAACTTTTTTGCCAGTCGCCCGACTTTCAAACCAGTGCGGTCAAAGGGGCGTGCTTCTGCGAGTCGAAGGAATATTTCCAGCTCGAAGGAGTAATGATAGATGACAAGCGGTTTTAGGGCTAGTAAAATGGTTCTTTACGGTGATGAATGAGTTCAACCTGACGATCACGCACCAGAATCGTCTACTGCGCTGTGCCCTCAACAACCGACAAAGTGCTCTGTACTTGGCCAGGCCACCCGGAGCTGTTTTGCCCAGAAACAAATATCAGCCCTAAAGAAAACAATCCTTTGCTCACCCGCGACGCGAGTTTGCTAGGCTGAAAATGAAAACCACATCGCGAGGAGAATCCACAACTTCAGGACATTTTGCGAAGAGGTGGCCACGTGTAGTCGCGATTTGCTCACACGTTCCTGACCACGAAAGTCATGTGCTTAGCTGGAGGGGATGCTGGGGATGGGGGGCGAGGATAAATGCTGAACCCGCGACTTTTATAAAGAATTTTATTAACCAATATACACTCTTCTTAGCATAGAAATGATAATACATCCTAGGAAACACACCCTCATGCTTCTGACATTTGACACTGATCAGAACTCATAACACGACATACACGTGGACGAGGAGTTACCGTTGGCGCTTTTCGGGCCGCGCATCGGCATCTGTCCATGATCACTATATCTCGCTCCGGATTTCCCGCGCTGAAAGCCGCTGCGGCTATCCAGTACCTGCGACGCGATGCTCTCTTAACCGCACATTCCGTATCCTGCGTTGCACCCGCATTTACCAGTACTCGCCTGTCGTTACTCATCAGCCCGCGCGGCTCGAAGCGACTCTTTTTTCGAAGCTTCTGCGTTGCCACAAGCTGTTCAGATTTCCGTCTCTCCCCCTCGTGGCTTTCGTATCCCCATCTGGCTAGTTTGCTCCCGAAATTCACACCCCTTTCCTCAACACCGCCTGAAGTTACTACTTTCAGTGCTATTAGCACTTCGCGGATTGAGGTTCCTCGACACCGGTTGTCTAGTCAGCGCGAAGACCGCTGTGCGGACATGGGTTATGAGGACAGCAGTGCTGGGATCCCAGAAAACCTGCCGGGGGGTGCGGAGGCGGTGGATCGAAGCCAAGCCGGAGCAGGAATCGGATTTGAATCAACGGCCCCCCGTAGCTCCAACGAACTGGATCAACGGCTGGGGGTTCCCGCGCGCGGGGAGTTGGCGGAAAACGGGGAAGCTACTGAGAGGGTCGAAGCTGGGAAGGGGAGGAAGGGGACGAGGATGGGCGAGCGGACAAGCGGGGGAGCGGGAAAGATGGGAGAGGGTGGAGGGGAAGAGGGGAGCGAGGGGAGAAAGGGAGAGAAATTCAGGCGAGTGAAGGAGAGGGGGAATAGGGAAAAGGCTGAAAAAAGGACGAATGGGGGGAAGCACGGGGAACGGGGAGGGGAACGCGGAGGCGGAGGCGGAGGCGGAGGCGGAGGGGAAGGAGCAGCGTTGATGATTCCGGAGTTTCAGGCTGTCGGTGGGGGATCAGGCGCAAGTGGGAAGGAGGGTGAGTGAGGATATGAGTGGATACTTACTGATGTGGTGACTGGAGGTTGCTTATGGGGATGGGTTAAGTGGAGTTTGGGGTTTGGATGGATGTATCAATGTATTCTCTCTCATTGCACCTTCTTCCCTTCCCATCCCTTCCCTTGCCCTTCCCTTTCCTTCCCCCTTCCTCCCCCCCTTCTCCCTCTTGCATTGCTCCCTTCTCCAGGGCTGTCACTCCGTGTCGTCTCCTATAATATCCTGGCGCAGGCATGTGGTGTGAGGGGGTGTCATGGGGTGTCGTGGGGTGTGATGGGGTGTGATGGGGTGTCATGTGGCCATGTGGATGTAACGTGCATCTCTGTGAGCATGTGAATAACCATGTGTATGCCACGTCTTGTGCGTGTGTGTGATCATCATGTAATCATGTCAAATCCATGTCGATGTGCAGTGCATAACCCTCTCACATGTGCGTCATCTGCATAACCCTCTCACATGTGCGTCATCTGCGTAACTCACTCTCTCGCAGGCATACGTCAAGAGTGAGCTTTTCCCACATTCACCGCCACAGTCCCTCAGGTACTGATTTGAAACGTCTTCAAACTCAGTCTCTCAGGTACTGTTGTTGTTGTGAGCTTTTACCGTACGGCAGCAACACATCGCCTTCCTTGCTTTTCCCCCGCCTCCTTACCATTTCCCCCCTTCAATACTCCAACTGTCCCTTCACCAGCAATAATTTCGCATCTCTTCTGCCTAATTTTGAGTTGACTTAAAGCTCATCGCCTTCTTAGCTTTCACTGCCTCTTTGCCATAAATCCTCCCCCATTACTAATCAAACTGTCCCTCCACCAGCAAGAATTTCTAATTTCGACTTCGTACTTTGCTTCCTGTCTCATGCTGAAACGTTCCCTTTCCCAAAAGCGTCTTCCGCCCTCCTCCGTCCCCCCCACCCCCAACCCCCCCGCCCTTCTTGCCACCACCAGGCAGAGGAATCGGTTCAAGGCGCTCCTCACGTTGCTGCCGCCTCTCTCTGCTGACTTCCTCTGCGTTCAGGTGACCCATGGTGGTTTGGTTATCCGTGGTGTTGGTGACTCGTGCTCCCCATTTGCCCCATGCTCTCCCCTCTCCCCCTCCCTCCTCCCGCCCACCAGGCAGAGGAATCGGTTCAAGGCGCTTCTCACGCTGCTGCCAGCCCTCTCTGCTGACTTCCTCTGCGTTCAGGTGCTGTTACCACACATGTTGGTAACCACAGGTTCTGGTAACACAGGTACGAGTGACCTCCACAGATCAGCAGCAGGCTGTGTGGAGACGTCGCAAAAGGCTCACGAATCTTCTCTCTGCTCCGTTTAGGAGTAGAAGTAGGAGGCGGTGTATCGCCAGCCCATGGCAGCAGCACTCTAGTTTTTGGACGTCTCAAAAGCCCCTCTACGTTTTTCTCTCCCGTCATTCCCCCTCCCTTCCCCCCTCCCTTCCCCCCTCCCTTCCCCCCTCTCTCCCCACCAGGAGATGGATGAGTAGGAGGCGGTGTATCGCCAGCCCATGGCAGCAGCACTCTAGTTTTTGGACGTCTCAAAAGCCCACCTACTTTTTTCTCTCCTCTCTTTCCTTCCCCTCTCTCTCTTCCCCAAGAGATGGACGAGTACGAGGCGGTGTATCGGCAGCCTATGGCAGCAGTGGGGTTCTCACACCCCCCTCTTCTTCCCCTCATCCTCCCTTCCCCCCTCTCTCTCCCCACCAGGAGATGGACGAGTATGAGGGTGTGTATCGCCAGCCCATGGCAGCAGCGGGGTGGGAGAGCGTGTATGTGAAGAGGCCGGGCAAGAAGAGGGATGGAAGCGGCATATTTTACAGGTCCAGCAGGTGAGCTGGGAATGAGAGAAAAGCCACTTTCAGATGACTTTTGAGTCGATTCAAAAGGAGAAATTTGGGTCGACTCAAGAGGCCGGGCAAGAGGGCTCAAGGTTGGCTGTATTGAGCTGAATCAAAACATGTGGGGCAGAAGGTGGGAATGTGTGTGTGACCCAGGTTGGCAGTTTTCCGTAGGTTTTCTGTGTGTGACGTGACCCCGTCTGGCTTCCCCGCTTTGGTTTTCGATGGTGCGTTCGCCCTTGTTTTTTTGGCCAGGTTTCGCCTGCTTCGCTCGCAGCCAATCAACTTCAACGACCTGGTCCCCCCTGACCAGCCCGGTCAGCTGGCTCAAGAAGGGACTGCCGTCTCCGACTCGTCTCGATCCCGTGACCAGCTGATTTCTGAGCCACCTCAGGACTCGACTCAGGAAGGCACGGCCACTAACGACGATTTGACCGAGTCTCATGAGTCCCGTGACCTGTGTGATCCGCGTGTTCGCTTCAAGCGTGACTGTGTCGCCATCGTTGCAGCGTTCCAAGAAAGGGTGGCGGAGGAAGCGAAGGGAGAAGAGGCAGAAGGTGGGGAGAGCGTCGCGGGAAGGGAGGGGGTTGGGGAAGGAATGGGGGGGAGCAGAGGAGAGCTAAGGCAGCAGGGAGAGGGGAGGGTGGTGGTGGTGGCATCATCTCACATCTTCTGGTGAGTGGCTGTGGCTTTTTGTGAATGCATGAAAACCAATTGCTGGCATTATCTCTCGTCTTCTTGTTAGTTGCTTGGCGTGGCACCAGCCTGAGAATTTTCTCTTCTTTTCGTGGTAGCTGATCTTCAGTCGCCCACACACGTTGTGCCACACCATACCACTTTATACCACATCACACCACATAACACCACGTCATACCACGTCATACCACGTCGTACCACATCGTACCACACCGTGGCATGCCTTACCTCCATACCGTACCCTACCACACCATGCACAATCCACCATCCCCCCAAGGGATCCAGCATGTGCAGATGTGAAGCTGGCTCAAGCACAGTACCACCATCCCATTTCACCTACATACACACCATCCACTATGTACCATCCCCCGACTCATTCCCCCCAGGGATCCAGCATGTGCAGATGTGAAGCTGGCTCAAGCACAGTACCTGCTGCACCAGGTGGCTCACTTCCGATCCTCTATGGTCACCTCCGCGCACAGTCACACATCTTCTAGTGTCACAAATGCGCCAGGCAGCACACCGGTTACCATCATCTGTGGCGATTTTAACTCCCTTCCCGGTGACCCTGTAAGTTCAAGTCTCAGCCCCTCTATATAGTCCAGTTGCAGGGGTCCCTGATTCTTTATAATCACATCTTGCCTCAGTCACCCATTCTTGTCTACACATGATGATTATTTTAATTTATTGTCACTAACCGCACATCCTGGCGTTTTGCACTAGCTAATGCTAAGTCAACTTCTGAGGTGCCTAGGATGGTACATACACCAATGCTCTCAACTTCCTTCTCACCATCCTATTGAACCCCCCATCTCAGGTGTATAAGTACCTAACATCAGGCCAGGTCGTTCCTGCAACACAAGCAACAGCACCACAGGCAGCAGCAGCGCAAGAAGGAGCAGCAACAGACGCACCTGCATTTTCTTTCGCACCCATACCACTGGCAAGCCTTAATGCCACAGCTGGCAGCATTCTACTGGCTGTTGCACCAGGTGATGCCACAGCAGTGGGAGAAACGGTAGCAGCTGTAGCAGCAGCGTCGGGAATAGCAGGAGGAGAGGCTGGAGAAGCAGCAACAGCAGAAGCAGGGGCAGTGGAATGCGATGGCAAGAAACAGGAGGATGGTGCCTCGGTCTATAAGACAATGAATACTAAGAGAAGCAATAACAGCATGGAAGATATCATAGAGGGGCAAGCTGGGCAAGAGCCAGAGTTAACGACGTTCAATCCCCCATTTTGTGGAGCAATTGATTATGTGCTTATATCGAAGGACGCGGGGCCATTCTCGGTTATGTCAACCTTGTGGCTGCCAAGCAGGGAAGATGCCAGGCTTGGGAAAGGTCTTCCGAACCTGTATTTTCCAAGTGATCACCTTCCTATTGGCGGGGACATTATGTTTGAATAGCAATGTGTTTTTTTTCAGTGATGTATACTTTGCCGAGCTTGTAGTGTCACCATCAAAAGTGGCAAGTAATGTGGTGGAGAATCGTAGTGAATTGTGCACTAATGATAGCCGTTTATCCGGAGGCAAATGGAGTGTACTTGTCTTGTAAGGAAGAGTAACGGCGAAGCTTTTTTTCAAGCGCGCTTGAGCCTGTAAAAGCGAGTCACAAACAAAAAAAAACGCGGGAAAAATGGCGGCCATCTTATCCACAGAGTATTTAGACGGCTTTATGAGCAGTAATGTGGAAGAATGCATCTGGTCAGGAAGCGTGTAGCGTCAATGTGTTGAATCGATGGCTCATATTCCAGCTCAGAAGTCCACCCACTTGTGGAGAGAGCTTATCATTTGGCTTTATACCGTCCAGGTCTAATTATGAACGTTTAGGAGCCCTGTGAAGCGTTCAGCCTCTCGCAGCGGGCAACGACCTGTTCTCGTCGCGGTAATTCAGGTCCTAGACGTTGAATTCCTTCTTAATTCACAGTCGGTGGCGAAGGAAGCGCTTCATTAGTATCCCGCTCGCTCAGACTGACATATTATCACTCATTTTCTCGTATAGCATTCGCGAGGAACATTACTTCCTGATTGCGTCGGCGCGAGAATTTCCTCAATACGACGCATTGACGGTCTAATTCCCCCCTCAAATCATGCCGCTCCGGTCTGTAGCAGCGGCGGCGGCGGCGCTACAACCGCTGTTCCAGCAGGCTGCCGCTACAACCGCTGCTCCTAAAGGCTGTAGCAGAGAGAATTTTGCCCGGAGACGAACACGCTGTAGCAGAGGAGCTTTTATCCGTATCCAGACAAGCTGTAGCGGAGAGGCGTTTGCCCGTAGAGAGAGATGCTGTAGCGATGTAGCTTGTATCCGAACGTCGATCGCAGGCTGTAGCCGAAGCATTTACAGTCTAGACACGACAGGCTGTAGCAGAGCGCGAGGCCGGAGCCGCCGAGGCAGCAGCCTGAACGGCTGTAGCAGCGCAAGCGATGGGAACCGCCGTGACAGCATCAACAGCCTGACCGGCTGTAGCGCAGCTGCTACAGCGGCAGGGGCGGACTCATCGCGCGTGCAGGCCGCGATTGCGTGCGGCGCGGCTGTAGCGGGTGCCGTGCTGGCAGCGGGCCCCGCTCATGCTGCTACAGCCGTCGCTGCAACTGGTGCTGGCGCTGCTGCTGTGACTGCCACCGGTGCTGCTACAGCCGTCGCTGCAGCGGGCGGCGGGCTGTCAGACGGAGCGGTCTGGGCGGTGCTGTGCGCGTGCGCTGCTGGTGCCCAGGTGACTATAAAAGAATAATGTCTTCTACTCTCTCACCCGTGTTTGATCCCAAGTCAGCAGCTGACTTCAATTCTCAGAGTCATGCCGTTCACTCGCTCTTTTTCTCTCTCTTCCCCATGTCAATTCCTCTGCCCCATTCTGCCCCTCAGAATCAAAGCAGCGCTCGTGTCTCTCTCGTCTCTTTCTTCACAGTGTGCCCTGTGTCTTCCCCTCACACCTATCAGCTGTTCGAGCAGCGCACGTCGTGGGGCCAGCAGGTGTCGTCGGTGCTTCTAGCCATGCTGTGACGTCTCCCGTTCACTGTGTTCCCTGTGACGTCTCCCGTTCACTGTGTTCCCTGTGACGTCTCCCGTTCACTGTGTTCCCTGTGACGTCTCCCGTTCACTGTGTTCCCTGTGACGTCTCCCGTTCACTGTGTTCCCTGTGACGTCTTGAGTGTGTGTTCACTGTGCTCTCCCCATCCACCTCTCCTCCCCCCCACCTATCAGCTGTTGGAGCAGCGCACCTCGTGGGGTCAGCAGGTGTCATCAGTGCTCCTAGCCATGCTCGCAGCGGCCGTGCTCGCCTCCCTCTCTGTGCTTCCCACAGCCTCTCCCGTCTATGATTTTGTGAGTGAGCCGCAAAAATATATTGAGCGCACGTCGTAACGTTGGGCACATCATACAAATATCTTCGCAGCCGAGTTGTCTTTTTGTTGGTTTGGTTTTCTTTACTTCCTGAGCTCACGGTTGTGTGAGATTTTCCTTCTTTCTGTGCATGCCAATCAGGTATGGACACGTGTCATGCCCATGGCCGTGGCTCTGGTGCTGTTAGAGACGGATGTGACGTCAGCATTCACACAGTCAGGTGAGGCATATACCATCTCATCCGTGCCACGCTTTTGAGAATTCTCAAAAGTGACTTCCAAGTAGCATATGCCATCTCATCCGTGCCATGCTATGGTGCAGTACCATACAACAAAGTGTCATGAGTTACCGTCACTCAGTGCCACATCATATTTCGATCATGCCATACCATACCATGCCATGCCATGCCATACCATTCCATACCATAGCATATCATGCCATGCTGTTTCGTTTTCCTCCCTCGCCGTATCGCATGGCGTGCGGCTTCTCTCCCCCACTCTCTCCTCTCTCCACTTCCCCTGCTTTCCCACCCAATCAGGTCCCGGCCTGCAAGCTTTCCTGCTAGGCAATTAATGAGACGTCTAAAAATCGTCTCTCTCCTCTCCCCCTCTTCCTGTGCCTTCCCCCTCGAATCAGGTCCCGGCCTGCTAGCTTTCCTGCTAGGCGCACCAGGCACGATTGCAGGGACACTTGAGACGACTTTTTAGTCGACTCAGAGATCATCTTATGACATGGCAAACGCCCTACCTCCCCCTCTCTCCTTCTCCCCATCAGGTCCCGGCCTGCTAGCTTTCCTGCTAGGCGCAGCAGGCACGATAGCAGGGACACTTGTCGGCTTCTCATTGGCCGGGCCGTCCTTAGGAGTGGAGGGGTGGAAGGTGGCGGCTTGCTTCTGTGCGACTTACATTGGGGGGAGCGTGAATTATGCAGCCACTGCTAAGGTGAGATGAGGAGCAGGGGAGAGACATCGGGAGAGTTTGTTAAGAGAGTGGAGTGGAATGGAAGGTGGCGGCTTGCTTCTGTGCAACGTACATCGGAGGGAGTGTGAACTATGCTGCCACTGCTAAGGTGAGATGAAGAGCAGGGGAGAGGAAATGAGAGATGAGAGTTGAGTGCAAGTCACTTGTGGAATGGAAGGTGGCGGCTTGCTTCTGTGCAACGTACATTGGTGGGAGCGTTAACTATGCTGCCACTGCTAAGGTGAGGTGAAGAGGATGGAGAGACTATGGGAGAAGAGAGTTGAGTTCAAGAACCTTCTCGTAGCCGCCTCGCCTACTCTCGCTACTCTCAGTCCCTCTGCCCTCTCGTAGCCGTCCCTCTCCCTGCATCTCCTTTTCTCTCCTGTTCGTCTCTCCTCACATCCTCCAGGCTCTGGGAATGGACATCACAACACGTGCAGCAGCAGCAGCCAGCACAGGGGCCAGTCTGCTCACAGCAGGCATGGCAGTTGGCAATCTCCTCATGGCCGCTTACTCCCCCCTGCTCTGTTTACCTTTCTCCATGCTCTCTCTCTGCTTCTTTTCAGGCTCTAGGCATGGACATTAGTGCAGGAGCAGCAGCGGCCAGCACAGGAGCCAGCTTACTGACAGCAGGCATGGCGGTGGACAATCTCCGCATGGCCGCTAATTTCACCGTGCTCGCTGCTCTCCCTCCTCTCCCACCACCACACACCACAGGCTCTAGGCATGGACATCACAGCAGGGGCAGCAGCGGCTAGCACGGGAGCGAGCTTACTAACAGCAGGCATGGCGGTGGACAATCTCCTCATGGCCGCTTACTTCTCCGTGCTAGCTGCTCTCCCTGACTCTTGGCCCAAGCCGTGGGGTGGGGAGCGGTGGGGAGGGGTGAAGCTGGGAGGTGATCTCGACTCGGAGATACGGCCAGATACAGGGCTTTCTGCTCCTCTCCTCCACTCCTCTTCGTCTCCCTCCTCCTCTCCTTGCTCATCCTCCTCTTCTTCCACTTCTTCATCGTCGCACTCCCCTGCTCCTCTGCCTGCTCCCTCCTCCTCCTCGTCCTCCTCATCCCTCACTCACTCTCCACCCACCGCCCCCTCGGTAGAGTCCCTCACTCTCTCCATAGCCGCTGCCGCCTCAGCATGCGCGCTAGCAGACAAAATTGCCGTCCATCTGCCGCCCGTGATGGCCTCGGCACAGCTGGCGCTCGCCGCCCTGCTGGCCTCCCTCCTGTCCACTGTAGCCGCCAGGCTGACAGGGCGGGGCGAGAAGAGACAGGACGGAGAGGAGAAAGAAGGAGGGGAGAAAGAGGAAGGAGAGGAGGGAGAGGACGGAGGTTCACTGTTCACAGGAGCTGAGACGCTTGGGAACGCCCTAATGCTGGTCTTCTTTGCAACTGTAAGCCCATAACCGAGCAAGTTAATAGTCGCCCTTTCCTTTATGGGCTTTTATCAGCATTTTCCAGGCACCCTTGAGATGGCGAAAGGCCATAGGATTAAGCTAGCACGCGTGTTGGTGCTACCTAATCCGTCTTGACCATTTAACTGTCTTTTACCCTTGCTCTGGCAGATAGGAGCGTCAGCAAGTGTGTCTGAAGCCATGTCTGCTGGTGGTGGCCTGCTTGCATTCGTTGCGACTGTGTTAGTGGTATGACAGACTGCTGCGGATGGTTTGTGGTGGCTTCTAGTAACTGTACTTCACAGGAGTCATTCTTTCTAATAAAGGTTGCAATTTTCTATGTTTGTTTTGTTCTGTTTTGTTCTGTTTTTGTTTGTTTGTTTGTTTGTTTTTTGCTCATTGGTCTCTGCTCTCTCGGTTTCCCTTCATTCACTCGTATGCATCTTAAGCTTTTCACTTTTCCCCTTTTTCTGATCCTTGCTGCACGGTCCACCTGTCACTTCGGGTTCACATTGCAGTCGTTCTTCTAGGGGGACGCTTGAGTCGACTAAAAAATCCCGCTTCTGCTTTTTACTCCAATCTTACCACCCCCGCCACATCAGGTTCACATTGCAGTCGTTCTTCTAGGGGGACGGCTCCTCAACATTCCACTCGATATCGTAAGTGCAGCATGTTTCTTTCCCCCCTCTAGGCAGGCTTTTCTTAGCGCGTGTGCTCTCACTCCTCGCTTATCTTTTTCGGTGCCAATGCTTCTCTCCCGCGTCCCTTCTCGCCTCCCCATTATCAGCTAATGGTGGCACCGAACACAATGTGGGGGGGGGATAGGGGTTGTGGGAGTTGTTTCATGCCTGCCCACTGCTGCTTCGGAACTCCTCAAAACCTCCCTTTCCTCTCTTCCGTACTCCCCCATCCCTTCCCGACTCTGTCTCATCAGCTAGTGGTAGCATCCAATGCCAATGTGGGGGGGGAGGGGTTGTTTTGGGGGGGGAGGTTCTGCCACTGCTGTTTCAAGACACCGCATAGCCTCCCTTCCCTCACTGCCCATCTGTTCCATCCCCTCACCTCTCCCTCCCATCAGCTAATGGTAGCATCCAATGCCAATGTGGGGGGTCCTGCCAAAGCTGCTCAAGATGCCTCCTAAGCTCCCTTCCAATTCTTCCCGTCTTCCCCATCCCGTCTCCCTCCACCCATCAGCTAATGGTAGCATCCAATGCCAATGTGGGGGGTCCTGACATGGCTCTTAGAGATGCCTCATAAGTCATACCCTACACTGTGTTACTTCCCGTCTTCCCCATCCCCTCTCCCTCCCCCCATCAGCTAATGGTAGCATCCAATGCCAATGTGGGGGGTCCTGCCACGGCTGCTGCTATGGCCAGTGCCCGTAATTGGCCCCAACTGGTGAGTCCAGCTTCAGTGTTTGGAGCTCCTGTTTTGAAATGAGACTCCACAAGTAGCCTTTAGATGATAAAAGGTGCACTCCTCTAGATTACTTAACCGTCATTCCCTTTCGCCTCCCCATGTTCAAGAGCAATAAGCACTGTTTCAGCCCAAAACAACAAACATAATTTCCCTGTTGATGATTCTTTGAATTTCAGGTGCGCCCTGCGGTGTTGCTCGGCACATTTGGCTACACCATTGGAACGGCCATTGCCTTTTTGCTCGGAATCAACGTGCTACAGCCCATGGCAGCAGCTGCTCTTGCTAAAGTACTGTGAAGTGAATTGCCAGCACCATTAAGTGCTTTTTCTTTAAAAAGAACGCATGCCATGCAGCCTACAATTCTGTGTTTTGTGTCAGTGACAAAATGATGTCCTGGCCGTTTTGGTTCGTGTAAAAGAAGCAGCCTGGGGCACCTGCAAATTATGCAAATTATGCAACGAAAATCTACAAAATGGGGTGATTAATCACAACATTACATAACGTAGCCAAGCGTTGATATCCTCCAAGTGCACGCATTACCTAAGAATTAGTATCGTCCATCGATACTTCAGTAGCCTGGTACTGTACGTCTAACTGTCAAACTATATGTGTTGCATATTGTTTAGGCTGTAGTGGGGTAGCCCATATGGGGTACAACCCAATTAGGGTTTACTACTTGTACTCCTGCATCCTGTTAGTTCATTCATTCCTGCTGCTAGATTCTAACATGGTTTCAGAGCACTAAGGTCCGTAGGACCGTTTTTTTCGGGCCCACCTACCGCTGCGGTTACCGCGCTACCCCACGTACCTGCCTGCCTTGCCTTGCCTTGTGACGTGCTGCACATGCGCTGCCTCCTGCTGCCCTAGGCCAGCGCGCTGCCCCTAGAGGCCCGTAAGGCCCGCGCGCCGCCTCTACACGCCCGTCAGGCCCGCACACAGCCCCTGCAGACCGTTAAGCACACTGCTGCCGCGCGCTGCCCGCACCGAGTCGCGCGCAGCCCGCTGCAGCCGCGCGCAGCCCGCACCGAGCCGCGCGCAGCCCGCTGCAGCCGCGCGCAGCCCGCACCGACCCGCGCGCAGCCCGCTGCAGCCGCGCGCAGCCCGCGCCGAGCCCACGCAGCCCGCGTCGAGCCGCGCGCGGCCTGCTACGGCCTCGCGAGGCCCGCGCGCGGCCCGCAGCAGCCCGCGCCGAGCCGCGCGCGGCCTGCTACTGCCTCGCACGGCCCGCGCGCGGCCCGCAACAGCCCGCGCCGAGCCGCGCGCGGCCCGCTACTGCCTAGCGCGGCCGCGCGCGGCCTGCATCAGCTTAGCGCGCTGTCAGCGCAGCCCGCGCCGAGCCGCGCGCGGCCCTCTGCCTCGGCCCCGACCTGCCGCTGATGCGGCCCCGCCCTGCAGCTGCCACGGCCCCGACCTGCCGCTGATGCGGCCCCGCCCTGCAGCTGCCACGGCCCCGACCTGCCGCTGATGCGGCCCCGCCCTGCAGCTGCCACGGCCCCGACCTGCCGCTGAAGCGGCCCCGCCCTGCAGCTGCTTCGGCCCTGCTCTGCAGCCGGTGTTGCGGCCCCGACGTCGCCGCTGTCGAGCGCCGGCCCTGCTCGCCCGGTGAGCGCCTGCTCTCCCAGCCTTTGGTGAGCGACTGCCTGCCTGCCTGACGGCCTGCCTGTCTGCCTGCCTGCCTGGCTGCCTGCCTGCCTGCCGGCCTGCCGGCCTGCCTGCCTGCCTGCCTACCGGCCTGACTGCCTGCCTGCCGGCCTGCCTGTCTGTCTGCCTGTCTGCCTGCCTGCCTTCCTGCCTGCCTGCCTGCCTGCCTGCTTGCCTACCTGCCTGCCACGCCTGCCCTGCCCGCGCTGCTGCTGCTGCTACTGCTACTGGCAGGTGGCCAGATGCAGCTCCAGCGACGTTCACGCGAGCCTCTCACGCCCCAGCAGCTTAGTGAGTGGTATACTAGCTGGGGTTGTCGCGGTAGCCGTCGTAGCTGTCGCCCTGGGGCTGGTCAGTTGGGAGCGTCTAGCAGTGGCCAGCTGCAGCTGCAGGGGCGTCCACGCGAGCCACTTACGCCTCGGCAGCTCCAGGAGTGGTACGCTCAGTGTAGCAGGTCTACCCGTACAGTTCGCTGCCCGTACGTCATTCGCACAGGTGCTAGGACTGGTCAGCCTTGTGGGACGCTTGGTCACACACAGTCCCGCTGCTTCGCCCGTCTGAGCGACGCCTGGCGCACAGTGTTTGGCGACGAGGCTGAGCTCCCCACCTGGCTGGAGCTGCATGGACAGAGGGTAGATATCTTTGCGCTTGACTATGATGCTATTCTCACTGCCATGTATGCCTTGTCTACTAGTGCTGACCGTGCCTGTTACCTGTGCGTACCGCCTGACCCTGGTGAGGCTGCTGCCCTAGGTGCTAGTGCGTCTCCTACTCTAGGTGCTGGTGAGGCTGCTGCTCTCGGTGCTAGTACGTCTACTGCTCTAGGTACTGGTGAGGCCGTGGCTTCAGGTGCTGGTGAGTCTGCTCTCTCTGGTACTGCGCCCACTGCGGTCTCGCACACCTTCACCCTTGACTCAGGAGCTTCTCGCTCCTTCTTTCGCGACTGCACCGCACTCACGCCGCTCAGTCGGCCAGTCCCGGTCTCCCTGGCGGACCCCTCTGGGGGTCCAGTCATTGCCCACCACTCCACGGTTCTGCCGTGTCCGGCCGTCCCGTCTGGCTTCCTGTCAGGTCTTTACCTCCCCTCGTTCTCTACGAACTTGGTGAGTGGAGCTGACCTCCAGGATGGGGGGGTTCACCAGTTCACTCCTGCGAGTCAGCGAGTGACTCACTGTACGTGTGCTAGGACGGGCCGGCACTTGGCCACGTTCACCCGTGCACCTGGCTCGAGTCTGTACACACTGACCACTGAGTCCCCTCAGGTAGTTGCGTCTGCGTCTACGTCTGGTCAGCAGGCGGCCCCCTGCGAGTGTCGCGCTTTGTCGCACGATACTCTCCTGTGGCACCACCGCCTTGGTCACCCCTCCTTGCCTCGCCTGCGTAGCATGCACTCTCGCTCCCTGGTCTCTGGTCTCCCCAGGTCTCTGCCTGCCCTCCCTCCCTCGCCTGCGCCGCCCTGCATTCCTTGCGTCGAGGGGCGGCAGCGCGCCGCTCCTCACTCCTCCTCGTTTCCTCCCACAGAGGCTCCACTGCAGACGCTCCACCTGGACGTGTGGGGCCCAGCCCGCGTCCAGGGACAGGGCCACGAGCGGTACTTCCTGCTGGTTGTCGACGACTACACGCGTTACACCACGGTCTTCCCCTTGCGGAGCAAGGCGGATGTCCCTGCTGTTTTGATCCCCTGGATCCGCGCAGTTCGTCTCCAGCTCCGCGAGCGGTTCCGGTCGGACTTTCCTGTCCTGCGTCTGCACTCTGACAGAGGTGGTGAGTTCTCCTCCAACCTCTTGGCAGCCTACTGTGCGGAGCACGGCATCGCCCAGTCGTTCACGCTTCCGGCCTCTCCGCAGCAGAATGGGGTTGCTGAGCGCCGCATTGGCTTAGTCATGGAGGTCGCTCGTACCTCCCTGATCCATGCGGCTGCCCCCCATTTTCTGTGGCCGTTTGCAGTCCGGTACGCCGCGCATCAGCTCAACCTCTGGCCCCGTGTCTCCTTGCCGGAGACCTCGCCCACACTGATGTGGACGGGGAAGGTTGGCGATGCGTCGCGTTTCCGGGTCTGGGGTGCTCGTGCCTTTGTCCGCGATACCACCGCGGACAAGCTCTCCGCCCGCGCTGTTCCCTGTGTCTTCCTTGGCTTTGTCCCTGACGCGCCTGGTTGGCAGTTTTACCACCCCACCTCACGCCGTGTCTTTGCGTCTCAGGACGTCACGTTCGACGAGTCGGTTCCCTTTTACCGTCTCTTCCCCTACCGCACTGCCTCGCTCCCCCCCCCGCCGCTCTTCCTCGCTCCAGGTGCTCCCCAGGTAGACCCCCTCCCCGCTCCCGGTCCTGCTCCTTCAGGTGTTTCTCAGGTAGACCCTCCTCCCTTGACTGCGCCGGTTGAGGTCACTGGTGACTCAGGTCCTACTGAGAGTGGTCCTGCTCGGGGTGCTACTTCTGGGGGTGCTGAGCCTAGGGGTGCGGAGCCTGGGGGTGCTGAGCCTGGGGGTACTGAGCCTGCGGGTGCGGAGCTTGAGGGTGTAGAGCCTGGTGGTGCTGAGCCTGAGTGTGAGGGGTCTGGGGGTGCTGAGCTTGGCGGTACTGACGCTGGAGGTTCTGGAGCTACTGAGGGTGCTGGCGCTGGAGGTTCGGGAGCTGCTGGAGGGCCTAGTACTGGTGGCGCTGGAGCTGGAGGTTCTGGAGCCGCTGGAGGTACTGGTGCTGAGGGTACTGACACCGGAGGTTCTGGAGCCGTTGGGGATGCGGGCGCTGAGGGTTCTGAGTCTGCTGTTGCGCGGTCTCCTTGGAGTAGCCGCCTTCGTCCACGTGTGCCTCTCACACCACAGCAGCTGCAGGACTGGTACGGTCGCCGTCAGCGTCGCGCTGCTGGAGCTAGGAGTGGTGCTGGTCCTTTGTCTACTGGAGGTGCTGGAGTCGCTGGTTCTGGAGGTGCTCGTGCTGGAGACACTGAGGCTGGAGACCCTGGGACTGGAGGTGCTGGTTCTGGGGGTGCTGCTGCTGGAGACACTGAGGCTGGAGACCCTGGGACTGGAGGTGCTGGGTCTGGGGGTGCTGCTGCTGGAGACACAGAGGTTGGAGACCCTGGGACTGGGGGTGTCGACTCTGGGACTGGAGCTTCTGGAGCTGCTGGAGGTACGGGAGCTGCTGGAGGTACTGGAGCTGCTGGAGGCACTGGAGCTGCTGGAGCTGCCGGTACTGGTGCAGCTGCGCCGACACGACTGTTCTTCGCTCCGCCGTCTCCGTCGTCTCTGCCGCCGCCTGACTCTGCTCTTCGTCAGGTTGTTACTCTCCCGTCGTCTACTGGTCTTCCGTTACAGACTGGCTCACCGCTACCTGCTCCCTCTCCTTACACTGAGCAGACAGGCAGTCCTGCTACGCGTCGTGAGCCTGCGTCGCGTCCTGTCTCGCCTGTTCGTTCTGGTCGTACCGTTCGTCGTGTCGCTCGTGCGCGTCAGCCGGCTGTCCCCAGCGCACACCTTGTTGTCCGTCGTCCTTCCTCTGCTCCGCAGCCTGTTCCTCTGCCGTCTCCCCCTGCGTCCTCTCTGCCTGCCGTTCCGGACCCTGAGTCTGACCGGTTTCGTACTGAGCACCCTACTGTCACGCGTCTCCTAGCCACTGTTGTCACTGACCCGTCGTTTGAGTCTACTGTTGCGTCTGCCTTGGTCGCTGAGCTTGTTGACTTTGCTGCTGCCTGTCGTCTCGACTACGCCGCCAGTCTTGTTGCTGAGTCTGAGTCTGTTTGTCCTCCGTCCGTCGGGGGTGAGTGTGCTCTTAGCACGGACGTCCTTGAGGACAGGCAGGAGGAGTTCCAGTGTCTTGCTGCTGCTTTACCTCATCTTGTGTCCTCGCTACTTGCCCCTGAGGGAGACCCGGATGCACCAGACATCCCGACTCCGCGCTCTTACGCAGAGGCGATAGAGGGTCCCTACTCCTCTCAGTGGCAGGCAGCCATGGACGCAGAGATGGCTTCCTGGAAGTCCACAGGCACCTACGTTGACGAGGTTCCCCCACCTGGGGCGAACATCGTCAGTGGCATGTGGATTTTCAGGGTGAAGCGGCCGCCGGGTTCTCCGCCTGTCTTCAAGGCGCGTTACGTAGCTCGAGGCTTCAGTCAGCGAGAGGGAGTTGACTTCTTCCAGACCTTCTCCCCCACCCCGAAGATGACCACTCTTCGGGTGCTGCTGCATGTTGCTGCTCACCGTGACTACGAGCTTCACTCTCTTGACTTCAGCACAGCTTTCTTGCAGGGCAGCCTGCACGAGGAGATCTGGCTGCGCCGCCCCCCGGGCTTCACTGGGTCGTTCCCTCCTGGCACCCAGTGGAGCCTCCGGCGGCCGGTCTACGGTCTCCGCTAGGCGCCACGTGAGTGGCACGACACACTGAGGACTACGCTTGCGGCTCTTGGGTTCGCGCCTTCTACTGCTGACCCGTCGCTGTTTCTGCGCACCGACACTTCACTGCCGCCGTTCTACATCCTCGTGTACGTCGACGACTTGGTTTTTGCCACTTCTGACACTGAGGCTCTCGCCCACGTGAAGTCGGAGCTGCAGAAGAGACACACGTGCACAGACTTGGGTGAGCTGCGCAGCTACCTTGGCTTGCAGATCACCCGGGACAGAGCACGCCGCACCATCACCCTGACTCAGTCACACATGGTGCAGCAGGTCCTTCAGCGCTTCGGCTTCACCTGGTCTTCAGCACAGGCCACTCCTCTGGCTACAGGTCATTCGCTCTCAGCTCCACCTTCGGACGAGTCCGTAGAGCCGAGTGGTCCTTACCCAGAGCTAGTCGGCTGCCTCATGTACCTGATGACTTGCACTCGACCTGACCTCGCGTACCCTCTTGGTCTTCTGGCTCGCTACGTGGCTCCTGGTCGGCACCGACCTGAGCACATGGCTGCTGCTAAGAGGGTACTGCGCTACTTGTGCAGCACATCAGGCATGGGGCTAGTGCTTGGAGGGACGAGCCCAGTTGTCCTCACTGGGCACTCAGACGCTTCTTGGGTTGACGACCTGGCTACTCAGCGGTCGTCGCAGGGTTACACCTTCAGCCTTGGCTCTGGTTCAGTTTCGTGGCGTTCTACACGCTCGTCTTCAGTTCTCAGCTCCAGTTGTGAGGCTGAGATCTACGCCACAGCCATGGCTGCACAGGAGTTACGCTGGCTCACCTACCTGCTGACTGACTTGGGAGAGCAGCCTCGTTCTCCTCCAGTGCTGTACGTCGACAACAAGGCCGCCATTGCCTTGTGTGAGGAGCACAGACTGGAGCACAGAACGAAGCACATTGCTCTGCGTTACTTCCTGGCTCGAGAGTTGCAGCAGCGAGGCCAGCTTCGTCTTCGCCACGTGGCCACTCGGGCCAACACTGCTGATATATTCACCGAAACACTTCCGTCTGGTGATCATCAGCGCTTTTGTACTCTGTTGGGCCTTGTGCCTACGTTTCCGCACTTGCTGTAGTCTCTGTTTGTACTGTGATCTATATATATACCTGCATGCTGGCTCTTGCTAGGTAGCCATCACTGTACTGTTATTGCTGCATATATATCTCTGCATGTGAACTGGCCCTGTGACCTTTTGCTTGTGCTCGGAATGCGTGGTGACGTTGTGATCCACCCTGAGCTTGTTTTGCTTCTCTTGACTGGTCGTGTGACCCCTTGTTCTCCCCCACTTTGCCTATGGGGGTGTGTCAAACTATATGTGTTGCATATTGTTTAGGCTGTAGTGGGGTAGCCCATATGGGGTACAACCCAATTAGGGTTTACTACTTGTACTCCTGCATCCTGTTAGTTCATTCATTCCTGCTGCTAGATTCTAACACTAACCCGACGCCGTCTCGTTCTGTGCCTCTCCGCGCCTCGCGGCGCGTATGGCGCGGACCTTGGGCATGATCTTCTTTGCAAGGCGCACTATCCAAAACCACATGATGACGAGCGACGTGCGACGCGGAAAAGTTGCAGGTGGATGCTTCTCCCATGGTGTGAATAGTTGATTAAACGGAAGTTCCCGAGAGCGCTGACGCTCAGACGGTGCAGTGGGTTAGACTGGGAGAAAGTATTGCGATGCACTTCAGGCGCTGAGGAACACTGAGCAGCGATAGGAGTTTTGGGGCATGCAATGCGGAAGCTAAGGATCGCTGGGCACGAATGGAGAACATGATAGCAAAAAACCAGCCAAACGTTGAGGTGAACTAGCTTATAAGCTGCGGCAGAACAACGGAAGAACAAGAATCGTTGGAGGGAATACGAGGCAAAGGAGGCAAGCGGGGCGATTAGGGGGTGTTCAAAGCGAACGTCAATAACACCCGTTGACAAAAACTTCGGGGATGTCGGTAAATGTCAGCCCTCAGATCGAGGGTTCCGACCGTCAGGATTAGTCGATATTCTTTGACATCCATCCATCCGTCGAATTCTACTTCTGTTGAGCTTCGGGCAGCAATGCACACCAACACGCAAGGGCGGCATTTTCCCAATGAAACGACAGAAGCACAAGCACGTGGGTCTCGCAAGCATTCTTCGCTTTCTGTTGACGGATGCGTATCGGAACAGGAATCCTCCACACCACGGCCCAGTTCGGCAGGCATTAAAAAAGGGGTTTCCCCGTATGGGCTACAGTAAACCGACCACCCTGGAACCTTCTTTGATAAGCGCGCGAAAGGTTATCTAGGCTCGATATACCGTAATCACCCGGACAAAACACCCCCCCGTAATAGTACACCCCCGGGTAGCTTGTGCGGGGGGGGTGCTATAGCCGACCTCGTTTGTACTATACCCCCCTTTTTGGGATGATTCTCTATAACACCCCCCTTTTCTTACGAAACCCTATTATAGCTGTTATCGAGTCAGATTTTTTACGGGAATATCGCTTCCTGAATGAAATTTCGCGTGCACTTTCACTTCGAATCTACCGAGATTCCCTCCCTTCCACAATTTCGCTGTCGCCACGCTGGCGAATCTTCCGCTGCACGTGGCCCGAGAGGTGAAACTCACATTCTCGCCAAAACGCGAATTCTCGCCTCAACATGTGATGTTAAAACGACTATTGAAACACCCAAATTGTCTAATTAAACTTTTTTCTTACACTAAAAAGTGCCATATATAACCACCCGGGTATTATATAGGATTTTCCGTTGAGAGCACCCCCCCCATTTTTTCCCTGTGGTTATCATAATACCCCCGGGTGTTATGTCCGGGTGATTACGGTAAGCGGATCATCGCCGAACCAGACAATAATGGAATGCCAGCCGAACATCCCTTTTAACGCTGGCATTTTTCACAAGAGGAACCTTCCTCGAACCCTTTTTCTCAGGCAAACTGTCCATTTTCTCATCCGCCGCACCATGCGGCCTCGAGGCCCCGCACCATGCGGGGGATCATTGATTCGAGGAAATCCAACTTTGCCCTGAAAAAATCAAATATCGGTCTTTCTCACCCCTCTTCGTGCCCGCTGGAAAATCGCACATCACCAACACACCATCTCTGTCAAATGTTGTAGCCTATAGTGAGGTTTGTCTTAGGGGGTACAAAACTTAGGGTTAGCTATATGTACCCCAACCAACATCAATGCATCATCCATTCCTCATTCTGACATGGTATCAGTTAGGTTAGGATCCTGTGGGATCCCGTTCCTCCGTTCTCCGTTCGTATCTCCCGAGCCTGATCCTACCTCTCGTTCGTACCGGTTCCGTTGTTACCGCGCCTAGTGCCGAGCCTAGCGCCCTTCCCCCCGTCGCCTAGCGCCCTTTCCCCCCCGTCACGTCGCGCCCTTTTCCCCCGTTGCGTCGCGCCCGTTCCCCCCCGTCGAGTCGCGCCCTTTCCCCCCGTCGCGTCGCGCTCTTTCCCCCCGTCGCGTCGCGCCCTTTCCCACCGTCGCGTCGCGCCCTTTCCCCCCGTCACGTCGCCCTGCCCCGTCCCGTTGCCCCTGCCCCGTCCCGTCCCGCGGCCCTGCCCCGTCCCGTCCCGTCGCCCCGTCCCGTCCCGTCGCCCCTGCCCCGTCCCGTCCCCGTCCCGTCCCGTCGCCCTGCCCCGTCCCGCCGCCCCGTCCCGTCTCCCTACCCCGTCGCGTCGCCCTCCCCCGTCGCGTCGCCCTGCCCCGTCGCATCGTGCCCGCCCTTTCCCCCGTCCCGTCGACCCTACGCCCTGGCCCGTCGCTCTAGCCCGCTCTTCCGCTGCGACTAAGTCCCACCTGAACCCTAATTTGCCTCTTACCTCCTGCTGTTACTCGCCTGCTCGTTCGCGTTAGTTTTCGCTATGGCGACTCCGCGAGTTCTTCGTTTCGACGCTGACGGCAGACCTCTTGACTTTTCCGTCTGGCTCCTTCGCGCTCGCCGTCTGTTAGAGAGTCAAGTCCAGGGGGGCGAGACCCTCTGGTCGCACGCTACTGGTGACCTCCCCGAGCCCCCCGAGCCTGCCGCTTTAGGTCCTGCCCCTGACGATGCTGCTACGGCTCGCTTTGCCCGTCAGCGCGCTGACAGGACGGCTTGGACGTCGCGTGACGCTGCGGCCTGCATCGCACTCAGCAGCCTCCTCCCTGAGTCAGAGGAGGTCCACTTCACTCAGGTTCGCACCGCTGCTGCGTACCTCACTGCGATTAAGGCCCGCTACTCTACTCCCGCTACTGTCTCTCTTGGCCGTCTTTTCCTCCCGTTCCTGTTTCCTGATCTCGCCTCGTTTGAGCGCTCTGCTGACTTGATCGCTCACCTCCGCTCGCTCGACGCTAGTTACCGCGCTGCTTGCACTGAGGCACAGCTTGCACTGCTTCCTCCCCCCATGGCGATTACTATCTATTTCATCGCCACTAGCCTCCCTGACCGCCTTGCCTCCGTACGTGACGCGCTCCTGCTGAAGCACCCTAGTGAGCTGACAGTCGAGGTCCTTGAGTCTGCGCTCAAGGACGTCGAGAGCAACCTTCGCTCGGTAGCTGCCGCCTCTGGTGCTGTGCCCCCCCCACTCTTCCACGGGTGCACAGTCCCGCAGTTACCCACCTTCACTGCCTCTCTTGCCACTGCCGCTACTGACGCGACTGCAGCTGCTGTTACGACTGCGTCGCGGTCCCGCGGCAAGGGGGGCAAGAAAGGTGGTTCTGGTGGAGGTGGAGGCGGAGGTAGCGGAGGTAGTGGGGGTGCTGTTGCGACTGGCGGTGGTGGGAGTGCAGCGTCTGGAGAGACCTCTCGTGCAGCGGCTGGTGACTCCACTGCGCCTGCTGGTGGTGGCGACACCCGAGCTCGTCAGTCGTCTCCTGTACTGCCGGCCCCGCTAGGTGGAGCAGCGGCGTGGTACCAGGCTCAGCGTCAGCAGCGGCTTCAGCAGCAGCAGCAGCCCCTCTCCTCCCAGCAGCCTCAGCAGCAGCAGCGTCAGCAGCTGGCTCCGGGGTCGGGGCTGCGTCAGCCCCAGCGTGGTGCTGCTTACCCTCCCTGCACCTATCAGGTTCTGACAGGTCCTCGTCGGGGCCACCCTTGTGGCCGCTTTCACCCCCCTGGTCAGTGCTTTGCTCAGCTCACTGACACGGTCCGGTTGGCCTACGGGGTTGGCGGTCCTGCCCTTGACTGGCTTCCTCTGGTTCAGCGCTACGGCTCCGCTCTGTGGGGCATGTCTGCTGAGCAGTTAGTTGATCTGATTGGTGCTCCTCATGCTATGTATGCTGTTGTTGACTCTAGTGTTTCTGACTCTGCTTACTCTGGTGTTGTTAGCTTAGGTGCTAGCCTTGCTCAGTTGCCTGTTGCTAGTGTAGGTTCTTGTGTAGACTCTAGTCCAGCGGCTACCTCAGAGGACGGTTCGCTGTCGTTCACGCTGGACTCTGGAGCCTCTCACTGCTTCTTTCGTGACAGCACGACACTTACGCCTCTTCCTGCGCCTGTTTCTGTGGCGCTGGCTGATCCCACTTCGGGACCAGTCACCGCGCGTCACACTACCACCTTGCCGTGTCCGGCTGCTCCTTCTGGGTCTCTCACTGGGTTTCACGTCCCCTCGTTCTCCCGGAACTTGGTGGGCGTGCGACCCCTTGTGAGTCAGCACGTGGGTGTGTGGTTTGAGCCTTCTGGAGAGACTGCGGTGTGTGTTGACGGGGACTCTTACCAGCCTCTCGCCACTTTTGCTGCTGAGCCGGGCTCCGGTCTCTACACTCTTCACACTGGCCCGCGCGCTCAGCAGCGACTGCAGCAGCAGCAGCAGCAGCCTCAGCAGCAGCAGCAGCAGCAGCCGCAGCCACAGCGGCCGCCGTCGCAGCAGCCACTCCTCCCAGTTCCTGTCCCTCCCCCTAGTCTCCTCCCTGCGTCTCACCAGGTGGTTCCGTCCCCTCAGGTTGTCGCGTCCAGTCCAGTCGCTGCGTCTTGCTCCTGTCGGTCGCTTGCCCACCCCACCGTTCTGTGGCACCACCGGATGGGACACCCTTCTCTTCCACGTCTGCGTGCTATGTCTAGTCAGCGTCTGGTCTTAGGTCTCCCGCGTGTCTTGCCGTCGCTGCCGCCGTCCCTTGCACCACCGTGCGGTCCTTGCGTCGAGGGTAGGCTGCGTGCCACCCCTCACTCCTCCTCCCTTCGTCCGGCCACCGAGCCTTTTGAGACGCTGCACTTGGACGTCTGGGGCCCCTCTCCTTGCCCTGGCCCTGAGCGTGAGCGTTTCTTTTTGGTGGTCGTTGACGACTACTCCCGCTATACCACAGTGTTCCCCCTGGCGAGGAAGTCTGAGGTGACTTCTACGCTGATCAGGTGGTTGCTTACCACCCAGGACACTCGTGGTCGTCGTGTCAGCTGTCTCCACTCCGACCGCGGGGGCGAGTTTCGCTCCGGCATTCTCGCTGGATTCTGTCGCGAACAGGGCATTCGTCAGTCCTGGACGCTTCCGGAGTCCCCACAGCAGAATGGGGTTGCTGAGCGTCGCATAGGCCTGGTCATGGAGATTGCCCGCACCTCCTTGACTCACGCCCGTGCCCCCCATTTCCTGTGGCCATACGCAGTCAGGTACGCCGCGCACCAGCTGAACCTCTGGCCACGCGTCTCTCGGCCGGAGGCTTCACCGACCAGTCTTTGGACAGGGTCCCCTGGTGTCGCGTCGAGGTTTCGTGTCTGGGGGTGCTTGGCTCTTGTCCGC
Source organism: Closterium sp. Yama58-4 (assembly GCA_947470075.1). Taxonomy (NCBI): domain Eukaryota; kingdom Viridiplantae; phylum Streptophyta; class Zygnematophyceae; order Desmidiales; family Closteriaceae; genus Closterium; species Closterium sp. Yama58-4. The sequence continues at coordinate 513,242 of CANIUD010000879.1, read as the reverse complement.
GACACCTCCGCGGACAAGCTCTCGCCTCGCGCCGTTCCTTGTGTCTTCCTTGGTTTCCCTGAGGACTCCTCTGACTTCACCTTTTACCACCCTCCCTCTCACCGGTTCTTTGACTCCCGTGACGTCCGTTTCGAGGAGTCCACCCCGTACTACGTCAGGTACCCCAGTCGAGGTCTCCTGGTTCCTCCTCCCCCCCTCTTCCTGACAGCCGCTCCCCCGCCTGCTCCCCCGGTACAGCCTCCCCCCCTGGTCCAGCCCCGTCTGGTGTGTCTCAGGCTAGCCCTCCCCCTTCGGTAGCCCCCCCTGTACAGCCTCCCTCCCCACAGTCTTCCTCGCCGCCTCCTGCAGGTGCTCCCTCTCGGGAGGTTGGTCCTGCGACTGTCCCTGTACAGGTCTCTGGTTCTGGGGGTGCTGGAGTTGGAGCTGAGCCGCGGGTTGCAGAGGACTCTTGTCTTCCGGGGGCTGGTACTGGTCGTGCGGAGTCTGGGGGTGCTGGTGCGGAGTCTGGGGGTGCTGCGTCTGGGGGTGAGGGTGTCCCTTCGGTTTCTGGAGAGCCTGGGTCTGGAGCTGGTGTTGGTGCTGCCTCTGGGGGTGGTGTGCTTGGTGCTTCGGAGGTCGACTCTGGGGCTGCCGCTGCCCCGGACACTACTCCTTCCCCCCACCCCTACCCGACCAGGTTCCAGGCTCGTGTTCGCCGTGCTCGTGAGGAGCAGCTGGAGTTGGAGAGAGAGGAGAGAGAGTTGCAGCGGCTCGAGGAGCAGGAGCGACAGCAGCAGGAGCAGCAGCAGGAGCAGCAGCAGAGGCAGCAGCCGCTGGAGCAGCAGCAGCCACAGCAGCCGCGGCAGCAGCAGCAGCAGCAGCAGCAGCAGCAGCAGCAGCAGCAGCAGCAGCAGCAGCAGCAGCAGCTGCTGCCGTCTCCTCCTCCTGTCTCGGGTCTTCGGACCCTTGGTCTCCCGTCTCCCTCTCCTTCCTCCTCCCCCTCTCCTCCCGTCTCTGGTCCTCCGCTTCCTCCTCCTGACCCCTCTCCCGCTGTTTTCCCTCGTTCTCAGTCTTCGTTGTCTCCTCCTCCTTCTCAGACTTGGGCCTCTCGTCGCTCCCCTCGTGCTCGTCCCTCGTCTCCTGTTCCCTTCACTGACCTTCGTACAGCCTTCCTTTGTTCTCGTCCACCTCGTCCGTCTCCGTCTGTGCTTCCGTCTCCTCCTGAGTCGGCCCTCACTGTGTCGCTTCCTTCTCCTGTCACTGACTACTACCGCACGTACCGTCCTGTTCTCTCTCGTGTTCTCGCCTCTCTTGTTACCCACCCTCGTGCCTCTGTGTCCTCTGTGTCCGCTCTTACTGCCGCAGTCACTGAGTTTGCCTCTACCCGCCGCCTTGACTTCGCCACCGCTCTTGTGGCAGCTCCTCCTTCCAGTCCTCTGGCCGTCGGGGGTGTGTCTGCCCTTGGCTGTGACGCCCTAGAGGACAGGCAGTTTGAGCTAGAGTTCCTGGCGGCCGCTTCCCCTCATCTCTGTGCCATGCTCCTCGCCCCTGAGGGTGACCCCGACGCCCTTGACATTCCGACTCCTCGCACTTACGCTGAGGCAGTGTCAGGGCCTTGGGCCTCTCAGTGGAGAGCTGCCATGGACGCAGAGATGGCCTCCTACAGATCCACAGGCACCTACGTCGATGAGGTTCCCCCTCCGGGGGCGAACGTAGTCGACGGCATGTGGATCTACAGGGTGAAGCGGCCACCGGGATCTCCTCCGGTCTTCAAGGCGCGCTACGTGGCTAGAGGTTTCAGTCAGCGCGAGGGAGTTGACTTCTTTCAGACCTTCGCACCCACCCCGAAGATGACCACTCTTCGGGTGTTACTACACGTAGCAGCACAGAGAGACTACGAGTTACACTCTCTCGACTTCTCTACTGCTTTCCTTCAGGGCAGTCTTCATGAGGAGGTCTGGTTGCGTCGTCCCTCTGCCTTCACTGGCTCTTTCCCTCCTGGGACCCAGTGGAGGCTGAGGCGACCGGTTTACGGTCTTCGTCAGGCTCCTCGTGAGTGGCACGACACCCTGCGTTCTACCCTGTCTGACCTTGGGTTCCAGCCGTCTTCTGCTGACCCGTCGCTGTTCGTTCGTCGTGGCCCCACACCTTTCTTTGTTCTGGTCTACGTTGACGACCTTGTTTTCGCCACCCCTGACAGGGTTGCTTTGGCACACGTGAAGTCCGAACTGCAGAAGAGACACACCTGCACTGATCTTGGTGAGCTGCGCCACTACCTTGGCCTGCAGATCACCAGGGACAGAGCTGCTCGCACCATTACACTTTCACAGTCGCACATGGTGCAGCAGGTCCTTCAGCGGTTCGGGCTTCAGCACTCCACAGTACAGCGCACACCTCTTGCTGTTGACCACAGACTCACTGGACCCTTTCCTGACGAGCCGTTCGAGCCTAGTGGTCCCTACGCAGAGCTTGTGGGTTGCCTCATGTACCTGATGACTTGTACTCGCCCGGACCTCGCCTTCCCTCTCAGCGTTCTTGCGCGCTTTGTTGCGCCAGGGAGACACCGTCCTGTTCACTGGACAGCAGCTGTGAGGGTGGCGAAGTACCTAGCGACGACGTCAGGCGTGGGGCTAGTTCTTGGAGGGCAGCAGTCTGTCGTACTTACTGGTCACTGTGACTCCTCTTACGCTGACGACGCTGAGACTCACAGGTCTACTCAGGGGTACTGTTTCAGCCTGGGTTCTGGAGCTGTTTCCTGGCGGTCCACGCGCTCCTCTTCGGTCTCGACCTCTACAGCTGAGGCTGAGATCTACGCTGGTGCCATGGCGGCACAGGAGCTGCGTTGGTTGACCTTCTTGCTCACCGACCTTGGTGAGCGGCCGAGCTCTGCACCGACCTTGTTCACTGACAACAAGGCGTCTATTCTCCTTTGTCGAGAGCCACGACTGGAGAGCAGAGTGAAGCACATTCACGTCAGGTACTTTCTTCTGCGAGAGTTGCAGAGGCGTGGACAGGCTCGCTTTGAGTTTGTGGAGTCCGAGGCCAACACTGCAGACATCTTCACCAAGGCGCTTCCGCCTTGTGACCACCAGAGGTGCTGTGTGCAGTTAGGCCTTGTTGACACTGGTTCTCGTGTTGCTTAGACTTGAGTGTACTGTTTACTTTGCTTTCTATATACCTCTGTTACTTCTTGGACTGGCCTTGTGGCCACTGTTGTTTGTGCTCAGACTGTGTGGTGACGTTGTGATCCACCCTGAGCTTCGTTTCTTGGACTGGTCTTGTGACCGTACTCGTTTGGTTCTGCTAGACACCCCTCACTTAGGCTATGGGGGTGTGTCAAATGTTGTAGCCTATAGTGAGGTTTGTCTTAGGGGGTACAAAACTTAGGGTTAGCTATATGTACCCCAACCAACATCAATGCATCATCCATTCCTCATTCTGACAATCTCTAACACATCGAACGCACAGTATGCCTTGTGCGATTTTTTTCGGCGTCCACCGCTGCTTTGCGAGGCTGCCTGGGCTGCCCGTACAGTGATTCCACGCTCTATCAGTGCAGCTGCATACGGGCTTCCCCGAAGTGTCATTTCCGACTGGTAAAGGTAAGGTAAAGGAGGGGGGGAAACCCCTCTGGGTGTTACCCACACCTGGCTGTCGGTCGTAACCCGCCTCCCCATTTGTTTACACTCCTCGCTGGGTCAACGAGGTTGTTCTATCCACTCCCAGATGAGCACCTGTGTAGCCCCTTTTGGGGGCTGGCAGAATACGCCGCAGGGGGGATTTGATCCCGGGACCTCATCTTTCGGAAGTGAACCAGCTACTCGCTAGGCCACTTCAGGATGTCATTTCCGACTGGTGCCATTATTTTTTGCCCATTTAATGCCAACCGAACACTCGGGTCATTTTTTTTTCCGAAGTTTCACTGCAGCTACAGTCTGTTTTCTGGGGCCATTTTTTGGGGGCCCGTTAAAATGGCCGATAATGGCGATAATGGCCATAATGCCTGCCGAACTGGGCCCACATGTTCAATTTTGCTGCCCGAACTGGCGAACAAGAAGCCCAGTTTCCCCTAAAGTTACCGGTTTTATTCCCCTGTAGCGTTCTCTGAGTACCAGCACATGATTCTGAGCCCAGACTCTGGAAAAATGCCCTGCGGAATCTGGGTTAGCAGCAGCGGCTCCGGTATAAATGTTGCCTCATGCGCGAATTGTGCTGACATTTCTGCTGGGGAAGCCTGCTCGCGAAAGCAAGCCTCTTGGGTGATGTAACTGTAACTGAGCATCAATAACGCTTTCTTCTGACTGACACTAATTTACTGAATTCTATCTACACCTGTGACTCCGTTATTTGTTCAAGTACAGTGTACATCCCACTAGTCCATTCAACTGTCATTCCTTATCCTTTCCCCAGAATATTCAACAGCTTGAATGATATTCCTGCTTGTTGTCTGTAATACAAGAGCTCATCATTGTTCCTTGATTTTCAGGTGCGTCTTGCGGTGTTGCTCGGAACATGATTTGGTTTGGGCACACCATCGGAACGGCCATCTGAATGTGCTCCAGCCCATGGCAGCAGCTGCTCTTGCCAAAGTGTTGTGAACTGCCCTATACCAGAAGTGTACTCTTTTGAGAACGCCTGCCACGCAGTAAATGATTCTCTCGTATCAAGTGACAAAATGCTGTGATGGTTGCTTCTATTTTATGTAAACGAAGCAGTTCGCCGCAGTCCAGGGGCCCTCTAAAATGAGATTAAGAAAAAGGGTGATTATCGCAACATAATGTAACGTAGCCTCTCCAGGTGCACACATTTCCTGTCCATCGCAACTTATAGCCTGGTACTGTATGGTCGTATCCCAGGCAAGTGTCAAGAATAATTGGTGTCAAGCGTCAAGCTTGAACAATATTAACAGCCCCGGGGGCTGGGCCGTCGCCAGTGACAGTATTCTTGACAATCGCCTGGGCCGCCTTCTGTGACTTCCGGTGCCTTGCGGCATATATGCCGAGTCGGACTGCTCGGAGGATGGCGCTTGTCCCGTGAAGGACGAGGCGCACTATCGCCACCACCGCCATGATGACGTGCGACGCGGAAAGGTTGCACGTAGGTCGCTTCTCCCGTGTGTAAATAGATGAATCAACGGAAGTTCGCGAGAGTGCTGACGTTCAGACGCTGCAGTGGTTAGACTGGGAGAAAAGTAGGTAGATACTTACTAGAAGGTGCACTTCAGAGCTAAGGAAAACCGAGCAGCGAGTTTACTTTTGAGGCGACTCGAGCATGCAATGCGAAAGCAAAAGAACGCAGAGCAGCGAATGGAGATGACAGAACAGCAAATAAACCAGCCAAGCGTCGACTTGACTTATATTTGAAGAGGTTCGCAGCACTGGACTTGCTCGTTCAACAACCGCAAGAATCATGGGATGGAGCGAGAAAGGATAGCTGTAGCAAGGACTTGATACAGTGACTAAATAAGCGGCGATGCTGAGATTTGGAAATGTGTGGAATGCGATGCGAGTCAGCGAAAGCGGCTCGAGTCCCAGCGAAATGTTGTTGCGTTAGCCTCACACGCGGAACTCGCGGTGGCAATGTGTTCGCGAAGCCTTTTGGCGAAAGCAAGCCTTGTGGGTGCTGGAACTGTAACAACAGCGCATCATGCACTCACACAAAAGTGTGCACAATCTCAAGCACATGCTGCTGACTGACTGATATATTAAAGTACCTCTCCAGCCTTGAATATGAGACTCTAGAACTCCTGTACTTGGACAAAATAAAACGTTGACTACAGGAAGATGTCCAGACGCTTCTACAGGAAAATGTCCAGACGCTTATGTGATTGAATCTATAAGCTCTTCCAACGGCGCCAGCTCCTTGTTGTCAATCAAGTTGAACTCCTGACATGGGGTTAGGGAAGTGTCAAGTGATGACCGACACAACAAATAACATGCTCAGCAAAGCAGGGAGCAAAGAAACAGGAAACATTAGCAACACGAGAGAAGCATGGGAGAGGGGCAAAGGAAGAGAGGCGGCAGAGATTTGGCTCCTAGGAGGAAGGGGGGGGGGAGGGGGGGGGAGGGGGTGGGGGTGGGGGAGGGGGTATGGAGGGCAGAAGCGGGGGTGGGGAGGAGGGTAGTGGGTTTAGGAGGAGGCAAAAAGCAGGAAAAAAGAATGACCAAGCCAGACCAGGGGCAACTCACATGTGTGAAGAGGATGAAGTGTTTGAAGCAGGTGTTGAGGTGAGCCTCCTCCTTGAGACTAACGATGCGCTGGAAGTGCGAGTGGTAGATGTGCGCGTACACTCGGAACAGCCGCTTAAAGATCGTGCGCACCACCTTCTCAAAGTGCGGAGGAAATGGAACGCCTGTGATGTTACAAGGGAACGGGGTGGGTGGAATGGGATGGTGCCACAAGGTTGGGATGGGCCATGGATGCATCATGATACATCTAACTCGACCGATTAGTCAGGAGGGTGATTCGTCAAACATGGACTGTTCTAGCCATCCTGGAAATAAGTGTTGTGAGAGACTGGCCACTATGTGATTAGCTATTGTGGAAATGGCGCGGCACGGACCTAGCTTTTGGGGGAAGATGGTGCTGTCATCGAGCTGCGTCTCGATCCAGTCCATGAGGAACTCCACGTACTTGGGCGCCGACACCTCCAATGGCTTCTTCACGTGCACGCCGTCCGCCCACCGGTACTCGTACCTGCCAGACAGGTGGACACGGGCAAAAAAAGAATCAATTTCCCGCTTGTTACCTTGCATAAGGGGAACCGAAATTGTGATTTGGAAACGACGGGAGATTGTTTCCTAGAACCTGACAGGTGCTTTGGAGTGCTTACTTGGGACCGGCGGACATGGTGGGGCAGTGTTCTGGTGTGCAGAACTCAGTGAGTGTGCCGTAGAGCAGATTGACTTGGTTGTAGAAATCAACGGCTGGGATCAAAAGCGGAAGTGAGAGAAGGGATGGGAGAGATGCTTCGTTATTGGGGGTGTGAACCCGTTGGGGAGGCGCGATGGAAAGATAATAAGCAAACAAGTCGCATCACAACAAGTTACAGTAGCAGTCGAACGGAAATAGAGAAAATCGTTAGCGGCACGAAGGCCGTTTAACGCGAAGCTAAGGTAACGACAAGCAGTCTGGTTTAACTCACTGTTGACGGCGAGCCACTCATTGAGGTCTTCGCCTGGCGGGAGCCTGACGGCCTCCCGAAGGTTGCCGCTGCCGAGCGTGGCATCGATGTGCTTGCGGAGCTGCTGACCCTGCGCGGACGGAAATTAGGGAATATGAGAAGGAAAGATGGGGTACAGATGGTTAGACAATGTTTTATCCTTGAGCCGATGTGCTCGGCCAGCTGCTGAAGATGATCGGACGAAAAAATGGGGCACGATGCAGAAGCAGCATTGCCGTGTATAATCATTCGCCAAACGTTTCAGATAAGGTGTGACAACAATCAATGCTTTTCTTTTGTCGTCTACTATCAGTTCTTTTTATATACGAACAATGCAACAACTGGCGGAGCATGCGACGATAAAAGAAGAATTATGCATTGTCAACTACCTTAAAAGCAACTGGAAAAAATGCACCTAAAATTCTCGTACCTTGCTTCCTGACGGCGCGCTTTTCTTCGGCCGGAACGTCCGCTGATTCCTGCGACAAGAAAGGACAAAATTTCAATAACCTAGCCAGCTATGTGCCCTGCAGATCGAGCAGCGGCATGAAATAACTGAACCAGAAATGAGAAGGTGCAAATGAAGTTTAACGTCCTCGTATTATTAAGGATATGAAACCTCAGGCATTTGCGGCAGTTAAGGGTTAAGCGCGTACCGGCCCACGCCGAAGAGACTCATGTTGCCGTCTATTGCGCCGTCCGCCGACCGCTTCAAACCAGCCACGGGAGCCGCGGAGCTCCCTCCGCGGGGAGTGTTCAGTCGTAGAGGGAGAAAACTAACACGTTACAGTCACACCTACCGCTTTAACCAATATAAATAACTGCAGCTTCTCACTATAGTCAGGACAGAAACCTAACTCATGAAAGCCGCGATGATGCTGCTGCAAGTAAAGAGCATGGTATTGCCTAGCCTGACCTCTGACCTAAAACTAGGAACCAGCACCTATCCAGTGGTTTTATTTGAGGGCTGGATTGGGCTTGGAAATGATAGCATCTGTGATGTGGTTGGTTGGTAGAATACCCGTTATGATACTCTTCGTAATTGGACTTTGGAAGATTTTGTAAGGACCGTACAGCACAAGAGGCCTACGATGAGGATGGGACTTGTATGGATATAGGGTGATTGATTGTCGCACAAATCTTGGCCACAGAACGAATTTCCCCTTCCAACAGGATGCTGGTGACTGCCATCCAACTCTGCCACACTGTCGTCCCTGGGGCAGCAAAACCTCCCGCCACATTTCTGTAAAAAAGTGCCCCAGCCAAGGCCAGACCCATTGTCAGCCAATCATCGCACTACAGCGCGCCATTGTGCAGAGCGGAACTCCGGCGCCGCACATAAAGTGGAACGAGTTGACGTGGCTGCCCAGATTGCGCTTGAAACAATCTCGGCAGCCACTGAGCCCCTGACCCAAGAAGATCGGTCAGGGACGCAAAATCACAAAGATTGGCGTCACGACTCACGAGATTGTTCGGTTTAGTGCTTTCAAAAGCGATAACACATTTTAACCGTTTTCTGTCAGGAAAAAAACCTGAACCCTTAGGAAGAAACAGTGCTTGGAGTGGAGACCCTCCTGAAAACTTTCCCGTGTCGGTCGGTAGACGATTGCAATGTAATGTGTGGTGCACCTTGCTTTGGAAGCCGTCCGTAGCGGGAACGGCACGGCAACCTCCAGAAGATAGGGTCGCACGGACTTCGTCGCGACTCGCTCCTCCAATCACACCACTAGACCTGCCCCTCAAAACCTTCACAATCGCCTCTGCAGTCGTACACCCAACTTGAACCGTCGCAAGCTACTTGGGTTCCAGGTGTATGCGATCTTTCCAGTGAACTAATCCGCTGTGTGCGACATGTCTCGTCTCGGGATTCGGGAACTACTTATTTCCTGGAGTCTACTTTCCAGACTTCAGCAGCTTCTGGGCAAGCGATTCCCTATGCCTGCTGTTAGTTTCTAGGTCCGCCGTCAACGCTCGAGCTTCCAACTCTTCACAAATCCTTCGCGTACAAGAACGAGCGACTAGCCCAGCCCCAAAAACCAGGATCCTCCATTTCTTCACAAAAGCGCAAACAGTTTTTCTTCGAATAAACGACGCCTCTATCCTGTCGCCAGCTGAGAGGCATAAGGCAGGCCCTCTCTATCTTTCTTTTTCGTTCTCTCTTTTCCTGAGTGTTCTTTAGCAAGTATATGAAGATCAAGGGCCTACTCAAAATCGACTCGACTACGCGCTCAGCCAAGCATGCGGTAAATCACCCACCTTCAGCTTGCCTTAGCCGAACGTGCAGCGGCGGCTCGGACTTCCCATACCACAGTCGCTCCCGAACCGTAACCATGGCGTCGCCGGGAAACCTCTGCGCGTGCTCCTACGCCCACAGCAGCCTCTCGTGCCCGTATCACTCGCATCACTCCCCCGCTCCCGCTTCCGTTCCGTCCTCGCCCTCCTCCCTCGTCTCCCCGCGGACTCCTTTCGGCTTCTCCGGCCGCGAAAAGGCTCGCGAAGCTCGCGAAATTGGCGAAGCGACTTTCACCCGCTCGTACAGTTTCCATTCAGGATCGAGCTTTAAGTACAAAGGCCGGCGATGGTCCACTGATGCAGGCTCTCGACCAGCGTCACTCACGCCGAGCCCATCAGCAACTTCTCCCAGCATTCACTCTGAGTTCTATGGCGAAAGATTAGTATTCGCGAACGAAGCGATGACTCCAGAAAGGCGGAGGTGTTCCTTTTCGTGCTCCGTTTCCACGTCAGCGTCAGGCGGCCGATTCGGGGAATTTGAGGCCATATGGGAAGCGGAAAGCCGGGACGGGGATTGGGATGACGGCGATTCGCCTACTTTTGCCCGCGGAGTCGCCGCAACACTAGGGCGCAGAAGCAGCGGAATCAGCGGAATTAGCGGAAGCAGCGGAAACAGCGGAAGCAGCGGAAACAGCGGAAGCAGCGGAAGCAGTGGAAGCAGTGGATGCGTCGCAGTTGAGTCGTCTTCCTGTTCACACGGCCGAAGCGACACTAGAGTCTCGGGACTGGATGAGAAAACGGTAGAGGCGACGGCAGAAATGACGGCGGCCGGCGCGGAGCTCGCAGAGGTCATGGCGGAGAGCGGTACGATGGGCCCCGCGGCGCTACTGACGGATCGCCAGATTGATCGACTATCCGACTGTCGATTCGATGGCGACGGTGACTGTGGCAGTGGCGGCGGCGGCGCAGGCGCCGTTTCGGCACGGCAGCGGTTTCCAGATTTTGCCGAGGAGGGTTTACCGCGTGGTGCTCCCAGCGCGTCCGTCTTGTCTAACGGTACACATACCGGCCTGCTGGCCGGTTCACTAACCGGTTTGCCGACTCCGTCAGTTCTGCCGACGATTTCTGTTCTTCCAAGATACTCCGACTCTGCTGTGCACTTACGAAAGCCCTTGGAAATTTCCGAGCATCTTCCTTCGTCAGTCTCTGCTACTTCAGCGCGGCCCGTGTCAGCGCGCGCGCATCCTGAAATGTATCGCGGTATGGGTTCCGCCAGGGAGCTGTTAAACCCTGGCGCAGTGACCCTGCCGCTGTTCCACGTGCGCGAAGGGTTTTGCGCGTCTTTCTCCGCGCCCGGGGGGAGGTTTGGCGCGCCCGCGTCGTCCGCGCGCCTGAGGCGCCGCGTCGCCGCCCCAGCGTTCGCCCCCTTTCTGAAGGCCGCGTCTGCGCCGCCCGCTGCCGAACCTCTCCCTTCTTCCGCCGCGTCTGCGCCGCGCACGACCGGATCTGCGCCGCCCACAGTGTCCTCGGTACAAGCAGCCCCGTTATCGTCCACAGCTGCTTTTAAGCTGTCACTCAATGACTCTATATTGTCGGCTATTGGCGCCAAGCCTGCTGTGCTTGACAAACACTTCCGCCAAGCCCGCTGCTGGTAACCCGATTCCCGCCACCGCCAAGCCTCCCTCGCGCAGACTCCCCGCGTATTCCCGTTCCGCTCCCCGCACCCGCTCTGCCTCTTCCGCAACTTCGTCGGCTCCCCCCGCGCACCTTCGCAGTCCTGATCTCGTCGCCCCGCAATCCCTCCCCGCGCGCCCCACCTCCCCCACGCCCACGCTCCCCCCTTCCCCCGCCCGCCAAGCCCCTCACTTCGCCCCCTTGCCCGAGCGCAAGGCCCCGCCCGCCCTCTCCCCCGCTCGTCCGCACGAACTCCACCCGGCGGACCTCTCTGCCGGCCGCCCTGCCGTCCGGCCGCGGCGCCTGCCGGCCGTGCACGCGCTGGCGGACGGCGCGCTGGCGCTGCTCGTTCCGCTCGCAGGGACCGGGCCGCAGGTGCTGCAGATGCTGGGCGGCCCGGCGGCGTGGGTGAGGCGGTTCGTGATGTCAGTGGGTCTGGCCGTGGCGCTGTACAGTGTGAGCGTGGTCGCCGCCGTGACTGCCGCGTTCTACTGGGCGTGGTGGCCGATTTGGCGCGCTGCGGCGAAGAATCTGGCTATGCGGATTCGGTACAGGCATGCTGGTGAGTAAACGAGGGAAAAGGGTAGCGGGGAATGGGGAGGAGGGAAATGTGGTTTGTAGGAATTGGGGGAGAGAGGGGGGGGGAGGGTGAGGGGTCTGTTGGATGTCGCAGCGTTAAAGGGCGGAGAGTGATGGCAAAAAGGTTGTTCTTCTCGTGCTTCTCTCGCGCACTCATGCGAATTCTGTCTTCTGTCTTTCTCTCTCCCTGCGCACCGGTTTGTTTCCCTCCAACCATCAGGGCTGTGGAAGGCGCGGCTGCTGGACTTGCAGGTGGTGCGCGTGGGGCGGCAGACCAGGTGGCGCGTGCTGATTGGCGACCACAGCCGCACAACCCTGGAGGTCAGTTCCATTTTCGCAGTAGCTTATAATTGAGTTTATTATTGAGTTTATAATTGAGATTATGATTGAATGTAACTCACTTCGATTCCAAGACCAACTTCTTAGTAGCCACCGTGTTTTGAGCTTGCGAACGGCTCCTGTACTCCTGCTTGCTCTATTTCCGCTCCTTTATATCCACCCCTCGTCCCCCTCCCTCCTTTCCCCACCTTCTCTCTCCCCCCCCCTCCCACACCCCTCTTGCAATACAGATGGACGTGGTGCCGCCTCACAAGAGCGTGTGCCTGCGCCGCGGCGACCCAGTGGAGCTTCTTGTCCTATCTGACTGCCCCTCGCTCTCGCGCTTCCGAGCCGCCCGGGAAATCTTCTTTCCGCAGCGGTCCCTCTGGCTGGTGGGGGACAAGCAGGCTTGTGTCGAGCGGTCCGTATTCGAGGAGATGAGGAGGAAGGTGGCTTTAAGGGCTGCTGTGGAGGATGGGGAGGACAGTGAGGGGGAGGACTGGGACGGGCTGTACTCGCTTTTGACGGATGAAAACGAGCAGCTGCTGCAGAATTATAGCTATAACGAGGCGTCTAGTATGCAGGCGGAGATGGAAGGCGGTGGGGGGAAGGGCATTGGGGGAAGCCTGGGGGGAGGGTTACCTGGGGGAGTGGGTGGGTTTGAAGGGGTGGCTGGAGGCATGTCTGGGGGAGGTGCGTCTCTGGGCGGAATCACTTCTTTCTCTGAAGATTTGGGGGTAAAGGAGGGACAGGAGCTATTGCCCCATCAGGGGTTGTTGGATTACTCCGCGATGGAGGGACCAGGTTCGGGAGGATTCCGCGACCCGGCGCTGGTCAGTAGCTTTGGCGGCGGTGGAGGCTCGGTAGGGGCGGTGGCGGATGGATTGGCAGCTTCGTCGTCGTGCCTGATGGATGGTGGAGGTTCGGGGCCGCTGTCTGTTCTTCTGAGCGATGGCCAGGATTCGGAGCTGCTGGAAAGGTTAAGGGAGGTGTGAAGAGGTGTGAAGAGGTGACAGCACTGTTGAAACGCTACTGGTTAGCAGCAGCAGTGTGATGAAGAGGAGGCAGTCCCTGTGGCAGCATGCGTGAAGCATCTGTAGCGTCAAGAATGTGGCATCTGTGGCATCAGTAGCAGCTGAGGCATTTGACCTGCTGCCTCCAGTCAAGATCGTGAGCCACTGCTAACCATGCCTCGATTGATATTGTGGAAGTGCTTCAGCTTCTGCTCATGTGTGCCCAGTGACTCTCTGCCTGTCCTGCGTGCAAATGGTCGCATCTTGCGACCCTTGCACTTAGGCAAAGTTCCAGTGGGCTGAAGATAGGATGAAAAACAGAGTGTAATCTTGGAAGTATCACGACAACCTCCAGGTTGCTTCAGTGTAAGCACCCTGGCATGGCGTCACAATACAGTGTAGACTAGAGGAGTAGTGTCATAGCATGGGTTGTGAAAGCTTCTTGTAGAATGCTGTTAGTCATACCGTAAAATGACCTGAAAAAAAAAAGCTGAGATTAGAATACCACAGCTCACTGCTGGTACCCTCCGAAAACAAAGACTTCACTATCCAAGTGATCCAGGGGTAATGCCCAAAACCTTCTCAGACAGGTGGCTACGGTACCATTTGTTACCAGCACTTGGAAATGCTGTCAGTTGATAAGTTCCACTACCACTCCGTTCCATGACCCGTATGACCAGGGGGTGTTGCTACTTGGTCTTTCAGAAAACCTGCCAATCACAAAAAATTAGTGCTGGGCAGTGAACTCGCGCACTATTTATAGCACAACTATGCTTTTCCTACTTGAACCCGGATGTGTAATAACCTGCCTCAATGGTCTTGTTTTATTTGACTCTAGAAGGCCCGGTATCAAAGCATGGCAGCAGCATTTGCTCGATCTCTTCGCACGTGAAAACTCTCACGTCCAGAGTCCGATGGCTTTGAATCACGTTCCTGCAGCGAAAGGAAAGGGGGGAGAAGTGGGGGGTTGGGAGGAGGGGTTGAAGGAATGTGGGAATACTTTGGAGGACCTAGAAACCCTGTCCAAACGATCTGTTCGCGTGTGAATACTCTCACATCCAGAATCCAAAGGCTTTGAATCACGTTCCTGTAGCGAGGGGAGGAAAGGGAGTGGATGGCATTGGTATTAATTTCGAGAGCAATCAGAATTCTGCCTGTACAGCTGGCCGATAATGAACAATCAATAACGAACAACACCCACTGTGACAAACGATGAAGTCTCTGTATTTGTCGAGCAGCCGTTTCAGTGTGGGTATGAAGATGCATCAACAAAAGCGCCTTGGCAAAAGCGCCTCAACAAAAGCAGCCCCACCCACCTGTGCCGAACGATGAAGTCTCTGTATTTGTCCAGCAGCCGCTTAAGAGTCATTTTCTTGACGTGCGCCCGCAACTCCCGGTTAGGAATGGTCCATGCCATGTAGCGTTGCTTCATCTGCTCCACTGTGTAGTTGAAAAGCTTCAGTCTGTTAAGGAGATGGAAGAACAGCAGAGCAGATAGAAAGGAAGGAGGGGATTGGAGGCTCGAGAGTGTGGAGGTTGAAGAGGCGCTAAGCATATGATAGGTTCATGCTGGAAGTCTGCTAGACGGCCTTGGAATGTGGTTGAAACATAGATTCAGGATCTGTGCTCATTGTGTCTGATAGCATGCAGATGATCACGACTCAGTTAATGGAAACAAGGTGCTGACATGGTGAAAATGCTGAGTGTGGCCAGCACAGTCAGCATGGGCAGCATCACATGCAGCCGGGGGGTATCACCTCACAGAACACACCTTTTTACGAGAGAGGCAGTGTCAAGGCGATCATCAGACCACACCGGGTCAAACTGCTCATGGGGAAATGAGGGGGGGGGGGGGCGGGGGGGGGGGTAGGGAGACAGTTAGTGATAACGTGATGGTGCATGAGTGGGAACAGCGAAGACAAAAAGAGTCTGCTGGAAAGAAAAAAACAGGAGGCGCGGGGGGAGGAGAGGGGGCGAGGGGGAGTGGTTGGGGGATTGGTGGGGGGGAGGGAGTGGGGGAGGGGGTGGGGCGAGGGGGGGTGGTTGGAAGTGAAATATGCCTATTGCGAGCAAGACAGGCTCAGCCAAGCAAGCAATGCTCACCTTGGCGAGGGAGGAGTTGATGAAACGGTCACGATGGCTGTCCACTATGGCCCCGTAATTGCCAATCCATGCCGTTCCCAGCAACCTGCCCGCATCCGCACTGTGTGCACGAGTTGGACAGGGGAAGGATATGACGGGGAAGGGGAGAGTGGGGTGTGGCAGGTCGGGCATGGGGAGGAGGATAACGGAGGTAGTGAGAGGGTGGTGAATGGAGAGGGAAAGGAATAAAACACATGAGAATGCACTGAATGTCAACATACAAGGGACAGTGGGGTAAGGGACGGTGGGGTGGGACGGTGGGGTAAGGGACGGTGGGGTGGGACGGTGGGGTAAGGGACAGTGGACGGCCTCTAGAATGCGGGCAGCAGCAGCGAAGGAGATGCAATACTTACGCATCTATCTTGGTAAGCACATAGGCCAGGTTGTTCATGAGAAACAATACTTTTGAGGGCCTCCAGGGTGCGCGCAGCAGCGAACAGAAGAGAGTGCCTCCAGGATTCTAACTGGAACTCCAGCAGTCACAGAAGCCAAGGCACTCACGCGTCTATTTTGGTGAGCACGTAGGCCAAATTGTTCATCAGAAAGAGTTCCCCCAGAGCGTCATCCCTCAGCATGAGCGCGCGGTGCTGCAGGTTAACTTTGAGTGCTTCTAAGATGCGTGCAGCAGCAAAGGCGAGGCGGCCCTGCACGCGCGGCGTGATGATGGAGGAGCCGGCCTCGTTGGCAGTGTTGGCCATGTCCTCAAACACGCACTCCAGGATGGAGAAGTACGGCAGGTCGCTGGGGGGGGGGGGGGAGAAGAGGGGGAGCGGGGGGGTGGAGGGGGAGGGGGGATGCCAGGTGGGCTCCTTGCACCATGTGTTCGTTGGCGGTGTTGGCCATGTCCTCAAACACGCACTCCAGGATGGAGAAGTACGGCAGGTCGCTGGGGGTGTGTTTAAATGGAAGTGCGCATGGGGGTCAGGGTGGGCAAGGGGAATATGGAGGGTGGGATAGGTGAGTGGGGATGGGAGTGTGTGTGGATGGGATTGTGTGTGTGGGTGGGTGTGTGTGTGTGGATGGGAGGATGAGGGGGGAGATGGATGTGTGTGTGTGTGGATGGGCGGATGGGTGGAGATGGGTGCAACCGGCCCATCCATCCATCCTCAATCAGAGAATGTAACCCCATCAACCTCCCCATCCCTTTCCCACAGCTCTTCTTCTCCCATCCTCACCTGTTGCAGAGCAGCAGCAGGTAGTTGACCACGTAGCTGGTGATGGGGTGCACGTCCCCTGTGGAATGAAATGAACCACTTAATATTACCACCCACCGCACTCCACCCCTTTGCACCCATCCTCACCTGTTGCAGAGCAGCAGCAGGCAGTTGACAACGTAGCTGGTGATGGGATGCATGTCCCTCCTGCGAAATGAACGGAACCACTTACTACCACCATTCCCACCGCACTCCACCTCTCTGCACCCATCCTCACCTGTTGCAGAGCAGCAGCAGGTAGTTGACAACGTAGCTGGTGATGGGGTGCACGTCCCCACTGGCGTTGGATGCTGCCACGTCCTGCTGCCCGCCCACCTCGCTCATATTGTCGTCTGCTTTCAGCATCATCCTGGAAGGGTTGTGGGTGGGAGAAGGGAAGGGGGGATGAGAGCAGTATTAGGCTGCCACGTCCTGCTGCCCGCCCACCTCGCCCATCTGCCTTCAACAGCAATTTGGGGGGGAATTAAGAGGAAGATGAGGGTGAGTGGAAGAACCTGAAAACAGTTTCGCAGCCCGTTTTCAGGAGATTAAGAAAGAAAAGATGAGGAGAAAAAGGCACTCACTTCTTCAGCTTGTTGAGGAACCCTCCGTTCCGAAGCATCTCTGCACGGGGAACGTTTCCTGCCTGGCCCATGCTGCCCATACCCCCCATGCCCCCCATGCCACTCATATCCTCCGCCGTCGGCTGTGCCTTCACTGCGTCCTCAAACTTTTCAAACGTGTCTCGGGCTGCCCGCCCCAAAATTGTCAGCAGCTCCTGGTAGTTTTCCCGCACTTCCCGGCCCTCCTCTGCTCGGTACAGCTCATCCACCTGCAGTCACAGAGGAGGGGGCGGGAAAAGAGGGAGAGGGGAGGAGGAGTGGGTGGGGGGAGGAAGTGGGGAGGAGTGGGAGCGCATGGGTGTTAACTATCATTGAATTGAGTCGCCACGTACCGTGGACTTGAGGTCGAGCGTTTGTTTCGTACGTGTACACGAAGGGGAGAAAAGATATTCGGGGTACCATCGACTAGCGCTGACTGATTCAGCACGTACCGTGGATTTGAGGTCGAGTGTCGTCTCGTACATGTCGAGGAAGGAGAAGAAGTGCTCGGCGGACTTCTTGACTTGAACATACACCATTGACTCGTGTTGACTTGATCATGGGCCACTGGCGTTGACTACCGTTGACTTGGCTCAGCATGTACCGTTCACTTGATCATGGACCACTGACTACCATTGACTACGTTGACTAGCGTTGACTTGAAACATACCGTGGACTTGAGGTCGAGTGTTGTCTCGTACATGTCGAGGAAGGAGAAGAGGCGTTCGGGAGACTTCTTGATGACGGAGATGGCGTCGCCAAAGTGTGTGAGCAGGATGATGCAGGAGCGCGAGAGATCTACAAAGCACTGCTCGCCGTGCTTCTCCAGGCCCGCAAACACCTGGTCGCATGCCTCCCTCTCGCCCGCCACCAGAATCATCTGAAGGAGCGCGTTGTGTGAACGGGACGAAGCAGAAGTCCTCAGCGTAAACACGGTGTCGCACACAAGGGGAACAATGGGGAAGCAAAGGGGGACCGAGCCAGGGTAAGGGGGAGCAATGGGGACCGAGGAGGGGCGCGGGTGAGCAAAAGGGGACATGGAAGGGCAATGAGGAGCAAGGGGATGAGAGGCTTCTTGCGTGACCTTAGACAGCTATTCATGGCCTTGGAGGGTGGGTGGGTGGGGGGATGCGCATCCCTGTGCGGTTTCATCCACCCCACTATACATGCCCCAGTGCGCATGTGCTAGCACATCAACTACTCACCCCGATGTGCATGTGCCCGTGCACTGCATGCCCCAATGTGTACATGCCCACGCTCCACATACCCCGATGTGCATGCACACCATGCTGTGCATGTGTCCCCCCTCCCTCCCACATACCCCGATGTGGCATATCCCGCCGTGAATGTGTCCACTCTCCCACATACCCCCATGTGCATGTGTCCACTCCACCCTCCCACATACCCCCATCTACATGTGGATACGCTACATACCCCGATGTGCATGTGTCCACCCCCCCACATACCCCGATGTGCATGTGTCCACCCTCCCACGTACCCCGATGTGCATGTGTCCACTCCACCCTCCCACATAACCCCATCTACATGTGGATATGCCACATACCCCGATGTGCATGTGTTCGCTCCAGCGCCGCATCTTCTCCTCCAGGCGCGGCCACGGGGTGCTCTGGATCTCCGCCTTGGTCACCTGCTGCACGCCCAGCCGCTGGAAGTTGCGCTTCAGCGCCGCCTCCCGCATCTCGCTGCTCCGTTGGCGGAAGAAGCGCGGAGGGGGACACGGGAACGCAGAAAATGGGGTGGGTGGGGGAGGGGAAGGGGAGGAGAATAGAGGGGAAACGGCGTGGTGGAGGGGGGGAGACGGGGGGGGAGTTGGGTGGAAGGGGAGAAAAATGAGAATTCTCTAGGTCACTTGCTGCACGTCCATCCGGTAAAGGTTACGCTTTAACGCAGGCTCCCGCATCGCGCAGGCGGAAGAAGGCGAGCGAATGCGGACGGGGGAAAGCGGGTTAATCAAAAAGAAAACGTGGGCGAGAGAATAAGGTGCTGCTGGTTGATACCTGCTGCATGCACAGTTGCTTTAAGTTGGCTGAAGACTGTATGATAGGACAGCGAGCGTTTGTTTTAAGGTACCTAAGTAATGACGTGTAGGTACGTTGGCCAGAAACTGTGTAATGGGGATAGACTTTTTGAGGTGTTTCGAAGTAGTCATGTGCGGGTATAAACCTCTCAAAACCCGTGCAGACCTGCGCAGAGAAACAAACGAGCCATTTCTTTAACCCACTGCTTACTCACCGGTACATTTTGCAACAGTCTGGCGCGCAGTCGTTATCGATCAACCGCTGGGCCATGGCATGTAGTTTCGGAATGGCTGCAGCCTCCACCATCTCCGGCGGTGATATATGGTCAGGTGATTCCTCAGATAGCATCGCCTCCCTCAACTCGTCTAGGTTGGGAAACAAACTGGAAAGTCACACGGGAGTACGCGGGTTACAAGAGTCGAGGAGAGTAACCGGCATAAGCGAAATGGCAGTCCAATAAGAGACAACATAGAAAATAGAGGAAATCACTTTCATTGGTCCATCAACAGGATACCTTGATTCGCTTTAGCTGATTAAGAGCTTTCACCCGGAAAATAGTCGACTTCCTGTGTGAGTCCTGGTGTCGCAATTTAACGCCTTTAAGAGGTTATAACCGCCTCCGAGTGGTATTGATGTACGTTTCCTGCGCTACAGGGCGACTCCGTCCTGCGAAATGCAACTACAATCAGGCGGTGAAGCTACCTGCTGTTGGTTAGCAGCTTGCTGAAGTCTTGCTTGACATTCTCCATCGCCTTAGCAATAAGGTACCGGCCGTTTCGTAGCTCCTCCTCTATAAACCGCACTGCACCGTGCAGCCGATCTATGGCCTCCAAATAAGCGTAGTACGAGTTGTTGCTGTTTCCAGGACCCCCCATGATAACGGACCGAACCTGAACCAAGAGCGGGAAACGCGATAACAGTCGAGGAAGAAGATCGTTTCCGTGAGCAAAGAACTTCCCTGTGTTGGTACCGAAAACATACAACTTAAACAAAACATATTTACCAGATGTTGAAAGCCAGAGAGTGACGTATTTACCTGATTAGGGACCTCGATGTGGGACAGAAGCGCCACGGGGTCTGACATCGGAATAATCGGCTCGTCGTCCATGGCTCCTAATGAGCTCTCGTCTATTTCGGTGTTCCTATTAATATTATTCAAGTGTTCCTACACCCTGAGAAACACGGCCAGGAAGGGTCTACGGTCGTTAAAGATGACGGAAACAGTGCCAGTTGAGAACCCTTTTCAAAAGAGCATGGTGATCAAGCCGTCTGTAGTTCTTTTGTCAACTGAAAACGGGATGCTACGAGTACTTTTCGCATACTTAATAGGCGCTGAAGGCGATGCGAGATAAGTTAACCGAGTGGTGATGATTACCCTAAGCCAGTGAACAGTGGTGATGTTTACCCTAAACCAGGGAAATGCACGTGCGACGCCAGTCTTAACCGGATACAGGCATCCATATGAGACGCACAACTTAGAAAACTATGCCTGAGCAAGCAGCTACAACGAACCGAAACTCCAGAGGATACCAGCCGTAGCGTGACAGACTGACACACGTTCTACAAGATAAGGCACGAAAGTGCGAGGCTGACTTGAAAGCAGACCTAGATACTGCCGCTCCTGTTCTCCAAGTTCCCAATCTGAGGGCCTTTTTGAACTGCTCTGATGCGTGGGTGGTTGGGTATCTGTCGGTTTCAGCCCGAGTATCCCGAGCGGTTTGGTTCGGTTCAGCATGGTAACGCAGCCGTCAGGACCAGGGTTCCCTTCCGAACCTTCCATGTCCCAACAACCCTGCCCGAACCGTCGAGCAGATTCGCCACGGCGTGTGCTTCTAAAGGGGGGCACGCGAAGGTCGAATTTCTCAAGCAGGTCAAGCCTGGATCCCCCTTTCTGCCCGAGGGATAATATTGGAGGAAAGATTGTCAAGCTGATGATCGCGTGGGCGTATGCGATAACTCGCGAAGACTCAGCCGACATTGATGTCTTTCGCTCATCTTCGTTATGGGTAATTCACTCAAGTATCAAATACAACATCCCCTCCAATGGGTAAATGGTCGCTAGGGAGAAAGAGGTTTGGCAAACCCCCAGCCAAGTGAGCATCTGAATCATTCGGAATCCATATAGTGGAGTGCACCAAAAAATCTCCAGAATCCCTAGATACAAAAATGTAATCCACGGTTGCCTTGAACTCCGCAGTGAAGCTTGTAAACGCAGGCTCGAGGTTCTGCGGCAAGTCGTCCCAATCAGTCGGTGAAGCATGTGCAGCATGGCACATTGATCTCTCTTTGGACGCCAACGCATTGAGACTTGCAAGTGGAATGGGCGCAGGATTGGCTGCTGAGCAACCACCTGCATAGCCCTCGCCACTCGTGCTGCCATCTTCCTCGTACCCCTGATTACTTGTCCCACCAGAAACAAGATATGTATACACCTGAAGTGAGGGATATAATAGTTGGGTAGCTGTGATGATGTAGGGTATGTTTGCATTAAGAAATGAAAAGCCACCCCCGGAAGAACAGAAGGTGGGTTGGGGGTTACGTTTTCGACCGCCCTGAGCAAAGTACAGAAAAGGTCTTACCGGGTCTCCAGGCTGCGAGTTGAAGTCACCACAAATGATCACCGGAAAATGATTCTTCTCCTTCTTCCCCTCAACGCACGAACCATCCACGTGAGATCCGCCTCCTCTTAACTGAAAGTCGGCACTTAGCTGTGATGGCCCGTGGTAATGGTGATTATAAAGAGCTTCTATATCCGATCTGAATCGCGCCACCTCCTGCAGCAGGTACTGGGCCTGAGCTAGTTTCACATCAGGACAGATGGGATTCCTGCAGAGCTCACAAAGAACACAAAAAGATGGCACGGCCACAGTGGGATGACATGAATACAGTGGGATGGCCCATGTTAAAAGGTAGAGTGGTTTGACGCATACACAGGCAGGGTGCAAACAGGTGGATGGGTGCTCGACGGTCGACGCCACGTCTAAATGCCATCACATCAAGCATCGCTCACGCCCCATTTGGAAAACAGCACAGGGAAAACTGCCAGGAACATAACATGCATCGGGATTTGGTGTGGGGAGGGTGGGAGGATGGTGGTGGGGAAAAGGAGGGAGGCAGGAACTGCACTGTACCAGTATATGTGAGACGAGACCACAATGACAATGCGACCTCCACCAGGTACGCCCTGTGCAGAAGAACCCCCAGCCGTTTCAGAGGAGTTGGAGGAGCCTGGCGGATCGATCTCTTGAAAGGCAGCAACAACAGCAACGCAGTCGCGCTTGAAGCGAATCTGAGGGTCTGACATGTCAGGAGGCTGCTGCTGCTGCTGGTGGTGGTGCTGCTGCTGATGGTGATGCTGATGGCCATGATGGTGGTGATGGTCATGATGCTCCTGCCTTTGCTGCTGCCCCTCCTGCTCCTGCTGATGGCGATGATGGTCATGATGGTCTGCTGAGTCGTCTTCGTGAGTGGTGTCTTCTTGATGGTCAGCATGGCTATTCTCGTTGCTGAGGTGATGATCATCCAGCACATGAATGTGGTGGCCCGAGCCATGATGCTGCTCCATGCGGGGGCTCTCAAACCGATGCCTGGCCTGCTGCTCATGATGGTGCTCCCCATCCTCCCTATAAGCAGCGGTTGTAGACGAACTGTCTGTTCCTTCATCTTGAGGAACGAGGTCGTTAAAGTTGATTACGCAGGAACGAAGAACTCGAAACCTGAAATGCCATGAAGGGAAAACGTTCGCAGAAAAAAAAAAAAAAAAAAAAAAAATCGCGAAAGGTACAAGTGGTAGCGGCAAGGGCGTGTGGTTGAGAATAACAAGTGGTTGGCGCGTGGGTGGAGTTAAAGGAGGCAATATCTGGCACATCAACAACAATACATGGCTTCTGAGAAATTTCAAAAGTAACACATGGCCACCCCAGCATGCACACGGTATGCCTACATGCACACACACAGTATGCCTACATGCACACGGTATGCCTACATGCACACGGTATGCCTACATGCACACGGTATGCCTACATGCACACGGTATGCCTACATGCACACGGTATGCCTACATGCACATGGCCATGCCTGCATGTATGTACCTTTCAGAGTGGTAGAAGATGCCGCTACCATCAGCATGTGGGCCTGGCCGCTTGGCATACACCACATGCCATCCCTCTAGAGCCATGGGCGTGTGCAGTAAATGCTTGTGCTCCATCTCCTGGGGTAGCATTAGGTGGGTGGCAATGGAATACAAGGACAAAAAGAGGAAGAGGGGGGTGTTGGATGGGGTTTTGAGATGTATTCAAAGTATAGCTTCAGGAGTCTCACAATGTGAGGAATGTGTGTGTATTCGTAGAATAAATTAGGCAAGGAGAAGAAGTGGCATGCATGGAGGGAATTGGGGTGGGAGAACTGAGAGAACATAACATGGTGACGAATGTAAGCAACGTCTCTCTTCTAGCTTAACAAACGACCACAACAGGAGCAATATGTCACGATGGCACGGTGAATTCTTGTTTGCTTCAGCACCAAATAAATTCGAAACAGTTTGGGTTGAGGAGCAAGAGCCTATGGATGTATGCATGGTGTTTAAGAAGCTTACGAAATGGGCGGAGAGGAGGGGGAATGAATCCGGTAGGCTCACCTGAACGCAGATGAAATCAGCAGCGAAGGAGTTCAGGAGAGAAAGGCGGGCATGGATGCGGTAACTCTTTCTGATAGCACGGAGGAGCGTGGGAGCAGAAATAGGTGAAGGTTGGGCATTCACAGGTGAGTGGCAGTAAAAAGTGATTGGCGGGTAAATATGAGTGATAGGTGAAGTAGTGAATAAAAGTGGACCGCAAGAGATAAGAGAGCAGCTGATTAGAAAGCACTGGAAGTCGAAGGAATGGAGTGAAAGATGGAAACATGGAAACCAATGAAAATTACTCGCCAATATGAGAGAAATGCAGCAAAATATTGGGCGTACCTGAGAAAGAGGGAAGGAGGAGCGTACCTGAGAGAGAGGGACCTGTGAGGGAGGGGAGGAGGAGTGTACCTGAGAGAGAGGGAAGGAAGAGCGTACCTGAGAGAGGGGGAAGGAGGAGTGTATTTGAGAGAGAGGGAAGGAGTGTACCTGAGAGAGAGGGGAGGAGAGGTGGGAAACTTCTTGCGAGAGACCGCTGCAAGAATGATCAGGGCGAGGGTGGGTTAGAGAGAGGGTGGGCACAGGGAGGGTGGGCACAGGGAGGGTGGGCACAGGGAGGGTGGGCACAGGGAGGGTGGGCACAGGGAGGGTGGGCACAGGGAGGGTGGGCACAGGGAGGGTCGGCACAGGGAGAGTGGGTATGGAGAGAGTGGGTACTGAGACGGGGAAAAGGTAAGACACGCTCGGAGTTAACACAAAAGCAGGGACTTCATAAAAAAGAAGAAGCTTTAGCAAGGTGCAAGAGACGCAGATGATTAGAATGCATGAGAGAAAGGCGCAAGAGCAATCTGAAAGGCAAGAGGACGGGAGGAGTAGGCTACTGATACACACATGCCTGGGCGAGGACGTTGTATGAGACCACGCGGATGGCGAACCCTAAAAACCAATGGCGCGTGGGGAATGGGTTGAGAAACGTCAGCAGCAGTGAGGGCTTTAATGAAAGTAAAAGATGCGAAGTTTGAAATTAAAAAGAAGGAAGCGATACAGATATGAAGCTTCGAGAGTGGAACTGCGAACTGTACGGAAGAAGAGACAGCAAGCTGAGAAGAAAACGACACGAGACCCCAACGTGGCAAGGGAGGGTCGAACATTAAAGTCGTACCATCATGGTGCTGCCGCCCTGAAGTCGCCGTCCGTATTTCATGCTCAGCTTCTTGCTCCGTCAACGCTTCGTTAAGAGCTTCTTGGCTACAGCAGCTAACCTCCACAAAACTTGGTAGGACTGGAGCGGGCTCATCAACCGTGCTGCCCTTTGCCTTTTGTTTCAATGCTGACGCACCTCCAGTCGAATCCCCTGACATATGGCCTGACGTATCAACTGACGCATCTACTGAGTCATCTGTTGACGAATTTGCTGACGTAACTGGTGACGTAACTGGTGAAGTAACTACCGACGCATCTCCTGACCTACCTCCTGACACATCTGCTGACACATTCGTTGACTTCGCAGACTCACTTCTCGCTGCAGCCGAGTCCATCGATAACGGATGCACATCACTGTGCACTCTAGTTCCAACCTGGTTCTCTTCCTTTTGTTCCCTACCACCACCACTCATTCTCCGACTCTCGCAAGCACTTGCGACATGAACCCTTCGACCATGCGCTCGGCTGCTTGAATGGAGGAAACCGTTTCGTTTGATGCAACTCATTGAATCCCACCCCTTTGAAAGCGGCAGAAGTCTAGATCCTCTAGACAAAGTGGAAATCCCTAGAGAAGCCATGGCGACGGCTGAGAGCGAAGGCACCCTCGAGAAATCTGAACCCCGAAAGCTCAAGAATCAGCGGCATGAGTGGATGCTGGGACGGAGCTTTGCATGAAAATGGTCATCTGAAGAACGACAGACATGCAAATGCTGGTGCCATCCCAAATCTCCAAATACCTCGCAATAGGACTCTTCGTTGAGAATGTTCCCACAATTGCTTCTTTTTCTAAGTAGGTAAACATGTTAAAACTTCGTTCAATGATCAATCATCCGTATAGTGCTCTCTAAATATTTTCATGCGTGACATGATTAGCATGAAGATATTAATTCTCATAAGCTATTTCGGGTGCCGAATGGACAATAGTGAATTATCGAATTATCTCACAAAGGGTCAATGTGCAGAAGCTTTCTCCTTTCTTTTCCGCCTTTCTCCTGCTTTTGCAGTTCGCTCTCCTCGCCCACTAGATCTGGTCGGTGAGGCAGCTTGCTGTTCTAGGTTGACTAGTTTAGTGCTCTTGCTGGTCAATCAGGTGGCTAGTTTATTATTAGCCTTATTCGCTCTCGCCGTTTCTTCGATTAGGTTGCGACGAGACTGCTCTGATATTGTTAACCTCCTTTTTAAGGCGACAGTTGGAAGAACGGCAGGCAGCTTTTGACTCACCAATCATGATCTCGCAGTTCTTTATCCTCTCTCCCCGCGGCGATTCCATAATCTTTCGAGATTACCGCTGCGACGTGCCGAAAACGAGCCCCGAGATCTTCTTCCGGAAATTCAGGTTCTGGAAAGGCGACAATGAGGCAGCGGAAGAGGCTCCCCCGATCTTCAACCTGGATGGAGTGAATTACCTCTACATCAAGTGCTCGGGCCTGCTATTCGTCGCTACGGCCCGCGGAAATGTTTCGCCGTCTTTCGTCCTGGAGCTCCTGCAGCGAATCGCTCGCGTTGCCAAGGACTACCTCGGTATTCTTAACGAGGAGTCCCTTCGCAAGAACTTCGTCCTCGTTTATGAGCTGCTCGACGAAATGATGGACTTCGGATATCCGCAGAGCATGTCCACTGAAGCGCTTAAAGCGTTCGTTTTTAACGAATCAGTACCGATCATGGACTCGTCGCCTCTTCCGGGAGGGGTTCCTGGAAGTGGAATAATCGTTCCTCCTGCGCTTGGAGGAGCCGCTGCTTCTCTGTTCATGACTGGCGGTCGGAATCGGGTCCCAGGCGCGGCCATGATGAGATCGGTGGTGGCTCCTGATACAGGCGTGAAGAAGCGGGAGGAGGTGTTCGTTGATGTGATCGAACGGCTGAGCGTAACCTTTAGCCCCAACGGATACATCCTGACTTGTGAGATTGACGGAACCATACAGATGAAGAGTTACCTGACCGCGAACCCTGAAGTTAGGATAGCTCTCAACGAGGACCTCGTTATCGGCCAGAGGAACGCTCCACCGTCGTTGCTGTATGGAGGGGGAGGCGGGATGGGGGAGGATGGGAGTGGAGGATTTGGAATCGTTGTTTTGGATGACTGCAACTTTCATGAGAGCGTGCGGTTGGATACTTTTGATGTGGACCGGACAATGACACTCGTGCCACCAGACGGGGAGTTCTCAGTCATCAATTACCGCATGACACACGAGTTCAAGCCTCCGTTCCGGGTGTATCCAGTTCTGGAGGAGATTACCCCTTTCAAGGTAGAGCTGTTCATAAAGTTAAAGGCAGAGTTTCCCGCTACAGCAACTGCCAACTCCATTGTCGTCCGTGTGCCACTGCCCAAGAGTGTGATTAAAGTGAGCTGTGACTTAGACCCTGGAGCTGTGGGACAGTCAACGGATTTCAAGGATGCGTCCAAGACTCTGGAGTGGACTATTAAGAAGATGCCGGGTGGCGGGAATGAGCATACATGTCGGGCAAAGATGACTCTGAATCAGGAGCGGGGTTCAGGAAACATGAAGAAGGAGACTGGTCCAATCAGCCTGTCATTCAATATTCCAATGTACAACGCATCTAGGCTCCAGGTCAGGTACTTGCAGGTGTTGAATAAGGGCAAGGCGTACAATCCATACCGCTGGGTGCGGTATGTCACTCATGCGAATTCATATGTTGTGCGTTTATAATGGACGGAAGTCAGTGTAAGTGAGGGTTTCGGTGCGCTTATTAAGTATTGGAGCTAGAAATTTCAGTGTCTAGAGCAAATCTGTTATGGAAATTGGTTTAGTATGTACACATCAACATCTCCCTCTAGGGATCACCAGGTAGGTTATTGCGCATTCCTGCGGTGGACGGCATCTAGCGATCAGCATGCTGACATGATTCCCCGTCCCAGCCAATCAGGATGGTCAAGGGCCTTCCAACGGGCCAACATCATAGACATGCAAAATAGTCTGGTAACCCTATCCAATGGTATGCAAAACCGTCTTACCTCTGTTTGCAAGTTATTGACATGCTGCCCTGAAAGCACGTTCGTTTTTAATTCAAATTTGATCTTTACCGCGCTTGCCTTCGCGCTAAGACGTGATTTCTTCGGGCCAAGAAAAAAATAAAACCCGATCGGAAAGGGATGCGTCAGGGAGGCATCAACCCTAAAAACAATGTCCTTTCCCGTGTTTAGGGTTGATCCCTCCCAGAAATGCGTCCAGGTCCCTAGGGGTTTTATTGTTTTTCTGCCCTGCCCCTACATTTCCCGGTAGATATATATTGGTCCAAATTAATGTTATCGAAATGGACCCCGTAGCCTTT
Source organism: Closterium sp. Yama58-4 (assembly GCA_947470075.1). Classification (NCBI taxonomy): domain Eukaryota; kingdom Viridiplantae; phylum Streptophyta; class Zygnematophyceae; order Desmidiales; family Closteriaceae; genus Closterium; species Closterium sp. Yama58-4. The sequence goes on along the minus strand of CANIUD010000879.1, from coordinate 485,197 downwards.
CATTCCAGTGGATTTTTCGTCACATTTAGCGGAAAATAGTAGCCGGCAGGAATATTTGTTAGGCGCCGAACAAGACGCGGTAAGAACCACGACGATACGAAATCGAAAACGCAACTGATTCAATCCCATATTTTCTTCCTTTTCTGTGCTGCGTCAGCTGTTACACAGTGTTTTGAGTGGCGCTACCAGACAATTTTGCGCAGCAGAACTGGGGTATCGACGGTTTTGCATACCATCGAATAGGGTTACCAGACTAATTTGCATGTCTATGATGTTGGCCCGCCTTCCAACCAACCAACCCATCCGTTCCCTCAACAGCGTGGCGCGGTCTGAAACGCTCCTCTTGGCGGTGCCTTCAACAGATTGTACTGTACCGTGCTAGTGTAAAAATGCAACACACCATACTATTATTCACCTCTTCGGAAAAGCTCTGTCATGTGATGGATGAGGGAAATGGCCTCCAGTAAGGGGAGACACCTTTCTATTACAGGTCTCACGAGTTAGATTCATTTGCTTTTGTTCGCATACGAAGCGCAGTCTGTAGAAGATTTCTACGAGATCCTGCTTCCGAGCAAGCTTCATTGTGAATACAGTCCCTAGTGTGAGACATGGTGTCTGGAGGCTTATCGTTGTCTGGCGTGAGTTATTGTCTTTGCACGTCCATTTATTTGCTGAGCAAGCCGATCAGGCACCAGGTTTAGCTATTAGTAGCCACGTTTTGCACTCAGTGAGGAATTAACTGAAATCAAACTCAGCTCACGGAGAAAATATGGGTTGGCCAGGAGCTAGGCATCGATCGTCACAAGAGGAGCTTCTAAGTAGATTATCCGAAACGAACAACGGGGAAGCCAACATGCTGGGAAACTCTGATTTTGAGCTTTCCGTCCCGGAGAACTTGAACACCATGTCCGCATCGTTGGCTTCGCGGCTTGCTAAGGTTGTCAAAGAAGCTGCTCTGGAAGCCAAGCTGCACGAGGAGCGAATCAAGCCACGGCCTAGCCGGCAAACTCACTGGCTGGAGATATTCCGGGACTATGTCTATCCCGGACAACTGATATTGCCAGGAAATAGGTAGAGTATGGCAATACCATTTATGCTTATTATGATGACTTCCAAAGTCGGTTGATGACGCAAGCGGTCTTGCATGGCAGGTTCCATTGGTACTGGAGACTCATCGTCATCATCATGGCACTATACTCCTCTCTTATCACGCCGTTCGAGTTCGCCTTTTTCCGATTAAGATTCCCTCCTCTGGGTTTAGTCATCATGGACATTGTGTCAAATGTCATATTTCTGGCGGACATTTTCATCACGTTTAGAGTAGCCGTTAAGGATCATCGGACAGGCACATTGATTGCTGACCGAAAGAGGATTGCAATAAGGTGCGTTAGTTTCTGGTTTTGAAACTTGTTATTAATAAAATCCCTTAATCACTGATGCAGAAATCTCGCAGGTACCTGCAGGCCTGGTTCACTCTTGACTTCCTCTCATGCATTCCCTGGGAATACGCGTATCAGGTAATATGATTTCCTGTTCTACATGTTTTGCATACTTCTAGGATGAGAACCTTTCGGATGTTCGCTTCAGAATGCAAGTGAAATGACGGTTATCCTTGCTCTTTTCAGGCAACTGGACACCTCGTGTTCGAAATTCTTTTGTGGCTTCGGCTCATTCGTGCTCGGCACTTGAAAGAATTCGCTGACAGGCAAGATCACCAACCCTTCGCTCGTACATCGTCAAAACAATGCCCAACACAATGATCACTCAAAGAATATATTATTTTGTTTGCAGGTTGGGGAAGGACACCCGGTACCACTACTTTCTGGTTCGCTGCACGGAGATGTTTCTCACAGAATTCTATGTGGTCCACAGCGCAGCATGCATTATGTACTTTCTTGCCCTCACCATGCCTGAGAATCAATCAGGATACACATGGATTGGAAGCCTTAAGCTTGGAGACCAGAGCTACGCTGACTTTCGAGAAATGAACATTTTTCAGCTTTATTGTGTGAGCCTCTATTGGGCTATGGTGACAATGGCAAGTCTTGGTGAGTCCGGGAATGTCTTCTTGTGCCAGAAAAATTCTTCATGCATTGATCATTTTTAGTACGGAGCAATAATTGTCAATGATGTTGTCATTCTCAGGTTACGGCGATGTTCATCCTGTCAATCCTCGAGAGATGATTTTCACTATTGCCTTCGTGGTTTGGGACATGTTGTTCACGGCATACCTTATTGCCAACTTCACAGCGTTGGTGGTCAGATACCAGTCAAGATCAGAGATTTTGCGTGAACGGCTTTCAAATGTTACCAGATATGCAAACAGGTGCTACACCACACACTCTGTCTTCTTCAGTTGGTGATCGCTATGGTTGGTTTTTTTTCTCAACGTTAAAATCTCAACATTCTTGCAGCAAGTCTGATGTTTCTTGTATGCTGCCATCAGGAAGCAGATTCCTGCTGGAATGAAGGAGCAGCTGCTATCCCACGTTGTGCTGAAGCAAGAGGCGTTGGAGGAGGACAACAAGCTGGTCAACGAGTTTCCCATCTCCATCCGTGATGGGGTTGCAATGTCCCTGCATGGGAAGGTGCTCGCAGATGCATATCTTTTCCAGAGCTGCTCGAAGGCGTTCATTCAATTCCTGGTACGCTGTACTCAGCTGGGCAACAGTTTTTCCTCTTTACTCACAAGTTTTCACTTGCTATTTTTTCTTAGCATTGTGAAACTTGGCTCAGCTTGCAAGAGTTTCTAGATTTTCCCTTCGTGTCAGATGAGTTTCCCGGTTTTCTCAACCGGATTTTTATGTAGAGAAACCTCTAGCATTCCTCCATCAAATATTTTTGTCGCTCCAGGTGTCACGACTGAGAGTGGAATATTTTCTCCCTGGGGAGGTGGTGGTTAGTCGGCACGACAACAACCATCAGCTCTATCTGCTCGTACAAGGAGAAGTGGTGAGAGCCAGAATTCTCGTTTGCACATATATATGCTGTTGTCTAGTTCCTTCCTTGCCCTCTATCTCTACCTTTTTCACCTCTTCAGATACATCACTTCACTTTCACACCTCGTTCCTTGTGTTCTGTGCAACATGTAGGAAGAAGTCCATTTCAGCAGGAGTGGAGCTCGAGTAGCCACAGTGTGGAGTCCAGGGGAGATGTTTGGGGAGGCGGGGTTGCTTGCCAGCAAATTCTCCCCTTTCACTGCGCACGTCAAGTCGTTCTGCAAGCTGCTGAGGATTGACGGCCAGGTCTTTTCTGAAGCCATTGCGTTTCATCAGGAGGATGGAGAGAGGATTATTAGCAATTATTTGCAGGTGAGTTACCACAAAAAGTCGTGATATTGATCGAATGCTATGGCAATAGTATATGCGTAGCTTTGGTTCATGGGATTGATACGTGGGATTGGTTCACGACAATGAATCTGGACATGTTCTGTTATGATTCCTATGAACATGTTGTAGTACCCCGCACTTCATTCCACCCTTCCCATCCCTTCTCTTCTACCACCCTCTCCCCCATCTCCCCATCCCTACCCTTCTGGTCATTGCAGAAATTCGGGCAGTCGGAGTCTGAACCACTAGACTTTGGTCAGCCCAGGGCTCGTCGTCTGACAGACACAGCAGAGGAAGTTCGCCGTGCGGTGACACAGCGTCAGGCACAGCAGACACTAAGCGCCATACAGCAAGCAGCACGGGGGGACCTGGACCATCTCAAGATGTTGCGAAAGCTCGGAGCAGACTTTTCTAAAGGGGACTTTGATGGCCGGACTGCACTGCACCTGGCAGCTTCCAGGGGCTTTCCAGACATCTGCAGTTTTATTTTGAGAGAGGGGGGTGCTGCCAACAGGAAAGGTGAGCACAGTTTTGGATGTGAAGAAGGAGAGGAAGGATTTGCACCAGACCATCACTGCACATGGGAGATGGTACAGCTTACAGTTTTCATTGTATTGCTCTCAAGTGACCCTTACTGCTGGAAGCGCTGTGATTATGCCACATGCAGACACCGAGGTACTGTTATATTTGAAGGGCTCAGTGCAGACCCCATTTGTTTCCTCCCTCCCTACCCTTATCCGCACAGACTGCTTCGGCATGACACCTACACTGGAACCCTTTCGAGCAGGCCACATGCAGACAGCCGAAGTGCTGCTCTAACTTCCAAAATCTTGGGGCGGAGCTCCTTCAGTGCCCTCCCTCCGTCCTTCCTCTTATCCCCTCAGACCAGTATTTACGCCTCCAATCGTAGCCCTGCATTCAGGCTAGATGCAGACGGTTTGGCGCTGCTAAGATGTTTAAGGGCTTCAGCCAGAGCCCCATCGGTTTCCTCCCTACCTCCCCATATCCCCTCAGACCGGTTTGGCGTGACGCCTCTCCTGGAGGCCCTTCGAGCAGGCCACATGCAGACAGCCGAGGTGCTTCGGGAGAACGGCGCGCAGATCCTCCTGGACGACCCCGCAAGCGAGCTGTGCCATGCGGTGAAGCGCGGTATGGTGGAGTACCTCGAGCGCCTGCTGTCCTTTGGCCTGGACCCCAACGAAGCGGACCATGACCTGCGCACGCCCCTGCACGTGGCAGCGGCAGAGGGGTCAGTTGTGCTCGTGCGGCTGCTGCTGGAGCATGGGGCGGATGCATGGGCGCGGGACCGGCTGGGTAACCTGCCGGTGGATGAGGCGTGCCGGAATGGGGCGAGGCCGGTGATTGCACTGCTTAAGGATGGCATGCGAGTGAAGCTGCCGCCGCTGGCAAGCCGGCCACCAGGTATTGTCTTGGAAGAGGGTTGGAGCTCAGACAGAGTTAGCTTGATCTAATGCGTCAGAAGCATCAGGTTTGACTCACTGGATGTCTGTTTGTCTCTCTCTGCACGCCGTTCCATTCATTGGTCCAACTCATGGAATGCCTTTACGGTCCTTCCCCTGCCAGCTGGACGAGTCACTCGAGGGGGCTCGCAGCGCCGCCGCCACACCCACCACCAGCCCTCATCTTCCATCGCAGGCGCCCCCGCCGCCACTGCCAACACTGCCACTACCACCGCTGGCACAACTAACACTGCAACCAGCAACACCGGCAGCACTCCCCGCCACTCCCGGCCCAGCAGGCAGCGCTCCCAAAGCGTCGACACCTATTCCGACCAAATCGAATCCGCCGCTGACGGCAGCAGCTCGGGCGCTGCGTCCCCCTCCACCTGCCTGCCCTCCGACCCCTTCCTCCAGCAGCGCGTCATGCACCTGCGACGCCGCCCCACTAGCTCTGTGCACATCCCCTCTGACCTCCTGGCAGACCTCCCTGCCTCCGTTTTTGACGAATACCTCTCAGAACACCAGACAGCCTCTAACCAACCGCTCTTCACCCCTCCTGCGTCGCCCCTCGCACATCCTCTCCTGCCAAAGCTCCATGCTGCTGGTTCTTTGAGCCCACCGACCTCGTGTGATGATGGCTCTGCGTTGCAGCCGCGGTCAACCTCAGCCACCTTCCCACTCTCTGAACCTTTACTCCCACCTGTTCCGCATCCACGGACCACTCTCACTACACATGCCACCACGCACACCGAACACACTGCACGCACAGCACCATACCCTTCTACCTCTGCTGCCCTCCCCCCTGCCCCACCTGTCCCTGGCGCGTCCTCTGCTCCCCGAGCACAACAGCGCCCCACGCCCCTCACCATCCACCCTCCAGACAGAAGCTTCAGTCGCTCCTCCACAGCACCGCACTCATCACTAGACGAGGTTCGCACCCTACTGATACCAGCCACGCCAGAACCTTCCACTCCCTATGCAACCAGCCAGCCCCTATCAGGGCCCCTGGTGGGAGTGGGAGAGCCGATCACTCCCTACCCTAATCGCAACTACATCCCTTCAGGGTCATTCTCTGGGTCGTTCAGGGCCTTGCCTCCACCTCCCACCCCATCTGTGGCTGTGGCTAACCGTCGAGTGACGGTCTTCCCATGCCACTCATGGGACACTGGCCAAGCTGGCAAACCACCTGGCAATTCTCCTGGGGATGCTATACTGCGCGAGGGAGCTTCTGGCAAACCACATGAAAGTTCACCTGATCCTGCAGTGCATTCATCAGGGGATTCTGCATCTCCTGAACCTGGGAGGGAAGGAGGTGATCGGGGAAGGGCTGGAGATGAGAAACCATCCATGGGACGACCATATGGGAAGGTGGTGTTGGTACCTCGCTCCATGGCCACACTGAAAGAGCAGCTGAGCAACCTGTTTGGATTCTCTGTGGGAATCCTTGTGAATAAGGACGGTGGGGAAATCACCGACGTGGATACAATTTGGGATGGAGATGTCATCTTTGCTCCACCATCTGAACCTGCTTCATCTGGTAAGCTATGTGTACACGCGTTACATGTAAGTTCACATCCATGTGCATGATAGCATACAGTCAGGCTGTTACCTTGCCTAAAAGCAGGAGCTAGTACAATGTAGAAATTATTTATTTGTGACTCCTCTTCTCTGTGCCTCTCTTTGGTCCTGTGGCAGGTTCCCTTGTGTGCCAATCCTGCCAATGTAGAAAAGTACAAGCACCATGTGTTTCTGATTAATCGCTCATGGTTGTGCTTGTGCTCATCGTTCTTGTACATGTAACATACTTCAAAGGCAAGCTTTGTGTCTCACGAAGCCTCACCCTCATCTAGTACCAGAAACTCACAGGTGTGAACTCACGCAACAGTTTTGTATGTACAAGAAGTTTCCAATGACAGGGATACACGAATGACTGCTGGTGAGGTCTGCACTAACAATGCACCTGTACTAAAAGGCGCTACACACTTGAGTGACTCCAACAGTCATGTCTCCAGCCAGACACTTATTGCGTCCCCTTCACTGCAAACCCCACATCAAAGCTTGACAATGGGGAAGTGAGTGAAGAAAGAACCAGGAAAAACAGCAACCCCACACCAGCTAGATCCGTAATCCCCACCATACAGCACAGCCCACCATCGCCATCTGAACAACCTCAAAACGCTCCGAGCAGTCCCAACACACCCCAGCCCTCATCCCAACCCGAGCTCGGCTTCTCCCCGCACCTCACGCCTCCTAAACCGCTCCTGCTAAACCGCACATCCCCTGCACCCAGCCTCTCAGCACACGCCGGCACAGAATCGAGGAAACTGGCCTCAGTGGCTTTCAGCGGGTCTGCTGCCGTTACGTTGCCCTTTGCCGCCGTATCTGCCGCCACGACGTTCGCCACATTCGCCAACGGAATCCTAAGCTGCGAGGGAGCATCGGAACCGGCGGGCAGCTCTGCAACAGGCGATTTCGCGTGTGATGCTAACGACGCACGCGCCTCACTCTCCCATAGGACCCCTGTACTATTCCCCTTCGACTGATCCGCTGCCTTCACGGTGAGTAGACCGGGGTGTGCACTCGTCGTAGCCGTCGCAGTCGACCGATCCAACGTCCGATCCATCGTCCGTTCCTCCGCCTCGCGCAACAGACGCGCGCAGTGCGCGCTGCCCACCCGCTCCGCGTAATCCCGCGGGCTCCGCCCTTCCGCGTCCGCCGCCCCGCACAGCGCGCCGTGGCCCAGCAGCAGCTGCACCATTTCCGGATTCACCTGCTCCGCCGCCAGATGGAGCGGCGTTACCAGCCGTTGATCTTCCGCGTTCACCGACGCGCCGCGGTTGATCATCACGCGTGCGAGGGAAACATTCCCCGACGCTGCGGCGTAGTGAAGAACCGTGCGCCCGTACTTATCGCCGGCTTTTAGCGAGCGCGGAGGAGTGCTTATAAGGAGGATCTTCGCGATGTCTTCGAGGCCAACAGCGACCGCCCAGTGCAGAGGCGTGCGATCGATCTTGTCGCGCGCCGTTACGCGCGCACCGCGATCGATGAATCTACGGACCGCGAGGATTCGACCGGAAAGGACGGCGGCGTGAAGCTCAGTGGCGTAGGGACTGGCTGATACGCCCATCGTACCTAACGTCTGGCTGGGCTTCAGAAGTGCGGATCGAGAATCTGACAGAAAGAAAAGCCGAGTACTACCAAGGAAACGATGCAAGCGTTTTCAAGGCGTGGAATGGAAGAAGTAGGTCCTAAGGAGGAGGAGTCTGGAAGAAAAATACAGCTCCGTCGAAGTCTAGAGAGGCAAGTCTAGTGAATTCTAACAGGCAGTGGTACGTATGTTGCTTCTTGTGCTATCAACAAGTGAGCGACACTCGGGAAGCAGTGTTCGTAACTCTCGGATTGGGTCAATTATTGGATGTGACGTGTGCCCAGCAAGCAAGGGAAAGCTAAAGGAAGGAATCCACTCCAACACGCAAATGACGCCTAGCAAACGTGTAGAACAATGGAGAGGAGTGTGGTGTGGGCAAGGGGAAAAGTGGATTGCGTGACGAAAAGGGAGCTTGCTAGTTTCAGTCTGGTTTGGGAAGAAAATTCAGCGGTGGAGAGACAGGGGGGAGGGACGAAGGAGCCGAGGCGGATGTGCAGAGAAGGAGCGGCGGATGGACAAACACGAGAGACGCGTTTCGGCGCGTTTCGCAGGAATGGACGGTTCCGTTGAGGCGTTTCGGTGCGCTGGTTTTGGGTTTGGGTCAGAAAAATTCCGCGACCGCGCAAATAATTGAGGTTGGGGGAAACCATGGGTGCAATAATGCGCAGCCGCGGACTTTTTTTTTGGAAGGGGGGAAGTTCAGGTGGACCGCGAAGGCCGCTTGCCCTGTTTGAGATGCGGCTGGTTGCCGAAGCGCTCATCGAGTCTGTCTGACGCCACCTGCGGCCATACCACCACCACCCTTGTGGCGCAATTTCGTGTTGCTTAGCAAAGCGAGTCTCGTAGCGCCTTCGGATTTGTTCCTTGAAGTCTGAGAACAGTAGATAACAAGGGAAAGGTCAATCACAGTGTGACGGATGGCTCACGTTTCATGCGCTGCTCCCTAATGACGCAAGCAGGAAGTCACGTGACGTGGACTGTTTGTGTCCGCTATGGTGCAGTCCGTATCACCCAGATTACTGCTTTTTGCCAACCGTAATGCTATATTTATGTATGGATAATGTGTTCCTCTTGTCTTTTGTAGCACAAATCGTTACTCAAACGGGCGAATCTCGGTGTCCGAGCCCTGACATTGTCAGTGCTGATCCGATCTGCTCGTTCCTAGGCGCAAAACCTCGCTATACCCTGTCAGACCCTGGTAAAACCCTTCGCCCTGATTGTTCAATGCATCTCCCACCCAGCCCCAACCAAGTCTTTCTGAGGCACATTTCATGGGTTTATGGTCTCAGTTCCACTGCCACATCACAATAACACCCAGAGGGAAATAATATAGTTTTGCCGAGCTTCGCAATTTGCGCCTCGGCTCCTCCTCGGTTGTTCCTCGGCTATTTGACGAGGCGCTATCACCCATAGTCCCGACTTGCGTGTGCTGTAGTCGCAGCGCGTTACCCTCGACCTTAAAGCCCGTATGGAGCAACCAGAGACGAAAGCCGAGGCTGTGCCGATGGACACATCGGCTCCCGGTAATCAAGGAAATCCCGCTTCTCAGCCATCGAACCCTCCGTCCGGATCAACTTCTGTCGCTGCAGCTGCTCCCGCAAAACCCGCAGAAGCCGCTGGCACAGCCAGTGCCGCTGCTACAGCTGCTCCCGCAGCAGTTCAAGTAGTGCCGCCTAAGGGCTACGTGCCATACGTTCTTAAATACACTCTTAACGGCCACAAGAAGGCTATTTCCAGCGTTAAGTTCTCGCCCGACGGGAAATGGTTAGCCAGCTCGTCGGCCGACAAAACCGTCAGGATCTGGCACGCAGCTGACGGCAGGCCGTCAGACCCGCCGCTCGTCGGGCACGCGGAGGGAATAAGCGACATCGCGTGGTCGTCCGATTCGCGTTACATCTGCTCCGCATCGGACGATCACACGCTGCGGATATGGGACGTTACGGGAGGGCAGGCGGCTTCTAGCGGGGATGCTAATAGCGGGGCCGCGCCGACCACGCGACCGTGCGTGCAAATCCTAAAGGGACATACTAACTACGTCTTTTGTTGCAACTTCAACCCGCAATCCAACCTCATAGTTTCCGGCGCGTTTGACGAGACGGTCCGGCTGTGGGACGTGAAAACGGGCAAGTGCGTGAAAGTTTTGCCTGCCCATTCGGACCCTGTAACGGCCGTTCATTTCAACCGCGACGGATCGCTCGTGGTGTCGAGCTCGTACGACGGGCTTTGTCGTATCTGGGACACGCAGACGGGGCACTGCCTGAAAACCCTAATCGACGACGACAACCCGCCCGTGTCGTTCGTTAAATTCTCGCCCAACGGAAAGTTTATCCTCGCCGGCACGCTCGATAACACTCTGGTGAGGTTTCCCATCTATCTCAACCTTCCCCTGTCTCCCACTCCATCTCCTCCCTCCCCCTCTCCCTCTACCTCCGTCTCTCCCCTTTCGTATCGCCGGCACGCTCGATTATATTCTGGTTAGGATTCTTGTCGCTCCCAAATCCCCCTACTTGTCCCCCATCCCCGCTTCCGCCTTCTCCTCCCTCTCCCCTCTTCCCCTTCTGCTTTTTCGCCAACGTTCCGCTTCCCCCCTTCCTTCCCCAGACACCCTTTCCAGCTCTAGCGCATAACCCACTCCCTTTCCAACCCCTTTTCTACGCACCCTTCCCCATTCCCCCCTCTCCCTCCCCTTCCACCCCCCTCCTCTGCATTCCCACCAGCGTCTGTGGAACTATGCAACAGGCAAGTGTCTCAAGACCTACACTGGGCACGTGAACAAGAAATACTGCATCTTCTCAACCTTCCCTCCCCTATGCCTTTCCCCCCTCCCCTGCTTCCGCTTCCCCCTTTTCCCCCTTTCCCCTCCCCCCACTTATGAACGACCAGCGTCTGTGGAATTACGCAACTGGCAAGTGTCTCAAGACCTACACGGGCCACGTGAACAAGAAATACTGCATTTTCTCAACCTTCTCTGTAACCAACGGAAAATACATAGTGAGTGGGTCAGAGGACAATTGCGTGTATCTGTGGGACCTACAAGCACGTACAGTGGTGCAGAAGCTTTCAGGTCACACCGATATTGTCCTCACTGTGGCCTGTCACCCCAGCGAGAATATGATCGCTTCTGGAGGGTTGGATCAAGATCGGACGGTCAGGATTTGGGTGCAGGAGAGTGCTGGGGCTGCCGCAGGAGGAAAGGGGTGAGGGGTGGAGACCGGTGGAATTGGGTTGAGGGAAGGGGTTGGTTGGGGTAATTTTAGGTTTCGCTTAGGGCTGGGAATGGGTGGGATTGACTGTGTTGAGGGTTCAGGATGAAGGATGTTCGTAATTGCAAGAGAGAAATTGGGAATTTCGAATGGTTTTGATCGCATGACAAGGCAGGTTGGTTTGAATTGCTACAGCATGCATTGTTGTGGCTGCTTCAGGGTGTTTATCAGGCAGGGGAGGACTGATCTGGTTTGGCTGGCATCAAATAAGCATACGGTACAGTAATGTGTCTCGTAACACTAACAGGGCTATACCCAAGTTCACTAATCTGGCGTCAAGCCTTGTGCATTAGCTCACCTTTCATTAGACGGTAAATCCATCTAGAACTGTAAACCATCCTTCTATGTTTATCTACCTACACTACACTGTCCACCCACTGCCCAAACCCTAAACCCAAGTCAAGGGAGCGGGGTTGAATGCAGCACAAAGTCATTGCAGGAAAACCTGGTGGCTCTCGAATGAGTGGTCACCGTATCTGATTTTTTATTCGCTACCCACTTCGTGAGGGTAAACTCGGTCCTACCTACCTACCTCTTCAAAATACCGTAGCTGGCTACCCCCAGCTCCTTATCACACAACACCACCAGTTAGGTGATCAGCTTTCCCTCACCCCTCCTCTTCCTCAAACCCTTCCTCCATCTCAGCTGTAGCAGCAATCTCCCCCTCGCTCCGCTCCTCCCTCAGAATCCTCGGGGTAATCGCTATCCGGTCAAAGTTATGCAACACCCACTGCCCGAACCCGGGGGAATAGGCAAGCTCCTGCAGGGCCGCCTGGGTGCACTCGTGCGAGATGGCTGCTGCCTGTGCCGGGGTGAGGTGGCGACGGTGGGGTGTGCGGTGGAAGGAGGAGGGGCACACCGCGCGGGCGAGAGGGGAGGAGGGCAGAGGAGTGCATGGTGTGCCTGTGGGGGAAGGGAAGGGCACCAGAAGAGAGAAGAGGAAAGGAGAGGGGAGAAGCAAACAGAAAACAGTTGAGAAGCAACCAGGAAGCCAGCTCCTGCAGGGCCGCCTGGGTGCACTCGTGCGAAATGGCTGCTGCCTGTGCTGGAGTGAGGTGGCGTGCGGTGGAAGGAGGAGGGGCAGATGGCTCGGGCCAGAGGGGAGGAGAGGAGCGGCGTGCGAGGCGTGCCTGTGAGGAGAAGAGGGGAGAGGAGAGGAAAGAGCAAACAGGTGAGAATGAACCAGCAGTCCATACATTGCAGGGCAGGGCCACGTGGGCGCACTCGTGGGAAATAGCTGCTGCCTGTGCTGGGGTGAGGTGGTGGCGGTGCGGTGTGCGGTGGAAGGAGGAGGGGCAGATGGCTCGGGTGAGCGGGGAGGAGGGAAGGGGAGTGCGCGGCGTGCCTGTGACGGGGAGGGGCGAGGAGTGAGAAAGAGAAAACAGTTGAGAAGCAACCAAGATGCGAGCTCCTGCAGGGCCGTTTGGGTGCACTCGTGGGAGATGGCTGCTGCCTGTGCCGGCGTGAGGTGGCGGCGGTGCGGCGTGCGGTGGAAGGAGGAGGGGCAGACTGCACGGGCGAGAGGGGAGGAGGGGAGGGGCGTGCGTGGTGTGCCTGTGAGCGGGAGGGAGAGGTGGGAGAGGAGAGGACACGAGAGGAGAGAAGAGCGAGAGGAAGCGCGTGAGATGGAAGAGAGTCAGAGAGAAGAGAGAGCAAGAGACGCACACACAACAGTGGGAACAAAAACGCCGTACCTGGTGGTCCCTGGAAAGGTGTCCCCATGCGCGTATAAGGCGAACCTTCAACCCCCCTTGAAGGAGTCACAAACCCCTGCCCTCCCCCCCCCATCAGCTGAGCTTATGAGCCACTCAAATCGCAAACAGGCCGTACCTGGTGGTCCCTGGAAGGGCGTTCCCATGCGCGCATAAGGCGACCCTTTAACCCCCCTTGAAGGAGTCACATACCCCTGCTCTCCCCCCACACCTCCCATCGGCCCCTGGGGGGGAGTGCCGTATTGCTGGGGGGGAGAAAAGGCACCCCCCACTCCCCCCATTCCCCCCATCTCCCCTTCCTGCTCTGCTGCTTGCTCGCTCTTACGGGCGCAGGCACGGGCCAGGAAGGAGGTGGCGGGGGTGGCAGAGGGGGTGGAGGTGGGGGAGAGGAGGGCGAGGGCGCGGGGGGATAGGAGGTGCAGGAGGAGGGTAGTGGAGAGAGAGAGGAGGAGAAGAGACGTTGCTATGATGGCATCGGCTGAACTCTGTGAGAGGGGGGGGTGGGACGAAAGAGGGGGGGCGGGGGGTGGGGGATTGGAGGAGTGTGGGTTTGGGGAACAAGAGCTGGGGAGGAGGGGGGAATGTGGCAATGATGGGCGGGGTGTAGGACGAAAAGGGAAGGTAGTGGAAGAGGGCAGGCACAGGCAGGGGAATGCAGAGAAACTTTAGGCGACAGGAACAACTCAAGCATGAGTAACAGCCCAAGCGGTTAGGCCCTTATCCCACCCAGCACAAACAACTTCTTCTAAATTGCAGGTTTCACTACGTACCATTATTAACAGAGTTGCTGCGATTATTATGAGCCCCCACTTAACGAAGGACACTGTAGGGGGGTCGAGCTCTCCTGTGGGCTGACGGCGTGACAGTGACAGTCGGTTACAGTAAGAGACTGCTATTACGTACCATGATAAGCAGTGTAGCTGCGATTATTCTGAGCCCCCATTCAACGAAGGACACTGTAGGGGGGTCGAGCTCCCCTGTAGGCGAGAGGATGAATTTCCGCACCACCCAGAAGCCCAGCGCTGCTCCTATTAGCACCACCAGTACAAGCACAAACACCACCACCTGACGACGGGTTGGGGAAACACATGGTGTAAAGAGGGATGGCAGAAAGCATGATGAAACGGATTGGGGGAAGAAAAAGAAAGGCAAGGCATGGCATGGCGGTATGGTATGGTATGGATCACAACGAAAACGGTATGCCTTACTAGAAAAGGCATGGGCATGGTTCCCAGTAAGATAAAAGGAATTTCCAGGATTCTGAAAGAATATACAGTGGAGAAGTGGCATCATTACAAGGAAATTGACGTAATGACAAGAGGGATGGCATGGTTACCGGAGAGATGACATCATCACCAAGGCCCAGAGGCTCCATGACAGTCTTGACGGCCCCTGTGACATACGTTATGATCACCCCTATGAACCCCATCTGGTTGAAACGGGTGGGGGGAAGAAGCGCAGGGACAGTGGAGGGGAGAAGAGCAGGGTCATGCGTCAGGTGAGGCTCCATGACAGTCTTGACGGCCCCTGTGACGTACGTTATGATCACGCCTATTAACCCCATCTGATAGGGAGGGTAAGAAGGAGTGCGAAAGTGGATCGAAGGTGCTTTTAGGGCGTGCATCTGTGAAGGCTGCACGCATCACAGTCTTGATGGCCCCTGTGGCGTATGTTATGATCACCCCTATGAACCCCATCTGGTGGGAAGAGGGGTGGGAAGGAGACGTGTGGAGCCGGGCATCAATTGAGGCTCCATGGCAGTTTCGACTGCTCCAGTGACTTATGTTATAATCACCCCTATGAACCCCAAGTAGAGTCGGGAGAGCAATTTGAGAGTGCAACAAGAGAGATAAGGAGGGTGATGGACGTGACAGAAAAAAAGAAGGTTCCGGATTAAAAAAAAAAAAAACAGTTTTTTATTGAGGAAAAAACCCTATACTTCCACTTTTTTTTCGTAGCGGCTCAACCCGACTACGCACACCATGGCAGAGAAGGTGCAAGGTGTGCGGGGCTTACAGTGCACTCATATTTCGAAAATTTATAGTGTTACCGTATACAAGAAACATCTGTTTCTGCTGCGATCACAAAAAAAAGGGTGCAAAGGTAACAGCATGAGGGATTCATGAAGACAGATTGCTGCGAAAGCCTCCGAGCAACTGTACGTTCTGCAACGATTTCCTCTCACCCACGTGTTTACCACGCATGGAGACGTTAAGATAAGCAAAATGTGCGCGTTTCACGTCTTCATGTGTGGTAAACACGTAGGCGAGAAGAAATCACTGACGCTGCAGAACATACAATAACTCGGAGGCCTTCGCAGCAATCCCTCTATCATGAATTCCTCTTACTGTTACCTTTGCACCTTTTTTTTGTGATCGCAGCAGAAACAGATGTTTTTTGTATATAGTAACACTATAAATTTTCGAAATATGAATATTTGAGTGCACCTGTAAGCCCTGCACACCCGCCACCTTCTCTGCCATGGTGTGCGAAGTCAGGTTGAGCCGCTGAGAAAAAGTGTGAGTATACGGCTTCCTTCTCGATAAAAAACTGTTTATTCTTTTGGATCGGAACCTTCTCCTTCTCTATCTCCGCTTTCTTCCCTTTCCCCTTGCCCCCTCTTCCTCACCGTTTCCTTGTCCCTTTCAAACCCCTTTTCTTTTCTCACTTCCATCTCCCTCCTACTCTCCCTATATTTGCGCACTCTCCACTTGCTCTCCCACCTCTTTCACATAACATACACCTCTAGTGCACACGCCCCGTAAAAAATAGTACAATACCCAGATAAGATGAAAGGCGCTCCATGCACCCCATGCCATGCACTATATGCAGGCCATAGCACGTACCAGCGAGCCATAGCACATACCAGCGAGCCATAGAGGAGGATTTGAAGGCTGCTCTTTCGACCCAGGGGCAGCAACCGCATGACCTGATGGGATGGGTAAAGTGGCGGGTGGTGGCAGGGATGATGGGTAATGGCGGGGGTGGTGGCAGGGATGATGGGTAATGGCGGGGGTGGTGGCAGGGATGATGGGTAATGGCGGGGGTGGTGGCAGGGATGATGGGCAATGGGGCGGGTGGTGGCAGGGGTGATGGGGCAGGCGGTTTTTCATGTTGTGCTGCTCGTGGTCATCGTCGTTCCATACACACCCTGTAGAGAATGACGATGACCACGAGCAGCACACCCAGCGTCATGCCCCCTCCTTAGAAGATGGAAAACCACCATAGATTTCTCAGATGGTGCCCCCACACACACATAACCTTGGGTAGGATGAACCGTTACACACAGCACAATCGCCAAACACCTGGTAAAGAATCGCAATGACCACAAGCAGCACGTCCAAGGTCATGCCCCCTCCGTAATAGAAAGCCACCATAGCGCTCAGATGGTGACCACACACACACCACATATGCCACACATGTTACACACGCCATATACCTGGTAGAGAATGACGATCACCACAAGCAGCACGCCCAGCGTCATGCCCCCTCCGTGATAGAAAGCCACCATAGAGCTCAGATGGTGAGCACAGACAACACACTGCATATGCCACATATGCTACACACGCCACACACCTGATAGAGAATGACGATGACCACGAGCAGCACGCCCAGCGTCATGCCCCCTCCATAGTAGAATGCCACCATGGAGCTCAGATGACCCGCCAGCAGCATGAGCAGGAACCCCAGGACAAAAAACACCGCCCGATGGGGTTCCAGGTCTGATGAAAAACAGACGAGGAGAAGAAAGAAGGTCATAAAAAGTGTCAGGCCATTCGAAAGTATACGGAAAACAAAAAAAATGCACACTCTCTTTCTCCCTTTTTCCTCCTCATCTGCTCACCTTCGTCCACTTTGATGCTGACGTCATGACCCCCAGTGACCCCGCCCTCTCGTTTCACATCAATGAACGCGCCCTCAAAAGGTGACCGGAGAACCACCCACCGCCATTTCCGGTCCATTGCTCGCCACGCCCCCCTTGGGCACTCCCCTCGGGGTTGCGAGGCATTCCTGAAGTGACGCAGGGGAGGGGAGCATCAGGATTGAATGAGATGCAGTTAGCAGGGGGACAAGGGATCCTAATTTTGAGGCGTCTGACAAGCAGGGAGACAAATGATCCTAATTTTGAGGCGCCTGAAAAGTGGGGGGACACGGGGTCCTAGCACCAACAACCCACCCACCTGCTCGGCCACCGCCCATTTCTGTCCACTGCTCCCCTTGCTGACACTCGCTCACTCACCAATGCACGCAGAATTCAAACTTGGGGACGCTGGCAAAAGCACCACGCGACATCCCTGCAGCAGGGATGGTGGCCGTGACTCTCAGCACGTGAAACCCGCGAGACACGCCCCTCAGACGTGGCCGAGCGGGGAGATCGTTGAGTGCGGTGCTGTGCTCTCAGGAGGACAACCCATCACTGACACACTCACTCACTCACCAATGCACGCAGAATTCAAACTTGGGACCGCTGGCAAAGGCACTGCGCGGCATTCCCGCAGCAGGGATAGTGGCCGTGACTCTCAGCACGTGAAAGCCCCGAGACACGCCCCTCAAGCGCGGCCGGGCGGGGAGGCGCGTGCGAGCGATGCACACAGAGGCAGCACCGTCGCCTGCTGCTACTGGGTCTGACACATCCACGCTGTTGACCCCCAGATGAAGCTCTGGCGGAGAGAGTGGGAGTGAAAAGGAAGATGAATGCATGGCGAGCTGACTAGGTGTTACGAGATACATCGCCTGCTGCTGGTTGGTCAGTCTGAAACCTCCGCACTCTATGTCATGCCAGCTTTTGAGTCGAATAACTCAGAGAATGAGTTTCAACAGGTTTCAGACGACACACCAAGTGGAGTATAGCTGTTGGAGGCTCCTCGTTCCGTGTGGAAATGGCTGAACGTGTAGCTGTCGCCAGTAGCATGCTCGAATGCGCTGATCGGCGGAGTTCCCGATGTCAGGAGCGCCAGCAGGAAAACAGAACACGCCATCCCGATATAACGACGCCTGACCGACGTGCAACGGACACTAACGCGGATGATACGAATTTCGAGAGCCATGAGCGATGGCGGGGCAGAGACACCCTGGTCTACAGTTAAGACACAGTGAATAGTCAACTCGTTGATAGTCCAGTCCTTGTCAGCCAAAGAAACCAAGACTAACTTCTAGCCTAGAATCCTCTAAAATGAGTCTGATCAGGCAAGTTCCGGCCACCCTTAGTCCTCAAACTTGTCATCAACTGACTTTATAGTCTAACAAAACAAGCGGGTGAATCTATGACGCACCTTCCACGGCACAGAGGACGAAAACTCCGAAATACTCATCATGATAGGCTCACTAAAACTTACACCAAACGGGACACTCCGTAACTCGGATTAATCAGTCCACTCATCTGACATCTACGTGCATAATTCGTGCCTGAAGACCAACGCAAAGCGCGCGCAAAATCTAGAAACCGGTTACCCGTCCAGTCTATTAGTACGCTGCTGCGGCCGAGGTCAACGCCGGCACTATCACTAGCCTAATTGCCCATGCCGAGCCTTCGATTAAGGACGAATCGCGATAGCGACCTGATCAGGATGGCTCGGAAAAGTTGATCAGAGACTCGTATCCCTGAAGGCCAAATTCAGGAGAACCGAGTTTTGGCGGGAAACGCATCGAATCAGACAGAACATCGCAGCGAGATGACTCGCTTCAACGCGACTTGCTAACAACAATCGGATGGGCTTGGTATCATCAACTAAAACATCAAATGAACAGCACAAATCATTTATTAAATCATTCCCAGATCCATACAGCATAACCCTCCCCACACGTTACCAAGTTCCAATTCAACAAGGAATCACTTGATTCATTGCTCTCTATCCTTCCGCTATCACCCACATCACCAAAATCACTGGACTTCAAAACCCCTTCTATTTCATTGGAATCAGGGCTCCACTCTCCATCCCCAATCTTCACACACAGATTTTCTCCAATGATGGCGGCATATCTGCTGTCATCTGCTGCCAGTATCTTGATAGAAGAACAGCTATGTATGCCTGCCCTCCGCCGAGCATGAATCTGCCCTCAATGCAAAAACATAACAAACAGTGAATATTCATCAAAGCAAATCGCACGATAACATCACAAACACCACCACCATCAGGCTACATCAAACCTCAAGTTCCATCAATGTGATGCATGAGATGAAATTCCAGTTATTTACACATGTAACCCCAAAAAAGACCCCAGAATGGCCCCCATCCAGCCAGGCTTGCTTACCAGTTGCTGGATTTGATTTTTCAGTTCTGGACCCCAGTCGAAGAAATGGTCATAAAACACTGAAGGGATGCCAGGATGTGTAAGGATGTAAGCATAACCCTATAGGGTTGTGGGAGGCAAGGCAGAAAGGAAGAAAGCCAGAGTATAGCTGAGAACAGAGTGGGGTCCTTGGAGGTGCCATCGTCGAGACAGCAGCGTAGGGGAAAAAGGGGTATGGGCTAAAATTGGCGGAGAGTGACAAAGATGTGTAAATTCGTCAGTTGGCTTGCCTGGAGCGTCAACAATACATTGGAAAACCCATGCGAGAGCAAGCTGACTTGAACGGGAATGAGGAAAAAAAAAATTGTTGGAATTTGACTTCCGGGCAATTGGCTTGCCTGGATGACGGCATGCGAGGGGAAGGGCCAGTGAGCCTGCACGGCACAGTCACAGGCACACACACAGGGAGAGAAACACACAAGAGTGCGGCCTCAGACCTTTCCAGCAGCAGACTTTTGAGTCGACTCGAAGGACATGAAAGCAGTGCCAATGCCTATGTTGAATTTTCTGGAACCAGATTTCTCCTGAATGTCTGTTGTATACACCTGAGGATCTGCTGCATTCACCTGGGTGGAGCCGGTGTCATGATTATCAACAAATGTGACGGCATGCGAGGGCAGCAGGCCCATCACGCCTGGTGGGCGGCCTTCCCTGTCCTTGAGCCGCCACCATTCCTTCCTTTTCACTGCCTCCTGCAGCGAGGAGTGAGAGGCGCAGAGAGGGAGACAGAGGCATGAGAGGCGCAGAGCAAGAGGCAAGGGCATGCAGCCCTAGGTGCAAAGTCAGAGGCAGCAGCCAGCAAGCACTCACATGGCCTCTCAAGCCTCCTCCATGTGTGAATCAAGCTTCACCCTCCAGCCATTCTCGCTCATAAACTCACTCACTCACTCACTCACTCACTCAAATACCCACTCAACCACTCAATCACCCAATAACTCACTCACTCACTCACTCACTCACCCACTCACTCACTCACTTTCTCACTCACTGACCTGGAGAATCGCCTTGGTGGTGAAGTCAAAGGCCGCTGCCAGCCTGCCCGCCCCTTCAATCCACTCCACTATGCGCCCTCGGTGCGAGTCTGGCTGCACAGCAGCCGGGTGGAGGTGACATACAGGCAAGGTGATACACGGGGAAGGTGACATTTGGAGGTGACTCTGGGTCGACTCACTCGCCCACACACAGGCGCAGGCGTGCCCCCTGCACATACCCCCGCACATAGGCAAGCCTACAGACATGCCTACTGTCCCACGGACCTTATTGCTCAAACTCACACAGTTCCAATCACCCAACCCACCCTGGTCGTAGTCAAGGTCGTACTAGGGCCTGACGTAGTTGCAGGTGTCCCAGTACTCGCTCACACACAGGCTCCTCACTCGTGCACACATAGGCATGCCTACAGTCCCACAGTCCGAAATTTGCACAGTCTCACACGCGCCTTGATTGTAGTCCAGGTCGTATTGCGGCCCGACGTAGTTCCAGGTGTCCCAGTACTCGCCCACACACAGGCTCGTGCACACACAGGCATGCCTAAAGTCTGTGTGCGGCTGAGCCTGTGTGTGGGCCCCACTCATAGTCTGTGAGACTGCCAGTCCGGCAGTCTCAGTCATAGTCCCACCCACCCTGATCGTAATCAAGGTCGTATTGTGGCCCAACGTAGTTGCAGGTGCCCCAGTACTCGCCCACACACAGGCTCGGCCGTGCAAACACAGGCTCGGCCGTGCACACACAGGCTCGGCCGTGCACACACAGGCTCGGCCGTGCACACACAGGCTCGGCCGTGCACACACAGGCTCGGCCGTGCACACACAGGCTCGGCTGTGCACACACAGGCTCGGCCGTGCACACACAGGCTCGGCCGTGCACACACATAGACAAGCCCACAGGCCCACGGAATCACAGTTTCAACCTCACACCCTCACCTTCTCACGCTCACCCTCACACCCTCTCACACACTAACATTCAACCACTCACCCTGTCATCCTCTCACCCTTTCACCCACCCTGGTCGTAGTCAAGGTCGTATTGCGGCCCAACGTAGTTGCAGGTATCCCAGTACTCGCCCACACACAGGCTCATGCACAACTCTCACAAACACGCCCCTGTTTTCATCCCCAATCGCCCAGCATATCTCACAACCTCTCACCCACCCTGGTCGTAATCAAGGTCGTATTGCGGCCCCACGTAGTTGCATGTATCCCAGTACTCGCCCACAAACAGGCTCGTGCACACACAGGCATGCCCACGCTCTCAGTATCACACTCTCACCCACCCTGGTCATAGTCCAGGTCGTATTGCGGCCCGATGTAGTTGCAGGTGTCCCAGTACTCGCCCACACACAGGCGCAGGCGTGCCCCCTGCACATACCCCCGCACATAGGCCGCGCTGTACCCCTTGGCATAGTCAAACCGGAACCCTGAAAAGCCCACGTCAGCCTGTGGTTGAGGGTCATAGGGCATTGGGGATGGGAGATGGGAAGGCAAGTGGAGGGAGGCAAGAGGCACGTGAGCACGGGATGTGGCTTTTCCTTGCAGTTCCTTAGCATCACGTGCACAGGTGCAGCGCAGGCGTGCCTCCTGCACATACCCCCGCACATACGCCGCACTGTACCCCTTGGCATAGTCAAAGCGGAAACCGGAAAAGCCCACATCTGCCTGTGGGTGGGGGTCATACGGCATTGGGGATGGGGGATGGGAGGGCAAGAGGATGGAGGCAAGAGGCACGTGAGCATGGGGTGTAAAAAATGTGGGGCATGAGTCATGGGGCATGGAAGCAAATGGAAAAAGTAGAGTGAAAAATGGGAGCAGTGGGAGCCAGTAGAAGCGCACACTGGAATGGTGTTAGCAGCCTGCACCTACCTATGCTCAATCCAACCCAACCCTGAAGAGCCATGCCAGCACGTCTCACCTGGAGCCACGTCAGCCATGCAGCATGTCTCACCTGGAGCCACGTCAGCCATGCAGCATGTCTCACCTGGAGCCACGTCAGCCAAGCTGTGAGGTCTCGGCGCACGAACGGCTGAGAGTGGTCGATGTTGGATACCCCCTCGAACACACTGCCGCTGCTGGGGTTGCCCTTGCCGCCAGTATCACAGGTGACAGCAGTGTCATCCCATGGCATGGACGTGCCATCGAAGCGAGTCCACAGCCCGCCCTCCCCCTGCAGGCTGCCCACCCGGTGGTTAACCACCAAATCCGCTATCACCCTCACTCCCACTGCAGTCACTCCCCCAGCGTTCCCAGCACTACCCGTGGCAGCACCATTAGTGTCAGCACAGCAGGTAATAGTGCCATCAGTAGTGGTACCAGGCACACACTCAGCTGCTTGATCCAACCCTCTGCCGGGATTAATGTCAGTGGCAGCAGCAGCGCCTGCGGCAGCGGCTGCGGGTGACGCAGCAGCAGCGACAGAAGCAGAACCACTAGGAGCAACTGCAGCGAAATTAGCAGCAGTAGAAGGATCAGCAGCAGCTGCGGGTGCGGCGGTGTGGGGCTGGGCGGCCCTGAAAGCAGCAATGAGAGCGCGCAGGTCTGCCTTTGAGCCGTATGCTGATGCGAGATGGTAGAGGTCCTTGGGTAGGTAGCCTGGTGCGAGGGGAGAGGGAGAGAGGAGGAGAGCGAGAGAGGGTAAGGGAGTTAAGGAGGTTTGTTTCTGAGCCGTATGCTGATGACAGGTCGTAGAGGTCCTTGGGCAAATAGCCTGGAGGAGGAAAGGGAGGGGGGAAGAGAGAAGGAAACAGAGAGAAGGGAAGAGAGTGAGGGAAGGTATGATGGGAGACGTAAAAATCTAGGAAACGGGGGGTTCCTTGGGGAGGTAGAGAAATGGAGTGGAGAAGAGAGATGGAATGGAGAACGAGGAGGACTGAGAGACAGTGGGGTAATGTGTAAGGACCGGGAGACGCAGGATAACGTTCAAGGGCCTACCTTGTATGGCTTACCTTCAAGGGCCTACCTTGTGGGGCGAGGGACGATGAGGCAGGGGGCAGCCAGACAGCCTTGAAGCCAATAGCAGTGATGGTGGGCGCGAGGGAGGCCAGGTGCCGCCACCAGCCCTCGTGGTGGCTGTGAGACGAAGAGGCTGGGGGCTACATCGAGAGGCTTACCTTGAGGGGCGAGTGAAGAAGAGGCAGGAGGCAGCCAGACAGCCGTGAAACCAGCAGCAGCAATGGCGGGCGCGAGGGAGGCTAGGTGCCGCCACCAGCCGTGGGGTTGGCCGTGTGACTCCCAGTTAAAGCCCTGGTGGAAGGGAGGGAAAAGGAGAAGTGATGCGTGAGAGAAGCGAGACTGGAAGCGTGAAATTTAGAAACGTACAAGAGCACATGAGCACATGAGTATACGCATGATTAACAAAATACGCATCAAACGCTAACGCTTTGAGCTAACGTGTATACACAGCACTTGTACCAGTTAACCCTCCTTTACAAATGAACTTCAATACTGCCTTACCTGCAGCACAATCTGGTTGCTCCAATCACTGATGGCTTGAGCTGTTGGGCGATGCAAGGGGAGGCAAGAGGAGATAAAAGTGGCCTTGCACCGACTCGAAAGTCAGTTGGGTGCGACAAGAGGAGAACAAAAGGCGCCAGAAGAAAGCAACGCTTAACACGTTTACATCACCCACAAATACGAAACGAGAAAGGCACGGGTAACGGGGGTGCGTAATGGTAACGGGGGTGCGTAGCGGTAACGGGGGTGCGTAACAGTAACGGGGGTGCGTAACGGTAACGGGGGTGCGTAATGGTAACGGAGGTGCGTAATGGTAACGTGGGTTGAGTAAAGGTAACATCGGTGCGTAATGGTAATGGAAGTGCGTAATGGTAACGGTGGTGCGTTATGGTAACGAAGGTGCGTAGTGGTAACGGGGGTGCGTAATGGTAATGGAGGTGCGTAATGGTAACGGGGGTGCGTAATGGTAACGGTTGCATATAAGGGGAATGACGAAGGAATCTGAAGACGATTTTCTCGGCGCCTAAAAATCTGGAGGTTGGCACACAAGCTCTGAGCATGCTATTTTGCTCTCTTCATGTCTCTCCTGTTACCTTGCTTGTAGCAACTTCAGCCGCTCATCTTCTTCCCAACCATCTGGTAGCTCTATGTCTCCCTCCCTCCCCTCACCCTTAGAAATTTCTCAAAAGCATGTCCCTTAGGTTACCTTGCAGCAACTCGAAGCATTCCTCTTCTTTCTACTCTCCTGGCAGGTCTCCCGTTTCCCTCCCCTCACCCATAGACTTTACAGAAGTGACACACGCATGTCTCTTCCGTTACCTTGCAGCAGCTCGAGGCGTTCCTCTTCTTTCTACTGGCAGCTCGAGGCGTTCCTGGCAGGTCTCCCGTTCCCCTCCCCTCACCCGACTTGCAGAATTGACACACGCATGTCTCTTCCGTTACCTTGCAGCAACTTGAGACCTTCCTCTTCTTCCGAGTCTTCTGGTAAGTCTCCCTTATCCCTCCCCTCACCCTTCCCCTCATCCCCTTCCTCATCCCCATCACCACTACCTCTCTGCCTCGTATCCCCACGCCCATCCTCTGCGTCTTTACCCTCTTCTCTCCTAACCTCACTCTCGCCTCGTCCCACCGCCCCTCCACTCCTTTCCCCTCCCCCTTGCCGTTTCCCCACCTGCTCCCTGCTCTCCGCCCCTCCAGCCACAGCTGGTCCAAGCCACTCTTGCCCACCTGACTCACTCCGTTCACTCCCCTCCGTTTCCCTCCCCTCCATCTTCTTGGCACTTCCCTCTGTGCTTTTCCCATCGCTCCACTCACCAGTTAAACACACAGATTCATCCCCCCCCTCAACGCTCTCCCGTCCACCCTCCTCCCCAACGCCCTCCCCACCACTCTCCCCACCCCTCTCCCCACCCCCATCACGCTCCCTTACACCATCCGTCCTAACTTCCTGGCCATCCTTCCCCTCCTCTGCTCTCTCGTCTACCCTCCTTCTGTCAGTTTCCTTGCCTGATGAACCCTCTGTCACTTTCTCTACCATGCCCCCTGCTAACCCCCCATCCCCCGCAGCACCCGATGATACCATCACCCCTCTCTCCATTGATGTGCCTTCCTGTGTGTCTGCCCGTTTCCCTGCACTATGGCCTGCATCGTATGCACGCCTCCCTGCCTGTTCCTCTGCACGCCTCTCTGCACGTTCCGCTGCTGTCCGGGAGAGCCGAGAGTGCAGCAGAAGGAGAGCAGCGGCACAAGCAGCAGCAGCAGTAGCCACAGCAAGGGACAGCAGTGTGGGAGGTGGGCGGTTGAGACTGCTACTGCTGGGGGAAGGGACTGCGCATAGGAGGGAGGAGTGGAATGGAGAGGCACGGAGGGACAGGGTAAGAAACGATAGAGAGAACGAACAGAGGCGTGAAAGAGGGTTTGGACTAGCAACTGGGGTGGGGTAAAGGTTAGATTCTATTTCTTATTTTTCTTGGGGGGGAGCCGGAGAGGTAAAAAGGAAGTACCATTAGGAGATCCGACAGAATACACCCATTCGTGATGCTTCTGAGGCATGGACTGGCTGTGCGCGTAATGGTCGACAGCACGCTGATTCTCGTCTCCCTTGCCCCGGTCCTTGAGCTCCTCTCCCTCTTTGTCTTTCTCGTCCCTCTCCTCTTTCTCCTTCTCGTCCGAAGCAGTCAGCCGTTTCGATTCCTCGTCTCTTCCTCCTGCTCGTGCGCTTCTTTCCCAAGACTTCCGAAGCAGATTTCTGTGCGCAGAACGGGCGAAAAGGAAGGGGAAGAATGCAAAGGGATAAGCGCTATCGACACGAGTTGAGTATAAAGGGATGAGTGTCTAGAGATGCATGTCATGGATGAATGTACTCCCGACGTAAGAAGCGACTGAGGTACCAACAGACCTGTGATTCATAATGAGACATAACTGATGGAGTATAACCTTAAAACTGGAAATGTTTCAACTTGTTGTGCCATCACCAGCATGGAATGAGACGGACGTCCACATACTTTCGCGAAGCTCGTTTGGTCCTTCCAGGTTCGCTTTTCGCCTTTATGTCTTCGCCGAGCTGGTTATTACCACTTGAAGTGTCGCCTTTCTGTCGCTTACGCCTCTCAAGCGAACTTGCGAACACTACGACGCGCCAGGAGCACCTGGTTACCCCATCGCCGTCTGCACGTGGAAACTGTCTGCCGGCACTGGCAAGTAAGAAAGACTGTCCGGTGTAGATAAACCTCGCGCCGTCAACTTGTTGACCGAGAAGCCAAGAGCGAGAACTGTGCCTTTTTGGAAGAGAGCGAACGTGAGCTGAGCACGGCCGCCATGACATTGTGGCCGTCGCATGTTCTAGTGATGTCTGCACGGACTGCTCAATGAGCAAAATTTATTCCGCCATGCCACTGAAAAACACTGAACAAAGCGGTTTCTCTAATTTAGGTCTACGAAGGAAATGGGAAGAAAGAGAGTGAGTTGGCAGGCACTGGGATTGTCGAATTTTGAGGTGGAAATCCGCGCTACAGCAATGTCTGATTTTTTCAAAGAAATGTGTCAGATTTGTACACATTACAGTGTTACGGGAATATGAACTGGCGAGCCAATCAGAGAGTTCGTCAATAGTTTTGGCGCCAACTTCTATCCGAAACACGAACATCTCACCTCCACCACGTTGGCCGTCGTTGATCCCAACGAGGCCGCGACCACCACTGGAACCAACGGCTATTGCCCTTCCGATCCGGACAATTCAAACTGCGATCTCATTTAGGGAGTGCGGGTTTGCAAATGTAATCTTTTTCGGGCAGAACCATGCGGCTGCCCGTGTTTAGGGTTGGGGCTCCCCTAATCGCATGCCATCCAGATGGGGTTTATTTTTGTTTCTGACCGCGGCAGATTACGACCTATCAGCTGCTTCCAGACGACCGGACTGTTAGGGATCGCATTTGCGAACCGCGCTGGCCTAATTGGATTGCAGCTGATGTTGTCCCCTTCCGATCTGACAACCAACCCTCTTTCATCAAGCTTCTAGAATCCAGCATCTCCAGTTTCTCAACAACCACTTCACCAAGATCCCTTGAGTTCTACCCCTGTTTTGGCACAGGAGGACACACGCAGGCACACCTAGAATTTTGTTCGTCAGCACAGATTCGCAGATCCTACTCGTCCTTCCATCCTTATAGCTTCCAAGTATAGTAACTTCTCTTCCCTGTAGTATTTCTGAGGAGGGTTGCTGAGGACACCTCGTCATGGCGGGCCCAGGAGAGGTAATGTCACCCGTGCTTTTCGTGTTTTTGTTTAGAATTTTAGAAGAACGAGTACAATGGACGTGATCAGAAAATTTAATGTAAACTCTGCATTGCCTTCGATTGGTAAAACATGGAGATTCTGTGGTTTTGATGTATTTTTTTTTTCCTTGTGGATCTCGCGTTACGCTGGACTAGATGCCGACATTATACGTATCTGACATCTTATATATTGCTCGTTCAATAGCCTGGAGTTGAGTTAATTTCTCCTTTTCCTTGTTCAGGTGTCATTTTGTTCATCCCTGATCCTGATTCTCCACATTCCTCCATCACCCTTCATTCCTTTCTCAAATTCCGTCTTTTACCTCCCTCATTTCTGCAGGGACATATGCCACCTCCTTCAGGCTTCAAACCTACGCTCCTGGTCATCCTGGTCTAAATGACCTGTTTTCAATGCTTTAGACGTCTGAATTTAACGGCTTCCTCTATTTCCCTTTATCCTACAGGGTCAAACGCCACCTGATTCAGGCTTCAACCCCACGCTGCTGGTCATCCTGGTCGTAGTGGGCTTCTTCGTTCTCTTCCTCGTCGGCCACGCTGCCATGTACTTCTACGCACAGAGCGTCATGCCTCCCAAGAAGAAGAAACCCGTTTCACAGAGGAAACTGAAGCGAGAACGGCTCAAGCAGGGCGTTTCAATTCCTGGTGAATGAAGCGCAATGGTCATTGACAACTGTTATAGCTTATTATACGGCAGCGTTGCCTTCTTACATTAGGGTGTTATTTTACTACCTACGGCAGTTACATCTTTCCCAAGCTATACTCCACACTTGCTGAATCGTAGTTCTTTCAACTACAACACAGAGACTGCACTTTTGAAGCCTGTACAAAGAACTACCTTTTACTTACTTTTCAGCCCCCAATGTGTAAGAAAATGATGTTCGAATGCCCGTGCTAGGACGGGTAGTACTAGCAGTTGACCCTAAGGGGCTGGTGTAAGGGCTGGTACTGGAAGCGCTGCTGAAGCTGCCTTGATTGGCCGAGGCAGTGCCACTAACAGTGGCACTTGGGCCAAGGTTGCTCATGCTCCGCCTTGCGGCCCTCCTGTTCCTGCTGACCAGCCGCTGAACTGTGTCCACCAGCAACCTGTGCACGGGAGCAGCAGAGTCAGGGTTGCAGGGAGATGACTATTAGGTGCTTGCACAACTAGCACGCTGCGCAGCTCAGGCACACAGCCACAGATGGGTTGAATCACAAAGAAATGCGTGAGGCTGTCAATATGAGACTATGGACACACAATAGCCATCAAAAGTGCAGGTGAAGTGAAACCATCAGACGATGGGCATGATATGCAGGGTCCTCCCTCAGTGCACGCACCGTATGTTGATTGGCTTGGTGAGGTACCCATCCATCCCAGCCTGTCTGCACTTGGCCTCGTCACTGCGTGAAAGACAAGGATGGTACAGAGAGGGCGGCAAGAGGGGGAGAGGTAAAGCGAGATGATACATGGTATTCCCTCCCCCACCTGGCGGGTGCATGAGCGGGGAGAGCACAGATGGTGTGCAAAGCGGTGCAAAGTGGTGCGGGTCTTTGCAGAGAATTTGCCATCCCCTCACCTGGCAAGTGCATGGGGAGTGAGCGCACAGATGACAGTGTGGCGCCCCGTGCCCCTCTCTGCTGCACGAATGGCAGTGTGCCAAGCGGTGCAAAGCGGTGCAGTGCAGAGCGTCTCACCTGGCGAGCGCATTGGCAGTGAGTGCACAGATGACGGTGTGGCGCCCCGTGCCCCTCTCTGCTGCACGAGTGACAGTGCGCCAAGCAGTGCAAAGGGGTGCAAAGCGGTGCAGTGCAGTGCAGAGCATCTCACCTGGCGAGGGCATGGGCAGTGAGCGCACATATGACGGTGTGACGCCCTGTGCCCCTCTTTGCTGCACGAATGACAGTGTGCAAAGCGGTGCAGTGCAGTGCAGAGCATCTCACCTGGCGAGTGCATGAGCGGTGAGTGCACAGATGACAGTGTGCCGTCCCGTGCCCCTCTCTGCTGCACGAATGGTCCTTGTGGCCGTGTACCCATCCATCACTGGCATCTGCAGGGGCGGACAGGCGGGGGATGAGCAAGGACCTAACCACAAACTTCAAGCCTCAAGCGTCAAGTATATGGCACTCTCGTTCAAGCGTGGCGTGACATACCTGGCAGTCCATGAGCACAATGTCAAAGGGATCCGCTGCTGCTGCTGCTGCTGCTGCTGCATCCCCTCCTCCATTCATCCCACTGCCCTTCGACACATCCACCCCAGCTGCAGCCACTGTATCGCTGCCATAATTTGCCGCTACAGCCGACACTGCCACAGCTGTCCCTGGTGGGTCAAACGGGTTGGAGAATGATGACCTGGGCCTTTCCTCTCCCCTCTCTGCCTGCTGTGCCTCAGCAGCCTCAGTCACCTGACACTGCTGCACTCCTGCTGTCACACAACCTTCCTCAACCCCACCTCCTCCCCCTCCTGCTGCTTCAGCTGCTGCTGCTCCTCCTCCTCCCCCACCTCCCCCTCCTCTTCCTCCTCCTCCCCCTCCTCCTGCTGTTGCCACAGGAGGGCTTGGCGAGAGGGATGAGGCCAGGGGGCTGGAAGAGAGAGGGGAGGCGGATGGGAGGGCGGAGAGGAGGAAGGAGACAGTGCCACTGCCGCCACGTCGCGGCTTCCTGCGAAAAGAGTCCGTGGAGGGCGAGACAGCGTCAGAGTGAGCAGCAGCTGCAGAGGGAGAGGCACCTGCAGAGGGGGAGGAAGTGGCAGAGTGAAAGGCAGTGGCAGCAGTGGAAAAGAGAGACCTGACGGTGCTGGTGGGGTTGCGGGGGCTGCTGCTGCGTGCCCTTTCTAGCTCTCCTGCTTCTGCAGCTGATTCTGCTGCTGCTGCTGCTGCTGCTGCTGCTGCAGATGAGCCGGCTAGCACTGCTTCTCTCGCCATGCTAAAACTCTCTGCTCCTCTTACTGCTGCTGCTGCTGCTGCTGCCAGTGCCACTGCTCCCACCAGCACCAGCAGCACTAACAATACTAGCACCACTACCACCACCAGCAGCATCACCAGCATCACCCGCACCAGCAGCAGCACTGGAGCACCCATCTTCATCTGCCCACGAGCTCAGCACAGCAGTAACAGCCTGCTGCCCATCCGACGCCACAGCCACACGTGCACCCATTTTCCTCAGCATGGACGCAGCTAGCTTCTGCAGCACTGCCGTATCCTCCACCACCAGAATATGCAACCCTGCCAGCGGCTGGCCTGTCGGCATTGCCCCCCCTGCTCCTCCTCCTCCTCCTGCGGCTGCTCCTGTTACCGTTCCTGCTGCTCCTGCTGCTCCTGCTGCTCCTCCTGCTGCTGCTACTGCTGCTGCTGCTACTCCTGCAGGTTTACCAGTGTCTCTCCCAGGGGTGTGGGATCCTGTCATACCGCGCCGCACCTTGCTCTGCGGCACTTCGAAGCTCGGGCGCGCTCGCCTGGACAGGGAGTCAAAGCTGGGCCGCGCTGCAGTGGGAGGGGTGGTGGGCGTGGATGGGCCCACACTGCCAGGGAGCGAAGAGGAGGAGGAGAGGATAGGCGTGGAAGGAGTGAGTCCCGAAGCAGCAGCAGAAGCAGCAGCAACAGCAGAAGAAGCAGAAGCAGAAGCAGGTACAGAAGCAGATGGATCGGATGTTCTTTTAGCACGCCGCTGCTTCTGCCGACTGCCTTCCCGCGACCTCCTTCCCGGTGTCGCCGCCGGGGACTGGTGATTCGACCCCACGCTTCCCTCCCGCGAATGCTGCGGCGACTTTTGAGTTGACCCCATGCTTCCCTCTCGGGACTGCTGCAGCGACCTTTGACTTGGGTCAACGCTTGCCCCTCTTGACCTCCTTCCAGGGGTGACGGCTCGCCTGCTGCTGCTGATGCTGCTGATGCCGCTGCTGATGCTGCTGCTGTCGCCGAATTTGGTGATGCCGGCTGCTGCTGTTGCTGCCTCGTAGTCTGAAGAGGAGTTGCTGCGGAACAGCCCTGACAGGCCTGAGAGGCGGTGCGTGAGGGAGTGAGAGAGGGAGTGAGTGAGAGAGTTTGTTGGACCGCGAGCCTTGGACTGTGTTCTTGTTGTGCAAGGCTGGGCCTCCCCGTGTCCTTCTCCCCCTCCATCCCCCCCTCTCTCCCGGCGCCCCTCTCCCCCACCCTCCCTTTCTCTCTCTCGTCCGCCCTCCCCTCCTGCAACACCCCTCCTCTCGCTCCCACTCCACACGGAACTTAGCACCTCTGCGATGGAGCCAAAGGGCAGCAGTGCTCGCGGACTATGGGCGTTTGAGTGGCTCCCACGGCTGCTGAGAGCTGGCATTTGCGCTGCTGCTGCTGCTGCTGCTGCTGCTGCTGCTGCTGCTGCTGCTGCTGCTGCTGCTGCTGCTGCTGCTGCTGCTGCTGCTCCCGCTGCTGCTCTTTCTGCCCCTCCTGCTGCTGCTTCTCCAACTGCGGCAGTTGCTACTGCGGATCCTGCTTCTGTGTCACCTCCCCACTCACCCTCCTCCGTTCTCTTCTCCCCAGTGTCCGCCCGTGCACCAATCCTCTCCACCCCCCTCCCTCCCAGTCCTCGCCTGGAAAACCCCTTCGGGTTGTCCCCGCAGCAAGGGCTCGTGGAAGGGCGTTGGGGTATTGTGTGGGAGAGAGAGAGGGACGGCTCAGGCTGATTCTGGGCATTGGTGATTGATGCGGTGGAGAGGTGTGACGAGTGGTGCTGCAGGGTGTTGGGTGTTGCAGATGTGGATCGCAGGAGAGAGAACGAGTGCTGCCAAGGGAACTGATGGGAGTTGGGTGACCGTGGCAACTGCTGCTGCCTCTCTTGTTGCTCCTCTACTTGCTGCTCTGCCACCAGCTGCTGCTGCTCAGACTGTCTCCTCTCAGACTCTCTCCCCTCAGACCCTCTCCCCTCAGACTCTCTCCCCTTAGACCCTCTCCCCTCAGACCCTCTCCCCACAAACACTCTCTCTACACAGCCTTCGAGCAAGTGTCTCTCCTCAAAGCCACCAGGCAAGTCTCTCCCTTGAGGGCCGTCGAGCAACTCGGGCCCCGCAGAATCTTCAGGCACTTGCACCGACCTTTGAGGCGCCTCTGAAGACCCACCAGGCAAGTCTCTCCCTTGAGAGGCATCGAGCAACTCTGGTTCCAAAGAATCGTCAGGCAATTGCACTGACAGCCCCCGCAGAAGCCCAAACTCCAGGGCTGATCCTGTCCTGCGGATTTTCCCTCCCGTGCCATGCCCATCCTGCTGGGCTGTTTCTGAAGCAGCAGGCACTCTTAACTGCCCTGCTCCATTGTACCTTGCAGAGTGGTGCTTCTGAGGCGCGTCAAGCAGCGCAGACGCCCCAGTCACCGCACTCGCAGTATACCTGGCAGAGTGCTGCCTTTGAGAGGCCTCACTTGCAGAGTGCCTGGCAGAATGGTGTTTCTGAGGGTCGTCAAGCACTGATGCCCCACTAGCAGTGTACCTGGAAGAGTGGTGTTTCTGAGGCACATCAAGAGCAGCAGACACTCCGCTCGTCTCATTCGCTCCACTCGCAGGGAACCTGGCCGAGTGGTGCTGCTGCAGTGAGCTTCTGGGCATGGGCACCACGCGAGGGGCGTCTAGAGGGGCTGAGCTCGTGCGAGGCATGCTGCTGCTGGGGGCCAGGCTGACGTGGGGCTGGGGCACGCCCTTGCTGGCCGCATCAAGAGATGCAGAGCTGCTGCGAGACACGCCTTTGCCGGATGCGTCGGATGCGTCGGATGCGTCGGATGTGTCTAGAGCGTTGGAGCTGGAACTGGCATGGGCTGTGCCTTTGATTGGTGCGTCTAGAGAAGCTGAGCTGCTGCGAAGCATGCTCTTGCTGCCCGCATCAAGAGCTGCAG
This sequence comes from Closterium sp. Yama58-4, assembly GCA_947470075.1. Classification (NCBI taxonomy): domain Eukaryota; kingdom Viridiplantae; phylum Streptophyta; class Zygnematophyceae; order Desmidiales; family Closteriaceae; genus Closterium; species Closterium sp. Yama58-4. The sequence goes on along the minus strand of CANIUD010000879.1, from coordinate 451,927 downwards.
AGCTGGTGTGGGAAACGCCTTTGTCGGATGCGTCTAGAGCGTTGGAGCTGGAACTGGCATGGGCTGTGCCTTTGAATGGTGCGTCTAGAGAAGCTGAGGTGGTGCGAAGCATGCCCTTGCTGGATGCATCTAGAGCATTGGAGTTAGAGTTGGTACGGGCCATGTTCTGAAAGCCTCGCAGGTACCCTGCTGCCTGGGAGTGAGGCGACGACACAGACGCGGGTGGAGCTGCTGCTTCTGCTGCCGCTGCTGCTGCTGATGCTACTGGGCTGCCCGCTGCTGGTCCTGGTCTGAGGAAGCTTGCTGCTGCTTGCTGGGAGGAGTAGGGAGGGTGGGAGGAGTGCGAGGGGTGGTTGGAGTGGTTGGAGTGGGTGGTGGTTGAGTACAGTATGGTGCTGCCTTTGAGGAATGCGGGTGGCTGTGCAAATGTTGATTCTGGGTTGGTCGCTCCTCTCCTGTGGTAAGCCACTGGCTGGGAGTGAGGCGACGGAGGTTGGGTCGGCAATATGGTGTGGCCGGGCGGCGTGGCATGGGCAGGCGGCGTGGCGTGGGCAGGTGATGTGGCGTGGGCAGATGACGTGGCGTGGGCAGGTGATGTGGCATGGGCAGGTGATGTGGTATAGGCAGGTGACGAAACTATGGCATGGGCAGGTGACGAGGCTATGGCATGGGCAGGTGACGTGGCAGGGGCAGGTGATGTGGCATTGACATTGCTAGAGTAGGGCAGAGCAGCATGCAGATTGCCAGTGGAACCACCCAACCCCGTGCCCATGCCCATGCCCATGCCCATGCCCATGCTCATGCCCATGCCCATACCGACAACTGCACTGCTCTCATGCATGCCTAATCCGCTAACACTACCAGCACTTCCCCTCCGCACATGCACTCCCATGCTCCTTCTCCTCCCACTGCTGCTACCCCCTCCTCCCCGCAAGTCATACTTACCACCACCAGGGAGACTCCCACTCCTGCTCCCCCCTGCTCCCTGCAGGTCAGACTTTCTGCTACCACCAGCGAGACTTGGACTCCCACTGCTGCTCCTCCCGCTCCCCCGCAGGTCATACCTACCACTGCCTCCGCCAGGGAGTTTTCCAGGTGCGTTCCCATGCCCAGGTGACGCCTTATACGCTTCTGGTATAGGCTCAGACCCGATCGCATACAGCATGCCGGGCAGCACGCCAGGTGAAACGCCAGGTGACACCCCAGGTGACATGCCAGGTGACCTCCCAGGTGAAGCACGTGGCGACATTTGCGGCGCTTCAAATATGGTTTCGTGGCTCAAGCTACTAGGCCCGAATCCGGACAACAAACTGGACTGATCATACCCCATACCACCCATACTGCCCATACCTGACAGCACACTAGGCTGGTGGTCATAGCCTATCCCAGACAGCATGGTGGGTTGGCAGAGCACAGAGAGGGAGGAGGCAGCTGCATAGCTCTGTACAGCTGACATGGACCGGATAAGACCCAGCCGGGATGCACCGGAGAGAGATGCGAATTGAGGCAGGCTGGCTAGACCTGGCCAGCCCAACCCTATGCCATTCAGGTTTCCTGCGCCTGCTGCAGCAGCACCAGGAGCACCCGCAGCAAAACGCGCACTACCGCCGAAGCTGCCGCTCAGCTTCCGGATCTGCGCCGAGCCTCGCCCGAGGCTGCCTCCCTGGCCCGGGCTGACTAGAGTGGTAAAATGCGGAAGTGCAGAGGGGGAAGCGAGCGACGCCGAAACAGCAGAAGCAGCAGCGGAAGGGTGATGGGCCAGGGAGGAGGATGGATGGCTGAGATTTACGTTGATCATTCTGAGCCGTTCCAGACCGTCGGATAGGCTTGAGCGGGGCTGGTGGGGGTTGGCGAGACTGGTGGTATTCGTGGGGCGACTATACTGGTCACTGTGGGAACGGTGCTGGTGCTGCAAGGAGTGAACATGTAAGTGCGGAGATGCAGAGAGGTGGTGAACGGTGGGAGATGATGCAGCGGGGTGCTGTGTGGTGTGAGGAGACGCAGAGGGGTGCTGAGCTTTAGGCGCAGTTGCCGGTGGCTGTGACCCAGCATCACCAGCAGAGGTCAAGACAGACGCTGGCAGATTTTGAGTGGACTTCAAAGTGACCGCGGGAGGCACACGCCAAGCGTTGAAAGAGAGCCGTCGCCTCGCACCTCCTCCCTCCACCCATCCCTCCTTCTCCACACCCTCCTCCTCTTCCTCCTCCTCCTCTTCCTCCTCCATTATCTCTTCACACCCCATACCTGCTGCTCTTGCTTCTGCTCCTGCTGCTACTGCTTTTCCCATTGTCTCAACAGCATCAACAGTAGTAGCAGCAGTAGTGGCAACAGTGCCAGCAGCGGCAGCACCAGCAGCAGCAGCAGCAGCAGCAGATTGGAGCCTGGTGCTGCGTGTGATGCTCTCCCACACAGAGTTGAGCGACGGAGGGACGTCCACAGCAGCAGACGCTGTGGGTGCAGATAGGGACAGAATTTCTGCCACAGGCGCTGCTAGGTCGGGCACTGCTGAAGCAGGAACGGCTGGTGCAGGCACTGCTTGGGCATGCATTTCTGGGCCAGGCATTTCAGGGACAGGCAGAAGCGTGGGAAAGGCATTTTCTGGTGCAGTAAGGTCATAGGATTGAAACTCATGCTCCTCATCAGCCGAAAGGGCACTTCCTGCAGCAGCAGCACCCATAGCGCCATCGCTCAAGCTGCCAAACCCACCCCAGAAAGCGCCTGAAGCCACACCAGCAGCTGCGATACTAGCACTACCACCACCACCACATGCCTCTGCGACGCTTCCTGCTGCTCCTGTTGCTCCTCCTGCTCCTGACTCTGCTCCTCCTGTTCCTCCCACCCCTCCTGCTCCTTCTGCTCCTTCTGCTACTCCTGCCACTCCCACTTCTCCCACTCCTGCCATTCCCACTTCTCCCACTCCTGCTCCCTCCACGCCTGCTACCGCTGCTTCAGGGTCTGTAGCAAGCTCTTGAGGCCCGTTGGAGCCTGAGGTTGCAGCCACAGCAGCAGCAGCAGTCTGAGGAATGCCAGCTGGGGATGTTGATGCGTGCAGGGATGTGTGGGTGGCGATATGGCCAGGGGAGTGTGACTGCTGCTGCTGCTCCTGCTGATGGTGGTGCTGGTGAATCATCTCAGGAGCTGCTGCAGCAGGTGATGCAACAGGCACTTCCGCAGGGGGTGGGGCCAGCATGGAAAACGAGTTACGTGACGAGCCACCCCCCATGGGCTCTCCGTTGAGGGCGTGGGCGAAGCAGGAGAGGATATGTGTGAGACGCGAGGCGTGCAAGGGGCGCGTGGTGACGAGCGAGTGGTGCTGCTGCTGCAGGAAGCGACGCAGACGAGGGTCCACGCCTGGAGGGACTAGCCACGCCACCACGAGAGACTCGGTCATCTGGGAGAAGCACAGGGGGCACACAGGGGGCACACAGGGGGCACACAGTTTGTGTGTGAGGCGTGCAGGGGGCGCGTGGTCCAGGCAGTCAGTCCTAGACAGACCTAACACTGATCTCACCTGCGGGGTCTGGGTGCGGATGGCGTTCAGATCAGCACACAGCCTCTGCAGCTCAGGCGGGACCAGGAATGGGCAAGCAGCAGGGCTGGTGAGGCCGCCCTCTACATGCGAGTCAAAGCGGGGCAGGTCACTGGCAGCACTGGCCCCCACTGCCAGCGGGTCCTGCTCTGCTGGGTCTAGTCCACTCAACTCTGAAGCCCACCTGGAAGCACTCCGCTCAAGGCAGAAAGGGAATCAACCAACCCACCTGGGGGGTCTGCGTGCGGATGGCGTTCAGATCAGCACACAGCCTCTCCAGTTCAGGCGGCACGAGAAACGGGCGAGAAGCAGGGCTGCTCATTCCTCCTTCCCCGTGCAGGTCGTAGCGGGGCAGGTCACTGGCAGCACTGGCCCCCACTGCCAAGGGGTCCTGCTCTGCTGGGTCTAGCACGGCGTTGCACAGCCCGCGGCTTCCAGGAAGCAGCATGATGTCGATGATTGCTAGGATGGGGTAGCTGCGGGCAGCAAGCTTGTCTGTATCTGTCTCTGTCTCTGTCTCTGTGCCTGCGACTATGTCCCTTTCCTCTCCCCACGCCGCCTCCTCTCTCTCCTCTTTCTCCTCTTTCTCACTGTCCGCCTCTGCTTCCTCCTTCGCGTCACTCTCCCTGTCCTTCCCCTTCTCCCCCTCGCCCTCCCTCTCCCTGTCCCCATCCCACGCGTTTGCTCTGTGAGAGAGAACCGCCGGGGCTTCTTGAGCTGCCGCTCTGTGCTCAGAGTGCTGAGAGTGGTGAGAATGAAGGTGAGAGTGGTGGTGAGAGTGCTGAGAGTGGTGGTGAGAGGAGGAAAACGTGTGGTGAGAGGAGTGCCCCAGGCCAGCCAGAGCAGCAAGAGAAGACGGTAGCATCGACGCCAGTTCCATCTTTGACAGCAAGCCCTGGGAAGGTCTTTGGGCTGAGTCAAAGGGAGCCAGACGGGACGCCAGCCACCGCCTGCTTCCTCCCCTCTCTCCTTCCCGCCCTCCCTCGTGCCTCCCCGCACCAGCAGCAGCAGAAGAAGCGTCTACAGTGTTGCCTCTATCAGCAGCAACTGTAGAAGCAGCGGCAGCAGCAGCAGCAGCTGCAGGACCAGCAGACACCCCCACACGCCCTCCAAGCACAACCGGCGCAGTGAACGACCGCCGCCGCGCCTCAGACGACACATACGCCCCACCCCCTCCCTGAGAACCTCTCCCTCCCTCTCCACACCCCTCTGCACCACTCTGCACCCCTCCATCTCCCCTTCCAGCCACCCCAGCAGCTGCACCCTTCCCATGGCCGATGGTGGCAGCGGCGGCAGTGAGGGCTGCGGTTCGGCGGCGCAGCAGGGAGGTGTGTATGGCGTGGTCCAGTGCGGTCTTGATGCTCTCCCATGCCCCCACTTCCCTCACTGCGATTCTCTTCCCCTCCAGCCATTTGGTTGCTGTGGCCCTGCCAGGACACTCTTCCATTGCCAGCACCACCTGCACCTGCTCGTGATAATAGGTGGGAAGAGAGGGGAAGTAAGGTGTGGGAGATGGGAGCAAGTGGTCAGATTGCTGCAATTCTCTTCCCCTCCAGCCTTCTGGTTTCTGTGGCCCTGCCAGGACACTCTTCCATCGCCAGCACCACCTGCACCTGCACGTTGGAAGGGGGGAAGAGGAGGGAGTGAGGGCCTCCGGGGAACAGGAGGTGGAATAATGGATTTGCTGTGGCCCTGCCAGGACACTCTTCCATTGCCAGCACCACCTGCACCTGCACGTTGGAAGGTGGGAAGAGGGGGGGAGGGCCTCTGGGGAACAGGAGGTGGAATAATGGATTTGCTGTGGCCCAGCCTGGCCACTCCTCCATCGCCAGCACCACCTGCACCTGCACCACGTGATGAAGAGGGGAAAGGGGTGAGGAGAGAGGTGCGAGGGGGAGAGACAGGGGAACAGGAGGTGCGGTTGGTGTGGCCCTGCCAGGACACTCATCCATTGCCAAGACCACCTGAACCTGCACTTCAGGAGAGGAAAGGGGAGGGGAGGGAACGACTAACTCAGTGCGGTTTTGATGCTCTCCCACGCCCCCACTTCCCTCACTGCGATTCTCTTGCCCTCCAGCCATTTGGTTGCTGTAGCCCTTCCGGGACATTCCTCCATTGCCAGCACCACCTGAACCTGCACCAAGTGATGAAGAGGGGAAAGGGGTGAGGAGAGAGGTGCGAGGGGGAGAGACAGGGGAACAGGAGGTGAAGCTTCTGTGGCAATTCCTGGACACTCCTCCATTGCCAGCACCACCTGCACCTGCACTTTGGGAGAGGAAAAGAGGACGGAGAGCGGAGGAGGACTATGTAACAAGATCAGTGCCGGAAGGACTGCCGTCCTGTCGCAACCCCAGCGCTGATTCTTGAGTCGACTCAAAAGTCACTTCAGGTGAGGAAGGTAGGACGGGGAGCGGAGAAGGACAGTGTACCAAGCTTAGTGCCGGAAGAACTGCCTTCGTGTCAAAACTCCAGAGCAAAAAAACAAAAGAAAAAAAGGATGAAACATCCATCACAGCATCGTAGTGTATAATAGCTGTGGTGTGAGAACGGGCTTACCTCGCTGTGGTTAAGAGCAGGGGTGGGTAACTGGGGAGGGGAGGGAGCCAGCTCGCCCCAGGGGTTGTCCGACGGGCCTTCTCCAAACCTGGTGGATGGGTGGATGGGTGGATGGGTGGATGGGTGGATGGGTGAATTGGAGGATGTATAATGGGTGCATGGGGCAAATGCGAGGGTTACATGGTTCTCTGAGTGACTCGTGAGCTTATTTTGGTCCATGGAGAGACTTGGCGCAGGAGTGCACCTGCGTATGTGTCACCCAAGAGCTCAACGGGCGCGCACACCTTGGAATGAACGATGCCAATAGGTCTGGGTCGTCCATGCGAGCACCACCATCACGATCACCAGGACCATCAGCACCAACAGGAGAGGGCACGCGGGACAGCATGAGGGAAAATCTGATAAGAGCACCAGGACCGTCCTTATCAGCCACAGCCACGTGACCCCCCATGAGCTCCACGAGACCCTTCACTATGTTCAGCCCCAGCCCCGACCCCGCATGCACGCGCGAGGCCGACTCGTCCACCTGGGAGAAGCTCTCAAACACCACCTCGCGCTTCTCCGGTGGTATACCACACCCCGTGTCGTCCACCTCAAATATTATCAGCACTCGGTCGTCCGGGGCAGGCTCGCCTGATGGCCGCTCCCCTACAGGCAGGCCTTCCCCAGGTGGAACCTCCTCAGATGTACCTTCCCCAGACAGGCCCTCTCCCGGTGTGTCCTCCCCTGCGCCTGCACTTGCGCTGTCCTCAGCTACACCTGCCCCAGCTGACCCTGATTCCATCCCTCTGCCTACCATCCCACCCGTTTGTCCGCCATGATCCACCCTCGCATCCCTCCCCACTCCCTCGCCTACTCCCACCTCAATCACTATATCCACCAGCTCACTCCCCTCTGCGTCCGATTCAGCAGCCGTATCCGCCACCCCTCCCACACACAGACCTCTCACGACCTCCCCTGGGGGCCTACGGCTACTGTGGGACCTCACTCCCCCATCCCGGGTCCCCAGTAAAGGGCTGCTCTGCTCCCTGAGGCTAGCAGAACGGTTCAGTGAGGTTGAGGAGGAGGGCAGCCCGCCTGCACAGGGGAACCCACCTGCGCAGGCCAAGGCTCCTCTCGCTCCCTCACCCCTCCCTCTCGCTCCTGCACCCCTCCCTTCCCAGCCTTCTGTGTGTGCACCTGTGCCTGCTGCTGTCCCTCGCTCTCCTCGTTCCCGGCTGCCTGCTAAGCACCCTGCTACTGCCATCATGGGAGCACAGCCATGCGGGTTGCCCCTGTGACTCCTCACGCTCTCCTCATCCTCCTCTTCCTCCTCCTCCCCCTTCTCTTCCCCATCCTCCTCCTTTCCCTCCTCCTCCTCTTCCGCTTCTCCTACCAGTGTGATTTCTCTTGGAGCCTGTAAACTGTGCCTGCTGTGACTACGAGTTGCCCCAGCAGCAGCAGCACTAGCAGTACCAGGAGCAGCAGCAGCATTACCAACAACACTACCAGCAGCACTGCCAACAGCACTGCCAGCAGAAGCAGCAGAGGCGAGAGCAGCAGAAGCGGGCGCAGCAGCAGGAGGATGCGGCTTGTGGGGGAGAAGAGCGTTGAGAGCGCTCATTCGCAGGGAATAAATGTCTGCACCACTCTCCAGGGCTGTTCGCGACTGGAAGGGAGAGTCGAAAGCGCGGGGGTAGGGGTGGTGGGGGGGGCGGGCGGCCAGGGAGAGCGTGTCTTGATAAAGTGAGAAAAGGGAGGGGTTGGTGGAGGCGGAAAATAAAATAAAATAAATAAAAGTGTCCTTTCCCTGAATGCTCGCGTTTTGAGGCATAGGCATCGTAACAACTGCCATTCACTCACCATGGCGATAGTGTTGGGGGTGTGCACGACCCACGCGCGCACGTGAATGTACCCTTGCTCCGTGAACTTGACGCTGTTGGACAGCAGGTTGCTGAGCACCTGGCGGAACCGCATTGCATCCCCCAGCACCATGTCGGGGAGGTCGTCGGCTAGGTCCATTGAGAGGTCCACCCCGCTGCCGATGCAGTGCACTGCAAACATGTCCAGTAGTGTTTCCATCTCCGTGACTATACTGAAGGGCGCTATAGTGAGCTCCAACGCTCCCACCTCCACCTGAAAAGAGATTGAGGGGGACGTGCAGGGAGGGAGGGACCGGCAGGATGGTGTTTGAGTTGGGTCAGAAGCACATTGTTGGTGAGCAGGGAGGGAGGGACGGACAGGGAGGGAGGGACGAGCAGGGTGGAAGGTCGTCTGCTAGATCCATTGAGAGGTCAACGCCGCTGCCGATGCAGTGCACTGCAAACATGTCCAGTAGCGTCTCCATCTCCTTGACTATACTGAAGGGCGCTATAGTGAGCTCCAGTGCTCCCACTTCCACCTGCAGGGGAGGTAGTGGGAAGGGAGGGGGGGGGTACATGCAGGGAGGGAGGGACGAGCAGGGTGGAAGGTCGTCTGCTAGATCCATTGAGAGGTCAACGCCGCTGCCGATGCAGTGCACTGCAAACATGTCCAGTAGCGTCTCCATCTCCGTGACTATACTGAACGGCGCTATAGTGAGCTCCAGTGCTCCCACTTCCACCTGCAGGGGAGGTAGTGGGAAGGGAGGGGGGGGGGGGGTACATGCAGGGAGGGAGGGACGAACAGGGTGGAAGGTCGTCTGCTAGATCCATTGAGAGGTCCACCCCGCTGCCGATGCAGTGCACTGCAAACATGTCCAGTAGCGTCTCCATCTCCGTGACTATACTGAAGGGCGCTATAGTGAGCTCCAACGCCCCCACTTCCACCTGAGGGGAGGGGGAGGGTGAGGCACAGGGAGGGAGGGACCGGCAGGGTGGGAGGGACAGGTGCGTTTTGAGGTGTCTGTGTGTGGAGTGGAAGGGTGAGGTGAGGGGTGCATGGGAATGATTACATGCAGTGCACTGCAAACATGTCCAGTAGAGTCTCCATCTCCGTGACTATACTGAAGGGAGTCAGAATCCTCCCACTTCCACCTGAAGGGGCGCGGATGGGAGGGGGAGGGGAACGTGCAGGGAGCGAGCAACAGAGCCGGTGCGTTTTGGGCTGTGGGGAAGGGTTCAGGGCAGGGCTCAGGGCAGGGCTTAGGGCAGGGCTCAGGGCACGGCTCAGGGCACGGATTAGGGCACGGCTTAGGGCACGGCTTAGGGCACGGCTTAGGGCACGGCTTAGGGCACGGCTTAGGGCACGGCTTAGGGCACGGCTTAGGGCACGGCTTAGGGCAGGGCTTTGACCTTGGAAATATCGAGGACGTTGTTGATGAGGGCGAGCAGCCCCGAGGCACAGCGTTTGATCTGCAGCACCATGGCCTCCTGCTCGGGGGAGAGCGCGTCGCACGCCAGCAGGTCCAACAGCCCTATGATGCCCGCCAGGGGGGTGCGCAGCTCGTGGCTGTGTTGGGGGAGGAGAGGAGGGGAGAAGAAGAGCGCTTGATCTGCAGCACCATGGCCTCCTGCTCGGGGGAGAGCGCGTCACATGCCAGCAGGTCTAACAGCCCTATGATGCCCGCCAGGGGGGTGCGCAGCTCGTGGATGCAGGGGAGAGGAGGGAGGGGAGGCGGGGAGGACACGAGCAGGAGAGTGCTTGATCTGCAGCACCATGGCCTCCTGCTTGGGGAGAGCTCATCACATGCCAGCAGGTCTAACAACCATATAATGCCTGCTAGGGGCGTGCACAGCTCGTGGCTGGGGGGGGAGGAGGAGTGGAAGAAGCAAACGTTTGACCAACTTGCTGAACGTCTCAGAACGAGAGTACTTTCGCACGCCAGTAGGTCTAAAAGCCCTATGATGCCCACTAGAGGCGTGCGCAGCTCGTGGCTGCGTGGGGGGAGGAGGAGTGGAACAAAAAAAAAAAGACAAATCTTGAAGTTCAGAACAGGAGTACTGTCGCATTTCGGCAGGTCCAGCAGCCCGAAGATGCTTGCTGGTGGCGTGCGCAGCTCGTGGCTGCGTGGGGGCGGGGGGGGGGGTGGGGAAGGAGTGGAAGAAGCAAACGTCTAACCAACTTGCTGAACGTCACAGAACCAGAGTGCTTTCGCACACCAGCAGGTCCAGCAGCCCGATGATGCTTGCTAGGGGCGTGCGCAGCTCATGGCTAGGGGGGAAGAGAGGGGCAGGGAAAAACACGCGATCCAGCTGTCAAACCAGCTTCCAGAACGCCTCTAAATTCCTCTAAGCTAGAGATGTCTGACAATCTCACCTCATGTTGGCGAGGAACTGGCTCTTGTGGTTGCTGCGCTGCTCCACCCTGTGCTTCTCCACCAGTTGCCGTACCAGCTCCTGGATGCATGCACATAACAGAGAGAGCATGGGAGAAACCACGGGGAGAGGTGGGGACGGACAGGGACCGGTCACTTCTTTGGCGCCTTAAGGTTATCACAATCGTGGAGAGAAAGTATGGGGGCAGACGGAACAATGCAGCAGCCCAAACCACACAGTCAACACTGCCAGTCAGCTTCAGGCTCACCTGTCGCAGCGTTTGGCCGGATTGAGCCAAGTCCGTGGATCTGTTCACACAGACGAGCAGCAAGCCTACAACGAGGACGACCAGTGGCAGGGCGATGCAGAGCGCCCTGACAGTGTCGCTGCCGGAATCCAAAGGAGCGAGGATAAGAGCCAACGGCACTATGGAGATCACCACCATACCATCACCCTGCTGCTGCTGCTGCTGCTGCTGCTGCTGAACCAGCCCCTGTAGGCTAGAGGCGGAGGCGTTGACACTGACAGGGCATGCGTCTACATAGTATTGCTGCTCGGTACCGCCGGTGGTGGTTTGGGCGGTAGTCTCGGCGGTAGTATTGGCGGCCCCACTAAACCCCAGGCTTCCCAGGGCTGCGGAGTTCCCAAGGTTATTAGGGTTTGAGGGATTTCCCAGGGGGACATGGTCAGGGGAGAAGAAGCAGGCGGAGAGGAGCTGAAAGGGGGGGACTGCGGAAGCGAGGTACTGTGCTGCAGCGGATGCGACAGGGCTGGCTGACTTGGCAGTGTCGGATAGGCTGGGGTCGGTGGGTTGTGAAGGAGTGACGGTGTAGAGAAGAGTGTTATTGGTGATTCTAGCGAGGAGCATGTGTGTGTGCAAGTGTCCCGATGAGTCTTCTCCAGGGAAGGTTCCTGAGAAGGAAATGAAGGTTCCTTCAAGTGTAGGTGCTGTTGAGGAGGGTAAACTGGCAAGGGCTGCGCCCATCCCTGCAGATGCGCCCTGCACCAGTTGCGCCCGCGTGCTGCGGCCCACGTGGGCGAGGGCTGACGTGGCATAGGAGCGCATGAGCGCCCATGAGAGGAACATGCAGGCTGCAAGGAGGATGTAAATGAGTATCTGGTGCAAGGAAAGGCGGAACAGGAGGGGAAGGGGTGGGAGGGGGCATTGGGCGAGCATGTGAGGAAACAGGGGATAGCAAAGGAGGAAAGAAATTACTTGCTGAGATGCCTCAAAGGCGACCTTTGAGGCGCTCCAAAAGTTGATAGTTGAGGCGCGTCAAAAATCAGTTAGAGGAGGCGGCTGGAGAGTGAGAAAGCGAAGCTGGGAATGAGCACCCGGGTGACCATGGGAGGAGGAAGCAGAATGTCAGCCACAGGTTGAGCAGACGGGGAGGATGAAAGAAGTGGGAGACAGGTTACCCGGGCCCCGAAGGATGGGGTGGGTTTGAGGGGTTTTGGAAAGCAGTAGCGTTGGCCGAGAGGGGGTCAGAACCGGGTTGGTAGAAGATCCGGGGGCGACGGAAAGGGGGCACCTGTCGGCAAAGTGAAGTGTTGTGATCGTGCGGTGTGATGTGACGTGACGACCAAGTCTGCAATTTGCTTACCACAGCTGCTAGCCGTCTCATGAGCACAGGTCGCTTCTTCACAGCCCGAATAAGCCGCCGACCCACCCTTCTAAAACCCTTTCTCAGGCCGTCTCCTTTCCTCCACAGCTCCCCCTCCCCCTCACTCCCATCGGGAAAGCTTCTGGGAAGGACTTCTTTCATGAGTGCGTCGCTAAATGACACGGAGGGTGCTGCTGACGTGTCCACCACGACCTGGTCCAATGGGGACGCGCCATGTAAATGGCTATGTGCCGAGTGCCAGAACCTGTAGCGCATGTGCGAGGCAGTGGGGTGGGGATGTGCGATTGCAAGGGAATCAGGCAGGGAGAGCACAGAAAAATTGGTAGACTAAGATACGCATCTGACTAAGTGCAGTGGGGTCGCTGAGTATGCAGTAAAAAGTACACGCACCGTAACGTACCCTTGTGACTCTCTACTGTGCGAATCATTCAGAGCCGCGGAATCAGCACCGCTATAGTCACGCTCGTCCAAAGGTAACCCTCCGCCTCCGCGGTTCTGCGCGTCGGAACCACCCTCCTCGTTCCCCCTTCCCTCGTGCTCCTCCCCACGTTCTCTCCCCAAGCTCCCCTCAACTCCCCGCTCATCCTCCTCCTCATGCTGGGTCCCAATGAGAATGGCCGTCAATCTCCGCCATCCTCGCCGTCTCGGGCCTCGCGAGCATCTAACGTCCCTCGGGGGCAGATCAGAGCCGTCCGATCCGCTCCACTGGGACGAGGTCGACGTCACGGTACCTCCATGACCGTCCATGACCGTTAGATGACACTCTCCCAGACCGAACGCTGTAGCCTTGAAGTTTGGTACCTTCTTGGACTCCGAATGCTGACGTGAACGAGTCGCCAGCGAAGTAGGTACTCTAAGTGGTTCTTTATATCTGAAGCAGGGCTACGGCGCAGCGACGCACGGCGGCTGGCGTGGAGTATACCAGCAAGCCACATCCTCTGGGATCCTGGAACCAAACACCTTCTGCTCAACAATGTCAGACTCAAATACTACTAGGGCTTGAACTACGCTACCTTCGATAACATCCTAGATTACGTCAACATAAACAGATCTGGCGGTGACTAAAACGTTCTCGAGATCATCAAATGCTCCCACATTGGCTCAATCTGACCTTCATCCTCACAGAAACTTGCCGAACTTGCTATCATCAATCTCTGCTGTTCATCCCACGCATCATCTCCCTCTGGCTACAATGGCTTATTCGTGGCCACCGTTGCTTCGCAGATCTTGTAATTAGTGGCGAGTGCTCCTGACAGATGTATCCTACCGTCGGACGCGCAGCAGGAGAAGCATATGTCCGTCTAGTCGTCAGCGCTGCACAACCCAAGTTCACTAACAAACGCATCTTCTTGTTGCTTACAAAACCATCGTAGCGTTACCGCCAAAACACTCGACCCTTTTCTCCCCAGGAGATTATGTCGCGAAATAACACCTGCTACCACGTCAATGGGTGGCATTATACAGTACCACGTCGAAGACACCTGCTTGCACTTGCACTGGACCCCACCGTCAGACGACACAAAAGATACTGTAAGCGTACTCCGTCCACCTGTAAAACGGTGATAATAATCGTAGCCCTAATTTCTGTGTTGGCCGCCGGTAACGCAAGACCTAGGAAACAACTGAACGGAAAACAGCAACATCTGGGAATGATATGACGTTGCATTTCCCCTTGCAAACCTCATTAACCGTTCTACACAGAGAATGAAACGCTTTGAAGAGCAGAAAATCTTGTTCAACCGCAAGTGAAAATCTTGTACAACTCGCGTTGAACAGACACATACGGAGGAGGAATAGCACACTCCAGGAATTGCAGGAACACTTTCTCTGACAAGCTTCCAACAATTCCCAAGGGATGCCCGTGGACGACTTGTTTGGTTCAACAGTGGGTGACGCCGAGGCAAGCAGCGAGGGAATGGTTGGCGCGTTGACGACATCAAGCGATGAGATAGGCGACGCGACGCGAAATGATTGAGGTTGAGGGACGGCTGGCTGGCGACGAAATCACACAGCGCCCCTATCATTGGTGGGGTTCCAAGTCGGGCAAATTGCCAAAGACCGAATGGATGTGGGTGAGCTGTCCGCAACACCGATCGTTTATCGTAAAGCTGAAACACGGACATGTCAGCAATCTTGGCACGCGTGAGGCAACCCCGGGGACCACGGCGGGGCTCCACCCCTACGATCGGGGCCATTTTCAGGTGCGATCTACATTTGCGTGAAAATGTACTCATGTGTAATCCATGTTACTGTGCAGGTACGAACACCCTAACTCAATTTTAGGTCTTGCTCCTGATAATGTCTTTTCCATCCGATATCCCATTCAAAATAACACAAACAGTCACAATCAAACGCCAAGCAAAATCCAAATTGTCTTCTCATATCTGCCCAATTTCGACGATAGCAACTGCGTTGTACCAGGAGTTTTGTAAAATAAAAGTTATGCTGGATCGGCTGTACTGCTGACGCAGGTGACGGGACAGTACGCCGAGCAAATCACCATTCACTTCTCAGGCGCGCATCCCGAAACACGAGAAACTGCGCGGGTGATAACAAGATTTACCCTCACAGTAAAAAATATAATACACAGCTAGATTTTTTTTTCCACACTAGACGAAGAGACAGAAAATGAAAAGTTACCAATCTGAATTCTTTTCTCTCTGGTAGCCTCATCCAGTACGAAAAAGAAAACCCAGCTGTTAATTTCTAAGATGGGGGTAATATAAAACATTACCCAGGCAGTTTTTGGTATTTCGGGGTGCGCGCCAAGAAGGGAATGATGATTTGCCCAGCGCACCGTCCGTCACCTGCGTCAGCAGTACAGCCGATCCAGCATAACGATTCTTTCATGAAACTCCTCGTACAAAGCAGGTATTATCGTCGAAATAACAATGAGCCCACTAGCCAATGAGGGACTTGGACAATGACAATGCCAAGGCCGCCATGGCTGCCTGACACTTGCCTGACAAGCACATTACGTGAAGCCTGGCCACCTGATGGCTTTAATTTCACCAGCATTGTACTCGTTACATCCTTACGAAGCAGCCTATATACTTTTTATGTTCATCGTGCGAACATTATATCGACTGCTCTAGGGAGTATCTCACTGGTGCAAGCAACTAAGTCCAAGTTCCGCGCGGGCTTCTCAAGGCGCTCTGCTGGCACTCACGAACAACAACCAAGGACTAACGTCACTGGACATCAGGATTACGTCCAAGGACGTGATCCTGAAGTTCTATCCTCGGCTTCCCATCACCTAAGTTACGAGCACTGGACAGCTGTCTACGCTAACAATGACAATGGCAGGCTATATATCAGTACTGTGCTCAGACCATCGGCATATATTCTTCAACAGCTCGTCAGCTCAGAGCTTCTGCCGTTTTTGGTTCATCATCGCACGATGCCGCCGAAAGGATCCCGCGTTAAGCCCGCCGTTGAAGTGCCGCCGCCTGAAATCACAACGGGTGACCCTGATGCTGCATCCAAGCAGACGGCAAACAGCAAGTCAGACATTGAGAAGAATCTGCCATCTGAGGCTGAATTCACTGCGGGAAGCTCGGGATTATCCATTGAGGATAAGCTGAAGGCGCTGGCTACGGTCGTACCTGATGACACCTTTATTGAGGACGACTCTGATGAGGATCTGGAAATCGACAACGAAAAAGGAACGGCGTCGCATCTACGGTTCACGGCGATACTGCTCTTCCCGGTCATTCCGTCTCATGAGATCACCTCTGTTATTATTACCGTCAGGATGCTGATGAAGCGTGTTTGGTCGCATATCTTTACTGACGGTGTTCTTACCACAGTGAAGTTTCAGGAGCTGTTACCTGCGTACGTCGCGAAGTCACGTTACAGCAGACTCCAGGTCTCCTTCCTGCAAGAAGCAAACGCGACCAATGTCAAGCAGATGATTGTGGACCATACGCGACCGAATGGCTTGAATATTCACTGTTTCTGGCTCCACCAGGAAGATCCGGCTTACGTTCGAACAAAGGCGGCCAACCCGCAGATGCTGGAAGTCTATTTTAAGGGTGTACCTGCTGACATTCCGCCGGAACTGGTCAAGGATGTGATGGCTGTCCACCAGCTGAAAGTTCGCAAACGGTCCGCGTTCAACGAAGGTCTCTGCTTCCACCATGTGCTGCATCCGGTCACTGGCGCAGACACTGATAAGATCAAGGGTTTGGTGATCCCGCACGCGGGGGACAAGCATCGATGGCGTCACGAGTTTCGTCATCAGCTGCTTGGTGGGACGACACTGCTAGCCCACTACCCTTTGCTATCCTGCACGCTCTGTGGCGGACATCACTATGACAAGTTTCATGATGTCTATGTCACGGAGCGTCAGAATAACATAGGGAAGTGGAGTCTCACAGTGGGTCGGGTATACAGGATTAACGGTAACAGCCTCTTACAGTTTGGTTGTCGGGGTTGCTCGTGCTGTTTCTTACCTTCCTCGGTTTCTGACCTCTCGCTTGCCTCTCGCAGCTGCTTCTCCCCGCACTTCTCCGCTTGTCACCCCTCTCCTCATGGATGCGGCATTTGTTCTGATTTCGACGGGGAGCAACAGGGAGGAGTGGCTCTGCACCCAAGCCAGCTGCGGAAAGGCGCACGGCAAATCCTTCATGACTGCTGCGGACCACGTCACCTCTGCAAGCCACCTGCTGGGGTTAGAGAAGCTGGGTGCTGCCACTCGTCTCTCCCTCGAGAATCTGAACCTGAACACCATCCGCAAGGAGTACGGGATCTAAGTGTTGATCAGGATCGGTTGACCAGGATTTCTTCAACTGTAGCCGTTGTTTGTTCCCTCATAGCCGTTGCATGTTTCACCAGCCTGTGGATGAGGGGAGGGCTATCAAGCAGTGATTAAATGAGTACAAAAAATCTTCTCACAGTAGCAAGCCTGAATGTGAACGGCCTGGGAGATGGGAACAAGCAACAGCGTACGAGGAACTGGATCAGACAAGCCGCTGATATCACTATACTCTCAGACTCTAGACTAGCAATTGACCACCCTTACTGGACCTCTCTCAAACAGCCTAGGACTTTAGTAGCCTCGCCAACTGCCAAATCCGGAGGTGTTGCGCTGATCTGCCGCAGACAAGGATTATCACTTCATAACATTCTGATTCACTCGTCAGGCCGACTGATCAAAGCGGACGTGCAGCTTGACACTTTCCACATCACCTTAGTAGCAGTGTACTTTCCGGCGGACGTGACGGACCGGAAAACCTTCATCCGCCGGGTCCTGGGCCCAGTGGTAGACGGTGTACCACCCGGCGCTCACCTGCTTGTCCTCGGGGATCTGAATCTGGTGGAGGATCCGCTGCTGGACAGGACCTCCAGGAAAGGGACGACCAAAGAGAATGACGAGTTGTACCAGCGCTGCAGTGCTTTCCGTTTATCGGATGCCTTCCGTGTTCTGCATCCTTTCAAACGGGAGTTCACTTTCTACTCACATGCCTTCCGTGTTCTACTCGCATTGATCGCGCACTCATCTCGCAGTCGCTCCTATCGCATGTTGAGTTCGCCTCCCACATCATGCCTGCTGACCCAATCTCGGATCACAGCTTCGCGATTAAGGTGGCCTTCAGGATGAGCACGCAGGTGCAGACGGGACCGGGCCTCTGGAGGCTCCCTGCATACATGGTGGGGAGACCGGGTGTCAGAAAGGTGTTCGAAAGGGTGTCGAACCAGATGGAGGAATCAGGTGACAACTACGAGCTGCTAATCGCGAGACTGAACGCAGGGCTCAAGGCTTACGCCAGAGAGGAGAGAAAGAGGGTCCGCGCCACGATGACCTTCCTTCAACAGGCGGTTGCTGATCTGAAACAGGCGTGGCTGGGGGACCCGAGCTGTGTCCGGCTGAAAGACCTGCTGAGCGAGAGGGAGCTCCAACTGAGAAGTTATCAGCAGTCGCGGCAGGAGAGACTGCACGTGATGGCCGGAATGAAGGAGGCGACCTTGGGGGAGGTAGCATCACCTTTCCTATCTGCGAAGATTAAGGGCCGGAAGGAGCGCACGCAAATCACGGAGTTAAACGTGGGAGGCACAATGGTCAGCGACAATAAAGACATTCTGGGTGCAGCTTCGCAGTACTGCCGGCAGTTGTTTGGAACGGACAGACAGACGGTCTTATCTAAGTGGGAACCCTCGGCGGACAGAAGACTGTCGTCAGCAGCGGCGGAGTTGTTGTCTGCCGAGTGGTCGGAGGAGGAGGTTAAGAGCGCGTTTCAGTCGATGACGAATAATAAGGCTCCTGGCCGGGACGGCTTGCCAAAGGAGCCCTTCGAAGCACATTGGGACATCCTGGGCAAACACTTCATGTTGCTGGTGAAGAGTTTCTCGGACACGGCGTCCCTCCCAGCCTCCACAAAAGACGCGGTGACCATCCTGCTGCATAAGAAAGGGGGAAGAGATCAGCTGGAGAACTACCGTCCAATCACATTGCTCAGCTTCACCTATAAAGTGATAGCGCGTGTGGTAGCGGACAGGATGAAAACAGTGCTCTCGGGGGTAGTCTCACCGGAGCAGTTTGGCTTCTTACCTGGGAGGAGGTTGTCAGACGCTGTAGGGCTAGTGGCGGATATTATCGAAGCGGCCAAAAATAAAGATAAAGACTGGTACCTCCTGCTCGTCGATTTTAGGAAGGCCTTCGACTCGGTATCGCGGGGATTCCTGTTTACGGTGCTGGAGAAGATGGGTTTTCCTCCTCGCTTTGTCGGATGGATTCGGGGCCTGCATGAGAACACACGGACAAGTCTGTTGGTTAACGGTTGGATTGGCGAAGCGGTTGAAGTGGTCTCGGGGGTGCGTCAGGGTTACCCTCTAGCACCTTACCTGTTTTTGTGCGCGGTGGAACCGCTGGCGCAGGAAGCGGCGAACTGGAGGATTGGTATTTCCGAGGATGATCAGCGGCTGGCGTATCTTGGTTACGCCGATGATACAACTCTCATCCTGGAGGGGGAGGAGCAGATTGCAGCGGCAGAGAAACTGTTAGAAGAGTTTGCAGGGGAGTCAAGTCTCGCTACAAACAAGGAGAAGTCAGTTGTCTTACCACTGGGGTCGAATCTGGGCAGGCAGCCCTGGAAGACCGATGGTTTCAAATGGGCGAAGGCTGATGAGGCAGAAAGGCTACTGGGGGTGTGGGTGACTCCTGCTGGAAGCTGCAATCCTACATGGGAGAAGGCTTTCGCACAGATTAAGCGGAAATTGTCGCAGTGGGAGGCGCAACATTTCACAACTGGCGCGCGTGCTGCGGTTATAAACTGCTACATCTCACCGATAATCTTCTTTCAGGCTCAGGTGTACCCGCCACCGATGGATATTTGGGGGCGGATACTGAAACTGACGCACAATTTCATGTCGGGTAACCGGGCCTCCACCGACAAGGAATTCATACTGTGGAGCAGAGAGCTGTTGTACATGGCCAGGGAAGAGGGGGGTGTCGGTGTGAAGGACCCCGAGATCGCACTTACCTGCCTAATTGCCAGAAAGATCGGGCTGCTGCTCACCGAGACGAACGCGCTGAAACGTGACATCATGCTCCAGGCTGCGGACTTGCCGCTTGGAACGGACACTTTCGTCGCTCACGTGAAGCTGCTCAAATGCTGGCGCGGGAAAAGCGAGCGGTGGAAGCTTGCGTGCGCCAACTTCATGCAGTCGCCGCTCGCCAGCACGCCGCTTGATTTATCACGGGAGGAAGCTGCGAGGGGTTGCATCGTGTTCAACCGCCATCTCCTGATGAACGGCACGACCCCAGTGGGCAGCCAGAAAGCCGCGGAGAAATTGTGGGAGGTGCGTCTGGGAGACCTGCTGACCGCGGATGGTGATGGGAGCTGGCGTGTAAAGGATGACAAAACCCTAGCGAGGGAGCTCGGTGGCTCAAAGCAGGCGAAGCTTGCTCTACGGGCGTGGGAAGCAGCACCGCAGAGCTGGAAACTGAGCCTCCTCTCAGCCGAGCAATCTAGCGCACCCACCACCCAGCTCCGCACTCCGCTTCAGCGCTCAGCGGCTTTCAGTGGTGGAGGGCTTCCATCGCTGAAGGAGTTGAAGGGAAACTGGCAACAGTCGAAACATCAATCGGCCAAACAGGAGCTCTGGGCGGGCAGATGGGCAGGAGTTATTGTTTGGAAAAGGGTTGTGAAAATTCGGGACTCGCTGGTGACACCGAACCGACCGCGTGATGTGCTGCTGAGAATACACAGTCTCAACCTTCAAGTGGGTGAAAGGCTTTCTTTCTTGAGTGGAAAGCCGGTCTGCCCGCATTGCGGGGAGTTTGAAACTCTTGAACACTGCCTCTACACCTGTCCAAGAATCCAGACGGTTGTGGGAGCAGTTCGGAAGGCTCTGCGCATGCTGAATCCGGCGAAGCATGTTGACAGCTTGGGCGACATACTGTTTGGCAACACCGCTTCCAGCTCAGCTTTTCCGGAAGCATCTCTCTCGGCCATCGCAATACACCAGATTTGGGCAGAGCGGTGTGATTGCGTGTTTCGAGGCAAGAGATTTCGGGCCAGGCGGGTGATGAGGAGGATTGAAGCAGCTTTCAGGCTACATGTGCGGGTGTATACTCGGGCAACAGGGAAAAAGTTGAACACGAAGGGCGATTTGAAGCAGGGCGGGAAGACATATGCGCTGGCAGATCAGGAGTGTCGGCTCCTTGGACGTATCCGGACTCTGGAAGGCAAAGGCTGGAAATGGTCCCGTCACTTTGGCGCGTTATGGAATCTTGCGCGAGGGGCACTGCATCCCCCTTAGAGTCGTCCCTTGAGGCTGGCACGCTGCCGGGCCTCTCACGCTCAGTTACGACTGACATATGTTTGTGTGCACTTGCATCATCGGTGTATACTTTAACATATTAATAATAATAATAAAAAATCGTCGAAATTGGGCAAATATGAGGGGACAATTTGAATTTTGCGTAGCGTGATCCGAAATCGCGTTTGATTGTGACTGTTTGTGCTATTTCAAATCGGATATCGGATGGAAAGGCGTTATCGGGAGCAAGACTTCAAACCGAATTTGGTGTTCGCACCTGCACAGTAACATGGATTACACATGAGTACATTTTCACGCAAATGTAGATCGCACCTCAAAATGGCCCCTACGATCGCAAAGCAATCCGTTGGCCGCTACTGACCGGAGAACGGTTGTGATGCACGTGATCTCTGAATTTTGAATCGACCCAAAAGTCGACTCAGAAGTCTCCACGCGATGCGTGGAACAGTGACTGAAGATCGAAGACCACACCGCACTGCTCTCGGCTTTGGCAGGCGGAGAATCTTTCAGTGCTGCTGAACAGTTACGTGTATGTGACGCTTTTGGCTTACGGGTTGGAGCGGAGGCCGTTCATGTGGTAATCAAAAGTGTTATGAATGAACTTGTCAGAGTGCGCAGATATCGAATAACGAGAATGACTGATTACAGAATGACTGAACAATGAAGTAGCGAGGCCTAAATAGGGGAAAACCTAGCTAGGCGGGGGGTTCGGGATGGGATGGCTCGGTGATGGCTACGATTGGAGCGGAGGCCGACTCGGGGGTGGTTCGGTGCGACGAAATAGGCCGAACAGGTTCGTCGCGACACCTTCGGGATGTACTCGCTAAAGTGCGAGTACTGTAAGGAATTGTAATTCCTTACAAAAAGCATCAGTGTATCCGAAGGGAACTGTCTCAAAGGATGCTTCAAATTTTTTTCATTTCACTTACCGTAACTTGCTACATGCAAATCTGAACTAGAGAAATCTGCATCGTTTCCAGCTTCAAGGCTGAGAGGCACTGAAGTGAAGCACGAGGCAGGCATACTCCGGACCGGACCGGAGATGTTGGTCAGCTTCCACCAAAGCTACCGTACAAAGAGTCACAAGTACCGTACCGGCATCGGCTCTACCGCACTCCCACAACAAGAGCAGCTACGTCTTCCCATGCACCTGACCGAAAAGATTCCCAAACAGCCGGTCGACAACGGGCGGCAGCTGCATTGGCTCCGGGGCCATGAAGTTCACGAGAGCCGGCATCGGCGCATACCGCACCTTGCGTCCTATCGACGCCCTCCCGTCCTCCGACTTGCCCTTGCTGCCCCTCACCCACCGCAAAAATCACCCAGAGGCAAAACGGGCCAGAGAGCTCTCTCGTACAGAAGCTACTTCTTCCCATGCACCTGCCCGAAAAGGTTCCCAAAGAGCCGCTCCACAACCGGCGGCAGCTGAACGGGCTCTGGGGCCATGAAGTTCACGAGAGCCGGCATCGGCGCATACCGCACCTTGCGGCCCTTGGACGCCCTCCTGTCCACCGCCTTGCTCTTGCTGCCCCTCACCCGCCGCACCACCTGCTGGGACGCTATGCCGAGTTCTTCCACGTGCGATGAGTCGAGGAACTCTCTTAGAAGCTGCTGGTAAAACTCTGTGTCGTCGTATGAGTCCATGTCCCACTCGCCGCCCTCCTGCTCCTCTTCGCCCTGCTCCCCCTGCTCCCTATTTTGCCCCTCCTCCTCCGCCTCCGCATGCTTTTTGACCCCCTCTTCCATCTCCTCCTCCTCTTGCATAGTACCATTTAGTGCCCTCTTTCGATCACCCCCCTCCCCATCTACGCCATCCGGCCCCTTTCGTTTCTTCCCACAAGCACCAGCAGTGGCCAGAGCCTCCGCTTTTGCACCGATCACACTGACGGCCTCGCGGGGCAATCTGGACCGTTGGATGAGGCGATCGGGGGCGCGGAGGGCAGATGCGACCTGCTGGGAGACGCTCTGGTTGAGCGCCCTCAGCCGGCTGCTGCTGCGCCCCGCTGCCATGGCCCCTGATGTCAGCAGGGTCTTGCGATGCCACCTGCACTCCAGAGGAGGAGAGTGGGCAGAAATGGGAGAGAGAGAGAGAAAAAAAAGAACACGCAGGTGAAGATTGCAACGCCACCTGCATTCCATGTATTTTAAGAAGGATTGTGGCTGGGCGGGAGAAGGGAGGGAGAGAAGCAAGAAGGTGACTACCGAGCTGGAGCACACAACTCCTGGTTGAGGCCTCACAGCCTTAAATGCCTAACGTTCCCTCACACTACGCCAATCACACTCCGTCACACAGTCTAGCCTCACCTGTCTATGGAGCTCTGCGAGAAGGGTCGGAACCGTTCATACATCCTCGATATTTGCTCCCACACCTCCTCGCTGCTCCCATCCTCTATAGAACCCAGGTTGAACCCTAAACCTCCGCTTAAACCCCCGTTTGTGGCTCCGTCCCTAGCTCGTTCCCCTCCTTCCTCTTCTCCGCTTCCGCTTCCGCCTCCAGCCAGCGCCTCCCGTGCGGCCTTAAACGCGCCGTCAACCGCCGCGTTCCGGGTGAACAGTTCGTCCTGCAGCGTCAGCAACTGCCGGATTGCCGTCCGCGTGCCGGCCGCTACAGCCTGGAACTCCGCCGCCACGTCCGGCGCTACCGCCGCGAAGGCGGCGTGCGCGCGCGCGTGGGGGAGGCGGCACGCGGACTGCAGCGGGCGCTGCAGCGCTATGCGGAGCTCCAGCGCGCGGTCCCACAGCGCGCGTTGCGCGGCTACCGCGCGGCCCTTATCCTCGTCACGAACCGCCCCTTTAAAAGCACTTTTCGCTATCGCCACCGGCGCGCCGCCACCTTCCCCGCCGTCCCCACCGCCGCCCCGCTGGCCTACCCGCTCCCCATCCTCGTCATCATCGTCCTCGTTACTAGCGCTAAGATCCCGCCCCGCTACTGTTGCTGCTGGCCGAAACTCGTCTTTTAGCACGGCCTCGAAGTCTCGATCGAGCGCGTCCATCCCAAGGTCCATCGTGGCGCGCGCCGCCGCCAGCAACGCGCCGCCTTCGAGCTCGTCCCCGCTTCCTTCTAGCGCCTCGTCCTCGGCATCCTCGCTAAACTCGTTCTCGCTAAGGTCATCATCGTTATCCTCATCCTCGTCTGCGTTGTCCTCCCCATCCTCCCCACCTTCCCCCTCCTCCTCACTCCCTCCCTCCCACTCTTGATCGTCATCCCTCCCCGCATCACTGGCCTTCTGCATTCTCTCATCCACGTCATCCTCCACGTCATCATCCTCCGCGTCATCATCCTCCGCGTCATCATCGTCACCCTCCACGTCATCCGCCCACCCATCGAAAAGAGCCGATCTGCTGCTCTTACTCCCGCCGTATTCCCGCCCCTCCATTACCAAATTCCCCC
Organism: Closterium sp. Yama58-4; assembly: GCA_947470075.1. Lineage (NCBI taxonomy): Eukaryota > Viridiplantae > Streptophyta > Zygnematophyceae > Desmidiales > Closteriaceae > Closterium > Closterium sp. Yama58-4. Next base: position 427,828 of record CANIUD010000879.1, on the reverse strand, counting down.
GCAAACTCAGCCCCTTCTCCTTGACCGCGGACCTGCGCTCCCCGCGCTTCCGCCCTGCGCCAGCCTCCCCCTGGCGCACAACCCCGGCTTCCGCCGCGCCCCATCCTTCCGCCGCCTCCGCCGACTCGTCTCCGCCGAAGATCGCGCGCGCCTCTGCGCCGAAGCCCTGCGCGTCCTCCGGGTCCTCGTGGCCCGCGGTGGGCGCGGGGGTTAGCAGCTCCGCTAGCTGCTCCGATAAAGGCTTCTTCCGACTAGCCATAATCTTTCGTCTCGGGAGAATCTTAAAGGGTTAAGGGAAAACGAGCAACAGATTAATCCTCGAGGGACCGAATGAACGGGAGAACAGATGACAGTGAGGCTTGAACAAACGGAGGCGCGAAAACCTTGAGCCAAATCTCAGACCCCAGACCCCCAATTCGGGTTTTGTGCCAAACAGCACCACACCAAGCTTGAGAGGCACTCGATTTTACGTCGTTTGGATGAGAAGCACTGTAAAGGATGAAAACCGGTCTGCTTCAGGCTGAACACTATATACTGCCTCAAGAAAGCAAAAATAATAGTGGTTAGCTGATCAGATATTCTTCTCCGCTAAACAGAAACAAAGTTCCTAATTCATCCCGTTTCGCTTCCACAAGCATAATCGGTTGAGAGCATTTCCGCGAACTCACCCCCAACCTCACCCCCATCCCCACCCATGCCCTCACCCCCGAATGCATCAATCACTATCGGAGGAACCCCCAGGAGGAGTGGCAGCACCGGGTTCAGCCGGCTCCTCCTTCACCACCACTCCCACTTGCTGCACCCCTACCCCGTGCCCGGCCCCCATTTTTCCCCCCTTCCCCCCCACCCGAACCCTCCCACAGGATTCACAGTATGCATCATTCACTGTCAGAGGACCCCCCCGGAGGAGTGGCAGCACCAGGTTCAGCCGGTTCCTCCTTCACCACCACTCCCACTCCCTGCCCTGCCTCTTCCAATAGCTCCTGCTTCACTCGCTGCCCCTCCCTCGCTTGCTCCACCAGCTCTGTTTTCACTCGCACAATCTCTGATGTTCCCCCAACAGCAGCAGGAGCAGCAGCAGGAGCAGGAGCAATAGGAGCAGTAGTCGCAGCAGCCACTGGTGCCACTACTGGTGGTTCAGGTGCTACTGCTTCAGGAGCCGCTGCCACTGTTGCTGCAGGTCCTGCTGCTGCTGCTGCTGCTGCTGCAGCTACAGATGGTGCTGCTGATGTTTCTGCTGATGGTGCCGCTAGTGGCGGCATCAGTCCCGCAGGTGCGGCGGGTGGTGGTCCTCGTGCTACAGCTGGTTCAGCTACAGCTACATCTGCTCCTGCTCCTCCCGCTGCTCCCGCTGCTCCTGCTACAGAGGGTGGCAGCAGCCCTGCAGAAGCTGCAGGTGGTGCTCCTCGTACTGCTGCAAAACAAACACCAGCAGCTGCTGCACCACCACCACCAGCAGACGCATCTGTCTCACCAGGTTCCTCTTTCACCCTCACATGCTCTTCCTCACCTTGCATTCCCTCACCCTCTCCCCACTCCTCCTCCTCTCCTTCCACACCCTCTCCCTCCTCATCCCCTTCCTGTTCCTCCGCCCCCTTCCCCCCCCTTCTCCCCAGCTTCCTCCACTCCCTCCTTCCCCTTCCCCTTCCCCTCCCCTCCCGTCCTCCCTCCCCGCCCGCCTCCCCGCCCCCTGCCCCTCCCTCTGCCTCTCCCGCGCCCGCTCTTGTGCTGCTTCCGCTGCAGCCTCTGCTGCTGCTGCAGCCGTGCCAGAGCTTCCATGTGAGCGTGCATCTCCATCTGCCGAGCCTGCTCCCGAACCTGCAGCTGTGCTTGCACATGTGCCTGGGCATGTGCATTGGCATGAGCATGTGCTTGTGCCTGCATGTGCATCTGTGCCCGCGCCTGCATGTGCATCTGCGCCTGCGCCTGCATGTGCATGTGTGCCTGTGCATGCATGTGCGCTTGGGCTTGCCCTGGTAGCCCAGGAGACAACACCTGCCCCACATGCACCCCATGCACTGGCAGCACAGGAGACGGCACCTGTCCCACATGCACCCCATGCACCGGCAGCACAGGAGATGGCACCTGCCCCACATGAACCCCATGCACGGGCAGCATCTGCACTGGTGACCGCACAGGCATCTGCCCTTGCATGGGCACATGCGGTGATGCATATGGCTGCCCTTGCATTTGCACTTGCATAGGAGACTGCCCCTGCCCCTGCCCCTGCCCCTGCCCCTGTGCCTGTGCATGTGCCTGGGTCTGGGTCTGGGTCTGGGTCTGGCCCTGTGCTTGCGCCTGTGCTTGGGCCTGGGCGTGCTTCAGCTGCTGGACCTGCTGCATCCACGCCTGCTGCTGCTGAGCGAGTGCTGCCTGCTGCTGGCCCCCTGGCACGTTTTGCAGAATGTACTCCTGTGCAAAGGGGGGTGGAAAGAAACAGGTTCAGCAATCAGTGACGCTTTTTGTCGACTCAAAACTCCCCTCCTGCTGGCCCATGGCACGTTCTGCATTATGTACACCTGCCTCGATACATCTGCCTCGAAGAGCGAGCGGCAGGCTTCTCAAACCTCTCACCCCATTCCTCAACCGATTCCTGTCTGCCTCACGCTCATTCTCACCTGTTCAGTCACCATTTGCAGCCGCCACTCCATCAGACGCGCCATCTCCTCAATCCCCCCCACCAGATACGCCCCCTCACTCCCCTCCCCTGTTTTCCTCCCCGTCCTCGCACTCCCCTCCTCCAACACAAGTCCAAGCCTATCCAGGCGCTGCAGCAGCAGCTGGAAGGTGGGCTGGAGCTCGTAGCACTGCTCGAAGAGGGCGCACCCAGCGTCTCAAACCTCCCAACCCATCTCAACCCATTCCTCAACCGATTCCTCAACCCATTCCTGTTTGCCTCACGCTCATTCTCACCTGTTCGGTCACCATTTGCAGGCGCCACTCCACCAGACGCGCCATCTCCTCAATCCCCCCCACCAGATACGCCCCTTCACTCCCCTGTCCTGTCTCCCTCCCCGTCCTCGCACTCCCCTCCTCCAACACAAGTCCAAGTCTATCCGGGCGCTGCAGCAGCAGCTGGAAGGTGGGCTGGAGCTCGTAGCACTGCTCGAAGAGCGAGCGGCGGCAGAAGCAGTAGAGGCCGAGGCGGGCGCGGGACATGGCGACGACTAGGCGCCGCACGTCGCGCAGGTGGCCCACGGTGCGGGTCCGCACGAGAGAAAGGAGGATGTAGTCGTTCTGCTGGCCCTGAAAGCGGTCTACTGTGGTCACCTGGCATGGTGAGGAGAGGTGAAGAATGGTGACGGGTAGTGAAGAGTGATGATGAGGAAAGTGTGAGTGAGCAAACGGAAGAGAAGGTGAGAGGGCGAGCAGGGAGCAAACGAAATGCTAGGACTAGTTCAGGACAGCAACACCACATCCTCACCTTGCTGGGACGGCCGAAGCGGGGGTTCCCGGCACATCTCCTCTCGATCACATCCCTGATCAGGTGCTTCTGGCCGTTGTACGTGGTCAGAATGGAGATCTTCTCAGCGGGATACCCCAGCAGCCGCATGTACTGAAACACGCTCACCACATACTCAGCCTCGCCCAGATTCTGGTAAAACCACGGGTTGGGCTCACTCTCTCCCCTTCCCATCCAATCCCCCACATCTACCAGCTGATACTCCCACGCGAACCCTCCATTCCCCCGCACATACTCCTCTCCCGTCTTCACCACGGGTAGATCCCCCAGGTCGCGGTATCGCCAGTTGTACAGTTGGGCAATGGAGGGCCGGGCGCGGCCTTGGGCGTTGAGTTCTATGTAGGGCACGCCCAGGCGGACGAAGCGGGTGAACAGGCTCTGGTCCATGCGCGAGTATTTCTGGAAGGCCATGTTTTTCACGACGGGGGGGAGTTGGTTGTGGTCGCCGATTAGGATGCAGCGCTTCAGGCGAGAGTAGGACAAGGCGCTGTTGCTGTCACCACCACCAGACGCAGCACCAGCCGCACCAGCCGCACCAGCAGCAGCAGTGGTACCAGTACCAGTACCAGTGCCGGCGACGGTGCGGGAGGGGCCGTCGGGGCGTTGCAGCAGCATGGGGATGAAGGTTTCGATCTCGAGGATCTGAGCCGACTCCTCCATGAGCAGGTTGTCAAAGTGGAACCCGAGATTCAGGAAGTCCCGGCGCTTCAAAGCCGCGTGCGTGCACGTCATGGCCACCACTTTTGCTTGGCGCGCCATGAGGTAGTTGGAGCGGTCTGCCGTCGTCTTAAAGAGCTCGAACGCGCGACACTCCTCCAGTTCCTGTTGAAAGAAAGCGCAGGGAGGGAGAGGGAAAAGGCAGTTGAACAGGGGAGCGAGACAAGGGCCCCAATGGCCGACTCCTCCATGAGCAGGTTGTCAAAGTGGAACCCCTGGTTGAGGAAGTCCCGGCGCTTCAAAGCAGCGTGCGTGCACGTCATTGCCACCACCTTGGCCTGCCGTGCCATCAGGTAGTTGGAGCGGTCTGCGGTTGTTTTGAAGAGCTCAAAAGCACGGCACTCCTCCAGCTCCTGCTTGGAAGAAACGACAGGGAGGGGAAAGGGGAATCGGTTGAACAGGGAAGAGAGACAAGCGCCCCAACGGGTAACTCCTCCCTCCTTCCTCTCCTCCATGAGCAGGTTGTCAAAGTGGAACCCCAGGCTCAGGAAGTCCCGCCGTTTCAAAGCCGCGTGCACGTCACGGCCACCACTTTGGCTTGGCGCGCCATCAGGTAGTTGGAGCGGTCTGCCGTCGTCTCAAAGAGCTCGAATGCACGGCACTCCTCCAGCTCCTGCGCAGGAGAAAAGGGGCGAAGGAGGCGAGAAGAGGGGTTCAAAGCGGTTCAGAACGGTCTGGGATGACTCCTCCCTCCTTCCTCCCACCCTCCTCCATGAGCAGGTTGTCAAAGTGGAACCCCAGGTTGAAGAAGTCCCGGTGCTTGAGCGCCGCGTGCGTGCACGTCATTGCCACCACCTTGGCCTGCCGTGCCATCAGGTGGTTGGAGCGGTCTGCTGTTGTTTTGAAGAGCTCGAACGCACGGCACTCCTCCAGCTCCTGCTTGGGAGAAAAGGGGGGAGATGGTGAGACGAGAAGCAGAAGACTGTGACAAGAAGCTAGCTCACTATTATGGAACATTCCAGCTCATGGGATGACAAAGATGAGAGCCATGGGAGAGGGGAAAGGGGGAGCTCCTCAAAAACGTCTCATTTCACTCAGATCACACGTCACAGTCACACCCCCTTAAAGCCCACCTCTTAAAGCCCACCCCACCTCTTGAAGCCCACCCCTTAAAGCCCCACCTGGAACATGCCCTTGAGGAACTCGAAGCAGCTCTCCGCCATGCGCATGTCCTGCGCGTACGACCCCCCCGTCATCTTAAAGCCCGGTGCCTCCTGGAAGAACTCGGTGAAGGGGAAGGTGTCGCGCACTATGCTCGCTGCCCTGCTGGTCCCTCCACTACCACTGCTCCCCGCAGCTGCACCTGCATCCGCTGCAGCAGCAGCGGCACTGGAAGGAGCAGCATTGGAAGGAGCAGCAGGTGCTGCAGGAGAAGGAGCAGCATCTGTGGCATCCTGCATTGGGACATCCTTAGAGCCCTCCTCAGCACCGTCAGCAGCAGGAGGTGCAGGCGTGGGCTCAGCAACAGCGGCATCAGGTGCAGCAGGCGTGGGCTCAGAAGGAGCAGCATCGCGGACCAATTCACACTTGGCTACAAACGCCTCCCACCTGACACACACGCGCGCGCGCGCACACACACACACACACACACACACAAACTCATGCACACAGGTACGTTATCAAGACGGTAGGAGAAACATCACGAATCCCCCGCAACGTCAAAGGGAGAAGGAGATGGAACGAACTACCATTAGGAGCACATCCAAAGCTCCCTTACCCTGCCAGCACGTGCAGCAGCCATATTTTTTTGTCGCCTCAGAAGATTTTATAGACGATTTTTGAGGCGCCTCAAAAATCGTCAAGGAAGGAGAAGGAACGAATCACCATTAGGAGAACCTCCAATGCTCCCTTACCTTGCCAGCACGTGCAGCAGCCAGAAGTAAGCAGTAGGCAGCACTCTCACACGTGTCTATTGAGTCGACTCAAAAGTCTGATCAAAGCCACATGCACTGGCTTCTCACCTGGCGAGCACGTGCAGCAGCCAGAAGTAAGCAGCACTCTCACACGTGTATGCCACGTCAGATGGCCGCCCAAGAGTCACTGCCAGGCGCTCCACCTGGAGGGAGAATTAGGGATGTGGTGTGAGTCGATTTTCGAGTCGAGTGAAGATTCAGGAAAGGACAGCAACAAGAAGAACAAGGCTTCAGCAGGAAACACGTAACCCTAACCCTTCAGCTGTCGCCAAGTCTACCTCGACTGGCCTTAAACCCAGGGAATCCGCCTTACCCCCTCTTTTCTACAAAACTGGCAACAGCGACTCCTCTCTGCTGCTCTCCCGTGCACTACCCGTACCAAGCCCCCTCCCATTAAAGCCCACCTCAGCCAAGAGCTCGAGCCTCCTAGCGAGCATGTCGTTGACTCGCCCCATGCGGCTGAACTTCTGCTCCGTGTCCAGCTCCTGCTCGCCCATGCCCAGGCGCAGCATGTAACGCGCAGGCACGTCCCTCTGCATACATATAGGAAAGGAGGGAGAAATGGAGGGGGGAGAGTTCGGGTGAGAAGGAGCATTATGGGGAAACTCAGATGCTCCGTGCCCAGCTCCTGCTCGCCCATGCCCAGGCGCAGCATGTAACGCGCAGGCACGACCCTCTGCATACATATAGGAAAGGAGGGAGAAATGGAGGGGGGAGAGTTCGGGTGAGAAGGAGCATTATGGGGAAACTCAGATGCTCCGTGCCCAGCTCCTGCTCGCCCATGCCCAGGCGCAGCATGTAACGCGCAGGCACGTCCCTCTGCAGATGAGAAGAGGGGGGAGAGGGGGGATGGGGAACAAGTGGGGTGATGTGGAGGGAGGGTGAGGAAGTTCAGCCGCTGCTCGCCCACGCTCAGGCGCATCAATGGACCGCGCCGGCACATCCCGCTGCACACAAATGGGACATAGGGAGAGAAAAGTTGACTTTTGAGTCGACTCAAAAGCTCTGCTCTCCCACGCCCAGCCGCAGCATGTAGCGCACCGGTATGTCCCGCTGCACACAAATGGGACATAGGGAGTGATGGGAAAGGGTTTATTGGTTTCAGCTCCTGTTCACACATTACTCACCTGCACGACGCATTTGATCATGTCGCCAAGGCCATGGGTGGGATAAGAGTGGAATTACACTGAATATACAGGTTTCATATGACACCACACAAAACCACACCACAGAGCCCCGCACCGCATTGCACCCACCTGCATGATCTTCTCAAAGAGGTCGTTGAGGGCCTGGTTGGAGTGAGTGATGACGAGCGTGCGCTGCTCCGGGCAGTTGTGGTAGAGCACCTGGTGGGACGGGGAGAGGGTGGGGGAGGGGGTGGGGGGTGGGGGTTGGGGGGGGAGGGAGCAGGGGAGAGGAGTCAGGAGGAGTCAGGGATAGGGAGTGCAGCATGAGATGAGATACTGGCACGAGTTATGACGAGCGTGCGCTACTCAGGCCAGTTGTACTACAGGACGAGGACAACTGCGAGAGCTGAGCAGTTGTGTGCTGCACTGTACTGCACTGCAGTGCACCGCATTGTACCTCAGACAAATCACTCACCTGCAGGATCTGCACAGCCGTGTCAGTCTTGCCGGTTCCTGGCGGCCCCACTATCATGGTCAGCCCCGGCTGCACTCCACTGATGATGGCATCCACCTGGGAACAGAAAGTGGGTGGAGAGTGGTGAGAGGCGATGGGGAGGGGTGAGGGACGGTGGAAAGAGATGAAAGACGAGGTGAGCCAAGGTGAACACACAGAAAGGGAACCAAGCAAGAGCAGAGAGGAGAGTACGGTGCCTGGTGGTTTCTGAGAATTCTCAAAAGCCAGAGGAGAGTACGGTACCTGGGTGGGCGTGAAACGGACGTGGTTCTTCCTCTGATTCGCGGGAGGGTAAGGCCCAGGGTCAGGCAGCGGCACCGACTCTGCTATCACCACCCCCTCACCCTCCTCCCCCTTTCTCCCCTCGTCCTGCTGCTCCCCCTGCCCCCCCTGACCGCCCTTCTCTCCCTGCTCTCCCTGTTCCTGCTGCTGAGGAGCCTCTTCTCCCCCATCTCGTCCCTTTGCTTTTTCCCCATCCACCTCCATCTGCTCCCCCTCCTGCTTCTCCCCACCCTTCTCCTCCTCCCCTCCCTTCCCCTTCCCCTTCTTCTTCCCTTTCACCCCCTTCTTCCCCTTCCCCTTACCCTTCCCCTCCTTCTCCTGCCCCTTCTTCTTCCCTCCCACCGCCACCCCATGCCCCTCCTCTTGGGACTGCTTAGTCATGGGAATAGTCACGCGGAAGGGAGGCTGGGGGTTAGGGTTCTCAAACCCATCCGCATCAACAAACCGCACCTTAAAGCCCGGATACAGATGAGAAAAGCACTCCCTCAAATGCTCCGCATCCACAAACGTGTCTCTAAAATCCACCACCTCAACCCGCCACGGCGCCAGCTCAGCAGGCATGCGGCGCCAGCTGGCGGCCGCCGGGTCATCGTACCCTAAAAACAGGTCATGCAGCCAACCAGGCACCGACGCCTCCTCGTTCATCAGGTCCCGAATCGACTCCAGAATCGGCTTGAAGTTATTCTCTTTTGGCTTCCTCCTCATTACCACGTTGAGAGCCGAGTAAACCTCCTCCTGCGCGCCTCTCAGCGTCCCTCCATTGGCCTCTAGATCTAGCTGGAACTGGGCTGGATCGAGAGCGACAAGAGCTGTGCGTTTGTTCCCTTTCGGCGGCTTCCACTCCTCGCGCTTCACCCGCCCCGAAAAGTCGTTCATCAGCTTGTTATCCTCATCTCTTAACTCAATCACCTCGCACCCCCGCACGTATCGCAGCCCGTACCTCTGAGGGACAGACAGAGACGAAACCACTGCAGCCGCATCTGCCGCTGCTTCTTCCTCCTCCGCCCCATCCTCTCCTGCCTCCCTCTTTGCCTGCGCCGCAGCCTGTGCTGCGGCCGCATCAGCCGCAGCTTGCAGCGCAATCTCATCCGGGTGAATGGCCAGGAGGAAAAGCACGTCATGCTCTTTGATCTCCTCCCACTCGCTCCGCATGGCCGCCTTATACCCCGCTATAGAGTACTCCACTTCCGCTAGAACCGCCGCGGGCTGCACCTCGCCTAGCAGCGGCGCCTTAACCTCCACAATCCGGAAAGACGAGATTTGAATCGCCATTCTAGCCCACCCAGTGAACTCCGTATCCCTATCCACGCTGCTGTACATGCTCCCCTTCGCGCCCATCCTCTTTAGCACATCATGCACCTCCTCCCGGATCTCATACGTCGACTCGAGCCGAAACAGGTTGAAATTCCGCAGGAGATAATCGTGCAGAGTGAGGAACTGCAGGTTGAGTTTCGGCAGAGCGAGGCAGCCCTCCCCCGTGTAGTTCACGCTTGGGATGAGGCTTTCGTCCCACATGACGTCCTCGTTGGGGTAGAGCGGCAGCGCGTTGAGTGCTGCTCGCTGGGAGCGTTTCTTCTCGAAGAAGGAAACGACTACTTCCTCTAGGAACGGGCGGAGACGGTGGAAAAGCACTGCCCGCTGCTGCGCCCAGTACTCCTCCTGCTCTGCCTCCTCCTCCTCCTCCTCCTCCTGCTGCTGCTGCTGCTCCTCTGATCCTTCCTCCACCACCATTCGTGTGGGGGCTTTGGGGCGGTGAGCGGAGGAGAGGAGGTGGCGTGGCGGGCGGTACGGCAGGCCTGCTCGAGACAGCAGCTTCAGCTGCATGGCGATGCAAGGGGGAGACGGGGTTATCGAAGAGGGGAGAGAAGAGGCAGGAGAGAACAACGCACCAAGCTTTACATATCATCTTCGTTTAACCAGGGACAGCTTTCTCGACTTCACACACTCGAACCTACGGCGTCCACTAATCCCACAGTGGTTTGATCCATTATAGCAAGTTATACTAACCTTACTGGCATGTGGCTCCAACATCCATACCCCTTCCCTTGTTACCTTGTTGAGCACAAGCTCTGCCAGCTGCTCGTCTGTGAGTCGCCCCATCCACTTGCGCACTCCGTCAGCATGCTCGATGCTGCCCACGTTGGTCAGCGCGATGTCACGAAGCTGAGGGAGTGTGGGGTGAGCAAGGGGGGCGGGAGGGGGGCGGGAAGAAGGGAACAGGCAAATAGTAAGCCACTTGCGTGTGCCACCAGCGCGCTCCATGCTACCCGCCTCTGGCTCTTTGCTGAATTAAGAACAGTTGAAGGGCGGACTGTGGACTCCCGCAAACCCTCACCACCAGCCACCCCCGGAAGGTTTACCCTCACCTCCCGCCAGCTTTTCAGTGGTATTTTGTTGAATTTGAAAAGCTGCGTTGGTAAGTGTAACTCCATGCCTCATGTGTCCCTCACCTCTGGCACTTTGTTGAATAGAAACAGCTGAAAAGCTGAAACTCGAGCGCAGTGCTCCCTGGCCGCCTCCTCCTCGTCCACTTAATCAGCTACGTACATATGATCCCACACATTTTTGACACTCTGTGACACACCCACCTCTGGTACTTTGTTGAACAGGAACAACTGAAGCGCCGACACTCGAGCGCAGTGCTCCCTGTCCACCTCCTCCTCGTCCAGTTGCTGTGAATAACACTGTGTCTCATGTAACCCTCACCTCCGGCACTTTGTTGAATAGGAACAACTGGAGGGCAGACACGCGAGCGCAGTGTTCCCTGTCCACCTCCTCCTCGTCCAGTTGCCGCCCGGCGTGGTCATCCATTTGGAATCTAGCGTAGAATCGCAGCAGATCCACCAGCTGCACAAAATGACGGCCGCGCGGGTGCCGGTACAGGCGGCTGAAGCGGCAGCGGGCGGCGACCGCCATGTCATCCACTACAGGACGAAAGAACCTGATTGTATGTAGGGGGACAATGGGGATGTGGCGATGGGAACCGACAGAGGAGAGACGGAAGAATGGTTGGGGAAGATACAAGAGAAAAGGGTAAAGGGGGAAGGAAGACCAGACGCGGCTGGTCGCAAGGGGGGGATACAGCCCAATGTGACCAACAAAGAAAGGTCAAAGCAGTTGTGAGGCGCGCATGCGTGCACACATATGTACCTGCGTGAGGGCAGCTGGCTGAGCAGGTCAATCAGCAGCTCGAAGAATCGCTCGCAGAAGAGCAGCCGCTGCTGGTGGAAGAGGGAAATATTAGGCACATGCTAACACACATGCACACATACATGCAGGCACACATGCACACATACATGCAGGCACACATATGTACCTGCGTGTGGGCAGCTGGCTGAGGAGATCAATCAGCAGCTCCAGGAATCGCTCACAGAAGAGCAGCCGCGGCTGGTCCACTGCCCTCTCGAGCAGCACCCCAGCAGACTCGCTCTGGTCGTCCTCGTAGTCTGGTCCCTTCTCCACCACCTCGTCCAACACCTGTGATGCATTGAGGAGCACAGCAGTACACAGAAGAAGAGACAGATGGGGAATAAATTCTCTTTCACTTTCTCTAGCAGCACCCCAGCAGACTCGCTGTGGTCGTCCTCGTAGTCTGGTCCCTTCTCCACCACCTCGTCTAACACCTGGCAGACAGGTGGTGAGGCATTCGGGCATACAGGGAGGCACACAGCAGCACACAGCACAGCACAGAAGCACACCGAAGCAGGGACAGATACATATACAATCACGCCCCTTCTCCACCACGACGGTGAACACCTGTGCGCCACTGAGGCATTCAGGCGTTGACGCACACAGCAGCAGAGACAGACAGGAAGACGGAGACAGAGCAACCTTACAGCACAGCCCACACAGAGCGCAGCACTCACAGAAAAGAACTCCAGAATCAGCCCAGGCAGGAATCGAACCCCGCGCCTCTCCTTCCTCTCAGCCGCCTCGGCCTCAGCCCTTTTCTCCCCGCCCTCAGCCACAGCAGCCAGCCTGGCAGCGCGGTTCTTGGCGTCGCGCTTGAGCAGGCGCGTCCAGAGGGCGAGCAGGTGCGCGTGGGGGTGCAGCTCCCGCTCCCTGCGGGCCGGTGAGAGCGCGTGCCACAGCGGGAGAGACACCAGCGGCAGCACACACGCCCGCACCAGTGGATTCTCCAGTGACTGTAGGAGTGGATGGGGGAATGAGAAAGGGGAGAGCGGGGGGGTGCAAGAGGGAAGGAGGGGAAGCAGGCAAGGGGTTTGAGGAACAAGAGAAGGGGAAGAGACGCCACAGCCGCCAGCCTGGCAGCGCGGCTCTTGGCGTCCCTCTTGAGCAGGCGCGTCCAGAGGGCGAGCAGGTGCGCGTGGGGGTGCAGCTCCCGCTCCCTGCGGGCCGGTGAGAGCGCGTGCCACAGCGGGAGAGACACCAGCGGCAGCACACACGCCCGCACCAGTGGATTCTCCAGCGACTGGGGGAATGGGAGGAGGGCGGGAAGGCAATGCGGATAGAGAATGGTATTGTGAACAATGGAAATCAACACCTCGCCCTGCGGGCCGGTGAGAGCGCGTGCCACAGGGGGAGAGAGACCAGCGGCAGCACACACGCCCGCACCAACGGGTTCTCCAGCGACTGGGGGGGTGGAGGGAGGGGAGATGTGGATAGGAAATGGCATTGTCAAGCGTGGGGCAAAGCAGCGCGCTCCCTGCGGGCCGGTGAGAGCGCGTGCCACAGGGGGAGAGAGACGAGCGGCAGCACACACGCCCGCACCAGTGGGTTCTCCAGCGACTGAGGGAGTAGGTGGTGGGAGAAGAGAAGGGGGGTGTAGTCGGGGGGAAGGAGATGCGGATGGAGAATGGTATTGTGAACCGTAAAGCAAAGGGGTCCCTGCCGGTAGGCGAGGGGCTGTCACAGAGGGATACGGGCGTTGCAAAGCAGTAGGGGGGTGCACCTGGAAGCAGTGGATGATAAAGACGGATGTAGTTCACGCGCTCATACATGCTCAACTCGAACTCCCCCTCTCCCCTACCCATCCCAGCTCCTCTTTTCAGTCGGCTAAGGGAACACCTCACCTGGAAGCAGTGGATGATGAAAACGATGTAGTTCACGCGCTCGTATATGCTCAGGTCGTACTCCCCCTCTCCTCTGCCAGCAACCGATCCACCCTTCCCCTGCCCTTTCACCTCACTCCCATCTCTAGCACCCCCTTCCCCTTCCTCTCCCCCTCCCCCTCCCCCAGCCTCCCCTTGTGCTGTGCGTGCGCCTTCCTTTGGTTCTCCGCCCTCCCCCTCTGCCCCGTCGCCCTCCACGGCGGCTTCTTTGTTTGCTCCATCCTCCGCCTGAGCTTGCTCTCCCTCGACAGACATCCGCTGCTGCTCTCCCTGCTCCCCTTGCTCCTCCTGCTGCTCCTGCTCCTGCTCTCCCTGCTGCTGCTCTTCCTGCTGCTTCTGCTGCTCCTGCTCCTGCTCTCCCTGCTGCTGCTCTTCCTGCTGCTTCTGCTGCTCCTCCTCCTCCTGCTCCTCCTGCCGAGCTCGCTTGCTCCCTGCTTTCCGCTTGGGGTCCTGGGAAGAAACAAATGGGCACCGACCGAGATAAGATAATGAATGATGGTGTGCGACAAGCAGAGGTTCCATCCCACACGAGAAAGCGCGTGGGGGGAGGAGAAAAATTCGTGCAGAAGGACGCGTAACGGTCAGAAAAAACTGAACAACGTGGGCAATAGGAGGGGAAATGATGGCAGCATTGCTGCAATTTACCTTGAGAGCAAGGACTCGGTTGAAGAATGCAGGGAAGACGTCAGCGCGAGACTGGAAGCAGTCCCATGCGGAGACATTCTCACGGAACTAAACAGGCGACAACAATATTAGAAAGAAATGCACAGATAGGAAAGGGGATAACACCCTCAGAATTTGGAGTGGAAAGGGTGGGTGGATATATGATAGCAGGAAGTCTAGGGTGAGATAGAGATTCTAATTCAAAATCAGGTTTCCGCGTCAGGGAAGGTGAGGTTCATCAGCAGAAATTAGGGCTAAGGCTTAACATGCACAAGCGATAGCAGCAATGACTTTCATTATTACCGGCAACTCATAAGCCAATCATTAAACTGCGCGCTGTAAAACAATTACGCGAAGACTGCACTAAGTGAGAATGCAACCTTCATAACAGACGGATAACCGACGCAACAGACAAATACTGAAGGAAAAAAATACACAAAATTCTGCACCTTTTCATTGACCATGAGAATGATAGACATCACGTGCTCCACGGACGCGGTTTCCGGTTCGAAATTCGGCCATAGGTATTTTTCCAGATACTGGCTCACTTCCAACACCATCACGCGCTGCAGCGGCACGGGTTTCCTGCCACGTGTCACTTTCAGATCCTCCCGGTAGATTTTCCGAACCAGATCCGGATTGAACCGGATCGCACTAGCAGGCTTCGGAGTTTTCCCGAGAATGCCGTCTCCTGATTTGTCAGTCGCAAGTACGCGTGAATGGGGAAGCGAGCTTTCGGATTTTAACCAGTTGACGGCTGCGATCTTCATCAAACGGTCACGCTGGATCGCATCGACAGTCAGGGATCGACCAGCCGGACCTCCGTGCGTTTTCTCAGCCATCGGATTGGAATTCGATCGGCCGGTCCTCTCTGCCGTCGATGTCTGCGGCCCTACCATTGCGACTGCGCGTCACTTGCTTGCACGAAACTAGCGCGCAAGGTGTAAGTGAAAAATAACTAGGATATTAAATCTGCTGAGATACGACGCGCAACATGGTACGCGGCCTTGACGGAGCAGCCAAAATGCCAACTCTACCCGTCACCTAACAAACCGCCTTGAGACCAAGATCGAGTTCACAACTTCAGTCCAGTTCCTATCTTGAGAATATCCACTGATATGACTTCCAGGGGAGTCGAACAATACGTTTTGAGTGCGGTGGAGAGAGTTGGTATGTGTTTCAGAGCGGCTCAACTGCTTTTTGGGAATGCGATATAATCTGTTTGCAAAGCGGTCCGTCACAAAACCAGAACGCCCACACCCTCTAATGAGTTTAGGGATATCCTATCTCACCAAGCATTCACCATATGAGGGGTAGAGATAGCGGAGCTAAAGGTGTGTTCTAGGACTTTCACTCCCAACCTGGACACGACTCTCAGTTGATTATGCGGAAAAAATTGCAACACCATAGAAGAGCGAAGCACAATACGAAGAGCTCTAGCCAAGATGCAAGGTCGCACTCTCCTATAGCCATTAGGCGGATGTCACCATTCGGGTTTGATGGTCCTACCAAGTTGGTTGTAATGAGCCAAGTTCGCAAGCGCTCTTCTATCTCCCCATTGGTCCACCGTGTGAAGACCCCCGTTATGTGCGGCAAGTATGTGGGCTCGGAGAGGGAAGTGTTATGCGGATGCTCTGTCATTCAAGCCGATGGTCCTTGTTCGGACGTCCTAGCCACCGAGTGAATCGCCTGGCCCAGTGTCAAAATCCCAGCTACTAGATCACTGAAATACAAGGGCCTGTATGTGTAGCGAGTGAGTGCGCCCATAACCCCCCAGACCGACGTGATGTAACCCTTCCCTAGGATCAATCGGGAACTCCAATGGACCTCTGACACCCCCCCGCACTGGGATGCCCGAAGTGCACACACCGGGATTCGAACCCAAGACTTTCGCTCTAATACCATGTTAGAATCCCAGCTACTATACCACTGGGATAAAAGGGCTTGTTTGTGTAGCGGGTGAGTGTGCCCATAACCCCCCAGGCCGACGTGCCTGTAACCCTTCCCTAGGATCAATCGGGGATCTCCAGTGGACCTCTGCCACCCAGCACCTCTGCTAAGAGTTGGGGAACAAGAGACTACTCGATTGCTATATCATCCACACTCATGAATGGCCGTCTCACTTGATATGTGTTTGGCGCATAGCGAGTCAACAATGAGCCGAGATGGTTGTGGGATGCTGTCGGCAATAAGTCACATTAGGTCTCTATTCCATTCCCGCACCTTGCATCTCGTGTGGCAATGAGCCAAGCGCGCTGCGTCTGGGTCATACTCGGAAGGGGTGAAGGCCAAAGGATGTGCCGCTAGTATCATTGCATCCGTCATCGTCTCTAACAGTTTCTTGCCACTCCCCTCCCCAAAACTTCTCCAACAATTCTCTGATTGTTGCTCTCTACCCTTGGCTTTACCCAGTTGGAATCTCTAATATAAGTAAATGGAAGGAAAAAAAGAATGATGTTGCTGCTTCAATAGTTGCGTTCGATTGAATCCGCTTGAGGACGCAACAAAGTGGGTCAATCATCTCCAGACGAGCAAGCTACGGGATGCGGCACATAAGTATTGCTGACACCAAATCGATGTAAAAAAACCATTCCCAGTCCCATGTAGGAACCGCGGGCCCACACCTCCTCGACAATTTATCATGGTGGCAGACGACCGCCACACGAGTATTCTGGTATGTCGCGGGTTAACCCGAGAGCCTGAGCACGGTGTTGCACATTCGTTGCCCTGCAGACCGATATGTGGCATAAAGCTCATACCCTGTTTGTAAACGTGCGATATCAAGTTTCGCGTAGGATATGGCAAGGGCAGAGGTGGGGTGGGTGGGTGGGTGGGTGGGGTGGGGGGGGGGGGGGGGGGGGGGGGGAGGGGGGGGATGGGGGGGGAATGTAAACGTAGGGCGTGCCTGCTGCCCTATAATCGACCCTGCTGAAGATTCCCCCCAGTCAGCCAAGCAAGCTATTGCCTTCCAGTAAGCCTCGCTGGGTGCTGCACACCAGCCGGGCCTACAAGCTGCAGCCATGTAGCAGCACCGGTGGTTTTTGCTGTCAGAAGACCTGCACAGGGGGTCCTCGATCGATCCTGAAGGAAGTTAGCATAGGCGTTTGGCCGCACTGACCCGCATTGGAACAAGCCCTTTTATCCCAGTGGTCTAGTGACTGAGATTCTGACATAGTATCAGAGCAAAAGACTTGCACAGGAGATCCCCGATCTATCCTAGAGGAATTACATGCATGTTAGACTGGGAGGGTTTGCGCGCACTGACCGAGTTGGGAACAAGCCCTTTTATCCCGGTGGTCTAGCGACAGTGATTCTGACAGTTGCCCCTAGCTAGCCTACAATCTGCTGCCCCCTGGCCAACCCCCTTGGCTTCTCCCCCTCCTGCAGTTCCGCGGATTGCTACCCTACAATTTGACCCACTCGCTATTACCCTTCGGACAGCCTCGTTGGCCGTGCATTTCCCCTCGACCCCTCTGGTTGCGCCCTCCCCCTCAACCCCGCTAGTGCTGCCTCCCTGTCGGCCCCCCTGGTTGCTTCCCCCCTCTCAGCCCCACGGGTTGCTGCCCCCCTGCCAGCCCTCCTATCTGCTGCCTCTCGGCCAGGGCTAATTTTATGGGTTGCTGCCCCCCCGCCAGCCCTCCTATCTGCTGCCTCTCGGCCAGGGCTAATTTTATCAGTGTAAATCACCCTGATACCCTGATTAGCAGGGTGGTTTTCTGTAGTAACTCTGATGGCTTAGGGTGATTTTTTTTATCGAGCTAGGTCTTTCCTGATATGCCAGGGTTTACGATTAAGGCACACTGTCTCCTCAGGGTTACCGACCCTGTTAGCGAGTTTTGCCTTGAAGCGAGTACCACACGACCCCCGCACCCCTCCCCCCCCTCCCTCCTCTCTTCCCCTTCCACTAACCCCCCATACCCGTAATCCGGGATTTTCGATTGACAACTGTCGAAGTTGAATTCTAGGCCACGACAATACATGTGCTGGCAAGAAGTGACCACGAGCAATCTTATTGTGCGCTGTGATAATAACAATTCAAAAGGGTTTGTAAAAATGGTATACTGATGCCACAGGGTAGATTTTTTTGAACAAGCAAAAACCCTGGTGGAAAAGTTTTTTCAAAAGGGCACACTGATAATCAGGTTTTTGAACACGTGCAACACTGACCGTAAGGGTTGATCAAAACCAAAAATTTGCCCAGCTCTCGGCATGAGAGAAGAGGAGCATTTTTTGTTTGGAATCAGTGGTAGAATATGCGTTACAGAACTCTATCGAGGTATTGGCTACATATTCGCAACCAATGGTGGTGCTGTGCGTGGGCGACAAGACAAACCTGCTTCGATTCCGCCACGTGTAATCAAACAGTATGTCCGCGTGTGTGTAGGCTGGTTTGGTGGGGGGCAGGAAGTGCGTGGGTGGTGCCCCCTGTGGTCACCTGCTCCAACCTCCCTCAATTCTGCCGAGGACAGTACGGGAGTGTCTCTCAAACGCGTGTGATTTATGGAGGTTTTTAACGTTGTCAAGCGTTTATATGTTCTTCTAGTACGGTTATAAATGGTAGAGAGATACGAACCAGCTTCAAGGGCACGCATTAACTACCACCACACCACCCACCCCACTCACCTCTCCCGTCACATCCGCCATTGCCATCTCACACCCTGTCGCTGCCATAACCACCGCCGTCACACATGTCCACAGCACAACACATGCCCTCTGTTCCTGCTCGGCCTTTTCTTGCGCATTCCGATATTACAGCAGCCAGCCAACTGCCTCTTGGAGAAAGGCTGCTACTATGGGGAAACGCGTCAATCAAAGATGTTATACGCTTGCGAAATCCAACACATTAGGTCGAAGGCGATTCTCGTTTCGAGTCATTTTACCAGTCCAATTAGTTGGAGGTTCCAGGCCCTTAGTCCGCGACTGGCTTCCCATAGCGACCTGGTCTTGTCTCTGGTGCTTGTCACTTCTAGGCGCCATTGCTAGTTCCGTGTGATGTAGCGTAACTTATGATGAAGTGTTATGACAGCATGTGCATTTGACTGTGATTCAGTTTGTCAAGGCCCCAACTTTTTTGCTCCTCTCAGTAACCAGCATCGTTGTCTAATCACTGTTTTGATCAGCAATCTATAAGAAGCGAACACAGTTCACACACAGAAGCCATTTTCGTGCTAGAAACAGGATGAGCTTCCCTCAGGGATCAACGCAAATCGCGAGCAGCGCCCCTGACGAGCCTACGTACGGCCGAGAGCCGACTATTTCTCGTCGCACGTCGCTCCTAGACGTGTCGCCGGAGCACGCGCGACTCTTCCGTGCGACTTCCGGCATCGTCAACAGCGGTCTTGGAGGCTATAAAGGGAACTCTCCAGGAAGGAAAGGTCGATCAGCGAGTGCGGACATAGATGATTCGTCGGCCGCGATTGGCGGGTACAATCGAGTGCAATCGCTGTTCGTCCAACGGTCAACCGCCGTTGGGAAGCAACAGTTGCTACTGCAGCAACAGCAGCAGCAACAGCAGTCGCAGCAACAGTCGCAGCAACAGTCGCAGCAGCCGTCGCACTTGCCGTCGCATATCAGTCGCACGGTGTCGCTTCTAGACGGAAAGACTGCTCTCGCAATGCATCAAGGGTTCACGCCGTCCATGCTGGGCCTACAGCGGGGGCAGGACGGGATCCCTCCGCTAAAATCACAGCGTCCGCAGTCACACGATGACGATGACGGAAACGATGACGGAGACGATGACGATGACGAAGACGATGACGATGACGATGACGAAGACGACAGTGATGACGACGAAGACGAGCCGGAAAACGAGGCGGATAAATTTGGACGGTCGATGACGCTGGGTTGCAAGCCCAGGTTTCAAAATTCCCCCGTGAAACCCGCTCGCGGGCCAGTCGCCGCGATCGGTCTTAAAGCCCTTACTTTGGCTTCTAATAGCACTGCAGTTCCGGGACGCGGCGCTACCGCTGGCAGCGGCGTTAGCGTTGGTGGCACCGTTACTGCGGCTGGAAATGGTGCTTCTTCTGGCGCCGCTGGTGTCGGGTCTGTTAATATCGGGGCTGGTAGAAACCACGGACTCGCGAACAGGCAGACGGGCAGCGAACCGGGCGAAAAGTATTCGCGAGCTGTGACGCTTGGCGAATTGGACGTGCGAAAGAGGTCCGCGCAGCAAGGGCAGCAGCGACGGCCGCAGGCACAGCAGCAACGAGGGGCGGTGGGTGTGGCGGCACTGGCAGCAGCAGCAGCTGCGGCGAAAGAAGGAGGAGGAAATACAGGAGCAAAGATCACAGGAGCAGTAGCAGGAAGGGGAGCGGTAACAGGAGCGGGAGCAGGAGCGGTAGCAGGAGCGGGAGCGGGAGCGGGAGCGGGAGCGGGAGCGGGAGCGGCGGTAGCAGGAGCGCAGTCACAAGGATTAAGGCGAGCAATCAGCGGCCAGGTCCCACCCGCTACCTTGCAGAAATCCGCGTTACAAGGCGAAGGGTTAGCAGGCAGCGCGAAGAGCCCGAGCCCCCATGGGAAAGCGGCAGGGGGTGAGGGTAACGCGGGAAATTTTACCAAGGCCGTGACTACAACGGGGTATAGAGGGCGGGCGGGCGGCGGGGTGCGTGCTCTTAATCTGGGAGGTCAAAAGGCTGTAGACCCTAAGGTGTTTAGTATGCAAGGGGCGGGTGTGGGAGGTATATCAACTCCTACTATGGATAGTAACGGAAGAGTGCTGGTGCAGCCGTTGGGTCCGAGGCCTGCTATTCCTCAATACTCACCAGTCCAGCCACGAGGCTCGGCAGCTGGTGCAGCCTCGAAGACAGGCTCGGGAACAGGTTCGGGAACAGGTTTGGCAGCAGGTTTAAGCTCAAAGGCGGGAGGGGGAGGGGGAGTCGGGCGCCCTGCGCGGACCGTGTCCGCCATTCCGCGGATGGAGGGACTCGGAGGAAGCGCGCCTGGGGGGAACGCGCTTAGGGGGAACACCTCTGGCGCGGGGGCATTGGTGTCCCCCACCCGTGCGGGGTTTCCCCAGCTGGCGCAGGTTGGGGAAGCGGGGGAGGGGGAGGCGGCGGATCTGCCGATGCTGCCAGCACCGGGATTGCCTCAAGTCGTGCAGGTGAGGCGACTGGTATGATGAGGTGATGGAGATGGTATGGTTTTTAGGGCCTCAGGTTGTGCAGGTGAGCGTGAGATGATGGGCATGGTATGGCTTTTAAGGCCTCGAATTGTGCAGGTGGGGCGATGGGACTGGTATGGTTTTTGAAGCCTCAGATGGTTGAGGTGTGATGGTTGGGAAATGTTTGAATTGCTTCAGTGAAGGATTGATGGGGATGGTTAGGGATTGGTTGGGGTGGTTCAGAAAGAGGGGGAGTTGATTGGAGTTTGTTGAAATATTTTAATATCATATCATTGCCAGGACAATAAATTATGCAAGGCAGTGAGGAAACGATTTCACGCCAGAGAAGGGAACGTGTTTAGCTGGCTTGGTTGGTCAACAATAAATAAATGGCACTTGGAAGAGTTCTTTGGTGGTTGTTGTGACGAACAGGACTTGCTTGTTGAGATAAGGTCATGGGTTTAGGCGGAATGCGAAGCTTATGTGAGCTTGTTAGTGTAAGCTTCGTTTTTGTCTGCAAAGGTTGTGTTAGCAAAAAAAAAAACAGGCGCTTGGAGCTTTATGTTTGCAATCTCTTAGACACAGCTTTCAAAGTTTCGGTTGAAAAAAAAATAGGAATCAAGGCAAATCAATTTGTAAACAATGCCTCTTAGAATGTTGAGTGACAAATGGACTTCTATCTACGAGACAGCAACGAGCACATTTCCAGTTCTGACTTTTGAGTCGACGCAAAAGTCAGCTCGTTAGAATGTTGAGTGAAAAATGGACTTCTATATACGAGACAGCAATGAGCACATTTCCCGTTTCGTTCTAGTCATCTCTGGGAACGTTTCTCCCTTCTTCTTTTCTCCTTTCCTGCCAATTCTCCCGTCTTTCTCCTGCCTTCATCTCTCAGTGCCAGCACTGCGGACAGCTTCTGGAGATTCCGGCCATCCTCCCACCCACCAAGAAGGGCATTCACAAGCTGCGGTGCGGCAAGTGCATTGGTCTCTCGCGGTTCCGAGCCTTCACCCCACACATGCCCCACTTGCAGCAGCAGCAGCAGCAGCCACAGCAGCCGCAGCAGCAGCAGCAGCAGCAGCAGCCGCAGCAGCCGCAGCAGCCGCAGCAGCAGCAGCAGCAGCCGCAGCAGCCCCAGCAGCAGCCGTTTCAGCAGCAACAGCAGCAGGTTACTCAGCAGCATGTCCGTTCTTCTTCTCTCTCTGCCATTGATGCCACGAAACAGTACCCCTGCACTCGCTCTTCTTCCACTGACAGCACTGAATCCAAGACCTCCTCTAGTGATGGAACAGCAGCCACTGTACAAAGTCCTGGGGCTGCCACTAACGGGGCTGCTCTTAAAGGGTCTGGTGCTGCAGCAGGTTTGGGCAGAGGGAGGAGCAGCAGGGGCGCCAGCCCTAGTCCCTCCAAGCCTCTCAAATCAGGTTTGGGTCCGGGCAGGACGGAAGCAGGCTCCGGAACAGGTCCAAGAACAGGCTCGGGAGCAGGTTCGGCAACAGGCACGGATGGTCGGGGGAGGATAACTAGGATTGGGAGCTCTGAGTCGCTTAGGAGCATTAGCTCTGGAATGCCGTCCCCTGTAGGCTCGGTAAGAGACTCTTCTGACAATGAGTCTCTAGCTGGGATGTCACCTGTAAAGGCTGGAAGCAAACGGGGTGAAGCCAGAGCGATTAGCGCAAGTGGCATGTTTAGAGTGGGCTCTGGGACGAGTCTTGCAGGTGGTGGTGGGATGGGTAGTCCAGGGAATAAGGTGGGTTCTGCTGGGGGGGGTGCTGGGGGAGGGAGTGGGGACGGGAGGCTGACGTACTCGCGCTGTGTGGTGGTGAACGGGGAGCCAATCAGTGATGACCACGTGGCAGCTGCGGAGGAACGCGCAGGGCCCATCCAGTCTGGCAATTACTGGTAAGATCACAGTCCCATCCCATCCAGTCAGTAAGCGCGTGTGCGAGTCAATGAGATGCTATCCCCCTCCCATATTCCCCCGAGTTGAGTCACATCGGGTTTTGAGGCGCCTCGAAACGCGCAGGGCCCATCCAGCCTGGCAATTACTGGTAAGCGCGTGTGCGAGTCAATGAGATGCTATTTCCCTCCCATATTCCCCCGAGTTGAGTCACATCAAATTTTGAGCAGCCTCGAAACGCGCAGGGCCCATCCAGTCTGGAAATTGTGGGGAGGCGCGCGCGAGTCAATGAGATGCTATGTACCTGACGTATTTTCCCGAGTTGAGTCACATCGCGCCTAGTCGTCCAAATTCAAAGACGTTCTGGTGGTGACTTATGAGTCGACTCAAAAGTCACCTCGTTCAAATCCAAAGACATTCTTGTGCTTAATGCTGTCGTCACTTTCTTCTCTATGCACTAGAGATGAGATACGGTGCCCTTTTATCGATTTCGGTCGGTTCATTCCACTTATTATTTGCAATTTTCGGTTTCGCTGTGTTCCCACCCATCCGTGTCACCAATTCTCCCTTGCAGGTACGACCAAGTGGCAGGTTTCTGGGGCCAAATGGGAGGGCCCTGCCTCGGAATGATTCCGGTGAGTTGGCTGCTGCTGTACACATTGTGACCCGTAATCCCAACACAAGTCCGGGCAGGTATTCCCTAGCAAGTGACTCGTGTTGTGTACGCCTCTTCCCTTTTGCTCAGCATACTTTGACCCTGTCACATGGTGAATACTGGTGGTTCTTGAGGCGGCTCCTGCATCTTTTTTTTTTTTTTTGCGAGATCACTCCAGTGGTTTTCGTGATGCTAGGGGGGAGCTGCAGATTTTTTTTGGAATTCATCTCAGTTCCACTCTCCCTTCTTTCCCTCTACAGCCTGGCATCGAGCTCGGCTCGGCCCCGCCCTTCCAAGGAACTGCTCTGGGGGCGACACCAAGGTGTATGTGAATGCGAGGGAGCTTCCCCGCAAGGACCTGGACAGACTAGGGAGGAAGGGGATGCTGCCAATAGACAGACACATTTATGCCCTTTCTCTCGCTCCTCCTTACCACTCTCCTCTCCCTCCCCACCACTCTAAAACCCTCAC
This sequence comes from Closterium sp. Yama58-4, assembly GCA_947470075.1. Lineage (NCBI taxonomy): Eukaryota > Viridiplantae > Streptophyta > Zygnematophyceae > Desmidiales > Closteriaceae > Closterium > Closterium sp. Yama58-4. The sequence goes on along the minus strand of CANIUD010000879.1, from coordinate 403,952 downwards.
CAGCCTGGGATTGAGCTCGGCCCCGCCCTTCCAAGGAACTGCTCTGGGGGCGAAACCAAGGTGTATGTGAATGCAAGGGAGCTTCACCGCAAGGACCTGGACCGACTCGTGAAGAGGGGGCTGCCGCTCACAGATAACATGGCGTATCGGGTGGAGGCGAACGGGAATGTGTTTGACGGCCTCAGTGGCGAGTTCCTGGTCAACCTTGGGAAGCTGGCCCCATCGTGAGTGGGAAGGCTGGATGCTTGGGTTGGGAATGTTTGGGTGGGATGTGTTGGGAGGTGTGAGTGGGTGGGGAGGGGTTGAGGGTGGTTCCAAGAATGCATGGCGTATCGGGTGGAGGCGAACGGGAATGTGTTTAATGGTCTCAGTGGCGAGTTCCTGGTCCACCTTGGGAAGCTGGCCCCATCGTGAGTGGGTAGAGTGTACTTGACTTGTGATGTGCATGGCGCGTAGGGTGGAGGGCAGGGTGGACGCGAATGGGAATGTGTTTGACGGTCTCAGTGGGGAGTTCCTGGTCAGCCTTGGGAAGCTCGCGTCATCGTGAGTGGGAAAGCTTGCCCCATACTGGGTTTGGTCGAGATTCCAATAGTACAATGCTCCATTGTGCTGCTCCTAACCTCCTTTCTTTCTGTTTGTTTATTTGCTTTCATTTTTGTTTTGCTCCTCTGCCCTCTTTCTCTTGCTTCCCACATGCACATTTTCGCATACACTTTACGTGTGCATGCCTCTAAAACCCAGTCCTCTCTTCTTCCTGCTACCCCTTACCAGCCTTGACAATCGAAAGCGCGGACCTGGAATGCGGATCCCAGATGCCACAAAGTAGCTAGCTCCAGTTCAGTGCTACTCCATACCAACCATTCTTTGGCCAATGTTCATTTGATTGTGCCTTCTAAATCATACATCATGTATGTATCGTATGTGGACAAACTGAAACCAAAGCTGTGTAGAATAAATACACACACAAACAAAGAATTAGGCGACTGCAACGTGAAAGTGTGAATTGATGGATACATAATTATGCATTGGCGTGGCTGTTCGTGAAACTATGGTTTGGCAACAGCAAGTCGAAGTACACCCTGGTAGGGTGCCGCGGCTGCGCAGGCTGGGATGTCTGTATCGAATGAGTACCGTGCATACGTGGCGTGCCTGTTTTGAGGGTGTCTTCTGATGGGGCGCAAAACAATTGGTTGGAATTGCAGCATTACTGCGTTCCCATTTGCAAAACTCTGTTGTGCTGGAATATCAGCAATGATGAAAGCCCGGCCATTCGATTTTTTTAGACGTTCTAGCTGCTTCCAGAGGATATGGATAATGATGGAGCGGTGCGGTTGCTTTGCTGGCTGCCCCTCCTTGAATCTTGTTTCCCTACATCTTTTGTTTTGGGCACTCAAATTCGTGCAACCGCAATCGTTGTGGGCACTGGGTACTGTAGTCTCGATCGTTGGATGGATGGGGTTGGGGTACACCTAGCCCGCGCTATTTTCACGCCCTGCAACTTGTTTCGGCAAGCACCCTGAACCCGATTTTGGCTTTTACCAGTAAACTCCCAGAATTTAAAGGTTACAAACCACTCAGCCAAGTGTCGAGATATTAAAAAAACTGCACTCCATCCACGGCGACTCGACCATAGTTTATTGTGACCCGTTTTTCATCCCCTCTAACTCGTCAGAGATGTCTGAAACCTACCCTCTTTAGAACGAAAGCATTCGAAACAGCCTTTTAATATCGGGTAAATCAGAAATAATTACACAGGGGGGTGAAAATGGCCCTAGTGAATTTGGCGCGGGCTAGGTGTAGCTGACGTGCTTTGCGTGGGCGGATGCCTCAGATATGGTGGATGTAATGGATATGATTACAATATGGAAACTCGTGTGCACAGCAGTCTTTTGCGGTTCGTCCACGTCATCATCGAGGGTCCTTGCATTTGCTCACCACCACGCCCTCAGATGAAAGGCGATGTTCAAGAATCAGTGGCAGATTGACGCCATGCGCCATCAAGTGGCGTATCCTTGTGGCTGTATGAAGCAATGCTGCAGACATCCGTTTGGTACATTTTTCTTTTTTTTTTTCATGGATTGCAAAGCAGCATATGGCCACTTTCTGTGCGCGTTTCCCGCCTTGGGTGTACGTATCCATTGGCTGCTGCTAACTGAAATAGTACATAGGGCAACTTAAACCTTTGTTCTTGAAGATTCGCGTGCCAGCCGAACCCGCGTCAAACCTCTCCTATCCTCGGTGACACGCGTCTGTGAATTTCCCGTTGAAGGAGAGCTGTACGCTTGCCCCAAAATTATCGCCAGTTGACACTCGAAAGAATTTTGCCGTGGACATTTGCTAATTTAGTGGAACTGTAGATGTACGTTTCCCAAACGTTTTGGCACCATTGCAAAAGGGAAATCATTTTTCCCATGTCTGCCCATCAGCCCTTGCCTCGGATATACAGTGAACGCTGCGTCGTTCTCAACCGCGTAACTCCCACGATTCACCCAACAGATATTGTCCTTTCCACCTCACTCTCTAAATCCCACGATTCACCCAACAGATATTGTCCTTTCCACCTCACTCTCTTCGGCCCTGGATTAAAAATGCCTGCTTCTGGTTCGCCCCACACACACCCTTCCCTCCCCACCCTTTCCCCCAGTGGTCCTACCCAAGTGAGTTGTGAGTTTCACTTCACCTCACCACCATCGTTCCATCCCACCCAGTCAGCAAGACGGGCATCGCTAGTTTCAGAGTCTGTGTATAGGCAGGCTTTGGGTTCCCGCAGCTAGAGACTTGAAGGGTGTTTCACAGCAGGGGTTTTGCATAGGTACCTTTATTTCGGCGTGCGTCGAGATGAGCACGTAAGCCCGCGCGGTCGTTCCCATCACATAGCACTTCGGACTCACCCGACGAACCGCTTTGCCTCCTGCTTCAGTGTATTACGAATCTTTCGACCTACCTCCACTTCTAGAGCCATGGAAAAAGAACGATCTTCGGAATTTGCCTCTGCATTCGCCTCCACAAAGTTCTGCTCATATCCAGCCTACTCCTACCTACCGCGACCGCACTCCACCGCATCAGCGTCCATGTCCCTCGTCTCCGCTCTCAACCGCGACCCCATGCTGTCCGCGCAACACTCCATGACCCCTTCCTGCAGCGTCGTTCCCCCGGACGGCTCCTCCGCATGGCCCGCTTCCGCGGCTGCAGCCGCTGCTGCGGCGGCGCAAGCGCAGTCCCACGCGCCCATGTGGGCCTCCTCGCCATTCCATTGCCAGGCGCTTCCGCCTCCCGCACCCAACGGCTCCGCGTGTTTCTCGTTCCACGGAGCCGAGCCGTCGCCGCCCATGTTCACGTTCCCGCAGTTCCGCCTGACGAATACCCTCGCTGCGGCGCAGCTGATGGAAGCGGGGGCTTCCGCCTCAGCCGCCGCTGCTGCCGCCGCGTCCGGATCTGACAGTAAAGGCAAGCGGCTGAACGAAAATGCGCCGGAAGGGTTAAGCAACCCGGCTCTTGCGCTGCGACCGCGGAAAAGAGGACGTCCTTCGAAGAAAGATCGCGCTGCAGCCGCCGCGGCAGCGGCAGCAGCGGCAGCGGCATCGCAAAGTACTTCTGCCGCTCCACGAACTGCGTTCGCCGCGATTGGCGCAGCCTCTCCTGCCGGCGGTACCTCCGCGGATTGTAACCCGCGGGAACAGACAGCTGCAATCGCTACTGGCGTTACTGTCGGTACTGGCGGTAATGGCGGAGCCACGACCACGGACCAATCCAACCTCACCACGAGCCAGCATGCAGCTTCCGAACGGAAAATGCCGCAGCTGTTACCGCGTATGCCCGCCTCCGCCACTTCCATCCCCTCCGCCGGGTTTCCGCCCATGCACGTGTCTATGCAGTACGGCGCGAATCTGAGCGCGACGCCCGTGCACCCGTCGATGTTTTCTGGTGGTCCGTATGCTGCTGCGGCAGCGGCGGCCGCGGCTGCTGCGGCTGCGGCTGCGGCAATGGCTGCGCCTGTCAGTGGCGCCGCTGCTGGGCCGTGTTCGTCGCTAGGTTCGTTTTCGCAGGTCATGTACGAAGCGGCGCACCAACAACAGCAACAGCAACAGCAGCAGCAGCAGCAGCAGCAGCAGCAGCAACAACAACAGCTGCAGCTGCAGCAGCAACATAGCCAGATTATGCAGCCGCAAATGTTCGCAGCAGCTACGCCGCTCAGCGCTACGGCGGGGAGCGCGCCGCCGCCTGTCCTTGGTATCCCTGTTCACGGTTATAATATTTTCTCTTTGGTCAAACCGCTCGAGAGCACGCTACGCGCACCGTCCGTGAGCTTGCCGCAACTTTCCGTTCTGAAACCCGCTGTGTCCGTCGCAAACGGCGCAACTGGCGGCGCCGCTAATGATGCCGGTTTGTTACAGGTGCAAGAGCAGCAGGGCAGTAGCGGCGCTGTGAAACCCGCAGCAGCGTCTGGTGCTGCTGGGGCGGAGAACGGCGGAAAGGATGGGGACGCTGCTTCTCCGGGCACTGCAGGTCGATCGTCGCTGACTTCTGAAGTGTCGCCCTCGCCAGATGCGATTCCAGCCATCGATTGGATGCTCGGGCAGATGAAACGTTCGATGGGTCAGCCTAAAAAGGAATCGGTTGCAGCAGCTTCGAGCGTGGTGGCGGAGCACGGAGACGAAACCCCTGCTGCTGGGGGCAGTGGTTCCGCGGGAAGTGGTTCAGCTTCCGCGTGGCTGCCTGTCCCCCGGTCGCACAGATCTGCGCCTCCCCCGGAAGTTGTTAACGCAGCTGCGAAGCTTTTGGCGGGAACTGGGACACTGCTTGACCAGAATGAATCCAAGGGTCTTGGGAATACCGCGAAGTCTAAAGCGTCCGCGTTAGGGTTTGGTGCAGCGGTTCCGATGAAGGGCGTTGCATTGGAATTTGCATTTGAGGCTGCTAAAGGGGCAGACAATGGAGCGGACGCAGCAGGTGAACGGATGGGTGAAATCAAGAAGCCAAGAGGAGCTTCTGAGGTTGATCTTACCCTCAAACTTTAAAGATATGGTCAAACTCCCATAGGGTTGTGCTGGAATGGCGTTTGAGGCTGTCATTTCTCAAGTCTCCAGTCTCTCAAGGGCTGACATAGATTTCTGAGTTCCCTAGTGTTCAGACACCTGGGCGGATTGCTTTTGCAGTGGTTGCACAAGCTCTAGTGGAGCAGTATTGACATCCTATTTAAATATCTTCACCTTGCCTATAGATTCTTTGGTACTTAGTCTCTTTGGGTGTCCATTGCTGAGTGTGAGTGCTACTTCGTGTTTCCCCTGACAACTCTATTGATTCTGACTTCATCAAAAACCTTTTTGGAAAGGATGGAGATGATATATAGTAAATGATTTTTAGATTCAGGATGGATATCTACCGTACACTAGTTTCTCTGTTCCAGCCCAACTCGTGAGGTGCTCCTAAACCGAAGAGCACCACAAGCTGAATGTTGCTATCACGGAAAGCCAGGGCCAGTGCATAGCTGCCTCGCGCTCACGCCTGCTTGTCGTAACTCACCGCGGCATTGCGGCTGCAACCCGCTCCATTCTGACTGACCATCACATTTCACGAGAATGGCGGATTCCTGAAGTGGATTTGACCTAAAATCACGCGATTCGTGCGCATTTGTCGCTGCTACAGGAGATTACATGGAACGCCGTCTCGTTGGCAGTTCACCCGTCAAACGGTCGCAGCAGACATATTTTAAGGCGCCTCAAAACTAGAGTTCACCCGTCAAACGGTCGCAGCAGACATATTTTAAGGCGCCTCAAAACTAGAGTTCACCCGTCAAACGGTCGCAGCAGACATGAGTGACTTTTGAGAATTCTATAAAGTGATCTCAGTATGAGTTACGCGGCCTATTAACTGTCCATCCGCCGACCCGGCGTCGCCTCCTGTTAGTGAGAACTTTCACAATCCAATTGGTCAACGGTCGCAGCAGCAGCAGCTATGAGTTACGCGGCCTATAAGGTTGTCCACCCGCCGACCGGCGTCACCTGCTGTGCGTCGGGGTTCCTTACTCGCTCCGCGGCCGCCGAGCCTCTGCCGAACCTGATCGTCAGCCGCGGAAATGTTCTGCAAGTGTTTTCGGTGCGGAGCGAGGCGGTGCAAGGGGAGGCGGAGGATGGGGAGAGGACAGGGGAAGTGGGGAGAGACGAGGGAAGTCAGAAAGATCCTGGAAGCAGCGTCCTTCCCGGAGCAACCCTGGATGTTGTCTGCGAGTTCAGGTGGGGTTTAAGTCCAAGAGGAAAGTGATTTGCGAGGGAAGCACCTTGAGTAGTACGCGAGTTCAGGTGGGGTAAATGCAAGAAAATGTGGCGTTATGTCAATTCAGAAGTCACTACCTGAAACAGCTCCATTTCTCCCTTTTCCTCTCTTGCCCCTGGCTGAACCGAGTGGTGGGTGGACAGCATGGTCTAGTTTTGACTTCTCCTTGCCCTTCTCCTCCTCTCCTTTCCTCCTTCCCTCCCCTCTGATCATTATTTTTTTTCTCCTTTTCCTCTTTGCCCCAGGTTGAACGGGGTGGTAGAGAGCATGACGGTTGTGCCAGGGGCGGCGGCAGCTGATGCAGCAGGCTGGGTGGGGACTGGGGGAGGTGGGTCTAACTCCGCGGGTGGTGGGGGGAGAGGAGCAGGGCGAGGCGCGACAGGGGGAGAAGGGAGCGGGAGAGGAGGGAGAGGGAGGGGGGGACGGCAGTCAGGAAAGAGAGAAGGAAGAGGTGGTGGTGGGATGGCAGGAGAGCCGAGCACAGTGCAGGGTGCTACTGGTAGGGTGCAGGGTGCCATTGTTAATAGCAGTGGCAGTGGTGGCGGCATGGGGTACAGTGGTCGCAAGGATGCGTTGGTGCTGACGTTTCGAGAGGCCAAAGTGTCCGTGGTTGAGTTTGATGATGCGGTGCAGAGGCTTAAAGTCAGGTGCGGATGGTGCATGCGTGCGTGGGTATGCATGGGCATGAGTGTGCGGGGATACCTGCACTGGGCAGTGGCCAAGGCATGTCATGACACACTCCATGCAATTTTTTTAGAGCAGGGTGTTGTTCATTCGCCTCAACCAACCCATGCATACACCCAACCACCCACCCATCCAACCACCCACCCCCCCACCCACCCATCCACCCACCTGCACTGTGATCCCAACAGCTCCTTGCACTACCTCGAAGGGCCCGAGTGGGCGGCTCGAAAGCGGGGCAGGGAAAACTTTCCTCTCCCGCCCGTCGCGCGCTCTGATTGGTCGGGCAGGTGCTCGGCTGTGCTGGTTTACCGCTGTCACCTGCACTTCCTCACTCGCAAACAGCCAGGTCACAACCAGACAGGCAACACAGAGACAGGGCCGGACTCCATTATGTCTCCCACAGCCCAACGTTCTGCTTCATTCAACAAGACTGGTTCGGACCGAACCTCTTTGGACCGGCTCTTTTCCTTCAAGGGAGGCTTGGACCGGTCCTCCTCTTTCCGAGGAGGCTCGGCAGGCGAAGCTCCTAGGTTTGGTGGCTCGTTCACCATTGACTTGCGCCCCTCTGGGATCTCCAATGTAAGGAATTCGCATCCGCACCGTAGTCTGCAATGCTGTGGATGCGCACATGCGAGGCCATAGGTAGTCTGCAATATTTTTAGGCCCCTCAGAAATTGTCCCCTTGGGATCTCCACGGGTAAGATATCTGCACCACGGTCTGCAATGTTGTGGTGGATGCGAGACCGTAGGAAGTCTGCTGCATGCGCGAAATGAGATTCCTGAGTCGACTCAGAATCAGGTAGCCTGCATACACAAGGTGAGATTCTGCAATACTGCGTACACGAATGAAGGGTTGGCAAACCCAAAGCGAAGGATCTGATGAAGGCTTTGGAGATGAGAAACGGGAGGGTTGCGACAGCTTCTTTTCCTCTTCCTATGCAACCCTTTCTGTGCCTCTTCCTATGTGTCCGCTTTACTAGCCTCCCCCGTGCTTCCGTCAAAGCCCCCTCAGAAGCCTTTCCTGTATGCTCAGTCTTCCTCCTCCCCTGTCATGTCCTCCCGAATCATGTCTTCCCGAACCTCCAGGTGCGGGATTTTGTCTTCTTGTCCGAGCCTGGGGATCCCATAGTTGCCGTCCTGTGGGAGGAGGGCAGTGTGTGGTCGGGGAGGCTGGGGGGCTCATCCCCTGCTGTTCTGGAGGCCCGCTTCTCCTGTGCTGTCACCTTTCTGAGGGTGTCACTTCATACCCGCTCGCATCTCATCCTAGGGACCACAAAGGTGAGCTTCGTTACTCTGGGTACGCTCGGTTCGGCCCCATTCATCCCAACCCCCCCTGTAAAACCTACCCAATCCTCCATGCAGCTTCCTTCCCCGAAATCCTCCTTAAACCCCCTATCCCAAACCTCTCCCCCTCTCCCCTCTCTTTCCTCTCCCCCCCACCCACCCCTCCCCCCCGGCTCCACCCTTCTTGCAGAATCTTCCCTTAGATTCCTACATGCTCTCCCCTGCCCCTAACCCTCCTGGGGGCCTACTCGTCCTCTCCTCCCACTCCCTCCACTTCTGCTTCTTGAGAATTCTAAGAAAACATTGTTCCCTCACTCCCCTCCCTCTCCACCCTTCTTGCAGCATCTTCCCTTTGACTCCTACGCGCTCTCCCCCGCCCCTTACCCTCCTGGAGGTCTCCTCGTCCTCTCCCCCCACTCCCTCCACTTCTGCTCCTCCTCCTCCACCTGCCACCTGGCACTCAACGATTCGTCGCCGCCTGCCCTGCCAGATGGCACCAAGATCCCCCGTCCACGTCAGCAGCCGGGGCAGGCGCCGTTGTCTGTGGAGCTGGAAGCAGCCCATGCCACGTGGCAGCCTGTGACTGGGCCTAGTGGAGGGCCGGTTGGGGTTGGCGGGAGCAGCAGCGGTGGGAGCAGCAGCAGCAACAGCAGTGCTGTTGCGTTTCTTGCGAGTAAAGGCGGGGCGCTGGTGGTGGTGAAAGTTATGCGTGAGGCAAAGTAAGAAAACGGGAAGGAATGCAAAGAGACGTATGAGTTAGAGTAAGCGAGTCAGAGTAAGGTAGAGGAGGGAGGGTGAGATGCGTGAGTCAGAGTAAGGTAGAGGAGGGAGGGTGAGATGCGTGAGTCAGAGTAAGGTAGAGGAGGAAGGGTGAGATGCGTGAGTCAGAGTAAGGTAGAGGAGGGAGGGTGAGATGCGTGAGTCAGAGTAAGTGCCCTTTATCCCTCTGTGCATCCTCATGCCTTTTGCAGGCAGGCATGTATCAGTCATCATCAGGCTGCTGACTCCCTTTCCCCCACCTCCACAACCCCACCCTCCGCGCCCCACACCCCCAAACCCCCAACCTTATGCCACAGGGCGTCTACCTTCCGTTACGATCTGCTGCAGGTTTGTGCCACCGTGCAGAAAGGCAGGCATCAGTCGCCATCAGCCTGCTGACCCCCTACCCCCCCCACCCCCCCGCTCTAACCCTCACCCTTTTCCACAGGGCGTTTACCTTCCGTTTGGACCTGCTGCAGGTTCGGGCCACAGTGCAGGCTTCAGGCATCCTCAGCCTCGGCCCGAACCTGCTCTTCGTGGCCAGCAGGCTCGGCGACAGCATGCTCATTCGCTACCGAGCCAACGAGCACGGACTGGTACGTCCCGATGTAAGCAAGGTTCGGATTCAATCCAGCTTAAAATTCACTCTTTGAAATTGGAGCTCTCACAGCGCGCATCTTTGCCGCAGGCTTCTCCCTTTTCCGCTATTTGTTCCTGATTTGATTCACCGCTCAAACTCTGCCTCCCCCTTTCGCACCTCACTTCGCCCCCGCTCCTTCATCCCCTCCCTTCACCTCCCTTGTTCGCCTCCCCCCTCCCTCTCCTTCAACGCTTTCCACTTCCGTTCTTCGCCACCCCCCTCCAACACTTCTTCCCTCGCATGCGTGCCCATGCATGCGTGACCATGCGTGACCATGCGTGACCATGCGTGACCATGCGTGACCATGCGTGACCATGCGTGACCATGCGTGACCATGCGTGACCATGCGTGACCATGCGTGACCATGCGTGACCATGCGTGACCATGCGTGACCATGCGTGACCATGCGTGACCATGCGTGACCATGCGTGACCATGCGTGACCATGCGTGACCATGCGTGACCATGCGTGACCATGCGTGACCATGCGTGACCATGCGTGACCATGCGTGACCATGCGTGACCATGCGTGACCATGCGTGACCATGCGTGACCATGCGTGACCATGCGTGACCATGCGTGACCATGCGTGACCATGCGTGACCATGCGTGACCATGCGTGACCATGCGTGACCATGCGTGACCATGCGTGACCATGCGTGACCATGCGTGACCATGCGTGACCATGCGTGACCATGCGTGACCATGCGTGACCATGCGTGACCATGCGTGACCATGCGTGACCATGCGTGACCATGCGTGACCATGCGTGACCATGCGTTACCATCCCAGGAGAAGCAGCGAGGAGCCAAGCGCTTGAAAGCAGACGAAGCTTCTGATGGCGATGGCACTGCTGCTGCTGCTGCTGGTTCAGCTCCTGCTGATGTTGCAGCTGCTGGTGCAGAGGAGGAGGAGCATGCACAGGAGGGTTTCTCTTTCCGTGTGTGCGACTCGCTGCTCGACATCGGCCCCATCCGAGACCTCGTGCCCGTCCCAGCCTTCCCCACGCCCAGCTCCCAGAAAGACCAGCAGCAGCAGCAACAGGAGGGGGGGAAGCCACAGATGCTGGTGGCATGCAGTGGGCATGGGAAGAATGGTGCCCTGTCGGTGCTGCTGCAGCGAGTGCCTCTCGACGTGCTCACACAGGTACCGAAACTGTTTTGTTTGTTTGTTTGTTTGTTTGTTTTTTTTTTTTTTTATTATTCTAAGTAAAGCAGCAGCCCCAGCAGCAGCAGATGCTGGTGGTGTGCAGTGGGCATGGGAAGAACGGTGCCCTGTCGGTGCTGCTGCAGCGAGTGCCACTAGATGTGCTAACGCCACTAGATGTTGGGGCTGGGTGGGATGTTTGCTCTGCATTGTGGTCTGAACACGTACCATCCAAAAGTTCCTCCCCTGCAGCACCCCACTCTTACCTCGTGCTCCGTTCTTCCCCACTTACAGGAAGACCTGCCCGGCTGCTGCGGCCTGTGGACTGTCTATGGCTCTGAGCTACCTTCCGAATCGAAGGAGGCAGGAGGAGATGGGGTGACAGCAGGCGGGGAGGGGGGACGGACGGTGGGAGCGGAAGAGGGACCAGGGAAAGGAGGAGTAGGAGGTGCTGCGGGTGGTGAGGAGGGGTCTGGTGCAGGTGCTATGGAGGTGGAGGGAGGGAGTGGGGTGGGTGGTGGAGAGGAGGGGAAGGGAGATAGAGGAGGGGATTACCATGGTTTCCTGGTGCTGGCGTTTGAAGGGCAAAGCATGGTGAGTCTTGAGACGTCTCAAAACACATGAGTCAGTTTATTTCATCACAGACACGCCCACCCTCCTGGCTGTCAACCTCTTTTCCCTCCTTACCACACCTTCGCCCTTTCCCCCCTCCTGTGTGCTTCCTTCCCTCAGGTGCTGGAAACAGGCGAGCTGCTTCGGGAGGTGTCAGCGGAAGTGAGTTTCATCACAGACGCGCCCACCCTCCTGGCTGCCAACCTATTTTCCCGCTTCTCTCTCTCCTGCCCCATGCCCCCTTCCTTTCCGCAGGTGCTAGATGTCAGAAATAGGCTTAGAAGTGATACATTAGTAATGAGCTTGAAGCTCTTTAAGTACATTCAAGAGGGGTAGGAAAAGGATAGGGAAGGGAATCGGGGCAAATCTCTAGGGATTGGGGGTAATCCCAAGGCAATCTCCAATTGGTGGGTTGGAGAAGGTTGGAGATTACATTTGGGTTTGGTTGGGATGTAGGTGTACACCCAACCAAACACAATGTGCAAACTACACTACTCTAGGATATAGAAAATACAAAGTACAAGATGTGAGATTGAAGACTAACACTAACACCCCCCCATAGGCGTCAATCGAACTCAGGGTAGAGAGGGTGGAGCACAGAGCCCCATGGCGCCAAGGAGACGGTGGTGGGGAACTTTCCCAAGGGGCTTGGTGAACAGATCAGCCAGGTTGCAGTCAGATGCAACGTATTCCACTTTCAACTGCTCTTGTTGGACAAGGTCACGGATGAAGAAGTGCCGGAGTTCAATGTGCTTGGTGCGGGTGTGATACACAGGGTCTTGAGAGATGTGGATGGTACTCTGGTTGTCACACCAGAGGGTGGGGGCGGACTGTGGGAAACCAAGCTCCTAAAGGAGGAAGGTGAGCCAACGAGCCTCCTGAGCAGCCATGGTGCCTGCGTAGAGCTCTGCCTCACATGAGGAGAGGGAGACTGCAGACGACCTGGTGGAGCGCCAACTGACAATTCCGCTCCCAAGGGTGAAGCAGTACCCCTGAGAGGAGCGTCGGTCGGTCTGGTCATCAGCCCAGGAGGAGTCGGTGTAACCTTCCAGGCGAGGAGGGGAGAGCCCACCGAGTGTGAGGACGTGAGACTTGGTGCCCTGAAGATAGCGCAGCACCCGCTTGGCTGCCTTCCAGTGAAGATCAGTGAAGCGTCCAGGGGCCACGTAGCGAGAGAGGACACTGACAGGATAGGCCAGGTCCGGTCGGGTGCACTTCATGGCATACATGAGAAACCCAACAAGCTCCGGGTATGGCTCAGAGCAGGCCTCTGGTGTGGGTACCGCTGGAGCTGTGAGGAGGTGTTGCAGCGGCAGCGGGGTGGCAACAGGTGTGCATAGCTCCATCTCAAATCGCTTGAGCACATTGTCGATGTAGAACTCCTGGGAGAGTGAAATGGTGCGAGCCTTGCGATCACGAGTGATCTCCATCCCCAGGTAGTGCTTGAGGTCACCGAGGTCTTTCATCTGGAGAGCCTTGCTTAGGGCTGCCTGGACTGAGGTCATCTGGGCCGAGTCCTTGGCAACGAGGATGAAATCATCCACGTAGACTAGGATGTAGAAGGGCTCAGAATGACGGCGGATGAAGAGAGTCGGGTCAGCAGTTGAAGGGTGGAAGTCCAGGGAGAGGAGGACTTCTTTCACCTTGTTGTGCCATTCGCGAGGGGCTTGCTTAAGGCCGTAGACGGGGCGATTCAGCTTCCAGACAGTGTTGGGAGGGAATTCTCCTGGGAAGCCTTCTGGTCTGTCCATGAACACTGTCTCCTTGAGACGTCCTTGTAGGAAGGCGGATGAGGCATCCATGGATTTGATCTCAAAGTCTTCTCGAGCTGCGACATCCATGAGCGTACGAATGGTGGGAGGTTTGGATGTGGGGGAGAAGGTTAGGAAGAAGTCGCGGTACTGCTGCTGGGTGAAGCCCTTGGCTACGTAGCGCGCTTTGAACACCGGTGCCTCGTCTGGGAGCTGTTTTACACGGAACAACCACTTGCCCCCGACGATGTTGACTCCTGGAGGTGGAGTCTCGTCGTCGAAGGAGTGGTTGCGGGTGAATGCTGCAATCTCCGCGTCCATGGCAGCACGCCATTCGGCAGCATGAGGGCCTGAGAGAGCCTCTTGGACGGTGAGAGGGATAGGGATGGTCGGGTTCTCCGCGAAGTTGAGGGAGGGTGAGCCAGTGATGTCGGGGAAGATGTGTGAGAGCTGAGGAAGGACTGCATGGAGATCACACAGTTCCTCATGCCTGTCTTCTAGAAGGGTAGAGGGCACATCCCCCCCAGTAGGAGGAGGCGGTGTGGGCTGTGTATCGAAGAACCATCGCGAGTGGAAGAGTAGCGCGATGTGAGCGAGTGCCATGAGCCACCGGAGAAGAGGGTGGGGCTGGCGGTGTCGGAGAGGGTGACTTAGTAGGCTGGGGCGGGGGAATGGGCCGCCGGCGGTACGTGATCAGCTCGGGCGACTGTGGGAGAGCGGGTTCCTCTGTGGTGGGGGGAGCCGGGGGAGGAGGTGGGGCCGGAGGGTGGGACCGCCGATGGTAGGTGATAGGTGCGCTCGGAGGGGGCGGCGCAGCGGGAAGTGGGGAAGGTGAGGGGGAGGGAGGAGCAGCTGCCGAAGACACCGGTGAGGCCGGGTCAGTGACCTCAGAGGGAGATGGTGCGATGGCAGGAGAGGGAGGAGGTGAGGGAGCAGGAGCAGGCGGGAGGTCGGGAGGCGCATCAAAGTCTGCCCACACGAGGGAGGGTGGATCAGGGAGAGGGTCCCGTCCCGAAGGGGAGTAGAATGGGCGGGTCTCATCAAAGACAACGTCACGGCTCCTGACCAACTGGTGAGTGGAGGGATTGAGGAAGAGGTAGTCAGGTGAGTCGGCGTTGTGCCCGAGGTAGATGCACGTCTGAGTCTTGGGACCGAGCTTGCCACCGTTATGCCGTCGAGCCTGAGGGTTGAGGAGGACATAGGCGGTGCATCCCCAAACGCGAAGAGAGCGAGCAGTGGGCGTTTTCCCGAGCCAGAGTGTGGTTGGAGTGGTGTCGGGAAGGTGCGGGTGGGGGTAAAGGTTGTAGAGGAGGGCGGCGTGGTAGAGAGCGTACCCCTAGAGAGAGTGTGGAGCGTTGGAGTGGCTGAGGAGGCACCGAGTGATCTGCACCAGGGTGTGGTTGCGGCTCTCAGCTATGCCGTTCTGTTGAGGGCTGTCAGGGAGGGTGAAGTTTTGCTGGATGCCTTCGGAGGAGCAGAAGGCTTTGAGCTTGTCGTTGCAGAACTCACCCCCCCCATCCGAGTGAAGGCGCTTGACCTTGCGGTCAAAAGTGGTCTGTGCCTGCTTGACCCACGCTATGATGACCTCGGGTGCCTCAGCCTTAGTGTGGAGGAGGTGAACAGAGACGTAGCGGGAGTGATCATCCACAATAATAAGGAAGTAGCGATAGCCACCTCGTGCGAGAACAGGGGCAGGGCCCCAGACGTCCATGTGCACGAGGTCCAGTGGTGCTGCAGCGACTGTGGGTGAGGCAGGATGGGGCTGTTGGCGCAGTTTGCTCTTGGTGCAATCAAGGCACGTGGGAGCTGGTGAGTCAGGTGGTGGAGGAAGTGCGGCTGGCAGGCCGAGGAGAAGTTTCTTGGAGGCCATGTCAGCAAGAGTGCGGAAATTTGGGTGCCCGAGCCGATGGTGGTAGAGGATGGTCGGGTTGGAGAGGGTGCGACATGAGCATGGTGTGATAGTGGCCTGTGCTTGGGTGGTTGACACCTGTGGGTAGACATGATCACGAGTCGAGTCGAGTCGAGTCTCTTGAAGTCGTGGTCAAGTCGTGATTATTGTCGAGTCGAGTCGAGTCGAGTCACTCTCGAGTCGGTTTTAGGGCGTATGCTGACTCGAGACTCGATTTAGGGGTCGAGTCAAGCCTGACTCGAGGGCGAGTTAGGCGACTCGCGAGTCAGGTTTGGCTCGACCTGTATTTCTGTTTCCCAAGTGCAAAAAATCATGTTAGCACAGGGAGTAATCTTTCGAAGTGTCTAGATCCAGCACGAAACCAACGAATACCTTAATGCGAGGAAACAAGTGGCGAAGTTCGTGAACGTTACAATTTCCATGTGTCAGAGCCACCCAATCAGTATTTTTCGTGAACGATAGAATCTGCCTCTGTCAGACCCTTGGCGCGAAATGTCATTTGATGTGAATCGGTGTGCTGGATCTGTCACAAAAGCACCGTCCAACCCTAAACCCTGGTAGTTGGAGATTTCGTGATTATACAAACATCTACGTGCCAAACCCTATTGGCGAGCAAGCAGTTTGGCGAGAAAGCAACGCGATGTGCTGAACCGTTGCGAAACAATCAAAATCGCTTACATGTTCGGCCCAATGAACTGCTTTCGTAATTTTCGCATTCCATTCGTCACATCCCAGGGCACGGCAATTCACCAAACCCTGAACCTGAGCTCAAACATTGGCGTATTTCGTGACTGTCAAAATCCACCTGTGAAATAACACGTTGGTTTCCTAGTCAGCTTACACGTGTTTCGATGTAGCGATAAGGAGTTTAGGGTAGGTACGTACACACACGTAACAACCACTAGACCCCTGTTCTTAGTGGCATCGAGTCAATCGACTCGTCTCCGCACAAAGACTCGTACGAGTCAAAGTCGAGTCGAGTCAACGCTGACTCGGCGACTCCAGGGTCGAGTCAGCGATGCATCGCCAATCTGACAAGCGTGACTCGACTCGACTCGTCACGAGTCAAATCCCTAAACACAGATACTCGACTCGATAAAAAAACGAGTCGAGGCGGCGAGTCGATGCAGAACTCGCCTCGCGTGATCATGTCTACCTGTGGGAGAGGGACGCGTAGCGTGTAGAGGCCGTTGCTGTTGAGGGTGTAGCGGGCCAGAGTTTTGTTGGTGCGTGGATCGATGATGTCGCAATAGTCCTCGTTCTCTGGGAAGATGGTGCGTAGCCCCGCCTCCTGAATTTCTGTTTGGGCAACTAGATTGTGACGCAGTGAAGGCACGCACATGCCAGTGACAGTGCCGGATGGGAAGGCGGGGCATGGGACTGTGGAGGTACCCTTGGCGAGGGTGGTGAAGCTTGAGTCAGCTCCTAAGAGAGGGATAGGTGTTGGGTAAGGTTTGAAGGAGAAGGTCTCCTTGAGCACGGTGTGAGTGGCCCCGCTATCGAGTGTGAACTCTATGTATTGTGGTGCTTGTGATGAGCCGATGTACTGTGGGGTAGCTTCATTAAACATGGCGGTGCCAGGGAACAACAGGTTGATACGCACATCAGCAGGAGCAGCATCACTAGCACTAGCCGAAGCGGGGTCCTGGACCTCAACTAGGTTGGCCTTGCGAGAGCGCATCCAATTCGGCGGCTTCTTGTCCACTCCGTGAATGGCGTACCATTCGTCGTCTTTCTTCTTGAAGCACGTAGCAAGGGGGTGGTTAGTGCCACCACACACTTGTCCCTTGCGATTCCCATACTTGACGACGTAGGGGCACGGAGGAAAGCGGTTGCGCTGGAAGGGCGCCGAGGCGAGAGCCGCTGCGACACTTGCTTGAGGCATGGGAGCGCGGATAGCGTACGCCTTGGCCTGAGCCGTGGAGTCTTTCTCGGCAGAGAGGAGTGCGGTGGAGACCTTAGCAAAGGTGAGGTCTTCTGCTGAGAGTGTGAGGAGCATCTTCCTCGTGACCTCATATGCCGACGTGAGGCCGACAAGAAGGGCGGCTGCAGGGGCTTGCTCGGGGAAGACTATACCCAGCTCCTTGAGTTCGCCATGAATG
Source organism: Closterium sp. Yama58-4 (assembly GCA_947470075.1). NCBI lineage: Eukaryota > Viridiplantae > Streptophyta > Zygnematophyceae > Desmidiales > Closteriaceae > Closterium > Closterium sp. Yama58-4. The sequence continues at coordinate 386,793 of CANIUD010000879.1, read as the reverse complement.
GTCTGCACCTTGGCAATGTAGTCGGCCATTCCCGAGCAGTCCTCAAGGCGGACCTGAAACATGCTAGGGATGAGAATGGCCACGCCGACCGCCGTCTTGTTCATGAACCGATCCTGGAGGTACTTCCAGATGGCGTTGGAGGTAGGGTAGTTATGGAACGTGTTGACAAGTTCGGGAGGGGTGGAGGCGATGAAGACGCTGATGATGGCAGCATCGGCCTTCTCCCATTTCCGGTACTTCTCAACAGCCTCCTCGTACGCCCTCACGTCAGTATCACTTGAAGATTCGGTCGGCTCACGGGGAATAGTAGGCTGTTTCCCCTTGCCACGGTTGAGGAGGACGTCCTTGAGGTCAAGGCCCTGCACGTCACGGCTCAGGAGGTGCTTGTCAACTCCGTAGCTCCACGCCTTGAAGTTGGAGCTAGAGCCATCAGCTTCAAGGCGGAGCGGGGTGATGGGGTTCGCCATGGTGGAAGACGAGAGAGCCATGGTGGAGACCCCTTCTCGCGCGGAGCGCCGCTCTTAAGTCACCGGCGCGCAGCGCGGCGATTTTGAAATCCGACGGACCGGAATAGCGAAAATCGTCAATGTCGGCCGCTTCGAAATGCCACGTAGAAGGATTTTCAGGCCGCCAAAATTAGGTCGAAGCGGCCGATTTCCTTAGATCTAACACTAATCCCACACACCCCCCCACACACCACCCTCAGCTTCGCGGCTGCGCTGCTGCTCGGCTTCGCGGCTACACGGCTGCTCTGCTTCGCGGCTACGCTGCTGCTCGGCTGCGCTGCTGCACCTGTTCAGCTGCGGGAAGGGGGAAGGGGTAGGAGTGCAGATGCGGGGCGACGGGCGGCAGCCCGACGTGAAGCTGCGGGGCGACGGGCGGCGGCCCGACGAGAAGCTGCAGGGCGACGGGCGGCGGCCCGACGAGGAGAAGAAGTGACGAATTGAAGTTGGAAAACGAGTGTTAGGTTATAGCGCGGACGATGCGCTTACCAGAGAAACTTCCGCTGAAAGTGACGGGAAGGTGCAGCGGGAAAATTTCCGCCGACGAATGTCGCGAATCACCGGCGACGAGGTTGACGATGGCTTCGCCGAGGTTTGCGGGACGAGTACCCGCAGAGGTAAGAGGATCACGATCCGCGTATGCGGTTGAAGGGCTTAGAAGTAATACATTAGTAATGAGCTTGAAGCTCTTTAAGTACATCCAAGAGGGGTAGGAAAAGGATGGGGAAGGGAATCGGGGGCAATCTCTAGGGATTGGGGGTAATCCCAAGGCAATCTCCAATTGGTGGGTTGGAGATTGGTTGGAGATTACATTTGGGTTTGGTTGGGATGTAGGTGTACACCCAACCAAACACAATGTGCAAACTACACTACTCTAGGATATAGAAAATACAAAGTACAAGATGTGAGATTGAAGACTAACACTAACACTAGAAACTGGTGAGCTGCTTCGGGAGGTATCAGCAGAAGTGAGTTTCATCACAGACGCGCCCACCCTCCTGGCTGCCAACCTCTTTCTCCTTCCTGGCCCCTCCTGCCCCATCCTCCTCCCCTCCTCGCTCGCCTCAGGTGCTGGAAACTGGTGAGCTGCTTTGGGAGGTGTCAGCGGAGGAAGTGAGATTTATCACAGACGCGCCCACCCTCCTGGCTGCCAACCTCTTCTCCCGCCTGTTGCTCCTGCCCCTCCTGCCCCATCCCCCTCTCACTCTTTCCTTCCCTCAGGTCCTGGAAACAGGTGAGCTGCTTCGGGAGGTGTCAGCAGAGGTCAGTTTCATCACAGACGCGCCCACCCTCCTCGCTGCTAATCTCTTCTCTCGCCGCTGCATCCTCCAAGTCACTCCCTCCGCCGTCCGATTGCTCGCCAGCTCAGCCAGCCTGCTGCAGGAGATGCTGCCACGTGGCATGGTGGACGAAGGTGGGGAGGGGATGGAGGAGGGGAAGGATGGGGGAGAGGACGTGGAGATTGAGTCTGCTGACGTGGCGGATCCGTATGTCATGCTGCGATTGGTGGACGGCAGATTCGTGCTACTAGGCCCAGGTAATGCTCCCGGTTTCTGTAAGAGCAGTTTGGCTTGGCTCAAAGACTTCTTACATGATGGTTTCTTCCTGTTTGGTTTGGTGAGTGCATGATGCTGAAAGATGATGCTGAAAGATGATGCTGAAAGATGATGCCAAATCGAAACTAACAACTCTTTCCTCGTTCCCTTCATCATCCCACCCTGCAGACCCGTCCAAGCCTCTCTCCCTGGTGCCCATTCCATGCCACCTGCCCACTCCTCCCTCTGATCCCATCACAGCCTTTTCCCTCCTCCTCTCCCCCTCGCCATCCACAACCAATCTCAGTCGCTCCACAACCACTAACAGCAGCACCAGCGCCAGCAGTGCATTAGCTTGTGCCCTTGGCAGTAGTGGTTGCAGCAGTGGTGGTAACAGTGGCAGTAAAGGAACTCCCTCCTCTACTGCTGCTCCTCCTCCTTCTCCTCCTGTTCCCTTGTGTGCGGTGGCTCGTAGATCCGGCCTGCTCCAGATGTACCTGCTCCCCTCCCTTCGCAGCGTGTTCTCCTCTCTGGGCCTTGCGGATAGTCACACTCTCTTGAAGCACACTCCTGCTGCAGCCGCTGCTGCTGCGGCTGTTGCTGCTGCTGCTGCTGCTGCTGCAGCTGCAGCAGAGGCAGGCAAAGGAGGAAAGGACTCTTTTCCTGCAGCAGAAGAAGCTACAAAAGCTACAGCCACTGCTACAGCTGCTGCTACAGCAGGGAGTGAAGCCATGGAGGTGGACTTAAAGCCAGGGGATGCTGAGAAGGAGGCAGTGGGGAAGCAGGGGTCGGGGAAAGGGGGGGTGGGAGGAGATGAGGAGATGGTGGTAAAGGAGGAGAGGAGGGATGGGGAGGGGAAGGATGAGGGAAAGAAGGAGGCGGAAGAGGGCGATGTTGAGATGGATAGTGGCAGTGGTGCTGGCAATGGTGTGGGTAAGGGCACAGACGTCAAAACAGGGGAGGAGAGCGTGAAAATAGAGGTGAAAGTAACAGAGGGGTCACAGAAAACAGAGAAGGATGGGCAAGCAAGGGCAGTAGCAGCACACACGCCTGCACCAGTTGCCACCTCAGCACACACGTCAGCGCCTGATTGGCCAAAGCAGTTTGTCGTGGATCTGCATGTGTCTGTCAACCCCGTCACCGGGCGGCTGTTTTTGTTTGTAGTGCTTTCAGACGGACGGCTGCTGGGATTCAGAGCGTTCTGCCCCTCGGGAGCTTCCCCTGGAGATGTGATTGCAGCGAGTGTGACAGTAACGGGGGAGCGGGGTGCGAAGGTGGGAAGGCGAGCAGAGGGGGGAGGAGGGCAGGGGGTGGGGGAGGGTGAACCTGGAGGAAGAGAAGGTGGAATAGGGGTAGGTGGATCAGGGGGATTTGGGATAAGTGGGTTGCGTTTCCAGAGGGTTTGTTTAGAGGAGGAAGAGGCAGGGATTCATGAGGTGGAGGGGGAGGAGGAAGATGAGAAGGGGAAAGGGGAGCGGGCAGTGGGGAGAGGGGCAGGTGCTGGTGATGGGGGAGGAGGGGGAGAAGGTAGGGTGAAGCAAGAGGGAGGTGAGAAGGGGGAGGGTGAAAGTGGGGGAGGTGAAAGTGGGGGTGGTGAAAGTGGGGGTGGTGATACTGCAGCAGAAGAGAAGGCGCAGGGGGAGGAGGGTGCGGAGAGGAGCAGGAAAGCTGGGAGAGCGAGAAAGAAAATGCTATTCCCGTTTCAAGGAGTGGGGTTGGAGGGGAGTGGAGGAGGGGGCGGAGGAGGGGGTGGAGGGGGCGGAGGAGGGGGTGTGGGTGGGAGGGGTAAGGGAGGTGTGGGTGATGGGGGTGGTGGCATTGGCGGTCTGTTTGTGGCTGGGAGCAGACCCAGATGGCTGATGCTACTGCGGGATAAAGTGTGGATGCACCCCGTGGTGAGTCTCGGTCAAGCACACCATGCTGAGTCATGCACGCCGTGCTGAGTCAAGCTCACCATGCTGAGTCATGCACGCCGTGCTGAGTCATGCACACCATGCTGAGTCATGCACACCGTGCTGAGTCATGCACACCATGCTGAGTCATGCACACCATGCTGAGTCATGCACGCCGTGCTGAGTCATGCACACCATGCTGAGTCATGCACACCGTGCTGAGTCATGCACACCGTGCTGAGTCATGCACACCATGCTGAGTCATGCACGCCATGCTGAGTCATGCATGCCATGCTGAGTCATGCACGCCGTGCTGAGTCATGCACACCGTGCTGAGTCATGCACACCATGCTGAGTCATGAACACCATGCTGAGTCATGCACGCCGTGCTGAGTCATGCACACCATGCTGAGTCATGCACACCGTGCTGAGTCATGCACACCATGCTGAGTCATGCACACCGTGCTGAGTCATGCACACCATGCTGAGTCATGCACGCCATGCTGAGTCATGCATGCCATGCTGAGTCATGCACGCCGTGCTGAGTCATGCACACCATGCTGAGTCATGCACGCCGTGCTGAGTCATGCACACCATGCTGAGTCATGCTCACCGAGCTGAGTCATGCACACCATGCTGAGTCATGCTCGCCGTGCTGAGTCATGCACACCATGCTGAGTCATGCACGTCGTGCTGAGTCATGCACACCATGCTGAGTCATGCACGCCATGCTGATTCATGCACACCATGCTGAGTCATGCACGCCATGCTGAGTCATGCACGCCATGCTGAGTCATGCACGCCATGCTGAGTCATGCACTATGTGCTGAGTCATGCATGCCATGCTGAGTCATGCACTACGTGCTGAGTCATGCACGCCATGCTGAGTCATGCACTACGTGCTGAGTCATGCATGCCATGCTGAGTCATGCATGCCATTTTGAGCCATGCACGCCATGCATACAAACCTATGCTTTGGTATCTCGCGCCTTTGATTGTGCTTCCAGCAAGTAGTTAAACGTTCCTGAAATTCTTCCCTAGTTTCCCCTCGTCTCCCTCGTTCCCTCCATTCTTCCCCTGTCCACACATGCCACCCACATGCCACACATCATATCACATATGCCCCCTGTCTCAACACAGGCCATGGATGCAGCATCGAGCGTGGTGGCTATGGCACCCTTCCACAACGTCAACTGCACTCACGGCTTCCTCCTCATCTCCTCTCTTGGAGTGCTCTCCATCTGCCAGCTGCCGCCGCTCTTCCAGTTTGACAACGCATGGCCCCTCAATAAGGTGTGTGTGTGCATACAAGGATTGGGTTATTGGACCAAGTCGCGCGCCTGGACCAAGTCGCGCGCCTGGACCAAGTCGCGCGCCTGGACCAAGTCGCGCGCCTGAAACAAGTCGCGCGCCTGGACCGAGTCGCGCGCCTGGACCAAGTCGCGCGCCTGGACCGAGTCGCGCGCCTGGACCAAGTCGCGCGCCTGGACCGATGGTCGCGACTTGGTCCACGCGCGTGACTTGGTCCAGGAGGTGCAGGTGGGCACTGCAGGTTTCAAAAACCACTTGGCACACTCGAATGCCTACCTACCTCCTCCACTCTCCTCCACTCTCCCCCACTCTCCCCCATTCTCCCTCCCTCCTTTCACAGATTCCCCTGCGTTCAACCCCTCATTCGGTCACTCTCTCGCCCGACGCAGCTCATCTCTTCCTCGTCACTTCGACCCCCGTATGCCTCTCACCTTCCTTCCACCTTCACTTCTGCCCTCCCCACTTTATCTTTACGCTCCCAAACTTTCTGATTATACATTGCAGCGCTCCATCTCCCTCCTCTCCCTCTCCTTCGCACTCAGACGTCTCGTCGTATCTCCTAGTTTCTCATTCCCTCTCTCACCCCCATTCGCTCTCGTCACCCTTCCTGTCCTCCATCTCTTCCTCTCGCCCTTTCCCCCTGCAGGTGTCCCGCCCAGTCTCTCAGTTCCTCGTTCCATCCCTAGAAGACCCAAAAGACCCTTCAACCGCAGCACTAGGCTTGGCCGGACCTGGAGGTCTGGGAGTTCCAGGCACCTCCGGCACAGGCTCGGAAAATGATGGCGAAGCAGTGGCTATGGTTGACGACTTCCAACTTCGGGTGGTAACCTGTCCGAGCCTGGAGGCTCCGAGCCGCGCCCTGGAGGTTCGGCAGAGCTTTGAGTTCCAGCCGTTTGAAGCGGTGACAATGGTGAAGTCAGTGGTGTTGAGGAATCGCAGCACTGGGCATCTGCAGACGCTCCTTGCAGTGTGTACGACGTTTATCACAGGGGAGGACGCACCCGGGAAAGGCAGGATCCTGCTCTTCGAGTATAACCCTCTGGCAACAGCTGATGGGCATGGTGCTGGTGCGACTGCAGCAGATGCTGAGGGCAAGGCGGCAGGTGGAAGCACAGGAATTCCCTTGGTAAGCCTGCTTTTGTTTGTGTCACTCTAGCAGTGTGTACGACGTTTATCACAGGGCAGGACGCACCCTCTCGCAACGGCTGACGGCGGTGTTGGTGCTGATGGTGCCGGTGCTGGTGCTGATGCAGAGGGCAAGGCTGCAGGTGGAAGCAGTGGAGTGCCATAGGTAAGCTTGCCTTTCTGCTGCCTCCTTTTACTTGTCTGTGAGCCTCTGTGAGCCACTGTGTGCCCTTGGTCAGCTCTCTTCCTAATGCCACCATCAGTCTGAGTGGCAATGTGGCATTGCTCGTGAATATGAAATACCCTGCATTTCTCTCTCTATTCTTGTCCTGCACTTAATCACACCAGCTGAGGGAGCTCTATTCAAAGGAGCCCATAGCGGGCAGCAGTCAACGAGGCAGCGTGGCAGCACTCACAGCACTGAAACAAACTCTCATCTCTCTCCATCCATGTCCCGTGCTTATGTCTTCACCAGCTGAGGGAGCTCTATTCAAAGGAGCCCATAGCGGGCAGCAGTCAGAGAGGCAGCGTGGCAGCACTCACAGCGCTGCAGGGCAATCTGCTGCTGGCGGTGGGGCGGCAGCTGGTGCTGTATGCATGGAACGGGGTGGAGCTAGAAGGAATCGCGTTCCTTGACGCTCCTCTATATGTGGTTTCCATGGCCACGGTGAGTGGTTGAGTTTCGGCTTAGAGCTGCAGGGCAGGGCAGGGAAGGGCAACCTGCTGCTGGCGTTGGGGCGGCAGCTGGTGCTGTATGCATGGAACGGGGTGGAATCAAAGGGAATTGCCTTCCATGGCAACTGTGAGTGGTCGGGTTGGGTCTGGTTCGGTACAATCACAGATCAGAGTGCTGCAACCAGTCGCAGGCGGTGGGGCGGCAGCTGGTGCTGTATGCATGGAATGGGGTGGAATCAAAGGGAATTGCCTTCCATGGCAACTGTGAGTGGTCGGGTTGGGTCTGGTTCGGTACAATCACAGATCAGAGTGCTGCAACCAGTCGCAGGCGGTGGGGCGGCAGCTGGTGCTGTATGCATGGAACGGGGTGGAATCAAAGGGAATTGCCTTCCATGGCAACTGTGAGTGGTTGGCATTTGATGGAGCTCCACGGCAGTTTTGAGAATGCTCTATAAAATGCCTTTTGAGACTCCACGGCTCAAAAGGCATGTTATAGAGCTCCACGGCAGGGAGACTTGTTCTGCTGGTGCTGGGACAGCAGTTCGGGGATGAGGCGGAGGTCGAGGTGATCACCTTTCTTAATGCTTCCCTTAACGATCAGCAATATGGCTATGAGTTGTTGTTCCCTCAGCTCATATGCCAGTATGTTGTTGTTGTTGTTGTCTAGACGATCACCAAACTCTCCACCCTCCCCCTCTCCCCGCTGCCTTGTGATTCAGGTGAAGAGCTTTGTGATTGTAGGGGATGTGCTAAAGAGCGTCTACTTCCTGCACTGGAGAGAGGAGGGCGCTCAGCTCACCCTCCTCGCACGCGACTTCTCCTCTCTTCCGATCACAGCCGTCGATTTTCTCATCGACGGCTCAGCTCTCGGCCTGCTTGCGGCCGACACAGCCAAGAACCTCCAAGTTTTTGCATACTCCAAGTCAATCGAAACACACATGGGGCAAAAGCTCCTCCTAAAGGCATCCTTTCACACAGGAGAGGTGCTCTCGAAGGTTCTTTGGTTGCCGCTGCCACCTCCTCTTGCTGCTGCAACAGGAGGAGGAGGGGGAGGAGGGGGAGGGCAGCAGCAGAGGAACCTAGCAGCGGCAGCTTCGGGCCGGACCAACAGGTTCGGCGTGCTGGCAGGCACGCTTGGGGGAGCAATTGCAGTGGTGACACCGGTGCCGGAGCTGGTATTTAGGAGGCTGGATACAGTGCAGCGTTACATGGTAACCGCAGTTGAGCAGACAGCAGGGTTACACCCGCTGGCGTTCCGGGCGGTGCAAGGGTTGGGAAAGGGACAGCAGCATTCCGGAGTGGAGCGAATGATCGACTCACAGCTTCTTGCTCAGTGAGTTCTCACGAGTGTTCGTACAACGGTCTCAAAACTCTTGCTGGGCTGTCATGAGTTTTCGTACAGCCATCAGCACGTACATGAGTTGCCCTTACAACCGACCCACCCTCATCACCCACCTGTATCTCCCACACATCCCATGCACCCATGCACCCATGCACCCATGCACCCATGCACACGCCATGGATGTAGTGACAGAGACCAGTCTGCACCCACATCAGCAGCACCAACCTCCATGCTCCCCATGTTTCCATCCACCCGTGCGCTCTTCATCCTCTTTACCCTTGTGTGTCCCTCGCATGCACGCATGCACCCACCAGGTACGCGCTAATGGAGGACAGTCAGCAGGAGCAGCTAGCAGAGGACATTGGCTCCACTCGTCCCATGGTGCTGCAGAACCTGCGAGACCTCGCACACAATGCCATGCTCTTCTAGTCAGGCTCTTCGACCAGGCTCTAGCCATGCTCGTGTGTGCTCTGTGCTTTGCACATTGAGAGCAGCAGCTAGCAGAGGATATTGGTTCCACGCGTCCCATGGTGCTGCAGAACCTGCGAGACCTTGCTCACAATGCCATGCTATTCTAGCCAGGCCCCTGCATCTGTGCTCTTCAACCCTAAACCCTTCAACCACTGTGTCGGGAAAGGGCCAACTGCTCTACGTAAGGCATAAGGCACCAAGGAGCAGCAGATGAGGCATATAAGGCACAAGGCATGGACTCCAGATGAGTCATGTCATGCCCATGAGTCAAATGGTGCTGCAGAACCTCCGGCCGGGCCGGAACTTCAAGCACAGCGCCTTGATCGCTAGGCTCTTCTAGCGAGTGCCTCTTAGAAAAAGCGGGATGGTGATCTATCTTCCTTCACTTACGGTACCCATGGACAATCATGAAGCACGGGTTGTTTACTTTACGCACGTGACACCTATTATGCACTGATCTGATTTGCCGGTGTTTTTGACACTTTGATTGACACAGTGTCAGGTTCAATCTACACCTCAGTAAAGACAGTTGCACTATCAAGCAGGGCAAAAAAAACAGTCACCGTGGAAGTTGTAGCACATCAATGTCAGAATGAAGAATGGATGATGCATTGATGTTGGTTGGGGTACATATAGCTAACCCTAAGTTTTGTACCCCCTAAGACAAACCTCACTATAGGCTACAACATTTGACACACCCCCATAGCCTAAGTGAGGGGTGTCTAGCAGAACCACACGAGTACGGTCACAAGACCAGTCCAAGAAACGAAGCTCAGGGTGGATCACAACGTCACCACACAGTCTGAGCACAAACAACAGTGGCCACAAGGCCAGTCCAAGAAGTAACAGAGGTATATAGAAAGCAAAGTAAACAGTACACTCAAGTCTAAGCAACACGAGAACCAGTGTCAACAAGGCCTAACTGCACACAGCACCTCTGGTGGTCACAAGGCGGAAGCGCCTTGGTGAAGATGTCTGCAGTGTTGGCCTCGGACTCCACAAACTCAAAGCGAGCCTGTCCACGTCTCTGCAACTCTCGCAGAAGAAAGTACCTGACGTGAATGTGCTTCACTCTGCTCTCCAGTCGTGGCTCTCGACAAAGGAGAATAGACGCCTTGTTGTCAGTGAACAAGGTCGGTGCAGAGCTCGGCCGCTCACCAAGGTCGGTGAGCAAGAAGGTCAACCAACGCAGCTCCTGTGCCGCCATGGCACCAGCGTAGATCTCAGCCTCAGCTGTAGAGGTCGAGACCGAAGAGGAGCGCGTGGACCGCCAGGAAACAGCTCCAGAACCCAGGCTGAAACAGTACCCCTGAGTAGACCTGTGAGTCTCAGCGTCGTCAGCGTAAGAGGAGTCACAGTGACCAGTAAGTACGACAGACTGCTGCCCTCCAAGAACTAGCCCCACGCCTGACGTCGTCGCTAGGTACTTCGCCACCCTCACAGCTGCTGTCCAGTGAACAGGACGGTGTCTCCCTGGCGCAACAAAGCGCGCAAGAACGCTGAGAGGGAAGGCGAGGTCCGGGCGAGTACAAGTCATCAGGTACATGAGGCAACCCACAAGCTCTGCGTAGGGACCACTAGGCTCGAACGGCTCGTCAGGAAAGGGTCCAGTGAGTCTGTGGTCAACAGCAAGAGGTGTGCGCTGTACTGTGGAGTGCTGAAGCCTGAACCGCTGAAGGACCTGCTGCACCATGTGCGACTGTGAAAGTGTAATGGTGCGAGCAGCTCTGTCCCTGGTGATCTGCAGGCCAAGGTAGTGGCGCAGCTCACCAAGATCAGTGCAGGTGTGTCTCTTCTGCAGTTCGGACTTCACGTGTGCCAAAGCAACCCTGTCAGGGGTGGCGAAAACAAGGTCGTCAACGTAGACCAGAACAAAGAAAGGTGTGGTGCCACGACGAACGAACAGCGACGGGTCAGCAGAAGACGGCTGGAACCCAAGGTCAGACAGGGTAGAACGCAGGGTGTCGTGCCACTCACGAGGAGCCTGACGAAGACCGTAAACCGGTCGCCTCAGCCTCCACTGGGTCCCAGGAGGGAAAGAGCCAGTGAAGGCAGAGGGACGACGCAACCAGACCTCCTCGTGAAGACTGCCCTGAAGGAAAGCAGTAGAGAAGTCGAGAGAGTGTAACTCGTAGTCTCTCTGTGCTGCTACGTGTAGTAACACCCGAAGAGTGGTCATCTTCGGGGTGGGCGCGAAGGTCTGAAAGAAGTCAACTCCCTCGCGCTGACTGAAACCTCTAGCCACGTAGCGCGCCTTGAAGACCGGAGGAGATCCCGGTGGCCGCTTCACCCTGTAGATCCACATGCCGTCGACTACGTTCGCCCCCGGAGGGGGAACCTCATCGACGTAGGTGCCTGTGGATCTGTAGGAGGCCATCTCTGCGTCCATGGCAGCTCTCCACTGAGAGGCCCAAGGCCCTGACACTGCCTCAGCGTAAGTGCGAGGAGTCGGAATGTCAAGGGCGTCGGGGTCACCCTCAGGGGCGAGGAGCATGGCACAGAGATGAGGGGAAGCGGCGGCCAGGAACTCTAGCTCAAACTGCCTGTCCTCTAGGGCGTCACAGCCAAGGGCAGACACACCCCCGACGGCCAGAGGACTGGAAGGAGGAGCAGCCACAAGAGCGGTGGCGAAGTCAAGGCGGCGGGTAGAGGCAAAGTCAGTGACTGCGGCAGTAAGAGCGGACACAGAGGACACAGAGGCACGAGGGTGAGTAACAAGTGAGGCGAGAACACGAGAGAGAAGAGGACGGTACGTGCGGTAGTAGTCAGTGACAGGAGTAGGGAGCGACGCAGTGAGAGCCGACTCAGGAGGAGACGGAAGCACAGACGGAGACGGACGAGGTGGACTAGAACGAAGTAAGGCAGTACGAAGGTCAGTGAAGGGAACAGGAGACGAGGGACGAGCACGAGGGGAGCGACGAGAGGCCCAAGTCTGAGAAGGAGGAGGGGACAACGAAGACTGAGAACGAGGGAAAACAGCGGGAGAGGGGTCAGGAGGAGGAAGCGGAGGACCAGAGACGGGAGGAGAGGGGGAGGAGGAAGGAGAGGGAGAGGGGAGACCAAGGGTCCGAGACAGGAGGAGGAGACGGCAGCTGCTGCTGCTGCGGCTGCTGCGGCTGCTGCGGCTGCTGCTGCTCCAGCGGCTGCTGCCCCTGCTGCTGTCGCTCCTGCTCCTCGAGCCGCTGCAACTCTCTCTCCTCTCTCTCCAACTCCAGCTGCTCCTCACGAGCACGGCGAACACGAGCCTGGAACCTGGTCGGGTAGGGGTGGGGGGAAGGAGTAGTGTCCGGGGCAGCGGCAGCCCCAGAGTCGACCTCCGAAGCACCAAGCACACCACCCCCAGAGGCAGCACCAACACCAGCTCCAGACCCAGGCTCTCCAGAAACCGAAGGAACACCCTCACCCCCAGACTCCGCACCAGCAGTGCCAGCCCCCGGAAGAGAAGAGTCCTCTGCAACCCGCGGCTCAGCTCCAACTCCAGCACCCCCAGAACCAGAGACCTGTACAGGGACAGTCGCAGGACCAACCTCCCGAGAGGGAGCACCTACAGGAGGCGGTGAGGAAGACTGTGGGGAGGGAGGCTGTACAGGGGGGGCTACCGAAGGGGGAGGGCTAGCCTGAGACACACCAGACGGGGCTGGACCAGGGGGGGGAGGCTGTACCGGGGGAGCAGGCGGGGGAGCGGCTGTCAGGAAGAGGGGGGGAGGAGGAACCGGGAGACCTCGACTGGGGTACCTGACGTAGTACGGGGTGGACTCCTCGAAACGGACGTCACGGGAGTCAAAGAACCGGTGAGAGGGAGGGTGGTAAAAGGTGAAGTCAGAGGAGTCCTCAGGGAAACCAAGGAAGACACAAGGAACGGCGCGAGGCGAGAGCTTGTCCGCGGAGGTGTCGCGGACAAGAGCCAAGCACCCCCAGACACGAAACCTCGACGCGACACCAGGGGACCCTGTCCAAAGACTGGTCGGTGAAGCCTCCGGCCGAGAGACGCGTGGCCAGAGGTTCAGCTGGTGCGCGGCGTACCTGACTGCGTATGGCCACAGGAAATGGGGGGCACGGGCGTGAGTCAAGGAGGTGCGGGCAATCTCCATGACCAGGCCTATGCGACGCTCAGCAACCCCATTCTGCTGTGGGGACTCCGGAAGCGTCCAGGACTGACGAATGCCCTGTTCGCGACAGAATCCAGCGAGAATGCCGGAGCGAAACTCGCCCCCGCGGTCGGAGTGGAGACAGCTGACACGACGACCACGAGTGTCCTGGGTGGTAAGCAACCACCTGATCAGCGTAGAAGTCACCTCAGACTTCCTCGCCAAGGGGAACACTGTGGTGTAGCGGGAGTAGTCGTCAACGACCACCAAAAAGAAACGCTCACGCTCAGGGCCAGGGCGAGGAGAGGGGCCCCAGACGTCCAAGTGCAGCGTCTCAAAAGGCTCGGTGGCCGGACGAAGGGAGGAGGAGTGAGGGGTGGCACGCAGCCTACCCTCGACGCAAGGACCGCACGGTGGTGCAAGGGACGGCGGCAGCGACGGCAAGACACGCGGGAGACCTAAGACCAGACGCTGACTAGACATAGCACGCAGACGTGGAAGAGAAGGGTGTCCCATCCGGTGGTGCCACAGAACGGTGGGGTGGGCAAGCGACCGACAGGAGCAAGACGCAGCGACTGGACTGGACGCGACAACCTGAGGGGACGGAACCACCTGGTGAGACGCAGGGAGGAGACTAGGGGGAGGGACAGGAACTGGGAGGAGTGGCTGCTGCGACGGCGGCCGCTGTGGCTGCGGCTGCGGCTGCTGCCGCTGCTGCTGCTGCGGCTGCTGCTGCTGCTGCAGTCGCTGCTGAGCGCGCGGGCCAGTGTGAAGAGTGTAGAGACCGGAGCCCGGCTCAGCAGCAAAAGTGGCGAGGGGCTGGTAAGAGTCCCCGTCAACACACACCGCAGTCTCTCCAGAAGGCTCAAACCACACACCCACGTGCTGACTCACGAGGGGTCGCACGCCCACCAAGTTCCGGGAGAACGAGGGGACGTGAAACCCAGTGAGAGACCCAGAAGGAGCAGCCGGACACGGCAAGGTGGTAGTGTGACGCGCGGTGACTGGTCCCGAAGTGGGATCAGCCAGCGCCACAGAAACAGGCGCAGGAAGAGGCGTAAGTGTCGTGCTGTCACGAAAGAAGCAGTGAGAGGCTCCAGAGTCCAGCGTGAACGACAGCGAACCGTCCTCTGAGGTAGCCGCTGGACTAGAGTCTACACAAGAACCTACACTAGCAACAGGCAACTGAGCAAGGCTAGCACCTAAGCTAACAACACCAGAGTAAGCAGAGTCAGAAACACTAGAGTCAACAACAGCATACATAGCATGGGGAGTACCAATCAGATCAACTAACTGCTCAGCAGACATGCCCCACAGAGCGGAGCCGTAGCGCTGAACAAGAGGCAGCCAGTCAGGGGCAGGAGCACCAACCCCGTAGACCAAACGAACCGTGTCAGTGAGCTGAGCAAAGCACTGACCAGGGGGGTGAAACCGGCCACAAGGGTGGCCACGACGAGGGCCTGTCAGAACCTGGTAGGTGCAGGGAGTGTAAGCAGCACCACGCTGGGTCTGACGCAGCCCCGACCCTGGAGCCAGCTGCTGCCGCTGCTGCTGCTGAGGCTGCTGGGAGGAGAGGGGCTGCTGCTGCTGCTGAAGCTGCTGCTGACGCTGAGCCTGGTACCACGCCGCTGCTCCACCAACCGGGGCCGGAAGTACAGGAGGCGACTGACGAACTCGGGCGTCGCCACCACTAGCAGGCGCAGTGGAGTCACCAGTCACTGCACGAGGCGCCTCTCCAGGCCCTGAACCTCCACCGCCGCCAGGCGCAACGCCACCTCCACTACCTCCGCCTCCACCTCCACTACCACCACCAGAACCGCCTTTCTTGCCACTCCTACCGCGGGACCGCGACGCAGTCGTAACAGCAGCTGCAGTCGCGTCAGTAGCGGCAGTGGCAAGTGAGGCAGTAAAGGTGGGTAACTGCGGGACTGTGCACCCGTGGAAGAGTGGGGGGGGCACAGCACCAGAGGCAGCGGCTACCGAGCGAAGGTTGCTCTCGACGTCCTTGAGTGTAGACTCAAGGACATCGACGGTGAGCTCACTAGGGTGCTTCAGCAGAAGCGCGTCGCGAACGGAGGCAAGGCGGTCAGGGAGGCTAGTGGCGATGAAATAGATAGTAATCGCCATAGGGGGAGGAAGCAGTGCAAGCTGTGCCTCAGTGCAAGCAGCGCGGTAACTAGCGTCGAGCGAGCGGAGGTGAGCGATCAAGTCAGCAGAGCGCTCAAACGAGGCGAGATCAGGAAACAGGAACGGGAGGAAAAGACGGCCAAGAGAGACAGTAGCGGGAGTAGAGTAGCGGGCCTTAATCGCAGTGAGGTACGCAGCAGCGGTGCGAACCTGAGTGAAGTGGACCTCCTCTGACTCAGGGAGGAGGCTGCTGAGTGCGATGCAGGCCGCAGCGTCACGCGACGTCCAAGCCGTCCTGTCAGCGCGCTGACGGGCAAAGCGAGCCGTAGCAGCATCGTCAGGGGCAGGACCTAAAGCGGCAGGCTCGGGGGGCTCGGGGAGGTCACCAGTAGCGTGCGACCAGAGGGTCTCGCCCCCCTGGACTTGACTCTCTAACAGACGGCGAGCGCGAAGAAGCCAGACGGAAAAGTCAAGAGGTCTACCGTCAGCGTCGAAACGAAGAACTCGCGGAGTCGCCATAGCGAGAACTAACGCGAACGAGCAGGCGAGTAACAGCAGGAGGTAAGAGGCAAATTAGGGTTCAGGTGGGGGGACTTAGTCGCAGCGGAAGAACGGGCTAGGGCGACGGGCCAGGGCGTAGGGTCGACGGGACGGGGGAAAGGGCGGGCGCGATGCGACGGGGCAGGGCGACGCGACGGGGCAGGGCGACGCGACGGGGCAGGGCGACGGGACGGGGAAGGGCGACGCGACGGGGCAGGGCGACGCGACGGGGCAGGGCGACGTGACGGGGGGAAAGGGCGCGACGCGACGGGGGGAAAGGGCGCGACGCGACGGGGGGAAAGAGCGCGACGCGACGGGGGGAAAAGGGCGCGACTCGACTGGGGGGAAAGGGCGCGACGCGACGGGGGGAAAGGGACGCGACGAGGGGGAAAGGGCGGGCAGGACGCGACGCTAGGAGTGGCGCTAGGCGCGGCACTACGCGCGGTAACAACGGAACCGGGACGAATGAGAGCTAGGATCAGGCTCGGGAGGCTCGAACGGAGAACGGAGGAACGGGATCCCACAGGATCCTAACCTAACTGATACCATGTCAGAATGAAGAATGGATGATGCATTGATGTTGGTTGGGGTACATATAGCTAACCCTAAGTTTTGTACCCCCTAAGACAAACCTCACTATAGGCTACAACATTTAACAATCAAATACAAAATATTTGTCATCATGACAAGATTCTGAAGCCTATAGACTTGAAAGGGCGGCAGATAAGCAGCTTGATCCAGACTCCCCAACTGCTCGTCTCACCGACAGACTGCATACTCTGTATCGCTAGTTCCCTCTATACCGCCCAACCAGCCTTCTCTTGCACACAACACCGTTACTGTGACGCGTCAAAATTCGAGATTTCAGGCACACTTCTGACAGCAGCACTTCACTGAAACAGCCACTCGATTTAATACCCTCCCGCCCGACCAAGGTTGACAAACCTGCTGGCATCCCCACCACCACCACCACCACCGCCACCACCACCACCTCTTCCTCCCCTCCCTCCACCATCTCCCCCTCTATACCCCCCCCTGCCCCCACGTCCTCCCCTTCCTCCCTCATCGTATTGAGCTTGGGTTGCACGGTCGACTCCGCGTGCCTGCAAACATTTCCGCGTGCAGCACATGAGCCAACTAACCCTCTGCACGGCGCACGCTGGATGCCCTAAGCCCTACAAACAACGTGCGCAAGCACTCACAGAAGCGCCAACGTCATGGTAGCGGGAGTAAAGTCCACTTTCTCGTCCATGAGCGAGTTATAATCGGGGTCCGTCACCACCAGCGGGACATTGCGGTAAGGCAAATAACGAAAGGGTTTGAAGGCCTGCACGGACGCCTTGTCAACGGGTTCACCCATCGTCGTGCGCGGAAACAACGATACGCTAAACCTCGTGAACGCGATGCTACTACTACTGCGCGCGTGACGAAGCAAAAATGGAAACCTCGTCAAATGTCCCTAACGCTCTACGGGGGATCTAGGGCCGTGAAAAGGCACGCCAGAGGGTGGAGGCAAGATGGTGGGAGCAGAAGGGGCGAAGAAAATTAGACAACCTAGCAACAAATGACAAAATGAGATTCTCGTCCTTGACATACCCCCCCAGCGCAAGCAACGTCCGAAAGCGAGGCAAGCCCGTACGGGAGCCAGGCAAGATCCGTCACGTCCACAGTTGGCATGCGTGACGAATCTTGTCCGTTCGTCGATGCATGCGAAGGGGTGGATTGGCTGTGCCGAAGTGTGGACTGGCTTGGCCAAAGGTTGGATAGGCTGGCCAATGGTCGGCCGCGAAGCCTATCCACGACTTCGCGCGGAGGTTGCTGAGCGCGCACGTGGCAACATGGGAAGGGAGCGGGATTGGACGAGGCCGAGCTGCTGGTGCATGGTTCACGCCAACCGACGAAGTGGCACGTGTCAGCAGGAGAGAGGACATGGACGTGTCACATCCTGCATGAGCCATTCCCTTTCACGCCTTTGTCACGCCTAGGTCACGCCTTGCGAAGGGCGACGGTTGCGAAATGTGCGAGGGTTGCGTTCCTTTGTATGGATCGCATGGGTTGTTTTTGCCAGGGCCTGTTGTTATCGCCTGTTGGTATGTTGGTATGTTGGTTTGCCAGGGCCGGAGCCATGTTGGTATCCGCGTCTCCCGGGGAACATGCACGATGGTTCCGGCGCTCAGGTGGGGCGGGGAAGTGGGTTCGCGTGCAGAGAGTCCCGACAAGCCCCAGCTGGCGGGGTTTGAGTTCCGCCGACCCGTCGATGGGGGAGCGACGAGAGTGTCGCTCCCACGGGCAAAACGGGAGCGACGCTCACCGATTCCCAGCATTCCGTTGAGACACACAGCCGCGTGTTGAACGCACAATCTCCTGAGAGCCTCTCCCTCCGCTTGGCAAGATGAAACCGTCATGAAGGAGATCCACCCCAACTCGTAAATTATAGCAGGCTCGTCATATCGTGTTCTCATCAGTAGTCGTTCACCTTCTTCAAGAGCTTCTCAGCCAGCCACTCCGTTCTGCTCCTGTTCACCGGCTATTCTCCTCTCACGCTTGCTATTCTTGCTAGTCGGGATAAACTCCTTTGCCACTAATGGCTCGGACAAAGCAAGGTGTTAAGGCTGTGCTGCCGGTGCTTCTATTTTTGCTGCTCGTGGCGTCAGCATCGTATGTTGCGGCTGGTAAGCTCGCTCCTACGAGTACACTCGTACTATCATGCGTTTTGAACGGTTTTAGAGGTGCCTCAACGAGCAATTTTTGCGTTCCGATTTTTTGTTGCAAGTACCATCATGCATTTCGAACGGTAATCTACTACCTGAGCCAATATCGGTAGTATTTGGATGAGGTATCTATACACATCGGGATATCTTGCTACATTTGGTTCTGCTAGTTCTTTAACTTTCTCTACTTGTCGACCTCTTCCGTCGTCTCTGTGGAGCAGCATCCAAGCGATTTGTCTCCTCGCGGCGCATTCTTGGCGGGGGAATCCCCGGAGGGACTGTGAACCACCTCGAGAAATCCGTCGAGTCGACCCCAACCGCCGTGAAACTGGCAGGCACCACCAAGTCAACCACCACGTCGGTGAAAATGGCGGCCACGACCCAGCCAACCACGACACCGAGCGTAAAAGTGATGGTCAGGACCACCACGGTGACTTCCGTGTGCGAACCTACCAAAGCCAAGGACTTGAAATCCGTGAGCTGGTCAACCCTGACTGGCAATACAGCCACAAAACCTCAATCTTAGGAAGCTTGGTTGGGAAACACAATTGGCCAAGATTTTGGAGTAGTATTTCAAAGAATTAGTATACAAGTTAGGAAGGTTGTACCAATTCGACCCTTCTTGGCCTCCAGTTTAAAAAATTGCTGCCTACCGGTATATCTTTGTAAGTGCGTTGTGCGTTGTAAACATACAAGATTGCGTGTGTTGGTACGCGTGAGTTGGCAGCTGTCCTCTGTACACGATGTTGTACTCAGAAAGAAATGCTAAGAAAATTTCTTACAATTATCAACCAGGGCAAAAAAACAGTAACACATCAATTTCAAAATGTTGAAATTGCGAATAGATCAGTGCCCATCTGCACGACAAAATTCTGAACCCTTCAGACTTGAAAGGACAGCACATAAGAAGTTTGATCCAGACTCCCCAACTGCTTATCTCACTGACATACTTCATTCTCTGTATCACGACTACATTCCTCTTTACTGCCCAACCAGCCTTCTCTTGCACACAACACCTTTACTGTAACGCGTCAAAAATCTGGATTTCAGGCACACTTCCGACAGCAGCACTTCACTGAAACAGCCACTCGATCTAATACCCTCCCGCCCGACCGAGGTTGACAAACCTGCTAGCGTCCCCACCACCACCACCGCTGCCACCACCCCTTCCTCCCCTCCCTCCACCATCTCCCCCTCTATACCCCCCTCTTCCCCCACGCCCTCCCCTTCCTCCCCTCCCTCCACCATCCCCCCCTCTATACCCCCCTCTCCCGCCCCCACCACCTCCTCCCCCACCGCCGCCCCATCCTCCTCTCCCTCCCCCCCGGCCGCCATACCCGCCTCGTCCTCCCCCTCTCCCGTACCTCTCCCCGCCCCCACCACCGTAATCATCCCTGCGCCCGCCTCCATAGTCCCCGCCTCCGTCCTTGCCCCGCCTGCCCCCGCCTCTCTCTCCCCCTGCGCCTTCGATGGTCATGCCGCCAGTCTTCTCTGAGAAGGCTCGCTCGTTGCCCTCCACAAGAACTGATATCTTATCGGCGTACTGTAATGAGTCAAAAGCAGGGGAAAGAAACGAAATGGTTGAAACGGAGGAGGAAAGGAGAGTGAGAAGCGGCAGAGGCTTTGGAAAGGCACCCTGGCTACCTCCCACCAGGATCGATAGCCAATCGGAGTACTGACGCAGAATCAGAAGCAAAGATAAGGCTGGTTGTCAGTCTCTAATTAACACCAGACAATGCAAAAAGAAAAATGAAACAGGAGCCACATGGCTATAAGCCACACACACACTGCAGATGAATTTTATGGCACCTCAGATGTCGAAAACTGAAGCCGCAGGGCTAGACGCTACGCATACACTGCACATGCAAGTTCCAGAACCCCACCTGCAGGGCGAGGTGCTGCAGGCGCGTGGGATTGACCGCGTTGACCACGATGCACTTGGAGGGCTGGTCCCAGCTGGCACTGATCTCCTCATTCATCATCATGCGGCTAGCAACCCCTGTCACTGCCTTCTCTGCCATGCCAAACATCTGTAGATTGAGGGAATAGCAAACACAAACACAGGGGGAAGGAGGGCGGTAAGGGAGTGCGAGGGCTGGTCCCAGCTGGCGCTGATTTCCTCATTCATCATCATGCGGCTGGCCACGCCCGTCACTGCCTTCTCTGCCATGCCAAATATCTGTAAGTGAAGATGCAGATGGGTAGATGCAGGGAATGAGTGAGTTGGCATGCAGATGGGCACAGATCTATTCGCTCTCATCATCACGCGGCTCGTCACGCCCGCCACTGCCTTCAACCCAAACATCTGCTCCCAAAGAAAAACACAAGGGGATTGCAACTCAAAGGCAGAGCATCCCCAGCACCTCCTCCCTCTTTCGTTCCCCTCCTTCAAACCCTTAATATCCGCTGTTAAATCTCTCCAAACCCTCTCAACCCACTCAACCGCTCAATCCGCACTGGACCCATCTTTCAACCCCCTCCTTCAAACCCCTTTAAATCCGCCACTCATTCTCACCCAACCCCACCAACTCCCTCACAACCCCACCCAACCACACTCGACCCTACCAAACACCCTCCCACCCATTCCCACCCAACCCAACCCAAATCCATCCTGCCCCAGGCAGCCCCAACCAATCCACACCTGCGTCAGCTGGTCAAGACTGATGGAAGCATAAGTGGACGACGCATTGAAGAGGAACGTCCGCAGTGCCTCCTGCTGGATCTTGCCCCTCAGCATCCCCAGCACGGATTCCCTCTGCGCCACCGGAAGCAGCTTCCACACGTCCAGCGCCTCTGCCAGCTGCACAGCTCGCTGCCAGTCGCCACACATGAGTGCTCTAGAAGCAGCCATGACATGATCCCTCACATTCTCTGCAGGGAGAGAGAAAGTGACGGAGCAGGATGGGCAGGAGGGGAAGACGGGGTTGGAGAAGAAGCCGCTTCCACACGTCCAGCGCCTCTGCCAGCCGCACGGCCCTCTGCCAGTCGCCGCACGTGAGAGCCCATGACGCTGCCATGACGTGATCCCTCACGGTCTCTGTAGGGAGGGATGGAAAAGAGGGGAAGAGAAGGGTTGCGGTAAGCAGGAAGCAGCTTCCACACGTCCAGCGCCTCTGCCAGCTGCACGGCCAGCTGCCAGTAGCCACACATGAGCGCCCGTGGTGCCGCCATCACATGATCCCTCACGTTCTCTATTTAGAACAAAAAGGTTGGGGCAGGAAGGGGAAAATGGGGAGGACAGGAACAAGAGGGTTGAGGCAGCAGCTTCCACACGCCCAGAGCCTCTGCCAGCTGAACGGCCCTCAGCCAGTCGCCACACAGCAGCATGGCGCACAGCAGATGCACCGCCTCCAGCAGCTCCAGATTCACGAGCATGTGGTACGGCATCTGCCCAGCACTACCAACCCCCTCTCCCCTCAGCACTCCCCCCACTGGAAAATCGCCCTAAAAGGACGCCAGTAAAGAGAATATCCAGGGGGGGAAGGAGGGAGGCGGGAAAGGGGAAAGGCTTACCCGGAGGGCCGGTGAACGTCTGGCGCTCGTACATATCGAGCAACCGGCGGAAATTCTTAGAGATAACGCGCCTACGCCCGTCAGTGGAGTGTGCGGCCAGCGACGGCACCTCCAGCAGCATGGCGCACAGCAGATGCACCGCCTCTAATAACTCCAGATTCACGTGCATGTGGTACGGCATCTGCCGGCGCCGCTCCACGCGCTCCTGCTCGGGAGTCTTCTCGTGGAAGCGCGACTGAGACACGCCCTGTGCGAGGAGCTCCTTCACGCGGCCGCCAGCGAAGAGGTCGGCGAGGCAGCTGTGGGCGTCCGGGATGAGCCCTCTACGGAAGGCGGCCAGACCCAGCTGGGCCATGGCGCGGTTGAAGAGAATCTGCGTGCTGATGTCCATCTGCTGCACCGCGTCCTGGTGAAGGGGGGAGGGGTAAGTGTGGGGGAGTGGGGTTGGGAAGGGGAGGGAAGCGCGTGGGTTAGGGGCAGCTGTGGGCGTCCGGGATGAGCCCCCTGCGGAAGGCTGCCAGGCCCAGCTGCGCCATGGCGCGGTTGAAGAGAATCTGCGTGCTGATGTCCATCTGCTGCACCGCGTCCTGTTGGGGGGGATGAGGGGCGGGGGAGAAAGGGTGCGCGCGGGAGGTTGATACGCCTCATCTACACACCCGTTAAAAGCCATTCTCATCCCTCGTATACTCGAAAGCCCGTCTCATCCTGGAACCCCTCTTAAAAAAACCCCCTTTAAAACCCTCAACCTCCCCTGCAGGCAGCAGTCAGACGCCCTTCCTAAAACCCTACCTGGAGGTGCGAGATGAGCATGAGATCGCGCGCAGTGTGGTACTCGTCGTTGATCGCGTGGTGGTAGATGTCGCACAGCATCGCGCGCGCCTTGCTGCGCTCCTCCCCGTGCGCGTACACCACCGCCAGCAGCGCCTTCATCATCACCCTCCCGCTCTCCGGGAACACCGGCCACCGTGGAACCGCCTCTGGCGTCGGGATGAATGCGGGCGGCCCGTACGAGTTCACCGCGATCGCGGCGCGGCGTTTGGCGTCTTTCGCGGCGGCGGACTCGGGCTCGTCGTCTGGGGAAGCGTCCTCGTCGCCTGCTGCTGCGGCGGCGGCGTCCGCGGGGGTTTCGGCGGCGGCGGCGGCGGCCGCGGCTGCCTGCTGCTGCTGCTCCGACATCAGGCGCAGAGCTGCATACACGTTCTGCGGGGACGCGAAGGGGTGCATGGCGAGAGATGGGGAGCGAGGGGGTGTGTGGGGAGGGATGGGGAGCGAGGGGGTGTGTGGGGAGGGATGGGGAGCGAGGGGGTGTGTGGGGAGCGATGGGGAGCGAGGGGGTGTGTGGGGAGGGATGGGGAGCGAGGGGGTGTGTGGGGAGGGATGGGGAGCGAGGGGGTGTGTGGGGAGGGATGGGGAGCGAGGGGGTGTGTGGGGAGGGATGGGGAGCGAGGGGGTGTGTGGGGAGGGATGGGGAGCGAGGGGGTGCATAGAGAGCGATGGGGAGGGAGGGGGTGCATGGCGAGCGATGTGGAGCGATGGCATGCGTATGTAGACAGGAGGGGAGGAAAGAGGGGGTTGAGATGAAAGAGGAGGGAGAGGAAGAGCGGGGGAGGAGGGGGGAAACGAGAGTGCTCGAAAAAAAGGGGGGAGAAAGTGCAGAGACGTGACGATGAGGGAGGGGAAGGGGGGAGCGGGAGGGGAATCCGCGAGAACAAAAACAGAAGGAAGAACAATGCTACATAAAGGACAACGAAACCCTAATCTAAGAACACGAATTAAGACGCAAAATATTAAAGCACGACGATGGGGAGGGGGGAGGGCGCCGACAGGGGGGGTTGGTGGGTGAGGAAGAGGAACGACGGAGAGAGGAAGAGAGAGATGAGGAGGAATGGGTTACCAGAGACATGTGGTAAACATAATCGCCCAGGGACGCGCTTTGTGACGCCATATAAAAGCGGCAGAAAGCTAACCCAAGAGAAGGCTAAACCCGTTGGAAACTACCCGTTAGAAGGCTAACCTGAGGCTTGTAGTAAATGTGCTCGCACAGACGACGAGCCGCGCGCGACGCGCCCTTGGTGTCGCCCACGCGCAGCGCGTACGCCTGCGCGTTCTGCGCCAGCGCGAGCAGCGTGGGCTCGTCCTTAAGCCGCTCTAAGTACGTCTTAGTATAGGGGTCCGTGCACTGCAGGCTCTTAAACAGCTCGTCGTCCATACGCTCTACAAACGACACCACCGATCCCCACACCCGAATCTTCCCTTCGTAGTCCGCGCCTTTCTGCGACTCGTTATCGTCCTCCACGACCTCGTAATTCTCGTCCAAAACAATGTTGTTGTTCCCCTCGAGAATGTCAAGAATCGTCATTATGTTCTCCGCGCATTTCTTCCAAACGGGGACGGGCAGATGCAGGTGAAGGTTCTGCGAAACATCGAATTGCGCAGAAACCACCTGCATCATCACTTCCAGTTTCTGCGCAGGGGTTTTTGCGACTTTAGCCAGGTAAGTCAGCTGCTCAACCTGCTCCACCCTATCCGTTCCCTTGCGACCCCTAGCAGCAATAATCTCCTTCAGCTTCTGATTCACCTCCTCCCACTTGATCTCGCTGTGATCCCTCTGAAACTGCTTCTCCAGCGCCCGATCCTTCTTGCTCTTCTGCGTCTCCCACCCCTCCCCTCCCTCCTCCTCCTCCTCCTCATCCCCTCCCTTCCTATCCAACGGGTCTTCCACCCCCTCCTCGTCCTCCTCCTCGTCCTCATCCTCCTCTTCCTCCTCGTCGTCCTCCTCCTCCTCTTCGTCAGACTCCGGACTCGCCCGGAACTTCTCAATAACAGCCTCGTACAGCTTGTTATTCTTCTTCAGCTTCTGCTTCATGTAGTTCAGAGCCTTCGCGTTGCTGCTGCTCATCTTCTTTTTCGCCTCTTTGTTCGTCAAGGCGGCGTTCAGATGATCTTCCAGCAGAACCACGCCCTTGATGTACGGCCGCGGGGGCACGGACGACTCGATCAGGCGCAGCACCTTCTCAAGCTGCTTGTTCAGCTTCTCGAAACTCTCCTGCAAATAGTGCAAAAAGAGAGTAGGGAAAGACAGGCAAGGCAAAGGGAAAAGGGAATGAGTTCAGGTGGCCCTTGATCAGGCGAAAGCCATTCTCAAGGTGCCTCTTCATATTCTTATCCCTCTGCAAATAGCAGCGCACGATCGGCAGAGGCTCGATTGCAATGACACACTACCGTGAAACGGTAACCCTAGATCCCAGAGTGACTTAGATCAGGCACGGTAATTAAATATGAATGTTGGAAAATCCGTACCTGCAGAGCCACCCAGTCGTTAATCTTCATCTGGTTCTTAATCTGCTCCACCGTCGACACCATCTCGTCGTACCGCTTCTCGCGGGCAGGCCGAACGACGCGCGCGCGACCGTCGTCGCTGTCCTCGCTGTCGCTGTCGCCCTGTCGCAGGTAGATCGACGCGCGCCCGGCATCGCCACCTGCCTTGGGAGCATCGTCTTCTTCCTCCTCCGACTCTTCCTCTTCGACTTCTTCCTCCTCCTCCTCGGACTCGCTGTCAGACTGCAAAAAGAGTTGGTGGAAATAAAAACATTTAAGTTAAGGTTTCAGAAACAGGATTCTCCTCCCACCTCCTCCGACACTCCTCTTCAACTTCTACCTCCTCCTCGGACTCGATGTCAGACTGCAAGGGGATATGGTGGGAAAATAGCTCAGCATATCAATGACCAACTTAACCTATTCTTTCTCCCCCTACTCCCCCGAATCATCCTCCGCTCATCTTCGGACCTGCTCTGACTTCTCCTATCCCAGAACTACTCGTGTACGACTTTCCCCCCTCCTCCAAACGTCTCACAGCTCAACTAAACAGTCTCATCCTTCTCCTCCTCCGATTAATTAATCGAACGCGTGCGGGGAAGCTCAGTGGAAAATTGCGAAACATGAATCGAAAAATTAGGGTTCATGTTACGCTAAGCGTAGTAGAGTTCATCGGACTCGCTGTCGAGCCGATTTATTCTAGAAGGACCCACACATCCGCTCCGGGATAGTTGACAATAACATCAAATTTTGATCCTTAATTTTCCAGGTCTAGACGACTACGCAAAAATCACCGTCGATCTCCATGTAGATTGCAGGCTCGAACCGGCATACCACCGGATTCGCGATCGATCTACACGTGGAACTACGAGTTCATCGAACGGTTAAGACGCATGTCGTGGTTGATCGGACGATGCGCAACTAATCGTCTGCAACAACCTCATTCTCCCAAGCTGGGCCAGTCTTAGTCTCACTAACAAGTCAAAAGAAGTTGATCATCCACGCGTCTACTATCCAGCTAAAATCGCACCTACATCCACACCGAACAGCGCGTCTGTATCTGAAAAGGGAGAAAGCAATCAGGGATTCTCATCCACAGCCAGTACGCACGCGTCTACTATCTACCTAGAATCCCACCTGCATCCAGAAACGGGACGCCATGGCTGCAGATGTTAGAAGCTCGAGTCGCGAAGACCGAGGTTCTGAATGTCGAATCGTGTGCTGCAGGCGGCCTGAGGACT
The DNA here is from genome assembly GCA_947470075.1 of Closterium sp. Yama58-4. NCBI lineage: Eukaryota > Viridiplantae > Streptophyta > Zygnematophyceae > Desmidiales > Closteriaceae > Closterium > Closterium sp. Yama58-4. The sequence goes on along the minus strand of CANIUD010000879.1, from coordinate 360,404 downwards.
GATTAGCTCCTAGGGTGCCTGATCTGCTCCCAGGCAAGAGAGCAATAGAATCAGCAAGTGCTGAACTTCACTAGGGAGGTAAGGCGGAGAAGTGGCGGAAAGAATGGGGGAAAACGGCTCAGATGGGGGGGATCGGGGAATAGTAGTGGGAGACAATCGCGGAAGGCTTGCGCGAATCAGGTGCTAAGTGGTTGGATTGATAATTAACCACTTTTAGCTAAGAGGAAGTGGAGAAGTGGGTGCAAAATGAAGCTGGATAAGCGAACCTCGATCTTCTCGCAAGTGTTGGTATGCCACCGTATGCACTCAACTTTGATAACAAGCTACACCTGGGAACAATTAGATCAATAAAGTCTACAAACGACCATTTTAGTTGCAATGACTACCCAGTCGTGTTCACCGTCAAAATTGTTTGTACGTGGTAGTTTTTGCAACAACCCCTCTATCTTCTCCCAAAAACAACTAATTCTCAGGCTTATGTATACATAGGTTGGCAAGTTCATCATGTATCACTTCTTGTTGTTCCCAAGAGAGCAGAATTTACTCAAATTCGATCATGGTCTCGCCCAGCGACACAGAGGCCCCGACCTTCACATATACAGCCTTTACAGTGGCCGCCTCCTCGGCACGCAGCACGTTGCGCATCTTCATGGCTTCAATCGTTATCAGCTCATCTCCAGGAAGCACCTATTGGACGAGGAAATGTACAAGTTGAAGAACAAAACTAAAACATGCAGGTATGGCCAAGGTGAACAAGGTTGCCAAGATGTGTTTGGTGATTGAAGCATGCAGGGAGTAGCCAGCGGCATAGCGTTGCATATGCATGGTCTTGAGGACAGACAAATATCCCTCACCTTCTTGTTTGGCTTGACACCAATTGCAACCACCGCACCAGGCATAGGAGCCTTGACCATCTGCACAGGAAATGGAGGGAAAGGGGGATACACATGCAAGTATTAGCATGAATGCATTCAAAAGAGAAATTCCCAAAGGACTCGCCGGAATTGTGTCCCAAACACGCCAACAAGGACATGGAGAAAATAGAGGATAAGGTATTATTTAAAAGCATGCAAGATTATATATTGCACCTTGGAAACAACTTGGACCTTCTTGGCCGGCATGTACTTCTGTAGAGGACATTGTACCCTAGAGACATGCACGATCAAATCTCACCTTTGATACATCTTGGACCGGCATGTACTTCTGCAGAGAACATTGTACCCTATAGACATGCACGGTCAATATGTCACCTTTGATACATCTTGGACCTTCTTGGGCGGCATGTACTTCTGCAGAGGACATTGTACCCTAGAGACATGCACGATCAAACATCTCACCTTTGATACATCTTGGACCTTCTTGGGCGGCATGTACTTCTGCAGAGGAGCCACCTTCTTCTGATGAACCAACACCTCGTCCTGTTGCAGGCGGGATAGGAGGGACCGAGAGAGAAGGGGGGATAGGAGGGACGAGGGAATGGGAGAGTGGAGGGAGTGGGAGATGGGAGGGGAATGAAAGAGAGGATGAAGGGGTGATAGGGAATGGGAGACAGAGGGGGAGTGGGAGAGGAGAGGAGAGGGAGTCAGAAAAAATCGTGCATCGGGTGCGAGAGGAGGAGGGAGGATGGAGGAGGAGAAGTGGGAGGTGCAAGGGAAGGAGTCCATTAGGTGCGAGGCACGGCCAATTGCAGCTTCCTGCAGTTTTCCCACCTTTGGTGGAGAAAGCCACCCGGTTTCACTCCTCGTTTGGAGCCAATGTGACGAAGGCAATGAGCGAGTCAACGTCCCCGTTGATGTGCAAGAAAGTATATTTCAGTCGAGCAGTTGTGGTAGCGCAGGAAGATAGGCACGGAAAATTGGATAAGGTTTCCGAAATAAACACCAAGGGTAATTGCATACGTTCACTCAAGCCCTAAACATTAGTTTAAGACAATGAAAACAATGAAATCATCTACCATTTTGGGCTGCTATACTTCGAGGCGAAGGTGAAGAGCCGTGTGGAAGAAGCCGTTGCAAGTGTTGCACAAATGGAGTCATATACAGAAAGACCGATGAGAGCCTTTTGGTGGATGGCTCCATTTGTGCAACACTTGCGACGGCTTGTTCCACACAGCTCTTCACCTTCGCCTCAAAATTTAGCAGCAAAAATTTGATAGAGTTTTCCATTTTTTTCATTGATCAACCAATGTGTCACTCACAGTAGCATACCTTGGTGTAGCGGCCATAGACAGGCTTGAAGTGTGAACCCTCTGAAAGTGCCACTCCAAGAGTATAGATGTATTCCACAGTAAATAAATGGATAACTTGAATCACTAGTTGAAAAAAAACAAAAATAAACCAACAAGCAAACAAGCTGAAAGCACCACCTTAGTTGGCCATACCTTGGTGCAGCCGTCGTAGACAAGCTTGAACCCTCTCGCATGCTTCTCCATGACCATGCACACGGTGTCCTCCCCATCCACGCGAATATCCACCACCCCTCGCCCCAGCCCCACCGGCACTGCCTCCTCCACCCGTATCACCTCCCCCCCCACCTCTATGTCCTGTCGGGGAGCAGGGGAAAATTGTGGGCATAGGGGATTGTGGATATGAACAAGAGGAGGGTATATGGGGGTGTGAGGATGGTTGAGGTGATGTGGTGGTGTGAGGAGGGAAGAGGTAATATCGGGGAATGTGGAGGGAAGGAGGGAACGATGAGAGATGAGATTAGAGAACCTCAGAGAACGGCAGGAAAAGGTAACAGTGCGAACAAACGATAAGAACTGTGGCTGTCACTCACGGCGACACAGAGGTGTGACTTCTTCTCATTGCTCCAATGCCGCACCACCACAGGATATTCCACCCCATCCGAACTCACCACCAACTCCGCTTTCCCCCTCAGCCCCTCCCCCCCATCCTCCTCCCTCTCCTCCCCTTCCCCCTCTCCCTCCTCCTCCGCCCAACCGGCGTGCGCCAGGTGTCCGTTTCCTATTGCGCCGGGCGTGCTGGGGGCAGCAGCGTTGACAGCTAGCAGAGACCTCCGGGATTTGACAATGTCAAGAAAGGCAGCAATGGCTGCAACTTCTTTCTGTCAGGTGAGGAGGCGATGAGGGCAGGAAGAGAAGGTGGGAAGAAGGGAGATGAAGCCATGCGATGCGGATATAGGGATGCGCGGTGTTCACCTCGAGCAAACACAGACACAACATCCCTATTATCCGCATCCATATAGTTATCGGTTGATTGCCTCCACTCACTCCCAGCTCTCCTTACTCTCACCTCTCCTCGCGCTCACCTCCTCTCTGGGTATCAGCCTGTCATCTGTGAAGCCATTTGGATAGTGGATGTCCAGAAACTTGGTGCTCACCTCTATCCACCCTTAGCTCTTTTTTCTCCCACCTCTTTCCACCCTCACCTCCTCTCTGGGTGTCAGTCTGTCATCTGTGAAGCCATTCGGGTAGTGGATGTCCAGGAACTTGGTGCTAATATCGCCCGACTCAAACGCATTGGGCAGCAGGAGAGAGCCCAGAGGCCCACACACTCCCACTCACCTGTTCCCTCTTCAACTCTCACCTCCTCTCTGGGCGTCAGCCTGTCATCTGTGAAGCCATTTGGGTAGTGAATGTCCAGGAACTTGGTGCTGATGTCACCAGACTCAAACGCCTGTCATAGCATGTGAGAGCATGGACGGGCAATTCAAGGAGGGAAGAGCGTCAGTCTGTCATCTGTGAAGCCATTCGGGTAGTGGATGCCCAGGAACTTGGTGCTAATATCGCCAGACTCAAACGCCTGTCATAGACAGAAAGAGCGCGGAGGAGCAATGCATAAAAGGGCAGAGCGGATCTCAGTTTCGAGGCACGAGGAACCTCAACACAGAGACGTATGGAAATCACTTTTGAGAATATATCAATATATTCGAGGCACGAGGAACGAGGCACGAGGAACGAGGCACGAGGAACGAGGCACAAGGAACCTCAATCGTAAAGTGATTTCAATGTATTCGAGGCACGAGGAACCTCAACACAGCGACGTGCATGAGCAGAAAACCTTAAATGGAAGCTCTTAGGGCTTTGCCTGGCAGCTCTGGCAGAGAGATTTGCCTGACCACCTAAGTGTGGGAAAACACGAACATGCACACACCCTATTACAAGAACACTCTGCCCGGGAAAAGTTTTGCCCTGCCCGGACTAGCGTCAAGCGGCCGTCCAGGGCAGAGGAACCCGGGCGTCAAGCGTCTGGACGCCCCGTCCAGACGCCAGCGTCAAAAACGCCTGACGCGTCAGGCGCAACATAGATTGCACTCATGCAGCTGGTATGTATGATTGCACCATGATTGCACTCATGCAGCTGGTATGTATGATGCACCATGATTGCACTCATGCAGCTGGTATGTATGATTGCACCATGATTGCACTCATGCAGCTGGTATGTATGATGCACCATGATTGCACTCATGCAGCTGGTATGTATGATGCACCATGATTGCACTCATGCAGCTGGTATGTATGATGCACCATGATTGCACTCATGCAGCTGGTATGTATGATGCACCATGATTGCACTCATGCAGCTGGTATGTATGATGCACCATGATTGCACTCATGCAGCTGGTATGTATGATTGCACCATAATTGCACTCATGCAGCTGGTATGATTGCACCATGATTGCACTCGTGCAGCTGGTATGTATGATTGCACCATGATTGCACTCGTGCGTTATCTACTTCCTTCCATAGGTGTGATGTGAAAGGCAGGCTTCTTTGACAGAGGCGCTTCACATCACACCACACCTTGACCGCACACACTCATCATCCCTCAAATCAAATCCCTTTGCGTGTGCACACCCGTTCCTTGCCCAAACCCCCCTAATCAGGGCGAGTCTCAAATGGTGTCCAATCAGGTCCGAGCGGCACTGGACTCGTTCAGCCGCGCGGTCACTCTGATACCAAACGATGCGGAAGCGTGGCGCCTGCAGGGGTGGGCGCTCAAGGAGGCTGGCAACAGGCGCGAGGCCGAGGCGAGCTTCAGTAGGAGCATTGAGTTGAATGAGAGGTGCGGCTGCTGAGGGTGCTAGGTGCTGATGCTATGTGTGTGTGATGCGCGCGCGGCGTGTGTGTGCATGCAGGCGTGTGAAAGCACAAAGCGGCAGATGGAAGGGGTTTTTGTTCGTCCTCTTTCTCCTGTCCTAGTCAATCGCATCTCAGTTCTCATCGGTCCTTGCGCCGTTTTGCTAGAATCCCGTATCACTCTGTAATGAAACCCTTCCCTCTATCCCTCCATCTCATTCCCCTCGCCTCCCTGCTGATGTTTCCTTGCAGCTTCCTGCCTGCGCTAATCAACTGGGTAGAGTTGAGGCACGTGGCAGGCGACCACAGGTGCGCCCAGGAAGGAAGGGGGAGGATGAGGGCAGCAGAGTGGCAGAGTGCGGGCAGCAGAGTGGCAGAGTGCGGGCAGCAGAGTGGCAGAGTGCGGGCAGCAGAGTGGCAGGGTGCGGGCAGCAGAGTGGCAGAGTGCGGGCAGCAGAGTGGCAGAGTGCGGGCAGCAGAGTGGCAGAGTGCGGGCAGCAGAGTGGCAGAGTGCGGGCAGCAGAGTGGCAGAGTGCGGGCAGCAGAGTGGCAGAGTGCGGGCAGCAGAGTGGCAGAGTGCGGGCAGCAGAGTGGCAGAGTGCGGGCAGCAGAGTGGCAGAGTGCGGGCAGCAGAGTGGCAGAGTGCGGGCAGCAGAGTGGCAGAGTGCGGGCAGCAGAGTGGCAGAGTGCGGGCAGCAGAGTGGCAGAGTGCGGGCAGCAGAGTGGCAGAGTGCGGGCAGCAGAGTGGCAGAGTGCGGGCAGCAGAGTGGCAGGGTGCGGGCAGCAGAGTGGCAGGGTGCACGCTGTTTACCGGTTGTGAGAAGATGCAGCGGAGGAAGGAGATGTTGTTGAACGGTCCGCAGACATAATAACGATCCAAGGCGTGCTGGGAGACAGGAGGGAGGAGAGAGAGGAGGCACGAAAAGAAATCAGATGTATGTCTAGTATTAGACCATTCTACGCCTGTTTGTTAGAAGTTTCGTCTCTCCAAAGGGCGTATTTTTGCTAAAATGTTCGTATATGCGACCTTACAGTCACCGCTTTTTTTTGCCTTGCAAGTATGCGAGCTTTGAGATAGTCTCGGAATGGGTTTAAAATTCGGAACTGTACCTTCATGGACTCGAGTGCGTCCTTCCTTGTTGGTCCCCATGTGATTAGCTGGTACGGAGGGATGGGCAGGGGAGTGGTGGATGGGCATATTCTCACAAGTGTGAGAAAGAACTATGTCACACACATGAGGGACAGAGGTTTGAAAGCAGGGACTGGAGAGAGAGAGAAAAAATTGCGAAGCACATTGAAAGTGAAAACATGTTGACAGCAAGGGAAGGAAAAGAATATGTGCAAGTGTGCATAAGATTGAGATGCGGACACATGGCAGATTCCTTCATGTACTACAACGCCCTCCTCCAAGGTGTGTCGCTGCGTGCAGCTCGTGGTTGAGGACACTGCGAGCATGGCACATAACAACGACACACTTCAGAGAGCAGCGGGTCATCATATAACATAGAGATGTACTGCCCTTTCACTACGCCTGTGCCCAGCCGCACACCATTAGGCTCAACTTACCAGCATCGACACAGCAAGGCATGATGCATTAGAGCACACTTTGGAGAGCAACGGGTCATAGTACATGGAGATGCACTGCCCCTCCACCTCCCCTGTGTCCAGCCACACACTGTTCGTGCCAAATAGCCACACTGCACAAAGCAACATACCTTAGAGAGCAGTGGGTCATAGTACATGGAGATGTATTGCCCCTCCACCGCGCCTGTATCCAGCCGCACGATCTCAGTCGGCGTCCGCACCTCCTTGGGCTCGCGGTACCGGCGCAGCTTGCCCGTGGAGCTGGTGGGGGGAGGGGAGCGGAGAAGATGTGGGGCACAGTGAGGCACGGTTATGCGAGGTGAGGCGAGGTACAGCGCACCTCCTTGGGCTCACGGTACCTGCGCAGCTTGCCCGTGGAGCTGGTGGGGGGGAGGCGAGTCAAGGAGATGAGAGAATGGGAAGGCGAGGGGAGGTGCGGTGAAGTGAGGTGTGGTGAGGCGCAGCGAGGTGGAGAGGAGAGGAGAGTTCTGCACCTCCTTGGGCTCGCGGTACCTGCGCAGCTTGCCTGTGGAGCTGGTTGGGGGAGGTGGGGGCAAAGAGGAGAGAGGCAAGGGGAAAAGAGTATTGTTGACGCGACTCAAAAAAAGCTGTGTCTCCTTGCGCACATGATACCTGTATAAGTTGCTCGTGGACCTGATGGGGTAAGATGAGGTGAGGGATATGAGAGGGGAGGAGTGGTGGGAATCTGTGAGGTGAGGCATGGTAAGGTGCAGAAGGAGTGGTGGGAATTTGTGAGGTGACGCACCACGAGTCGAGAAAGATTACTCGCTTTTGAGTCGACTCAAAAGTCACCTCGTTGCAGATGAGAGGTACGCACCACGAGCCGAGATTGATTACTCACGGGAGGAAGTACATGAAGGGGTGTACGCAGTAAGCCCGGGACTCCAGCGCCCACACATTGATCCTCCTGGCCCTCTCCTGGTAGATGGGCAGCGTATGGCCGGCAGCGACGTGGAACATGAGGTGCACGAGGTCGAGCCCCGTGACACATTCCGTCAAGTAACTTGTTTGTGGCATGTGACTCACGGGAGGAAGTTCATGAAGGGGTGCTCGCAGTAAACCCGGGACTCCAGTGCCCACCCGTGGATCCTCCTGGCCCTCTCCTGGTCAATGGGCAGCGGATGGCCGGCTGCCACGTGGAACATGAGGTGCACGAGGTCGAGCCCCGTGACGCACTCGGTGACCGGATGCTCCACCTGCAAGCGCGTGTTCATCTCCAGAAAGAAGAAGTTGCGCTGCGCGTCCACTAGGAATTCCACCGTTCCTGAAAAGAGCAGACGGAGAAAGGGGGGGGGGGAGGAGGGCAGGGAGCACAGTGTGTAATTATCTGGGACAGCAGAGAGATCCTCTCCTCTTCTGCTGAAGTGCGGTCAAGTGGTCGTGTGAAGGATGGCCGGCTGCCACGTGGAACATGAGGTGCACGAGGTCGAGACCCCTGATGCACTCGGTGACGGTGCTCCACCTGCAGACGCGTGTTCATCTCCAGGAAGAAGAAATTCCTCTGTGCGTCGACGAGAAATTCCACGGTTCCTGAATGGAGCAGAGGGGAAGGAGGTGGGGAAGAGAGGTCCATCTGTGTCTGCGTGGGTGACCGGGTGCTCCACCTGCAGCGCGTGTTCATCTCCAGAAAGAAGTTGCGCTGCGCGTCCACTAGGAACTCGACAGTGCCTGGTGAGCGGAGGTGAGAGGGAAGCAGCAGTGGGGAAGAGCAGAAAGAGAAGAGAATGTGTGCTTGCGTGTGCATCCCACACCCACGTGCAGGCAGCAGGCACGTGTTTGATGTCTTTCAACACTAACCTCCTTAGCAATCATCAGCACCGACCCCGTAGCCACCAACACCGCTAGTAACTAAACAAACTCAGCTTTCTTTCCACATCACCCTTTTTTTGTCCAACCCCTTTCTCTTTCCCCCAACTCCCACTGCCCTTCCCCCTCCTCCCCCTCCTTGTCAACTGCGCACATACCAGCAGAGTCGTAGTTGACTGCCTTAGCAAGGGACACAGCCTGCTCGCCCATGGCCTCCCTCGTTGCCTCATCCAGGAACATGCTGGGTGATTCCTCTATCACCTGCCAATTGAGGGTTGCGAGAGAGGATTGGAAAGAGGGGTTGCGCTAATGAGCAGCGAGTGATAACCATAACCTCCCGCCCATGGCCTCCCTTGTTGCCTCGTCCAAAAACGTACTGGGCGATTCCTCTATCACCTGCCGGTTGAGAATTGAGAGGATTTAAGGGAGGGGTTGTGCAAGTGAGCAGCGAGATTATCCCCATAACCTCCCGCCCATAGCCTCCCTTGTTGCCCCTCTATCACCTGCCAACCACGGGTTGAGAGGGGATTTTGCAAGTGAACAGCAAAATTATACCCATGACTTTCCTCCCATGGCCTCCCTTGTTGCCTCGTCCAGTCCAGGAACGTGCTGGGAGACTCCTCTTTCACCTGGTGATTGCGGGTTGAGAGGAATGGACGGAGAGGTTGTGCAAGAAGGGGAACCGCGAGCTGCCTCGCATATGCAGGTTGGACGCTGTGTGAGATGATGAAGTATGTGACGCTGGGAGAGATGATGATGGATGTGACGCTGGGAGAGATGATGATGGATGTGACGCTGGGAGAGATGATGATGGATGTGACGCTGGGAGAGATGATGATGGATGTGACGCTGGGAGAGATGATGATGGATGTGACGCTGGGAGAGATGATGATGGATGTGACGCTGGGAGAGATGATGATGGATGTGACGCTGGGAGAGATGATGATGGATGTGAGGAAAGGAGTTGGGGGGAAGCAGCGTGACAAGAATGTGTGATGCTAAGCATTTGATCCAAAGTTTGGCAGTGTCACCTTTTGGTTTCGCCTCTGGATGGAGCATTCTCTCTCTGGTAACCACACCTGGGACAACCAACAAAGTACACCACCACACCACACCACACCACACCCCACCCCACCCCACCCCACCCCACCCCACCCCACCCCACCCCACCCCACCACAACACAACACAACACAAGCAGAGGGGCGAGGAGTGAATCGCTCATAGAGACAGCAGCCGGGTAAGAAGAATCAAGGCCCATACACGTTAGAGCCTTGCCACTTCACGTGCGAACACGAGGGCCAGTCATAGTGAGTGGAGCAGTGTGGGAGAAGTAGTGACAAACTGCTGTGCTTAAGCTAGCATGTTAATGACCCCGTGGGGCAGGAGGGGGTGACTTTTGAGCCGACTCAAAAGTCAGCAGAGTGGGAGGAGTAGTTACAAACTGCTGTGCTTAATCTAGCATGCCAGTGAACCCGTGGGGCAGGAGGAAGAGAGGAGGAGAGTCGGGATTGGTACACACCACATTGCCGTGCTTATCCCCCATGACCTGCACTTCGATGTGCCTTGGCTTGTCTATGAACCTGCCCAAGCCGGAAACAGCAGGAAAGGAACCAAAAAAGAGAGGTAGGTGCTATGTGGTTTAACCGGCTGTGAGGATCAAATGACTCGAAAATTCACATTCGTGAGGATCTTGTGAGGATCTTGTGAGAATCTTGTGAGGATCTTGTGAGGATCTTGTGAGGATCTTGTGAGGATCTTGTGAGGATCTTGTGAGGATCTTGGATTATCGTGCTTCACTAGAGACAAGATCCTCACGAGGTCTGGTTGACAAAAACTATTCAGCACAAGAGTATCGTACAAGTCACAAAAATGGTTCGCGCTTTTCCACTCCCCATCTTCATGGTTCGTTGCAAACAGACCTTTCCACAAAGACTCGGTCGTTTACAAAGCTGGGTGAGACCCCCGCCTAGCAAACAGGCCTCTTCACATCACACAGATGTGCCGTATGTCTTTCAGGCGCCTCAAAGCTGCACCCTGCACCTTGAAGTTACAAAGCTGAGGACGAACCTTTCGACAAAGATGCGGTCGTCAGCGAAGCTGGATGCGACCTCCGCCTTGCACACACTGAATTGCTCCCGTACCTCCTTCTCGTTCCTGCACGCACGGGACGAGAACGGGAGCGGAAGCAAAACAGGTGCGTGTAGGTGGGAAGTGGGGGGAAGGGTGGGGGCGGGGAGGTGGGGGGGGTATCTCCGCCTTGCACACGCTCAACTGCTCCCGCACCTCCCTCTCGTTCCTGCACGCACAGGAAGAGAGACGGTGACTGGGATTGGAGGATATGACAGGGAAATGGTGCAAGTGAGGGCAGGGGCGGGGAGAAGGGGATGGAGCACAGGGAAAATCTCTAAGAAAGCGTGTAGCACCCACTAAATCGCCTGAATTTTACTACGCCCACTCGCACCCCTCACATCACCATGCCACCACAAACCCTCCCCATGCAACACACACCCCTCACACTCCTCCTCAACATGCAACGTGCACCCCACTCAGTCCTCACCATGCGACGCGCATGCCCTTGCCTCCTCCGCCGCCTGACGCCTTGAGCATGACTGGGAAGCCCACCTCTTGTGCTGAACAAGAGGATGGAATGTGGGGAACGGAAGATGGCAGCAGGGCCCCCCCGAGCCGGTGGGCGAGGGATTCAGGGGGAGGGCAACGTGAAAAAGATTGGCGTTTGAGGAGCTACAGCACTGAGCACGATGAATGGAAATGTAGCCCATGCATGTAGCTACGACAAAACGTAGTGGCAATAGAAAATTGCCAGTTAGAATAGCTAGGAAGGATATCATGGTTTTCATTTCACCAACCTAACTAGCATGCGCCTCCTTCACCGATCTCGACCGCATGGTCCTCGTCCCTGATAACATCCTCCTTCCCGGGAATGGTGTTCACCTTGGCCTCTTTTGCCAATCTCACCACCATGGTCTTCCTTCACTGGGGCGGGCATGATATATTGTAACACTCACCGATCTCGACCGCATGGTCCTCGTCCCTGATAACGTCCTCCTTCCCGGGAATGGTGTTCACCTTGGCCTCTTTTGCCAACCGCTTGCTGTGAATCTGGATGGGAAAGCAGATGGGAGTAGGACGGGATAATGATGGAGAGAGGCAGTTAAGGGAAAGCATGGGGAGGGAGGAGGAACGAACGAAACACGGCGTTTAGAAGAGGACGTACAAAGAGTAGGACGGAAGGTTGGGGAGGAGGGGGAAAACTCATGTTTGGATTTCTGGAAGCTTCCCAAGATGAAGACGGTTTCAATATTTCTCACAACAGCCATAGCTCCTTCAGTAGAATCTATTCCGCCATTGCGTGAGAAAGAATATAGCAGTCCACCCCCCACGGCCCCAAATGCAACCAATCAACAAACAAACTTCTCAAGCAGATGCTCCTTGTGGACTCAGATCAGGCCGTTTCGCAGGAATGTTATGCTGCCATAGCAGGCGGGCGTGTCAAGACCATCCCACCACAAAGTCATAGCACTGTCAAAAGCACCCCGTCTTATCCCCCATGCTGTCCACCACACCCCATCTCACCCCACCCCACCCCACCAACCTTAATCCCATGCCATCACCCACACCTCACTCACCTTGTCCCCCATGGCGTCAATGGCGTTGAGATTGGGCCCCACGAAAGTCACGCCCTCCTCATCCAGCCGCTCCACAAACATGGCGTTCTCCGACAGGAAGCCATAGCCCGGGTGCACCTGGGAAGGGAGAGTGGCACATATTACTATTTTGTCAGTGAAATGCAAGGGTTACTCATCCAGCTGCTCCACAAACATGGCATTCTTCGATAAGAAGCCATAACCAGGATGCACCCGGGGAAGGTGGGACGGAATCAAGCGCCAGAAGCGAGGATGTGTGAGAGGGGCAATTGAGTGAGTGAGAGGGGCGACCAGCAATGGGCCCTCCTCCCAAATGCTCCACGAACACACTCAACCAAATCAGAACGATTACATGCATAGCATGCATACAACACTCACCGCGTCAGCCCCCGTGCTCCTAACTGCTTCCAGCACGGCATCCGTGTTCAGATAGCTCTGCGCTGCCAGTCCTTCCAAACCAACGTGCAGTCAGTTTAAAACAGGTAGACGCACACACTTGGGACACTCACCGCGTCAGCCCCCGTGCTCCTAACTGCTTCCAGCACGGCATCCGTGTTCAGATAGCTCTGCGCTGTGGGTGCTGGGCCCTGGCATAGAGAGAGGGGAGACGCGGGGGAATAAAAGAGGTGCGGGTGGGGGAGGAGAGATAGAGAGACAGATTGAAGGAGAAAACAAGAACAGAGAGAATAGCAGAGTGGGGTCAGAGGAAGGAAAGGAGCCACGCCACGACAGGTGAGACTGGGAAGATGAAGTAGCAGAAAGAATGAGCGCAAGCGAGGCAGCGGTGCTGGAAACTAAACATGTATATATACATATATACACACACACACACACACGCACACACACACACACACGCACACACACACACACACACACACACACACACACACACACACACACACACACACACACACACACACACACACACACACACAAACACGAAAACAAAAGCCAAAAAAGAGGCAGACAAGCAGTGCTCAGGGCTCACCACACAGACAGCTTCATCTGCCATGCGGACGTGCAGGCTCTCCACGTCGGGCTCGGAGTAGATGGCCACACTGCGAATGCCCAGTGCCCGCGCTGTCTTCATGACTCGACATGCTATCTCCCCCCTGTTCGCCACCAGCACCTTGGAGAAGAGCTGCGGTGAGGTGAGCGGAAGGTGTGAACGCAGTGAGGACAGTGCACGACTCTTAGAATGTTTCAGAATGTTTTCTCTGTCATCATAACTCGAAGCGCAATCTCTCCCCACAGTTGGCCTCGTTAGTACCTTCGAGAAGAGATGCAGTGAGGGAGGTGAGAGGCATGCACAACAGTCCGATCATCCATTAGAACGTTCATACTGCTTGCATAACTCGCCACGCTATCTCCCCCCTGTTCGCCACCAGCACCTTGGAGAAGAGCTGGAGTGCGGGGGAAGGAAGCAAAGAACTTCTCGTCCGAAATAGTGGGAGATGGCGCAACCCTCTAATAGACCAACTAAGACCACAACATGAATGTGCGACTATCTTATTCCTACCTTCTCTTTCGGAATCTCGAGTTGACCTGCCGAGTCCGACAACCAACGACGCTGCTGTGGCAGAAAGGGCGGCTGACGAGAGTAAGGCTGACGGGAATAAGGCTGGCGAGGTTGCGGCAGCAGCTGCTGAAGGGAGGCATAGGGCAGCTGAGAACTTTGCAGATGCGTTGAGGCGTCATGATGCGCTACTGACGTGGAAGACGCAGTGGATACGTCATCGTCGTGGCGTGACGCGTGATAAAGGGACGAGGTGGCGACACGTGTTGAGCGACCGGATTGTGCGAGACGCCGTGTACCAGGCGGGAGCCGGGAAAGGCAGAATCTCCACATGATGTCAGAAATTTGAACACTCAACCAGCGAAGGTTCAGCCAGCAATGACAGACGCTTGGCGTTTAAAGAGTAATCAACAGCAACTACTCCTTCGCAGCCAGCGATGAGAGACGCTCGAGTGGCAGCCAGGAACGTAGACGCTTCGCGAAGGTCGATATATGTTAAGAATATCCTGATAATATCCGGAGAATAATATCCGTCTCTGGACACGCTAGTAACGCCTGAGCTAAGCAAAGAGGTTATGCTGCTGCGCTGGAGACCCAGCCGCTTTGTTCACCGCTGTCAACCGCTTCTAGCCTTACTGCTCCTTGTGATCTAGGACGGTGGTCGTGGAGGCGAGTTGGGAAAGATGATGGTTCTTAAAATGGACGACGGGAATGACGGGGCGCGATGGTTGATGGAAGACGCTGCGTCAATCGTTTCGACGATTTCGACAGGATGTTGGGTGCAGACACAAATTTGACGATGAAATGGCGGGGAGAGGAGGAACAATGGCGGAAAAGCGATTAACGGATGAGCGCAACAAGGCTACGATAAGGCCGAAACGATGCAGGCGGCTGTGAGCTGCAAGAATCCGGCGAGGGGCTGAAACAAAGGCGGAGCAGCAGGAAAGACTGGCAACGATGGATCACTCGCTACTACCCTCCAGCCAACAGCAGATGCTCACACTGCTGCTGCCGACGCAAAACAGCTAACGGCCTACCAACAAGAATGTGCCTGAAAAAATAGCACATTGAAATTTGTCTCTGAAAGGAGTCAGGGAGGAGCAGGAAGGCACGTACCCCTTCTCAACCTCCTCGCCACACAGCGAAGCTGGCGAACATTCGGACAGCCAATCCTGAGGCCTCACACTGATACGTAACCAGACCAGAAGGTTTCACCGATGTACAGTACAACAGTGTTTTCTGTGCCTCGGGATTGCCGCCCAGCTGCGGAATCAGTACTTCCGAACCTGGTGACGTTGTGGAGAAGTGGTACGGTTTTCCTCCCCGTGGCTTCCACCCCACAGCGATCACACATCGGGATTCGAAAAACACGTCAGCAAGAAATTGCAGTTTGATACCTGGAGGGAACGAATTTCGAGTAAGGGGACACGCAAGCAGATAGCTTTGATGACGCAATCCACTTGTGTTCCGCTGGACCGACTGACTGTGGGGGTGGGGACACCAATGTAATACTGTAGCTGTAATTTACTCAACACGGGGCGTACACTAAACGTAGCAAACACAACTGATATCATAATCGATTTCAGTTGATACCCCCCCCCATGCGCCGAGCAAACTATTTAAATGTTCTGTTGCCCTGCAACCTTGCAAACCATGACTCCACCTCTTACACACCTCGATGAGGTGGAAGATCAAGGGATTGGCAAACTTCTGCATCCCGCCATCTCTGTTTCTTGCTCAATGGGTGGCGTGCGGAGGAGGCAACAAAAGCAGCACAAACCTCTTGGATATACCCCGTAGCCTGCAGCTACAGCCCAACAACCCAGCAACCCTACATGTTTACATCCAGTACAGAATGTTTACCCATGCTCACTATCTATACAAGGAAAGAATACTTCATTGAGCTTATATATGTAACATAGTGAACTCAACATGACACTGCCACGTTGCAAAAGAACCTAATTACTACTGAAAATTACTAGCAAAGCAGCTGGGCTTACTTATGTCTACCATACCATCTTTCTCCCCTAAAACTGAGACTTGCTGGCCGTTTCCTCGACGTCATGTCTGCGGCCATTGGCACACACTCATGCCTGCTACCCTCTGCCAGCTGGTACCCCCTGAAGCACAGGCACTCAAACTGGAGATACTCCTCTGAAGCAGATCCATAATCTGGTGGCGTTCCTGATTCATAATCCTCTAGAATGGTCGCGGGTACGCACACGCCATGGCCCGAGCAAGGAGCGTTGGTGGCATTGGTGCCACAGAATGTGCTGCAGAGCTCAGCCCGGTGCATAGACTTCATAGGGCAGACTGGATCGCTTGAAGCAAGGCAATTCCACGAGGCGAGTAGCTTCGTGGTCGGCAAATCCAAGGGGGTGCCACTTGGCGTGTAGTGATTAGGGGATTCAGCAGGGCAAATCGGCTCGTCTCCCACCAGCACCTCCCCACTCCCGTAGAAGAAATTCCCTCGGAAATCAGCTTCGAAATCTTCATTGGGGCGGGCAAAGTCCGGCAATCTGCCCGAGAAGAAATTGTGGGAGATGTTGAGGAAGCTCAGAGGGACGTCGACTAGGGCATCGCGAGGCACGATCCCCACAAAGCGATTATGGCTCAGCGTGATACTGTCGAGGTGTTCCATTCCGCGCAGCGCCGTCCACGGGAAGATTCCAGCGAATCCGTTATAAGCCAGGTTGAGGTAGTTGAGCTGAGAACCATTTCCCAACAGGTTTCGTGGAATCTTCCCTTGCAAAGCGTTGCCTGCAAGATTCAGCCCCGTCAGGTTCTTCATCTGCCCGAACTCCGCCGGAAAGCAGCCCGAGATTTTATTCCAGCTGACATCGATGTACTGTAGCGAAGGGTGTACCGCTAATGGCACTAACGAAGACGCGTATAACGAGTTGCGATGAAGGTCAAGCACTTCCAGCCGCCGCATGGAGTTGATTGCGCTGAAAGGGAGGTCACCCGAAAGGACATTGTGTCCCAGGCGAAGCGTGCGAAGTACGCGAAATTTGTCGAAACTGGAAGGTATGGATCCCGAAAGGCGATTCGATTCCAACGAAAGCTCCACGAGGGACCGCAGCGACGCGAGTTGCGGCGGGATAGCTCCTTCCAGGCGGTTCGAGGCAAGGTCTAGCCACGTCAGCCGATGCAGTGTCGAAATCTCGCGAGGAATCCGTCCCGCGAGTCTGTTTTCGCTCAAGGAGAGGGTTACCAGGTTCGTAAGCTCGCCAATCCCTCGCGGAAGATTGCCTGTCAGCTGGTTGTCCGAGAGGATAAGAATGGACAGATCCGTAAGTGCCGTGACAGTCTCAGGAAAAGGTCCTGTTAATCCGTCTCCGTTTCCCGAAATGTACAGCTCCCGTAAGAACCGAAGGTTGCTGATTTCGGCAGGAAGCGAGCCAGTGAGATTGTTCCCCACAAGCGTGAGGCTCTCGAGGGCCGATAGGTCGCCGAAGGTGGGCGAAATACTTCCGGTAACCCGTGATGAAACGAGCATCACGCCGTTGACGTCGCCATTGCGGGTACAGCTGATGCCCGACCACCTGAAACAGTCCGCTCCAGGGATCCACGAATCTGAGCCGTCAAACTCGCCCCATTTGGATTTGATCGCCAGAAGCGCGTCTTCTTGGGAGGGTTCTATCACGGCTGCTTCGGATCGATGAGGCAGAAGCACGAAATGAGCTAGTAATATTGCTGTAATTATCGCTGCCCTGAGGTAGGGAGCTCCAGCAACGTGGACCGAAAGCGAGACATGACGTGAAATGTGCGCATCTAAAAAAGGCGCCATAACTACCTGACGTGCTAATTTGGTTTTCTGGGGCTGCGCTAACACACACAAGGTCTACTTTCTAGGCGAATTCTTGCAAAGTAGGTAATATGACAAAGAAAGGAGAGTAATGTCAGAGTGATGATATAGCTCTCGAGATCAGTGTGGAGTTGTTGATGAGTTGAGCACAGCCGACCATGTGGGCCTACCTTGCATACAAAGAAGACGTTTCTGGCCGACTGAGACTGTGAGAGCCACCCCACCCACCCATCCCGTTGCAGTTCGTCACATGGGATGAACAAATGAACGTCCAGCGACGACAAGCGGGAATTCGAAGTTGGAAGCAAAATGCGTCACCCAACTTGCGGTTCGGGTGTTCCGTCTGATTGTGCAAAGGTTCCAATTCTCGCATCGCCTGATGGTCGTTGAACAGTAAATTGGAGTGGCAAAAATTGGAACGGCGGGAGATGGGAATCCCGTTCAAGCCGCCGTGGTCAACGCTCGAATCTGTTCATTGTGATAGAATGTGTACACGAGCTACCACCTTAAAGTTGTACACTTCTAGCTTAGATCACACATGTGACATATTGATAAAAGCCAAAGACGCTTCCTAAAACCAGCTGCAAATAAAAGGCGAGAAATCAATTCAGAGCGTTAAAGAAACATGAATTGATATTGGGAAAAATGTAACTGAGCGTCATTTCCTGATAGGGAACAGCAGATTTTCTTGGAGGCTGAAACATACAGACAAAAAGAACATGATCTCATCAAACCAGAGCTTGCAATGAATCCTCCCCTAGAGACCCTCAACTGAATTCTATGTTCGGCAATTCCCAGGACCACATCAGCGCTGGGCCACACGGTAGACCATAGAAGTATCCGTTTCACCTCTGACGCCTGTAGCATCCCTCGTACAGGAATGATCAGAGCGGGTGGATGAGTAGTTCTGTGATTAGCCAAAGCCGATAAGCACAGACGTCATGCGTCGGCAGGTAGAATCCAAGGACGTGCTAGGCGTAAGCGGACATGGCTCCATCAGCAGCATCATTCCCGTCGGCAGCAGCCGTAGAGCAGCACCATGAAAGCTTTCGGCGATGCGTGGACGATTGGGATTCTCGCGTGTCGGTGCTGACACACCAGGTATATGCACACCCGTTATACGCACACTGGCTTGGTGCAATTCCTCCTTTACTTATCTGCACACCTTCCATGAGTACGTCTTGTCTTCGTCAGTTCATCTCCCTTTCCTCTTTTTCCCACATCTAATCCCGCTTCTGTTTTTTTTCTGTCAATTCCTGTCACTATGAATCCTTGTGAATCCTTATAAGTGTATCAATTTCTGTCAATACGTATTAGCTGCCATCATTTTACACCACTGCGTTTCGCAGTAAAATAATCAGTCCTTTTATCAGTTGCTCCATACATAAGACTCCCAATTCATTCCAGAACTGTCCTTGGGTTTAACCCTTCTGACACTTCTCCAATGTCCAGTTGCAGGCTCGGAGCCACTCAGCATGTGAATTAGACAGGTGGCACAACGTGATTGGCGTATCTGCAGAGCCATGGGGCGGAGGGAATCCTGCTGCAGCATCCACAGCAGCTTCTGTAGTGGCGTCAGCAGCAGCAGCACCCGCAGGAGCACCCGTAGGAGCACCCACAGGAGCACCCGCAGGAGCTGAGGGGTCGACACGAGTGTCGCCAGATTCATTGAACCTGCTCATTCAACACATCTCGTCCAAATGCTGTGCCATACACGATGCAGAACAGGAGGTCTGTGTGTGTGAGTGTGTGCGCGCGCGCACACGCGCGTGCGTGCGTTACACTTGCGAGGATGGATGCGGAGGTGTGTGTATGGAATCATGTTAAACAATCGTCAGCTCCTTCTTTCTGTACTCCTCATTCCCTGTTCATTTGCCCCCCCTTCTCGTTTCTGCCTCTTGCCTTACCTCTCCTGCTCTCCTCACTTCCCTACTGCCCCTTACCCCTCCTTCCATCCTATCCCTCCCTCCTTCCCATCCGCCTTCCCCCATTGCTACCCGTTCACCTGATTCCCTGCAGGTCTTACACCGGTTGCTGCCTTGCCTGCTGCTATTTGGAAAATCTCCTGCAGGCACCCCCCCCTCCGGTCCCTTCGCTTCTTCCAACTCACAATCCTCTGCTGGGGGAAAAAATAGCAGATCAGCATGAGGATGGGGATGCGGGTGAAGCTGGTGATAGTGATGTGGAGGACAGGGAGGATAGGGGAGGGCGGGAGGACAAGGAGGAGCGGGAGGGTGGGGATGGGGATGGTGGATTGGAGAAGAGTCAACAGGAGCGAGGTGGGGACGAAGGGAGATTAGGGGGAGGGGTTGGGGAAGATGAGGATAGCGGAGGGGGAGGACCAGCTGAGGCGAGGGGTGAGGGTGGTACAAGCAAGAGTGACAGAACTGAAGGTGATAATGGCGAGGGGGAAGGGGATGGAGGCGAAGAGGTTTGGGAAGAAGGCGAAGAAAAGGATTCAGGAGAGGAGGACGGGGAGGACGGGGAGGACTGGGAGGGCGGGAATGCAGTGGAGGAGGAGGGAAGGGAGGGAGGGGGAGAGGAGGGTATAGTGGGAGCAGGAGAGGAGGGAGCGGAAGGGGTGGAAGGGGAGGAGCAGCAGCGGGTGGCGCGCGTGTTAGTAGACCTTCAGGCGCTGGTGCTGGTGGGGAAGGACCTCCTACTATGGAAGAGCTGCTAGTGCTGCTCGTGGCGCTGGTTGCAGGGGAGGATGGGAGGGGCGCAGGGTGGGATGGAGGTTTGGCTGGAGGATTGGGCGAGGGGGAGGCGGATGAGGGGCTCCGGGAGTTGCTTCGTTCCGACTGGTTCAAATCGGCAGACTATTTCACAGTAAGTGTGGACCCAGCCCAGTCCCCGTACTTCACAGTAAGTGCGTTTGTAGATCTGCAGGCGCTGGTGCTGGTGGGGAAGGACCTCACTGCCTCTATGGACTGGTTGGAGGGGAGGACGGGAGGGGCGCAGGGTGGGATGGAGGTTTGGCGGGATTGGGTGAGGGGGAGGTGGATGAGGGGCTTCAGGACTTGCTTCGTTCCGATTGGTTCAAATCGACAGAGTACTTCACAGTATGTCTTGACACATACAGTCCCCCTTGTACATAAGCTGACTGAAACAAATCAGCCTCTGTTACATAAAAGCCCTTTCAGCGGTCGCAAAAGGGGCGGCTGTAAGTTTGCTTATCGAATCACCCCTTACTGCCAACCCTTCTCTGCTCGTTTAAGTCTTCTTGATCCGTCTTACCCTCTCTGTGTACCCTCTCTGTGTTCCCGATCTTGCCACCATCTCAGCCGGCTCTAGACGCGCTCGCAACAGGGGCGGCTGTGCTTCTAGTGATCGACTCTGCTCTTGCAGCTAACCCCGCTGTTGCCCGGGGGATTGCTGCTTACAACAGGTGTGTACGAGGGGGCTATAATTTTGAGACTTGCCAAATGCCCGGGTGTGTGGTGTGGGAAATCCACACTTAAACGCCTGTCGTTGAGGTGCCTAAAAAATCAAACGCCTGTTTTCTTGTCTTTCTTAACCATGCCTTTGGATTTTTCTAAGCACCTTCTCCTTCACTACACCTCACATCCACACTCCCTCCATCAACCCATCCCATCTCCCCACATCCACGCCCTCTCAGCTTGCCTGCTCGTCCACACCCATAAGCCCCAATGCAACCTCTCCTCCATATTCACAACCGACGGATTATCTTAAGTTGCCCTCGCTGTTCTGTCCCCTCTTCAACACCCATCCGTTTCCCACCAAACAGAATGCTCCAGGCAGTGCGTTGCAGCATGGAGGCATACTCCACGGTGCGCAGCGGTGCAAAGCGGTGCCAGAAGAAGGGAGGGAGAGGAAGCAGAGGGCAACGCGAAGAGTTCGAGTTGTCTCTGGCGGAGCTTCAGGGGTTGCTGATGATGCTGGAAGCAGCAATAGGGCCGCAAGGCCAGCAGGAAACCTTTTTCCAGGTAGTTTTTCCCACATTTCTTCTCTCCTTTGTTCGCGATCGTCTTTCCCTTTCTATATCCTGCAATAGAAAATCGTGCGGCCTGCTATATCTTCTTCGCAGGCCCCTCCATTATCCCCAGTTCTGAGTACGCCTCCCATCCCAACCCCCCGGACGTTTCACAGAGCTGGAAGGAGAGTGTGGCCCAGGCAGTGGGTCCTGAGGCACCTCCCCTCGCTGCTGCAGCAAAGGCCGGGAAAGGAGGAAAGGGGGGCAGGGCGAAGGCAGGTGCGGGGCGGCAGGTGCTGAGTGGGCGGGCGCTGTGGCGGCAGCAGCAAAGGTGGCTGCTGCCGTTGGTGACTCATCTGAACTCCTCTGCTAACCGTCCCCACCCATTCCTCCCTAATTTCCGTATCTGGCTCCCATTACAACCCACCGGATGTTTCACAGAGCTGGAAGGAGAGTGTGGCCCGGGCAGTGGGTCCTGCGGCACCTCCCCTCGCTGCTGCAGCCAAGGAATTTTTAATTGACTCAAAAGCCTCCCATCCCAACCGGACGTTCTACAGAGCTGGAAGGAGAGTGTGGCCCGGGCAGTGGGTCCTGAAGCGCCTTCCCTTTCGAGACGACTCAAAAGTCCTCAGTTTTGATTCTCCCCTTTCATCCCAACTGGGCGTTTCACAGAGCTGGAAGGAGAGTGTAGCCCGGGCAGTGGGTCCTGAAGCGCCTTCCCTTTCGAGACGACTCAAAAGTCCTCAGTTTTGATACTCACCTCCCATCCCAACCACACGTTTCACAGAGCTGGAAGGAGAGTGTGGCCCGGGCAGTGGGTCCTGAAGCACCTCCCCTCGCTGCTGCAGCAAAGGCCGGGAAAGGAGGAAAGGGGGGCAGGGCAAAGGCAGGTGCGGGGCGACAGGTGCTGAGCGGGCGGGCGCTGTGGTGGCAGCAGCAGAGGTGGCTGCTCCCGCTGATGGCTCATTCGAATGCTTCTGCTGATTCGGCACTCCATGCCATTGGTGCGTGCTGTTCTGTTTGACTTTTGAGATGCCACTGATAGGCTAGTCACTGGTGGCCCATTTCAACTCCTCTGCTAGCTTTGCACTCCATGCCATCAGTTCAAGGCCTTCGTCATCCTTCCCCCATTCCTTCCCTTCCCCCTCTCGTCCCCTTTTCCCGTTATTCCCTCCTGTCTCCACCCACCATGTCACTGGCACTGCCAGCCAGTCACTCCGAGCAGCACAACACGCGCCGCCATTTAGCCGGATGCATTGCTCTCTTCCTCTCACTCGCACCCATAGCAGGTGAGGTGAGGTAAGCATCTAGATTCAATGTTTCTAGGTGACTGACTTTTGAGTCGACTCAAAAGCCGGATGCATTGCTCTCTTCCTCTCACTCGCACCCATAGCAGATGAGGTCAACCTTCTAGGTTCAATGTTTCTCTCAGTTTTTTTTTGGCACCCTCTTATTCTGTTTCTTGTTTTCGTGTATTTGTTTGTATTCTCGTCTCTACTCAAGAATCGATACTCACCGTAATCATTCACCGTTCTTGTTCTCGTGGCAGCGTCGGGCTATGAGAAGCAACTCATAAAGGCCACCCCAAGCCTCTTCGAAGCGATCCGGCTGCATCCTCTGCTACCTCTAGCCGGACCCCTCCCCCTCTCGGTCACTCTCCCCCCCCTCCTCGCTCTCCACCTGCCCCCTGCACTTCTGGCGGTTTCTCCTGCGCCCTTCTGCACCCTGGGGGAGGGCATGGGCGGGGGGCCGGGGGGATCGAAAAGGGCAGGGGGAAAGGGGGAGGTGAAAGCAGGGAAGGGGAGTGTGGAGGGGAGGGGGAACGGAGGAGAGAGTGCGCGCGGAGTGAGGGAGAGTGCGCGCGGAGTGAGGGAGAGTGCGCGCGGAGTGAGGGAGAGTGCGTGCGGAGTGAGGGAGAGTGCGCGCGGAGTGAGGGAGAGTGCTCGCGGAGTGAGGGAGAGTGCGCGCGGAGTGAGGGAGAGTGCGCGCGGAGTGAGGGAGAGTGCGCGCGGAGTGAGGGAGAGTGCGCGCGGAGTGAGGGAGAGTGCGCGCGGAGTGAGGGAGAGTGCGCGCGGAGTGAGGGAGAGTGCGCGCGGAGTGAGGGAGAGTGCGCGCGGAGTGAGGGAGAGTTCGGCGTTCCCACCCGATGGCTGCCCACAGTAGCGTAGTCACCTAGCTAGAGTAGCTTGGATGCGGTAACCTTTATCCACAGTAAGAGGCAAACAAACGAGAGAACGAACGAAGCCCAGGGCAGCCTATTTGAACGTAGTGCCCAGGGCAGTTACTCGTAAGTCACATTTGGCTCAGCCCGCTAGGCTTCAGGATTGGCCCTTCGGATTGCCCAGGGCTCGCTGTCCCTTGAATTTGTCCCACCCTGCGCCTCGCTAGTCCCTGGGTCACCACTTTGCGTCACTACCCACGCACCAAACCCACCTTCTACAGTACTTTGAATAACCCAGCTACACCTACACTAGCAAGTAACTGAATCTATTGCACATAGCAATATATTCTGTGACAACAATGCAACAGATTACACCATATATCCACACATCCTTCGCTCCAGATGCTTTCATTCTGTCATGTTTTCCAATCGCGATATCCACACCCCATCTCATAGTCCCTCCGTCACCCCGCTTACCATCCCTACCCTCCAGATATTATGAGTCGACTAAATAATCATCCCATAGTCCCTCTGTTACGCATCTCAATATCCCTACCCCCCAGCTCACCAGCATGCTTCAGCTGACGTGGCATCAGCTGCCATCAGATCGCCTCCTCTCCTTCCTTTCGACTGCTTGTGCCCTCCTCCCTCCCCTTGTAAGCAAATCCCCCCTCCCTCTGTTTGTAAGGCTCCCTCCCCCTGTAAGCACCTTCTTGAAAACCTTAACAAGAGCAACCATTTCCACGTCAATCCTTTCCTGTTTTTACTTTTTTTCCCTCCTGTCATTTGCCCGAGCATACAGTCCTCTTCCAGTTTCTTTCTCATCCATTTTCTGCGACCACATCGCATCTTACCATTTCTATCCATTCGCTCTTCCAACCCTCTCCCTCCCTCCCTCCCCCCTCGCTCTGACAACCACCACCTGCTTGATTACGCCAGTTCCACTTATCGATCCCTCCATTTATTTGCAGGTCGCCCCCACTCCCTCCTGCCAACCACTACTCGCTCAACTCCACTTTTCCACACTCCTCCCATCCCTCTCCTCATCCTCCTCCTCCTCTTACTCCTCCACCACCACTGCCTGTTTCTTCCTCTCCTCGCGGCCTCATCTCCTCGCCCCTGCACTTGCTGCTCTCTACTCGCAGCCACTCATCCATCCCACCTCGCTCCAGTAAAACCCCGTCTCCCAAAGAACCCACTCCACCTTGAGCTATAGCATCATTCATCACTGCCACTCTGTACAGCTCCCTGCTTTTGCGTGCGGCAATGATCCTCACTGAATTGGCTTTTGAGTCGACTCAAAAGCCACCTCGTGGCAATGATACTAACCGAATTCCATCCTACAAGTCTCACAAGTCCCATCGCTGTGCTGTGAACCTCCTCCCAGGTACCTGATAGACGCCTTCCTGGACGGGGCCCGGCTGCTGCTCCTGCAGCCGCACACACAGGGAAGACATGGGAAGCATCCGAAGGGGCACACGGGGAGAAGGTGCGGCGGACGGACCGTCTCTTGGGGTGACGTTTACAGTGTGGAGAATCAACTGGATTCTGCGTTGGTTCAGGTGAGTGGGTGTTGGGTGTTTCCACAGCCAGAGATTTGAAAGAACCTTATGAGTGGTAACTGGGGCAGGTCGTGCGGTGATGCCCTTGGTAGGTCTGATTCTTGGCAACTGGGGAGGCCACGTCCCTTGTCATCCCATCTGCAGTCATTCCTTCAACCCCTCATTCGAGACGTCATAGCGCAGCGCACCTCCCTCTGCACGCCGTCTCATCGCCTCCTCTCTCTTCTCTGCACATCCCACCGCACCACACCTTCCCCACACATCCCATACGCAATGCAGTTATTCCTTCGTCCCCTCACTCGAGACGTCATCGCCGACCTCCATCTGCATGCCATCTCACACTCCGATCTGCTCTCTGCCAATCCGCGCTTCAACCCCCGCAAGGTACCTTCCTTCCCCCCACCACACGTTACGTGCCCTCATTTGAAGCATCATTGAAAGCCTCCATCTGCACGCCGCCTCCATCTGCACGCCATCTCCCACTCCGATCTGCTCTCTGCCAATCCGCGCTTCAACCCCCTCAAGGTGCCTTATGTCTTCCGCCCCTCGGCCCAACACACCATTTGAGTCGACTCAGAAAGTCACATGCGGTCAACCAGTTGGACCACATGTCACCACATGTCACCACATGTCACCACGTGCACTCATCTCACATGTACGCGCGCTCCCCTCTCTCACTCACTTTCAAACAGTCTCTTTCAAGACTCTCACTCACTTTTTTTGGAGACTTACAAGAAACCACTCACTCTAATTAGAGAGAGATCTCAAAGAGAGATATCTCAAACGCACTCTCAGTTTTACCCTCAAGTTAACCCTGCGTCCACACCCTCCCATCACCACTGCAAGCAGACAGGGGTGCGCAATCTGCTGCAGTTCCTGCAGCTGCCGCCCATCCGCCTGCTCTCGAGGCAGATTGACATACACACGTGGCACAAGCACTAGCAACCTCTCTCTATAATCACACTGCAGCTTCTCCTGCCAATTGGAAGGTCCGTATTCTTCTTCGATTACTGCAACATATAAGTCCTTGATCGCTACTGTCTCCCTAATCTGCATCCCTTCGTTTACTCATAGCCATGTTTGCCGCTCACTCTTCACAGCACAGGGGCGTTACACGATACCTGAACTGCAACTCCTTCCACTGCATTCGAGGTGACTTTTGAGTCGACTCAAAATTCATCAGCTTACCATCTTGCGGATCTCTCTGTCCTTTTCTTCCTTTCCCTGCTTTCCTGTCACCACCACCAGCTAGGCGAGGATGTGAGACAGCTAGCGGCTAGCAAATATCGGCTTCTTTTGCCACCAATCGCCATAGGGGGAGGCCTAGCATTCAAACTCCACAGCCCCCCTACTTTCTCCTCCTCCACCTCCTCTCCCTCCCTGCCATTCTCCCTCCTCCACCCTCCCTCTCTTGCTGCCAATCTCCCGTTCTTCGTCTCTGCCTTCTCATTCGATCTTTCCACCTTGACCTTCCACCAACTGCCCTCCACCCTGGCCAGCTTCCACGAAGCTTCCTCGCCCACCCCGTCCTCGCACGGGCCTCGGTCACTCACGCTTCGCCAGCTGTCCTCTCTCCTCCAATCCACGCACGCCATGCTGTTCCTCCAGCACGCTGCCACGTCAGCGTGCAAGCTAATAGCGGGGAAGCTGTCTCACCTGTCTCGACTGTTCTTGCATGACAGAGCTCACTCGCTGCTGCTGCAGTTCATAAAGCAAATACAGCGACAGCAGCAGTTGCAGCAGCAGCAGCAAGGGAAAAAACAGCAGGAAAGCCAAGCTACTGGTCTGGCAGTTCCTGTCAACACTGTTTCTTCTGCTGCTGCTGTTACTGGTGGGAAAGGCTCTCCTGGTGCCACTGGTGCGGGTGTCGGAGTTGAGCCTACTTTTGAGACTGACGCTGGTGTGGCATTGACAATGGAGGCGGTGGATGAGCTAAAAAATGTGAGCACTCCACGCCATCACTCCTGCTCATTCATTCGCTTTTCCCATCTTGTCAATGTGAGCATATCCATCACACACACCACTCCTTCTCACAGCTCCTCACTGCTTCCAGTAAGCTGGGTCGCACCACTCCGACTTACACTTGTGTGTGGGTGTGTGAGCTCGCACACACACATGCGTGCGTGCATGTTTTCTCCCATGCATGCTTGTTGGCATGCACAGTCACTTAGTCATGCGTCCTCCCCTTTTCTCTGTACTGCCTCTGCCCGACCTTGTGAAAAGCAACAGAAACTCCAGGAGATTTTAGTGGATCCTGATTGGCGGGCATCCAAGCCCGGCCCTGCTGCCAAACCCCACCATACATCTGCTGCCAAACCCCACCATACATCTGCTGCCACTGCATCAGCATTGCTATCATCATCAGCAGCAGGAGATGGAGTTTCAGGGAAGGGGAAAGATGAGAAGAGTGGAAGAGGAGGGGCAGAGAAGTGGCCGTGGGGGGAGGTGGTGGTGGATGAGATGAGGGAGCTTGGGGTAGCGCTTGGGTTTGTCCTGGCTGCTGCTACAGCTGCGTGCCACAGTTCGGAGCACACTCTCAGGTGAGAGCAACAGAAGGAGCAGGGTTGTACGCAATATAGAGGCCATGTGGGGAGGGGGTAGCTTTCGAGTTTGTCTTGGTTGCTGCTACAGCTACCTGCCACAGTGCTGAGCACACGCTTATAGATCAACAAAAGAAAATTATGCTCAGATGATACCAGTGGAAAAATCTCTTGCATGAAATTTAGTTGGATATTGCTGGCTGGAGCAGCCTGTCTCCAGCATCTCCCTGCATGTCCTTTCATGCTTTCCCATTTTCAGATTCAAGAGCATTTCTGAGATTCAAGAGCAGACTGTTGATTCATTCATCGAATGGCTGTAACACTGATTTTTTCTCTGTCTCCTCCTTTCCCACGCTTCTTTCTCCCAGCGCCCTTTCCTCACTCGCAATTAGCTCGTTTTTGAGGCGCCTCAAGAACATCCTTTCAGAATTCTCAAAAAACATACGCTCCTTTCCCACGCTTCTTTCTCCCAGCGCCCTTCCCTCACTCGCTGCAGGATCACCTCTCCACCAATTCCTCCTTGCCTCGCCTCTCTTCCACCAGTCTCTCGTCCTCCTCTCCTCTCTTTCCAACGCTCTCCGCCCAGCAGCGCGCACTCAACCTGTGCCGCTGCTCCATCTGCTCGTGAACCTCTTTCAAAGGGTACGCACCTATTATTGATTGGCCGACTTTGTGAGTCAATTCAAATTGTGTGCGTACCCTTGAAATTGACCCAACAGTCGCCCAGCATCACACGCCTGTGCCTGTGCACCATCTGCTTGTGGATCTCTCGTATAAGGCAAGCGTCCACCCTGCTAGCACCACCAGTGGCTTACGACTTGCTTGCCTTTCCCTCGTGTCCTTCCTTCTTCGCCCTGTTAAGACATCTGAAAATTCTCGTTTCTCCTGCCCCCATCACCACCTTCTCCCTCCCCCCTTGACTCGTTTCCCATTTTCTCTCGCATCCACCCCTCCCCCTCAGGAGCTGCAAGGCTCGCCACATCGCCCTTTCCTCACGCTCCCTGCCGCCATACCCCCACTCTCCCTACTTTTGGCGTCCAAGAAGCAGCTAGCGCAGCAGAGATTAGCAGATGCAGTGGCAGGTGGTGGCAGGGACGGTCGTGTGGGGGGAGACAGGACTGTTAATGGGGCTGGTGGGGGTGAGGGAAGGAGAGGATGGGAGACAGCAGGAGAGGGTGAAGGGGGAGCGTGGGAGGCACAGGATGATGACTGGTTGCCTGATGATGGATTCACACTGGGAGTGGCTTTCCTGCTCACGGTAGGTTACCAGCACTGCTGGTGCTCTTTCTGCTCACATTTTTGTTTACAGCAAGGAGAAGAGGTTATTGTTTCGAGGCTGCTTTTGAGGCACCTCAAAACTGGTGCTCTTTCTGCTCACATTTTTTTTTACAGCAAGGAGAAAAGGTTATTTTTGTTTCGAGGCTGCTGACATGCGTGGAATGAGCGCGAGATGCAAGTGAGCGAGATGCAAGTGAGCGCGATGCAAGTGAGCGCGATGCAAGTGAGCGCGATGCAAGTGAGCGCGAGATGCAAGTGAGATGCATGAGAATCCCTATGCCATCCCTTGTGTGTTTGTCCACGGATTGGTTTCTCTCTCCCTCTTCAGGTGGCCAATCAGCGCCTTGCCTTTGAGTCAATGGACTGGTTCTCCCTCGCCCTGCACCATCTCTCCTTTCAACGCCGATCCATGCCCACCAACCCTCTCACTACTGCTGCTGCTGCTGCTGCTGCTGGCGGCGGCGGCAAGTGGTGGTGGTGCTGCTGCTGCTGGTACTGTTGGTGGTGCTGTGAATGGCAAGTCAGGAGGCAGGGGAGGAGATGCTGGGGAGGATGATGACGAGGAGGAGAAGGGAGGGAGAGCTGGGGGTGCTGGAGGAGGGGTGACTTCCCTCTGGTCCTCCTGGTTCGGAGCCGCTGCTGCATCTGCCGAACCTGCAGCTTCACAGCCGGAGCTGTCTCCCGAGCTGACTCACCAGCTTCGGCAGGTTGGTCTGGTTGTATCCTGTCTAATAACCTGACTACCAACATTGTGTGCTGTCTAACACACCATCCAACCTGGTTCCTCATTACAGTATCTTTAACCCATTTTTCTCCCCGTTGTCTCTCCCTATTCTCTCCCTGTTTACACTTCTTATGGCAGAGAGAGCGAATGCTGGCAGGTATGGCAGAGCAGCTGAGCCTAATGAATGTAGTAACCGTCGCTGCTCTTCGGTTGTTTGACTCCGGACCAGCTGCCACATACTGACATGATGCTGTGGTGTTGAAAGTGCTACTGATCAGAGTGAATGGCGGAATTTGCCTTTTTATATCAAATATAACATATTACAAGAATATAGTAGTGTGGTAATGTAGTAGCACAGTAATAGAGCCACTAAACATATTCTGAATACACTTCAGTACAGATTCACTGATGCATGCTTTCACTTGCTGGATTTCAGAATTGAAGTCAAGTCGAAAGCATCGACTCGAACCAGCTTTCGTTCTGCTGGATCCTCCCCCCCAGATTCACTCTCTCCTGACCCTCTTATCCTGACCCCATTGCATTCACACCCCTCCTCTCGCCCTGAACCACTCTCGGTCACATGGCTGGAACCAGACTCAGCCTCCAGAAGCTCCCTCAGCTGCTCAGCAACCGATGCTCCTCTTGTGCCCTCGTCCAGTCTGTGCGTGCCAATACAGGTGGGTGTGGGTGGGTGATTTGTGGTCAGAACTTGGAACGGCAAGCGCTCGTTACAGCTTAATTGACAGTTGGTTATCGGCAAGACAACTGGTTACACAACTAGGAACCATAACGCCTGACCGTGAATGCAATGCACACCACAGGGTGACAGGGAACACCAGTACGGTATGTGAAAGCATGTCAAAACGGGTGATGTAAAAAACAAGCGTTTAGAGTTTTGGGTTTAGCAATTCGGGATCAGATCAGCGCACACACCTGTCGAAGAAGTTTTTTGAGGCGCCTCAAAATTTGCTGCTACTCCACGATGAACAGCAATTCGGGATCAGATCAGCGCACACACCTGTCGAAGAAGTTTAGAGCAGAAGCAGCGTCACCCGAAGCTGCTCGCCTGTGCCACGGCCTGTGAGGGCCCTCTTGGCAGTGAAAGACGACCCTTCTGCTCCACGGCACGTGCTGTTGCCTGGTGTTTTGAAAGTTAGAAAAAACAGGTGCGCACGCACCTGTCGAAGAAGTTTGGAGCAGAAGCAGTATCACCAGAAGCCGTTCTGTGCCACGGCCTGTGAGGGCCCTCTTGGCCGTGAAGGACAGCCCTCCTGCTCCACGGCACGTTCTGCTGCCTGCCCTCCCCTCCCACCATCCGCAGCTGCCTCACAGCCTCTGCACTGCTCTTCCAGCTCCTCGCACCCCTAGAACTTCCACTTCCAGATGGCTTCTGCGGCGCCTCAGAAGTCACTGCTGCCCGCAGCTGTCTCGCTGTCTCCGCGCTGCTTCGCCAGCTCCTGCCGCTGCTGTTAAAACCAGATGTCTGCCGCTTGCTGCTGTGCGGTGCATGCATCTGCGGGGAGAGAACGCGGGGACTCTGCTGGGAAAGAACGCGGGGACTCTGCTGCTCGATGCTGGGCTGGATCACACGGCCCTGCTGCTGCTGCTCAGAGCTGCCACGGAGTGAGAGATGTAAGGGAGAGCGGTCATCGGGTGATCGGGCGAGGCGCTGACGTGGCGAGACGCGATTGGCGGTGTGGATCGGATTTAGATCCCCAGCAGATGATGTTCTGCGGTGCTGCTGCTGCCGCTGCTGATTCTGTTGCAGCCTTCCCCCCGCGTTTCTCAGTTCTTGGCTTGATGCGGTAAGTCCGAAAGCTGCTCTGTTTGTTACAGGAGACGTGGGAGAGAGGAGGACATGACCCAGGTAAGATGAGGAGGAGGAGGAGGAGCCTACTCTTCGCCCTCCTTGCCCTGCCGCCTGTGCTGCTGCAATTGCTGCTCCATGTGGAGCTGCTGCAGATTTTGCTGCATGTGAGCTGCCTGTCAGGTTCCTGTCCTTGCTCCACTGCTGCCCCCTGTTGTACTTATCAACCAGGGTGTTGACCGTCTGCTGAAGCGACAGCAGACCCTTCTGAGAACCCGACACCACCGATTTGCTCAACGTTGTCACCACTTTGAACCCCGTGTCGGCCCCCATGCTCTTGCTCAGTGCTTTGAGTCCCGAGTCAACTCGCACACCCCTGCCTGGCGTTTTTGACCCACCGTCAGCAGCATGCACGGCTGTGCGCAGGGCTTTTGCTGCAGCTGGTGCTGCTGGTGATGCAGCGGCTAGGGAAGAGGGTGACGCTGAGAGGAGAAATGATGGCACAGCGAGGAAGGAAGCAGAAGAGGCACATGCTGAAGCACCAGCTCCTGCGGGACAGGCCTCTGAGTGGGGCTCGATAGGACCAGCTTCTGCGGGACAGGCAGCGGGAGAGACAGAGGGAGAAGCGGAGGGAGTGGCAGGCAGAGACACAGACTTGAAGGAGGCAGACTGATGGAAGGCTGAGCGCATCGCCCCGCGGTCCTCCTCTTCTGTGCAAGCCCAATCACTGCTGTGACTCCTGCCATGCACTGCCCCAACCCCAATCACCAAAAGACCCTTCGTGCCTGCCTCCTCCCCCTGCTCCTCCTCCTCTGTCCTCCTCCCCTCCCTTCTGTGTCTATTCTGTGATGCTGCTTCCCCACTGTTGTCATCCTCGTCTCCCTCCTGACCGTCCCGTTTTGCCTTGCGCCTGTTGCTTCCTCGCAAGCCAAGCTGCAGCGGCCTTCTCAGCTGCACTGGCTGTTCCAGCCGGCATGATTGCGTTATGTCAGGCGTTTCATCTGGCGTTTCAACTGGCGTTTCATCCGGCGTTTCATCTGGCGTTTCATCTTGAGATTGCTCCTTCTGTGAGCAGGGGCCGGGTGGCGTGTCTTGTGACAGCAACGAGGAGGAAGCCATGCGCCGCTCTTCACGCGAGATATTCAATGGTAAGTTTGGTAATCTGAGAGACAGGTTCGGTGCTTTGGGTAATAGGCTCAGTGAGCTAGGTGAGTTCGGTAGTCTGGGTGACAGGTCCGGTGGCCTGGGTGATAGGTTCGGCAGTTTAGGCAGCTTCGGTGACCGGGGGGGCAAACGGTTTGATGGCAAACAATCGGGCACGCAGATTGGGGGTCGGTGGGAAGCTGGGGAGGGGTGTTGCCCGGTGGTGGGTGATGACTGCTGGTGGGGCAAATTTTTAGAGAGTGGACTTTGGAAAGGGGCGGATTCAGATGCTGGTATTGGGTGGCGGTTTGGTGGAGAGGAGAGGTGCTGAGAGCCTGGGAATAGCGGGATTTGAGTGGGGGAGTGGGGAAGGAAGTGAGACGGGGAGTGTGGGGAGATGTTGGAGGCGGAGTGAGGGGAGAGAGGGGGAGGGGAGAGAGGGAGAGAGGGAGTGTGGTGGTGTTGCGTTGCTCGTCTCTTGCGGGCGGTGTGATACTGCCATCTGTCTGCAACAGATGGCGCCCTCTCGTCTTCCATCCCTCCCTCTACCCCCACATCAGATCTCACCACCCACTCCTTTTCTAACAGCCCCCTGACCTCCAATTTCTCCAGCCGCCTCACTGCCACCTCCTTCCCCTGCCTGTGTTCAGACGTCTCTGGAGATCCCTTGCTTTCACACAGCCTTGGGAGAGTCTTGTACCGACGCACACGAACCTCTTCATTGCCCTCGGATTCTGACCCGCTATAAGCATCTGCGCTAACGTACAAGAGCCTGGCAGCAGCAGAGAGTGTTCGCTGGATGGTCATTCCACCTCCACTACCATCCCTCTCGCTTCTGCTCCCGTTCCTGCTTCCGGACCTACTCCCGGGCCTGCTACCATGCATACTACCGGACCTATTTCCAGGCCTGCTACCATGCCTACTACCAGGCCTGCTTACGGGCCTGCTACCGTGCCTACTACTAGGTCTGCTATCTCCATCACCGTAAACAACAGCCGCTCCAAGCAATCCTTTTATCTCCTCATCCTCCTCCCCATCCTCCTCCTCCCCCCCTTCCTCCTCCTTATCCTCTCGTATCTCAACCCCTCTTATCTCTCTCTCCCCATGGTCCTCATCTGCCTTTTCCATCTTTCCTTTCTCAACCCGTCTTATAACTGTTCTTCTTCCAAACTCATCCCCACCTTCCTCCTCCTTCTCCTCCTCCTCCTCCACCTCCTCCTCCACATCTTCTCCCTCCTCAGCAACCCGTGTCAGGATTGGTCCACCCACAGCAGCGTGAGGGCCACTACACCCACCGCTGCTGCTTGTTCTGCCCAAACCGCTCTGAATCTCCTCCGATCTTCTACCACCACTGCTGCTACTACTCCCACCGATTCCTCTCCGAGCCGTCTCAGAACCTCCACTGCTCATCCCTGTGTAAACAAGACTCTTCTGGCTGTGAGGAACCTCAGAAATCCCTCCGCTGCTGCTGCTGCTGCCCCTGTCACTCAGCGAGGCTGTACGGCCAAATACAAACACGTCTTCCCGTTCCAAATGCTCCCCACCCCAGTTGCCACCTCCCCCCCACTCGTGCCCTCTTGATCCCACCCCGACCCCCGGAGCTGCCCATGCTGGCTCGGCTCCATCTGGGCCGTCGGATCCTGTGTGCACCGGATGATGATCGAACACGAGCCGTTGGATCTCAGCTTGGTTCTGAGCGTCCTGCAGGCGAGCAGCCTCTCTGTTGGGTTGGGGGGTTGAGAACAAGGGTTCAAAAGGTGGGTGGAGAAGGGGGTAGATAAGGTGACCAGGCCATACCTGCTCTTCTGCAGCCATACCTGCTACCCCTGCCGTACCTGCTGGCTCGATAGCCACGGTGGATAAGCAGCAGCACGTAGAGCACGCAGCAGCCCAGCGAGACAGCGCCAAATATGATATACAGCCCAAGGAACTTCTGCATTGACAGCTGCACTGCCGAGTCTGCCTTTTGAGTCGACAAAACAGCCAGCTCATACCTGCTCGCGCGGTAGCCGCGGTGAATGAGCAGCAGCACATAGAGCACGCAGCAGCCCAGCGAGACAGCGCCGAATATGATATACAGCCCAAGGAACTTCTGCATTGACAGCTGCACTGCCGTGTCTGCCTTTTGAGTCGACAAAACAGCCAGCTCATACCTGCTCGCGCGGTAGCCGCGGTGAATGAGCAGCAGCACATAGAGCACGCAGCAGCCCAGCGAGACAGCGCCGAATATGATATACAGCCCAAGGAACTTCTGCATTGACAGCTGCACTGCCGAGTCTGCCTTTTGAGTCGACAAAACAGCCAGCTCATACCTGCTCGCGCGGTAGCCGCGGTGAATGAGCAGCAGCACATAGAGCACGCAGCAGCCCAGCGAGACAGCGCCAAATATGATATACAGCCCAAGGAACTTCTGCATTGACAGCTGCACTGCCGAGTCTGCCTTTTGAGTCGACAAAACAGCCAGCTCATACCTGCTCGCGCGGTAGCCGCGGTGAATGAGCAGCAGCACATAGAGCACGCAGCAGCCCAGCGAGACAGCGCCGAATATGATATACAGCCCAAGGAACTTCTGCATTGACAGCTGCACTGCCGAGTCTGCCTTTTGAGTCGACAAAACAGCCAGCTCATACCTGCTCGCGCGGTAGCCGCGGTGAATGAGCAGCAGCACATAGAGCACGCAGCAGCCCAGCGAGACAGCGCCGAATATGATATACAGCCCAAGGAACTTCTGCATTGACAGCTGCACTGCCGAGTCTGCCTTTTGAGTCGACAAAACAGCCAGCTCATACCTGCTCGCGCGGTAGCCGCGGTGAATGAGCAGCAGCACATAGAGCACGCAGCAGCCCAGCGAGACAGCGCCGAATATGATATACAGCCCAAGGAACTTCTGCATTGACAGCTGCACTGCCGAGTCTGCCTTTTGAGTCGACAAAACAGCCAGCTCATACCTGCTCGCGCGGTAGCCGCGGTGAATGAGCAGCAGCACATAGAGCACGCAGCAGCCCAGCGAGACAGCGCCAAATATGATATACAGCCCAAGGAACTTCTGCATTGACAGCTGCACTGCCGAGTCTGCCTTTTGAGTCGACAAAACAGCCAGCTCATACCTGCTCGCGCGGTAGCCGCGGTGAATGAGCAGCAGCACATAGAGCACGCAGCAGCCCAGCGAGACAGCGCCGAATATGATATACAGCCCAAGGAACTTCTGCATTGACAGCTGCACTGCCGAGTCTGCCTTTTGAGTCGACAAAACAGCCAGCTCATACCTGCTCGCGCGGTAGCCGCGGTGAATGAGCAGCAGCACATAGAGCACGCAGCAGCCCAGCGAGACAGCGCCGAATATGATATACAGCCCAAGGAACTTCTGCATTGACAGCTGCACTGCCGAGTCTGCCTTTTGAGTCGACAAAACAGCCAGCTCATACCTGCTCGCGCGGTAGCCGCGGTGAATGAGCAGCAGCACATAGAGCACGCAGCAGCCCAGCGAGACAGCGCCAAAGATGATATACAGCCCGAGGAACTTCTGCATTGACAGCTGCACTGCCGAGTCTGCAGCCAAAGAGGAGATACCGGAAGAGGCGGAGGAGGAGGAAGAAGAGGAGGAGGAGGAGGAGGAGGATATGCCGTAGCTGCTGCTGTCGCTGGTGCTGCTGGGTTGGGCGCAGGAGCCGTTGATCCCACTGAAATGCTGCTCTCGGATCTTCTGCAGCTGGCCCGACATTGTCAGCTGCACTAACGCCTGAGAGACGTCCAAACCCAGCTGCGAGCCCTTGGGAAAGGCCTGAAAATTTGGGTGGGGGAGGAAGGGGGAGGGAGACGGGGGGTTGGGGATAGTTGACGCCTGTTAAGAAAGGGCTGTCGCTGGTGCTGCTGGGTTGGGCACAGGAGCCATTGATTCTGCTGAAGTGCTGCTCTCGGATCTTCTGCAGCTGGCCCGACATTGTCAGCTGCACTATCGCCTGGGAGACGTCTAGACCCAGCTGCGAGCCCTTGGGGAAGGCCTGGGGGAAAGGGACGCGATGGGTGGGGGGAGGAGGGGGAGTAGGAGGAGGAGGGGGAGGGGAGAGGGGGGAGGGGGGAGGGGGGTGTCGATGCGTGTTAAGGGTTGCAGCTGCTGCAGCTGGCCCGACATTGACAGCTGCACTAACGCCTGGGAGACGTCTAGACCCAGCTGAGAGCCCTTGGGGAAGGCCTGGGTGGGAGGGGACGTGATGGGTTGGGGGAGGAGGGGCGTTGATGCGTCCCCTTCCTTCCAGGGGAATGAAGGGCTACTTCAGCCGCTGCGACTCGCTTCACCTTTTATCTACTGTTTATGTTTTTGTTCCTTCTCTTTTTCCTCCTGTTTATGACAATCTGGGACATCAAAATTACATGGCAGAGAGTGCTTACAAACGCGAGGTTGAGAAGCGAGAATGGCTGCGGCGCCAGGGCAACGTCGCAGAAGTCGAGGGAGAAGAGCTGCAGGTAGGGGCTCTCATCCACTATCACCCCCACCCGGCCCGAGGTTACATGCAGGACTGACTGCTTGAGAGAGAGAGAGACAGAGAGTGCTTACAAACGCGAGGTTGAGAAGCGAGAATGGCTGCGGCGCCAGGGCAACGTCGCAGAAGTCGAGGGAGAAGAGCTGCGGGTAGGGGCTCTCATCCACTATCACCCCCACCCGGCCCGAGGTTACATGCAGGACTGACTGCTTGAGAGAGAGAGAGACAGAGAGTGCTTACAAACGCGAGGTTGAGAAGCGAGAATGGCTGCGGCGCCAGGGCAACATCGCAGAAGTCGAGGGAGAAGAGCTGCAGGTAGGGGCTCTCATCCACTATCACCCCCACCCGGCCTGATGTCAGCGCCTGTGCATACTCATCCTCGTTATTGAGTGCCACCAGACGGTTCTGTAGCGAAGCAGCAGTCGGGTTGGGTGAGAAAGGATGGAGCAAACCGAGTTCACAAAAGGCAGGGCATCCACTAAATAGGGTACAGTAGAGTAGGGTAGGATAGAGTAGGGTAGGATAGAGTAGGGTACGGTAGTTAGGTTTGAGAATTTTTCTTTATCACGTCATGAGGCCCATCAGCAGAAGCAGGCGTACAAAGACTAGTCCTTGTGCAGCAAGAGTGCTTCTAAGGCGCCTGTCAATTAAAAGGTACCCCAGTTAAGCCCATATGGAGGAGGTACATGAACACTGGTCTCCCTTCCCCTTCCCCCCACCCCCCTTGCTCGTCTCAACCCTCATTACAGCATACCGCGGGGATGCCCATCTGCTGCAGGTACGCATTGACGAACGACCCCAGCTGGTACCCGATGAGAGTCTGGAAGGCACTTGTGAGAATTCTCAGAAGTAAGGCACCCAGCACTGAACAGCTTACCGCAGGGATGCCCATCTGTAGCAAGTACGCATTGACAAATGACCCCAGCTGGTACCCGATGGGGGTTGAGGTCGACGCGGCGGATCCAATGTCCTGGTGGTGGGGCCGTGTGGGATGCGGTGGGATGCGGTGGGAAGGGATGAGGCAGGCTTTGAGACGTCATGCAACAAGCACGTCAAGCATATATACTATAACATATGTATGTAGTATTCACATCTACATGTACAGTATATATGTATATGTATGTATATAGTACAGACTTGTCAGGGTTTAGGCACGCACAGTTGGATCACTTGTAACTTACCAGATCGTTTTTTAGAATTCTCAAAAACGGCGTGCAAAAAGTTACTCTTAACGTACCATTGCGGAGGGTTTGAGCTTGTTGACTGTGACAATAGACGTGAGGTTAGCCGTGTACATGGTGACTATAAGGAAGCCGACGATGAGAAACACGACCACAAAGAGCCGGGCGAGGGTCGTGTGCACAGGGTACTCTGCCGTGACAATAACAAGAGGAGGAGCAGCAGAACAAGAGTGTTTTGAGACGTCCCAAAACGAGGGTCGTGCGCACAGGGCACTCTGCCGTGACAATAACGAGAGAGGGCAATGGAACGAGAGGAAGGGCAGCGGAACAAGAGTTATACGAACTAGTGAGTCATTTGCTTGGTCATTGGAGCTTGCGAGTCAATGGAATGGTGAGCATTGGGACGGGACACCTGAAGTAAAGCTGTTTCCTGAATGCCCGTAAGTTGGCTTCTGCCGAACGCTGACGCACGTGGGGAGAGGTTGGCCGGGTTTTGAGATGCCTTAAGACCAAGACAATCTGAGGTGTCTCAAAACTTTGAATGCACGAGGAGATGCTGATGGACTGGACAGCACGCACTCACCCAGGATGGTGTAGAGGGTTTGCAGGCAAAAACGCAAGGAACTACCAAGTGCTGGCAAATAGCTCTGGAGATTCCACAATGAATGCACGAGGGGATGCTGATGGACTGGACAGCACGCACTCACCCAGGATGGTGTAGAGGGTTTGCAGGCAAAAACGCAAGGAACTACCAAGTGCTGGCAAATAGCTCTGGAGATTCCACAATGAATGCACGAGGGGATGCTGATGGACTGGACAGCACGCACTCACCCAGGATGGTGTAGAGGGTTTGCAGGCCGAACCTGCAGGTGGATGGATGGAGACGCACGGAGGCACATGGATGGAGATGGCGTTTTTTAGACGACTAATAATTAAAAAAAAAGGATAGAGACGCACGGAGGCACATGGATGGAGATGGCGAATTTTTAGACGACTAAAAAAAAAACAAAGGATAGAGACGCACGGAGGCACAAGGAACGAGGTGAGTGATGAGCGCTGCCAGGCCACACATCATCGCCACTTTGAGGCGCCTCAAAATCCGCGAGCAGTGAGGTGCTGCCAGCCCACACATCATCGCGAGCAGTGAGGTGCATTTTGAGGCGCCTCAAAACGCACGGAGGCACGAGGAACGAGGTGAGTGATGAGCGCTGCCAGGCCACACATCATCGCCACTTTTTAGCATCCTCTCTCAAACGCCACTCCTATATCGACAGTCTGAAACGTACCATGCAGCATTGAGAACCCGTTGGTGCAGCTTCCCTCTGAAGGCCCCGTTGGACTGCTCCTCCAGGAACGAGGTGATGAGCCCCGCCAGCACACAGACACAAGCACCACCTTTGAACATTCCAGAACGTAACTTCAATGTAAACAGTTCTGAAACGTACCATGCGGCGTTAAGCAGGCGCTGGTGCAGCTTCCCTCTGAAGGCCTCGCTTGACTGCTCCTCCAGGAACGAGGTGATGAGCCCCGCCAGCACAAACGAGGTGATGAGCCCTGCCAGTCTGAAACGTACCATGCAGCATTGAGAACCCGCTGGTGGAGCTTCCCCCTGAAGGCCTCGTTTGCCTGCTCCTCCAGGAACGAGGTGATGAGCCCCGCCAGCACACACATCGCCACCGTCACAGCCCACATGCTCGCTGTGAAGGGCTGAAACGCCAGCCATGGACTCGAGTTCTCCACTGCGTACCCCATCAGGCCCAGGCCTGATGGCTGGAAATAGGAGGACGGTTTGAAAGGGGATAAGGGAAGGATAGGAGGGACGCGGTGAAGGGAAGGGAGCGTGGAACTGTGAAGCTCCCCCTCCTCCAGGAACGAGGTGATGAGCCCCGCCAGCACACACATCGCCACTTTCACTCCCCAAATGCTGGCTGTGAAGGGCTGAAACGCCAGCCATGGACTCGAGTTCTCCACTGCATACCCCATCAGGCCCAGGCCTGATGGCTGGAAATAGAGGAGGACAGGGGGGTTGAAGGAAAGGAAGCATGGAGGCCTGAGCGACTGTTACACCCCACATGCTCGCTGTGAACGGCTGTGGATGGCTGGAATGCCCGCGCGAGCCAGGGACTTGAGTTCTGCACTGCGTACGCCATCAGCCCCAAGCCTGATGGCTGGGGAATTTGGGTCAAAAGGAGGAGGGCGATACAACACAGAAAGTTGTGATATACGAGAAGGAAAGGCGACTCACAAACATGAGTGTATAAAGGAGAGTGATTTGAAGGGAGAAGGAAAGAAAGACGGCTTACAAAGATGGGGTAGGTGAAGAAGACTGCTCTGTTGCGCGTCTCTGTGACTGTGATGTCTCCGATCGCCCCATCATATTTCTGCAGAGATGAATAAAATGCGGAGGGGAGGGAAGCATCTGAATGGGAACACAATCAAAAGGAAGAGGGAAATAGTGAAAATAGTGGAAAGGTGGCTGCCACTGTCCCATCCAGGTGTTATTGGGGAGGCTTTACCTTCCTATACTGCACAAGCTTTAGGGTGGGGCGTGCACATGCTACACCAGATCTCAGCACTGCGTTTCTCTCACTGGCTAAAGCACTAGCCTTGCCTGCTACAGCTGCACCCACCTTATCTGTTACAGCGAGCACCCACCCTGTCTGCTACAGCCAGCACTCACCTTGTCTGCTACAGCCGGCACTCACCCTGTCTGCTACAGCCGGCACTCACCCTGTCTGCTACAGCGAGCACCATCTGGTTGTAGCTGGGGGAGACGTCATCCTCGCCGTACTGCACAAACTCGTAATCGAGCGGGTACGGCAGCATGGCCACAGCTGCTTGGAAAACGTCGATGCAGAAGCCTGTGAAGCGGGCGTTGCCCTCTCCCTTGGAGATGTTCACAAACTGCTTGTAAACCTGAAGGGGTGGGTGGGAGTAGGGGTGGGGGGTGGGGAAGAAGGAAAGGGACACTGGGATGGGTTAGGGTACGGCAGCATGGCCACTGCTGCGTGGAAGACATCAATACAGAAGCCTGAGAAGCGGCCGTTGCCCTCTCCCTTAGAGATGTTCACAAACTGCTTGTAGACCTGAAGGGGTGCGCAGGGGAGTATGAGGCGGTTGGGGGGTGCGGGGAAGGGGAGTTAGGAAGGGAGATTGGATCGGGTATGGTATGGCTGGCCGCATAGCAACAGCTGGAGGGTACGGCAGCATGGCCACAGCTGCCTGAAAGACATCGATGCAGAACCCTGAGAAGCGGCTGTTGCCCTCTCCCTTGGAGATGTTCACAAACTGCTTGTAGACCTGAGGAGGAGGAGAGGGGGGGGGACAAGAGGGGAAGACAAAGGGGAGGAGAGAGGGGAAACGGGGAATGAGGCCTGACAAACTGCTGGTTGAAGAGAGAGGGTGGGAAGAGGTGGAAGAAACAAACACGTAGTCGAGCAGGTAGGGCAGCATGGCCACAGCTGCCTGGTGGAAGACGTCGATGCAAAACCCTGAGAAGTGGGCATTGCCCTTTCCCTTGGAGATGTTCACAAACTGCCTGTAGACCTGAAGGGGTGCGCAGGGGAGCACGAGGCAGGTTGGGGAGTGCGGGGAAGGGGGGGTTAGGAAGGGAAATTGCATGGGGTATGGTATGGCTGGCCGCATGGCAACAGCTGCACGGAAGACATCTATACAGAAGCCAGCGAAGAGGCCGTTGCCCTCTCCTCTGGAGATGTTCACAAACTGCCTGTAGACCTGAGAGGAGGGGGGGAGAGAGGGGGGTATGGAAGGGGATTGGATGGGGTACTGTACGGAACGGTTCGGTATGGTAGGGTATGGCAGTATTGGCTGCAGCTGGTCAGAAGAGGTCGATGCACACGCGCACGTACGCTAGAACACACACGCATGCACGCTTACACTCGCGCGCGCGCAGACACACAAAGAGAGAATACACACCACTTTATTTGGAACAGCCAGTCGAAGTTTATTCTTGGGAAATGCGCCTACGGGTGTCTGTATGCAACGCCATTAAGGGGGGAAGCGCAGCAAGGCACAGCAAGAGAAGGAGGGGTGGATTGACTGTTGAGTCGACTCAAAAAAGGGGATGGGCGCCTGCATGCCGAGTGAGTGGTCATGAGGGAGGAGGCGCAGCAAGGCACAGCAAGAGGAGGGGGCGGGTGGGAAATTAAGAGAGGCGTAGAGCGAGTGGCAAAAGTGTGAAGAACAAAACGACATGTCTTTTGAACATGTATGACTCATACTCACTTGTTTCACCCCGCCCGGAAACACTATGTTGAGTGTTTCTTGCTGGTTCTTGGAGGGAATCTGAAATAGGCCGACGGAAGGAGAGAGAGCAGCAGGAGAGGAGAGAGGGAGAGGCGAGGAGGAGGGATGGTTGAGACTTGGGCAGCAAAGGTAGGAATGCCTAATTTCGACACGGCATGATCGAGCAAGCATGACACGGAGCATGGCACGCGGCACACGGCAGCACATGACAGTACACCACATCACACCGAATCACAGCGCATCCCACCGCGACCCACCGCGTCCCGACGTGTCACAACACACCTGCAGCGAGGGCGTGA
The DNA here is from genome assembly GCA_947470075.1 of Closterium sp. Yama58-4. NCBI lineage: Eukaryota > Viridiplantae > Streptophyta > Zygnematophyceae > Desmidiales > Closteriaceae > Closterium > Closterium sp. Yama58-4. The sequence continues at coordinate 317,586 of CANIUD010000879.1, read as the reverse complement.
GCTGCCAGGCAGGCTGGCGTTCAACACGTTGAGCACCTCCGTGGCACCGCATCACATCGCACCGCACCGCACCGCACCACACAACACCACAGCACATTGCGCAACAACCAAACACACCACATGTCACCGCACCACAGTACACCGCACCTGCAGCGAGTGCATAATCTGCCAGGCAGGCAGGAGTCCAAACGCCGACGCGTGTATCCACACCGCACCACACCGCACCACATTACATCACACCGCAGCGCACCTTAAGAGAGAGCGCGAGCTGCTAGGCAGGAATCCAGAACCCAACGCGTGTGACCATGGCGTTGACATTGAGCACCACATCACATTTCACCACACCGCACCATACCGCACCTTAAGAGAGGGTGTGAGCTGCCTGGCAGGAGTCCAGAAGCCAATGCGTGTGGTGGTGGCATTCATCACATTGAGCACCTCTACAACGTCCACACTACACCACACCGCACCATATTACATTGCTCCGCACCACATCGCACCTTCAGAGAGGGCGTGAGCTGCCAGGCAGGCGTCCAGAAGCCAACCCTCATGGCCGTGGCGTTGACCACATTAAGCACCTCTATGACGTCTGCTCGCAGGTCGCCGTGGGGAGTGAGGGAGATCCTGTTGATATGAAGGTTGGGCGGTTTGGGAGAGGGTGGGGGGGGGTTTGGGAGAGGGTGGGGGGGTTTGGGAGAGGGTGGGAGGGGTTGGGAGAGGGGAGAAAGGGCAGTGTCTCAACATGCGTTGACCACTTTAAGCACCTCTACGACGTCTGCTCCAGGTCGCCCCGGGGGGTGAGGGAGATCCTGGAGAGAAGCGGACGAAGATGGCGGGGTGGGGAGTGGGGACCGTGTCAGCACACGTTCAATCAACACATTGACCACTTCCCTGCCGTCTGCTTGCAGGTCGCTGTGGGGAGTGAGGGAGATCCTGGAGGATGGGGGAGCGGCGAGGAGGATGGGAAAGGGGAAAGGGGGGGAAGGGAGAGAAAGAGGCTCAAAGTTAAGGCCTCGGAAAATGCTCGTACCTATGAAAATGCTCGTACCTATGAAAATGCTCGTACCTGTCTATGAAGCCTTGGGCGCCTTACCTCCCTATGAAGCTTGGGAGTCTTACCTCCCTGTAAGGCCTGATATTATGTCAAAAGGCTTGTACCTCCCTGTAAAGCCTTGGGAGTCTTACCTCCCTGTGAGCCCTTCGAAGCTTGTGTTGAGAATGGCTTGCCGGAGTGCTGCACCCACTGATATGGCGAGGGGAGGTGACGAGTGGGAAAAAACGATGGGGAAAACAATGAAGAAAAGCAAGAATTGACGGCAAGAATGGGGGCGATGCTCCTCTCAAGGATGTCAAATGAGAAGGGTGAAGAAATGGGAATAAAGAGATAACACAGGAGGGAGGGAAGGGAGCCCAGTGGAGGGCAGGAGATAAACAGAAACGGAAACAACGGGTGGAAAACAATCAGATGCACAACAAATCTCCTGACTTGTCTGAGTTGCGCTGCGCTGCCTGTGAGGCAGGCTCACGAGAAAGAGGTGACTTTTCATCGATTCAAAACAAAACTCACCTGTGAGGCAACCTCACATCACAAGAAGCAAGCACCCACCTGAGTTGCGCTGCAGGCTCTGCAGCATTGGAATGAGCCCGTCACGCGCCCCTGCCCCTGCCACCGGCAGCATCAACGCATCCTTCCTCGCAAAAGCAGACAGCACAACAGAGTGTAACCCTCTTCCGCTGCTACTGCTGCCGGTGCTTCCGCTGCCACCGCCACTGCTGGTGGCGCTGCCTGTGGTGCTGCCGATGGTGCTGCTGGTGCTGGTGTTGGTGTGCAGCAGGGAGTGAAGGGCGAGCGAGATGAGGTAGACAGCATCGTAGGCTGTGAGGCTGTAGGTCTTTGGGTCCTCCTCTGCTGCCCCTGGGAACTGCAGTGGACTCAGCTGCTTCCACCGCTGCTTGAAAGAAGACAGGCGCAGTGACGGGGGTAGATACGAGGAGGTGATTATCAGACCCTGGGAAATGAGGGGCGGGAGGGAGAGGGGAGGAGGGTAAGAGGAGAGGAGAGGAGAAGAGGGGACAGATAAGAAGGCTGTGACTGTGAGATTCTGGTATTTGAGTAGGATTAACGGTGTGGTGGGCTGCAAGGCTGTGGGTCTTTGGGTCCTCTCTGCTGCCCCTGGGAACTGCAGTGGACTGAGCTGCTTCCACCGCTGCTTGAAGGTTGACAGGCACTGAGACGGAGGCAGATACAAGGCGGTGATGATCAGACCGTGGGAACGGATGAGGGGAAAGAAAGGAGGTTGCGATTATCGGACCCAGGGAGAGGTGTTTAGCAGGACGGGGTGAAGGTCAATGGGGCAGATAGGAGGTCGTGATGATCAGACCCTTGGAGAGGGGATTGGAGGATTGGGAAAGAGAGGAGAGGAGAGGAGAGGAGAGGAGAGGAGAGGAGAGGAGAGGAGAGGAGAGGAGAGGAGAGGAGAGGAGAGGAGAGGAGAGGAGAGGAGAGGAGAGGAGAGGAGAGGAGAGGAGAGGAGAGGAGAGGAGAGGAGCGGAGGAGAGGAGAGGAGAGAGAGGAGAGGAGAGGAGAGGAGAGGAGAGGAGAGGAGAGATGAGGAATCAGGAAGTCTCAAAAGCCATATGTGTGCTCTCCTCATGCACACTCATGCACCCTCCCTCTCACCCCCTCCCTCTCACCCCCTCCCTCTCACTCACACAACTCTGCACTCTACAGTGTGGAGGTGTTGGCCTCTCTGCGTACTCACCTCCTGCATCGTCACACACCGTCATGCACCATGACGCACCCTTGTGGACCCCCTCACACACCTCTGCACCCTGCAGTGTGGACGTGTTGGCCTGAGCAGCCCCCTCCGATGCGATCCATACATAGTTTTTCCCTATCATGCCCAGCTTGCTCGCTGCGATCGTGGGAAGGATAGGGTTGAAGCAGACACGTATCTTTCTGACCCAATTGATTCTGTTAACTTTACCATGGTATTAGAGGAAAGGAATCCAAAATTGTTACTCTGTTACTGTCCAACCAAAAATGTTATCTACAGTAAAATATGAAATCACACCCAAGATCTTACAAATATCGAGCGAGCGCAAACATATTGAGTGTACCTGTATCGAGTATGAGAGCAGACATCGTGGAGGATGCGTGTAGCACATAGACAGAGGAGTCGACTGCCTTGCTGGCAGTCAAAGCCTGTGCCACGTCATCAGCTGTCCACGTGGACTTGACAGGCACCCTCTGGGAAATGTGCACATACGACGCCTTTCAGGTGTATGGGTAGGGATGGGAGAAAAGTGGTTGAGAAAAAGGGAGATAAGTCTGCCTTTTGAAACAACAGGCACCCTCTGGGCAATGTGCACATACGACGCCTTTCAGGTGTACGGGTGGTGGAAGGGGTATGGATAGTGGGAGGAGGAACGGGAAGAAATACGGGAGGGAAGGGGATGAATGTGGCTGTGAGAGCGTGCGTGTGTGTGTGTGTGTGTGTGTGTGTGTGTGAGAGAGAGAGAGAGAGAGAGAGAGAGAGAGAGAGAGAGAGAGAGAGAGAGAGAGAGAGTGTGCACACCTTTTTCTCGAGGAGGTAGGTCATGAGTGCCGTGATGCCGTTGCGGCCAAAACGGTTATCCGTGTAGACCGCCACAAACTGCCTCCACTTGTAACGCAGCAGCAGCGCTGAAGCAGATAGAGAGAGAGAGAGAGAGAGAGAGAGAGAGAGAGAGAGAGAGAGAGAGAGAGAGAGAGAGAGAGAGAGAGAGAGAGAGAGAGAAACGGAGGGAAGTGGGGATATTAGCGCGTCTCTTCCCAAGCGGGTTGTCTGTGTGGACTGCCACAAACTGCCTCCACTTGTAGCGCAAGAGCAGTGCTGGCATGATGAAGCAGGAGAGGGAGAGACATGTCACATGGGAGAAAACAGGGGGTCACTGCCAGCATATCTGCACACATCGCCTCATCTGCACACATCGCCTCATCTTCTTTGCACAGTACGTGCCACAATGCCTTACCAGCTATGGCTTGCATGTCGACGCCATTGTTGGGAATGGTGCGCGTGGAATACGGCCGAGCACCCCCTACTGTCAGCTGCATGCGTGTGTTATGTTAACCTACCTGCACATGGTGTCTTACCGGCTATGGCTTGCATGTCGACGCCGTCATTGGGAATGGTCCGCATGAAGTACGGCCGAGCACCCCCCACTGTTAGCTGCACGTCTGTTGCTGCCGCCGACACAAAGGGGGTCTGTGGGGAGGGAGTCAACGGTGGGACGAGCGAGGGAGTGATGGTGATGGTCAAGGGTGGGATGAGGGAGTGATGGTGAAAGGATAGGATGGGATGAGGGAGTGATGGTGAAAGGATAGGATGGATGAAGCATTCAGCTGCACATCTGTTGCTGCCGCGAACACTAAAGCGGTCTGCTGCATGCAGTCAACAGTGGGAGCAAGACCAAGCATGAAAGGACATATTTTAAGCACCTCAGAACATCCCAAATTCGAAATTGGAACGGTCAAAACATCGACTCAGTTCACCTTTGAGACGCCTGCCTAGCTTGTGCCTAGCTTGTGCCTAGCTTGTGCCTAGCTTGTTGTGCCTAGCTTGTTGTGCCTACCTTGTGCTGCTTACCTGGGTGGCTGTGGCAAGCGGGCTGACGAGAGCTGATTGGTCAGATGTCCCCGGACCTACTATTGCCACTGGACGCTGCTGCACTGCTGCCATGGCTGCAGGCGCAGGGGGGCAGGAAGGGGAGGAAGAGGAGGAAGGGGAGAGTGGTCACGAGTAGTGATGGATAAGGCATCCTCAATAGGAGCTGGTTTGGTAGTCTACTAGGCCTATGATTGCCCCTTGGCGGGCGCTGCCACACTGCTGCCATGTTTTTTAGAATTCTCATCCCCAGTAGGAGCTGGTTTGGTAGTCTCCGGGCGTATGATTGCCACTTGGCGGGCGCTGCCACACTGCTGCCATGTTTTTTAGAATTCTCATCCCCAGTAGGAGCTGGTTTGGTAGTCTCCGGGCGTATGATTGCCACTTGGCGGGCGCTGCCACACTGCTGCCATGTTTTTTAGAATTCTCATCCCCAGTAGGAGCTGGTTTGGTAGTCTCCAGGCGTATGATTGCCATTTGGCGGGCGGCGGGCGCTGCCACACTGCTGCCATGGCAGCAGGGACAGCGGGAGAGGAAGCAGAGGGCCGGACAGACGCAGGGAGTGCGAGAGGGATGGGGAAAGCAGAGGGCCGGACAGACGCAGGGAGTGCGAGAGGGATGGGGAAAGCAGAGGGCCGGACAGACGCAGGGAGTGCGAGAGGGATGGGGAAAGCAGAGGGCCGGACAGACGCAGGGAGTGCGAGAGGGATGGGGAAAGCAGAGGGCCGGACAGACGCAGGGAGTGCGAGAGGGATGGGGAAAGCAGAGGGCCGGACAGACGCAGGGAGTGTGAGAGGGATGGGGAAAGCAGAGGGCCGGACAGACGCAGGGAGTGTGAGAGGGATGGGGAAAGCAGAGGGCCAGACAGACGCAGGGAGTGGGGAAAGCAGAGGGCCAGACAGACGCAGGGAGTGCGAGAGGGATGGGGAAAGCAGAGGGCCAGACAGACGCAGGGAGTGTGAGAGGGATGGGGAAAGCAGAGGGCCAGACAGACGCAGGGAGTGAGAGAGGGATGGGGAAAGCAGAGGGCCGGACAGACGCAGGGAGTGTGAGAGGGATGGGGAAAGCAGAGGGCCAGACAGACGCAGGGAGTGCGAGAGGGATGGGGAAAGCAGAGGGCCAGACAGACGCAGGGAGTGCGAGAGGGATGGGGAAAGCAGAGGGCCAGACAGACGCAGGGAGTGTGAGAGGGATGGGGAAAGCAGAGGGCCAGACAGACGCAGGGAGTGCGAGAGGGATGGGGAAAGCAGAGGGCCAGACAGACGCAGGGAGTGCGAGAGGGATGGGGAAAGCAGAGGGCCAGACAGACGCAGGGAGTGCGAGGGCGAGGGATGGGGAAAGCAGAGGGCCAGAGGCAGGGAGTGCGAGGGCGAGGGATGGGGAAAGCAGAGGGCCAGACAGACGCAGGGAGTGTGAGAGGGATGGGGAAAGCAGAGGGCCAGACAGACGCAGGGAGTGCGAGAGGGATGGGGAAAGCAGAGGGCCAGACAGACGCAGGGAGTGCGAGAGGGATGGGGAAAGCAGAGGGCCAGACAGACGCAGGGAGTGCGAGAGGGATGGGGAAAGCAGAGGGCCAGACAGACGCAGGGAGTGTGAGAGGGATGGGGAAAGCAGAGGGCCAGACAGACGCAGGGAGTGCGAGAGGGATGGGGAAAGCAGAGGGCCAGACAGACGCAGGGAGTGCGAGAGGGATGGGGAAAGCAGAGGGCCAGACAGACGCAGGGAGTGCGAGAGGGATGGGGAAAGCAGAGGGCCAGACAGACGCAGGGAGTGCGAGGGCGAGGGATGGGGAAAGCAGAGGGCCAGAGGCAGGGAGTGCGAGGGCGAGGGATGGGGAAAGCAGAGGGCCAGACAGACGCAGGGAGTGCGAGAGGGATGGGGAAAGCAGAGGGCCAGACAGACGCAGGGAGTGCGAGAGGGATGGGGAAAGCAGAGGGCCAGACAGACGCAGGGAGTGCGAGGGCGAGGGATGGGGAAAGCAGAGGGCCAGAGGCAGGGAGTGCGAGGGCGAGGGATGGGGAAAGCAGAGGGCCAGACAGACGCAGGGAGTGCGAGAGGGATGGGGAAAGCAGAGGGCCAGACAGACGCAGGGAGTGTGAGAGGGATGGGGAAAGCAGAGGGCCAGACAGACGCAGGGAGTGCGAGAGGGATGGGGAAAGCAGAGGGCCAGACAGACGCAGGGAGTGCGAGAGGGATGGGGAAAGCAGAGGGCCAGACAGACGCAGGGAGTGTGAGAGGGATGTTGAAAGCAGAGGGCCAGACAGACGCAGGGAGTGCGAGAGGGATGGGGAAAGCAGAGGGCCAGACAGACGCAGGGAGTGCGAGAGGGATGGGGAAAGCAGAGGGCCAGACAGACGCAGGGAGTGCGAGAGGGATGGGGAAAGCAGAGGGCCAGACAGACGCAGGGAGTGTGAGAGGGATGGGGAAAGCAGAGGGCCAGACAGACGCAGGGAGTGCGAGAGGGATGGGGAAAGCAGAGGGCCAGACAGACGCAGGGAGTGCGAGGGCGAGGGATGGGGAAAGCAGAGGGCCAGAGGCAGGGAGTGCGAGGGCGAGGGATGGGGAAAGCAGAGGGCCAGAGGCCGGGAGTGCGAGAGCGAGGGATGGGGAAAGCAGAGGGCCAGAGGCAGGGAGTGCGAGGGCGAGGGATGGGGAAAGCAGAGGGCCAGAGGCAGGGAGTGCGAGGGCGAGGGATGGGGAAAGCGGAGGCCGGAGGCAGGGGAGTGTGAGAGGGGATGGGGAAAGCGTTGGAACGTGGAATAAGGTGACTTTCATAGCAGAGAGAGAGGCTAATGCTGCGAGGGTGGCTATTGAGTCGGTGCAAAGGAGATAGGCACGTGCCACGTCAGCGCCTACCTACCTGCCAGCTGGCTGAGGATGGATGGCGTGCTGGCGGTGATGTTGCCGATGACTAGGCGGATGCGGTGACGTGGCAGGATGGTGGGGTCGTTGTTGACGTCAGCAACTGCCATGGTGATTGCTGGAAAGGCGGAATGGGCGGGCGAGTGGAAGAGGATGGCGGGCATGCGGGGGGGATGGGTGGGGGGGGACACGTGGGGAAGGGTAGGGAGGGAGGGACAGTCAGGGTGAGAAGAGAGAGACAGAGACGTAGGATGATGGGATGGGAGGAAGGGGAGGAGGGATGAGGGGTTTAGTTTGGATCCCAGCCTTTGCCAACATCAACAGCTTCACCATCACCATCACCATCACCATCACCATCGCCATCGCCATCGCCATCGCCATCGCTATCGCCATCGCCATCGTCACCACCACCACCACCACCACCACCACCACCACCACCACCACCACCACCACCACCACCACCACCACCACCACCACCACCACCACCACCACCACCAGCACCACCACCACCACCACCACCACCACCATCACCATCACCATCACCATCACCATCACCACCACCACCACCACCACCACCACCACCACCACCACCACCACCACCACCACCACCACCACCACCACCACCACCACCACCACCACCACCACCACCACCACCACCACCACCACCACCACCACCACCACCATCACCACCACCACCACCATCACCACCACCATCACCATCACCATCACCATCACCGCCACCATCATCATCATCATCATCATCATCATCATCACCTGCAAGCATGTTCATTCCGTCCTGGGAGTAAGACGGAATCAGGCATCCCAGCGTCACCTCCTCCCTCCCATCCACCCGTTCTTCCTGCACCCCTCGAATCTCGCCGCGAGTCGCGGCGCGCTCCCCGCCGTGATCCTTGCCGTTACTTCCGACCCCACCACTTGCGCTGGTGGCTTTCCCCGAATCTACTCTAGCCTTTACGCGCGGTTCCGCCTGTCGCGGCTCCGCCTGTCGCGGTCCGACCTCTCCAAGCATAACGTCTGGGGCCTTCGCCTGCGCTGCAGATCCCGTCCTCTCCCGCGGAACAGCCTTCCGCGGAATTCTGTCGGCGCGCGTTACCGCCATCGCGCGCACGCCGCGGGCCGCCGCGACGGGTGCAGACCCGCCAGTGTCATGCCTACCACTACTAGCGCGCACCGGCACGCCATGATCCGCGGAACCTTGCGGAGAGTCGCGGAGCGCGTAAGATAGTAAGGGAGGCGCAGATCCGCCGGATACGTGATAGTAGCGGTGGTAGGAACCATCCGCAGGGGTGCTTGACGAATCCGACCGTGATAATAGCGGGGGTAAGAGTAAAACCGCGAGAAGCAGCGTGATTTGCGGCCGAAAGAGTTGCGAATGCGCTGAATGTTTCGCTTTACGAGCCTCGAAAGTGAGAAATGGGGGCTTTTCTGCCACGTGGCGCGGGGAGGGGGAGGAGGTCGCCGGACGCGCCTCCCCTGGCGGTCTGTGCAGCTCCCGCAGAGGTACAGCATAAGAAGGCTCTATATTGTGCGGATGATCCCAATGGCGGCGCGACGGCCGAGGTATAGCATAACCAGGCTCTATATTGTGCGGATGATCCCAATGGCGGGGCCGCGGGCGAGGTCTATAGTGGGTGAAATCAAGTCTATGAGTCGGCCGCCGTCGGGACTCCTCATTCAATGGTGGGGTTTCGGTGGATAGCACACAATGGCGACGCGCGGACATGAGAGAGAGGGAAGAGCCGACGGCGACGACGACGACGGCGACGACGACGACGACGACGACGACGGCGGCGGCGACGACGACGACGATTAATACACGACAAAAGATGAAGACGACGGCGACGATCCGACAACGGAAGTCCAGCTTAGAAGAGAGAATTCACAGAGGTGGCAGGTCTAGGCTCGTTTTTTAAAACTAGACCACCGGCGGGCGGACATGCGAAAGCGACGACGCCAGAGTCCCACGTTCGGAACCTTAACAATGAAGCCAGATATAGGTCTCGTTTCCACTTCTGTTATCGGGATCTTGTTTAGCCTTGATAACTTCAGCTGTGTAGGGTACCAGAGTTTGTAGTACTGTAGTGTGGTGGAGACTTGGCAAAAACGCAGTCGTGGAGCACAAGATGGACGTTGTATGGTCAGACAGTCAGACAGACAGGCCGCTATGGACCGACGGTCCTAAATCTGCCTGGCATACCTCATTTGGTTATGGTGGTCCACCGACGCTCCCCCCCGTAAGATATTCTCCCCTCCCTCCACATTTGGTGACCTGTCGCCTCACATGACAGATGATTCTGTTTTTCTCCTTCCTGGAACCAAGTTCCTCGCCTCGCCACCTGTCGTTCCAATTCGGGGCTGGGACGGCAACAGCCGACATGCGTTGTGCGAGATTCGCAGAGCAGTAAACCGTGTAACCGACCCATGTAGTCGTTCGTGAAGATCCTGGGGAAACCTCTGGGCAGTCAACTACATACTATACACACACCTACAGTAGAGAAACCATGCGAAACTAGGGCCCAGTTCGGCAGGCATTATGGCCATTATCGCCATTATCGGCCATTTTAACGGGCCCCCAAAAAATGGCCCCAAGAAACAGACTGTAGCTGCAGTGAAACTTCTAAAAAAATGGCCAGAGTGTTCGGTTGGCATTAAATGGGCCAAAAATAATGGCACCAGTCGGAAATGACACTTCGGGGAAGCCCATATGCAGCTGCGCTGATAGAGCGTGGAATCACTGTACGGGCAGCCCGGGCAGCCTCGCAAAGCAGCGGTGGACGTCGAAAAAAATCGCACAAGGCATACTGTGCGTTCGATGTGTTAGAGATGGTGTGTTGGTGATGTGCGATTTTCCAGCGGGCACGAAGAGGGGTGAGAAAGACCGAGATTTGTTTTTTTCAAGGCAAAGTTTGATTTCCCCGAATCAATGATCCCCCGCATGGTGCGGGGCCTCGAGGCCGCGTGTTGCGGCGGATGAGAAAATGGACAGTTTGCCTGAGAAAAAGGGTTCGTGGAAGGTTCCTTTTGAAAAAAATGCCAGCGTTAAAAGGGGTGTTCGGCTTGCATTTCATTATTGTCTGGTTCGGCGATGATCCGCTTATATCGAGCCTAGATAACCTTTCGCGCGCTTATCAAAGAAGGTTCCAGGGTGGTCGGTTTACTGTAGCCCATACTGGAAAACCGTTTTTTTATGCCTGCCGAACCGGGCCTAGCTTTGTGCGTGCGGCAAATAGGAGCGTTCTCACCGTAGGCCCTCCTAGATGATCCTACTACCGTAATCACCCGGACATAACACCCGGGGGTATTATGATAACCACAGGGAAAATCCTATATAATACCCGGGTGGTTATATATGGCACTTTTTAGTGTAAGAAAAAAATTAATTAGACAATTTGGGTGTTTCAATAGTCGTTATAACATCACAGGTTGAGGCGAGAATTCGAGTTTTGGCGAGAAAGCGAGTTTCACCTCTCGGGCCACGTGCAGCAAAAGATTCGCCAGCGTGGCGACAGCGAGATTGTGGAAGGGAGGGAATCTCGGTAGATTCGAAGTGAAAGTGCACGCGAAATTTCATTCAGGGAGCGATTTTCGTCATATCCTCCTGTAAAAAAGCCGACTCGATAACAGCTATAATAGGGTTTCGTAAGAAAAGGGGGGTGTTATAAAGAATCGCCCCAAAAGGGGGGGTATAGTACAAACGAGGTCGGCTATAACACCCCCCCCGCACAAGCTACCCGGGGGTGTACTATTACGGGGGGGTGTTTTGTCCGGGTGATTACGGTATAAGGACCTAACTGGTCTAATCAAAGGCTAAGGTAGATGTGAACCCTAAAACGACGAGAAGAACTGTTGTGAGCGATCTTCAGCATATGGGTCAAATGCAGGGCTCTCGTTATCAGACCATTTTGGTCTGATGGTCTGATTTTCAGACTCATTTCTATATATCCATCTGATTTTCCTATCTAGATCAGACAAAACAATTGTTTTGCCTGGGGGACCCGTCTGACAGAATCAGACGTCCTCAGATCCTAGCAAGAGCCCTGGTCAAATGGTAAAGCGCGGGAAGATGGAAAGGGCGTACCAAACAAGATTGAGCGCCTTAATACGAACCTAATTGGCTAGAGTTTAACTTTTGTGCGAGTGTTTTTAGTATATGATTGGCGGGATCATATAGGGAATTGTGTATATATGAACGCGTTCAAATATGATCGCCAAACCTTAAAGCGAGCAGGCAAAATAGTGACCCCGTTTTCTAGTTGGGTCCAGGTTGAAATGAGTGAAGTGGCGGGAAGGAGTGCGGGTGGATGGCCAGAATTTACGCGCCAAGAGAAAGGAGGCATGTACCCCACGGGAGGGGAGCAAAAAAAAAATCAGGGCCCAGTTGATCGCATGTGTGGTTGGCGACAGCATTGTGAATGCATTAGCGATCAAACCTTCTCCTCACCCAATCATGTGTAGGATTTGCATCTTCTGATTGGACCGTCAAGGCAGAATGAACACTCCTGCAGCACCAGCAACCCGCGACAGAACCACCCCAATTGAAACATATTCAACAGAAGCCACGTGAGAAATGAGCAGCGCCCATCTCGAACACGCCCTGCCAACCCCCTGACTAAATGTCTGGCACCAAAACCGCTCGACACTGAGTAGCATAGCTGTAGTAGCACCTCCCGCGGCGATTAGTCGAAGCTAGTATCGATTCTGTTGAGGCACGGCGCAGCGCGCGCTAGCCCGACACCAGAACCGATCGAAATGTTGCATGCGCGGATGTGTGCAAGTGAGTCCGTTTGTGCCTGTTTCTTCCCGTGCACGTGGCTGATTTAGTCGCGAAACTGCTTTAATTCAACATCTCCTCGTCGCCCCCGCTTCGCGATTTCCCACGCGCTTCACCCCGTCGCTCCCGCCTCGTCATTTCCCACGCGCTGGACCGCGTCGCCCCCGCCTCGCAATCTGTCCCACGCGCGGAACCTCGTCGCCCCCGCCTCGTCGTTGCCCACGCGCTTCTCCCCGTCGACCCCGCCTCTTCATTTTCTCGCGCGCGCAGCCTATACTCGCACATGAAGTCCGCCAATGATTCCCCCGGTAGCACACCTCCAACCACCCGAATCGCCTCTTCCTCCCTCCATCTCTCCTGGGAACCCCCATCTCTCCCCTCGCTTCCTTTCCTCCGTCCCTCACTACCTTGCTCTCTTCCCCCCTTCCAATGTCCCTCTCATGTACTCCTCTCAGGAGAGAGGGGTAAGGACCGAGGGTTTGAGACAAAGGGACAAGGACACAGGGGGAGAGACAGAGGGGGCAGGATATATTGGGAGAGGCATAAGGGGAAGGACAGAGGGGGAGAGAAAGAAGGGGAAGGACTGAGGGGGAGAGACTGCAGGGGAAGGACAGAGGGGAAGAACGGAGGGGGAGGGGCAGACAGGGAGAGAGAGAGGGGGAGAGCCTGTACACCCCTCACTCCCTCCCCCAGTCCCCCTCACTTCTGGCATCACCGTTTACACCCCTCTTTATTTTGACCTGCCTCCCTTACAACCTATTCTCCTGTCCCTCTCCGGCTTCCCCCCTCCCTCCTCCCTGCTTCCCTCCTCCCTACTCCCTGCTGCCCCCCTCCCTCCTCCCTGCTTCCCTCCTCCCTCCGCCCTGCTTCCCCCCTCCCTCCGCTCTGCTTCCCCCCTCCCTCCTCCTCCCTGCTTCCCCTTCCCCCCTCCCTCCTCCCTGCTTCCGCCCTCCCTCCGCCCTGCTTCCCCCCTCCCTCCCCCCTACTTCCCCCCTCCCTCCGCCCTGCTTCCCCCCTCCCTCCTCCCTGCTTCCGCCCTCCCTCCGCCCTGCTTCCCCCCTCCCTCCCCCCTACTTCCCCCCTCCCTCCGCCCTGCTTCCCCCCTCCCTCCTCCCTGCTTCCGCCCTCCCTATGCCCTGCTTCCCCCCACCATCAGAGAGGTTAGCGCCACACACCAGGTGAGCCTTCACCTTCTTCATATGCCCCTCCTCTCCCTCTATCTCACCCTCTTTCCTGTCCCTCCCATGTACCCCTCCTCTCTCGTGCATGCCCTGCTTCCCCCGATCCCCTGCCCTGCTTCCCCCGATCCCCTGCCCTGCTTCCCCCGATCCCTTGCCCTGCTTCCCCCGATCCCCTGCCCTGCTTCCCCCCATCCCCTCCCCTGATTCCCTCCATCCCCTTCCCTGCTTCCCCCCATCCCCTTCCCTGCTTCCCCCCATCCCCTTCCCTGCTTCCCCCCGTCCCCTACCCTGCATCCCCCGTCCCCTACCCTGCATCCCCCCATCCTGTACCCTGCATCCCCCCATCCTATACCCTGCATCGGAGCAGGCAGGCTGAGGCTGAGAGGCGACGATCCCCGGCTGTACGGCACGGACAGGGAGCTCGACCGCGCACTGCTCTGAAGACGCTTTTTATAAGTCACCAGCGGCCGAGTTCTCCCGCGCGCAGATTTGTGTCGAAATGTTTGTCTTCAGCAGCAAAAACTGCGACCTGGCTTCTCTTGGTGAGTTGGTTTTGGCATGTTCCTGCTCACCCTCCACTCCGCTCTCCTCTACACACCTCGCCGTGCCACACTGGTGAGCGGGCAGGTGCGGCGCTAGTAGTCAGGGTTCCACTCCACCTGGCCACCTGGCATTGACGTGGGTGGTTTTTGAGGCGCCTCAAAAACGACCTCACTGCACGCGGATTTCAATCGGAGAGAATTATTACAGCTTGGAAGTGTGCGTGTAACTTGCAAAAGTTACTGATGCGTGCGCGGTTACATCAACGAACAGGTTGACGAAGATTTCCCCGAGGGCTGACTTTGCACCCTGGGTGTACCCCAATCGCTTAGCTGGCCGAGTGATTTGTCACTCTGGGTAGTTGTTCGTTTTTGCTGTAGATCTCGAGGGCATGTGCTAGCTACTTAGCCTGCTTCTGTCCGAACCTTTTCTTTTGTGGATCCGAGCTACACTGATGAAGGCTGAGCGGGTATGATCCCCGTGAGCCGAAAACTGGTTTGTGCTGTAAGGTTCTGCTTTAGTGAAAGGGTTTTACGAGTTCTACTGAGCTTTTTTCCAGGAAGAATTTTCTAAGTTTCGATGCTGTTGCTTTAAGCGTTTTCCAATCTTCAGAATTGCAGCTCTTCCGCTATGAGTGAAGATCCTCAGGTGCGGCGCTAGTAGTCAGGGTTCCACTCCACCTGGCCACCTGGCATTGACGTGGGTGGGCACCTGACCTGAAATGGTACACCTGCCCAACTGCTCCAACACTAGCTGCTTCGTGTCTCCGCTCTTCGCTCTTCCACTCCCCTCCACCCTCCTCCAGGCACGTTTGGCGCGCTATACAGGTGGGCAGGTGTATCACTTCAGCGGCTTCCATCCGGCCAATGACGGGGACAAGCTGCGGATCCAGATGCGTCTAAGTCCTTTCTTGTCTCTCTGTCCCTCTTGCCTCCCTGTCTCCCTGCCTCCCTCCCTCCCTGCCTCTCTGCCTACCTGCCTCCCTGCCCCCCTCACTCACCAGGCACCTTGGCGCACTACACGGGTGGGCAGGTGTATCATTACGGCGGCTTCCATCTGGTCAACGGGGGGGACAAGCTCCGGAGCCAGATGCGTCTATGTTATTCCTAGTCTCCCTCTCATCCACTCCCTTCCACTCCCCTCCACTCCCCTCCACTCCCCTCCACCCCCCTCCACTCCCCTCCACTCCCCTCCACTCCCTTCCACTCCCCTCCACTCCCCTCCACTCCCCTCCACTCCCTTCCACTCCCCTCCACTCCCCTCCACTCCCCTCCACTCCCCTCCACTCCCCTCCACTCCCATCCACTCCCCTCCACTCCCCTCCACCCCCCTCCACTCCCATCCACTCCCCTCCACTCCCCTCCACTCCCCTCCACTCCCATCCACTCCCCTCCATCAGACACCTTGGCGCGGTACACAGGTGGGCAAGTGTATCATTACGGCGGCTTCCTTCAAGTCAACGGAAAGGACAAAGCTGAGACATGCGTCTGCCTTCCTTCCATTTTTCCTTCCTGCCTTCGCGTTTCCTGGTCCGCATTTCATCTTCCAGGCACCATGGCGCGCTACACAGGTGGGCAGGTGGGCAGGTGGGCAGTAAGGAGGGGGTTAGCGATTGGGACCAGCCGAGGAGCCAGATTGTGAGGAACCTGATGCAGGAGACAGCATGGAAATCCGTGACTGGAACGTTGCACACATGGCACAGAAAAGACGGGCGTGTGAGGTACGGGGATTTGGTAAAGGTGGGTTTGGGGGAAGGGATTGATGGGCCGTTAGGTGTGGGAATTAGAAGGCCGGTCATGTGAGTTTGGTGCTTATCCTTCTCGTCTGCCCGCGTTCCCTTTCCCTGCTCCTCTCTCGTGCATGCCCTGCTTCCCCCGATCCCCTGCCCTGCTTCTCCCCATCCCCTTCCCTGCATCCCCCTATCCCCTTCCCTTCTTGGGCCCCCCTCCATATTCTCAGGTGATATTTTCCCACACGCCAGGTGAGCCCAGGGTATGAGATGAGGGGATCGATGGGTCAGAGGGAAAGGGAGAGGGATATGATAGCTGAAGGGCCTGCCAGATCCCTGGAGCAAGCAATTGCTAATGCATTTGCAGTGCTGCCATTTTCAAGGGGCCTCCCCTTGATCCCTTACTCTACCTCTCCATAGGTCTATCCTCTCCCTGCCCATGTGCCCCTCCCCGACCCTGCTTTGCTTCTTCTTTGCCTCTTCCCCCATCCTGCTCCTGCTCCCCCCTTCCCACATCCTCCCTGCCAGGAGGACGACCTAGAAGCATCGCATCAGGATACTGACAGCAAGGTGCGGATCCTTCACTTCCCCAGTCTTCACGCCCTCCCACTCTCATTCCTTCCCACCCTCATCTTTCTCATTCCATCCCACTCTCACTCTCAGTCCATCCCCCTCTCACTCTCATTTCATCCCGCTCACACCCTTTCATTCCATCTCTGTGTTGATGTCTTCAGTCTACTGCCCTGTGTCCACCCCAACACACAGGCCTGTCAGTGCTGCTGGAGCTGTATCTTTGGTCGCCTTTCACCGCAGAGAAGCACGTGTTGCCGCTGCCACTGCCGCAGCGCACAGCACATCGACAGGGTGGGGCTGTTGCTGGTGGGGCTGTTGGTAGTACAGACAAAGGAGCAGCTAGTGAATTTCACCCTACAATATCAATGTTTGCAAAACCTTCTAATGTTGACTTGGGTTGTGCGTCCATGAAACAAATTGAACGTCCCAGCTTTCAGACATTGAGGATATGGCCACTGTTTGGCAGCTCGTCGGGTCACATCGTTGTGTGAAACTAGCAAAGAACCTATGTGGAGAGAAGAGTTAACTCTTATTGATACATGCTGTTGGCAGACACGCAGACGGAGATAGGGTGATGTAAGCCCCAAATATAATGGAATAAAAAAAATCTGATCTCAATGTCCATGGAAGATGAGCCGGGTGTATGACCCAAGGGCGGATAGTCTGGCGAGCCTGTGGTGTGGAAAATCATAGAAAAACGGAAGCGAGTGGAGGGCGTCTTAGTGTTGTTCACTTGTTGGGTGCAAAAAAAAAAAACAAAAAACAAAAAACAAACAAACAAACAAAAAGCAAAAAAAAAGCGCTTACAGAGGGAGTAGGTACCATCATCATACCTGCCAAGGGTTTAGCCAGTGTGGAGTGATTAGTGGTCAAAGTTGAGGGAGATACTGTAACAGGTTGCAGTGGGCATGTGGGGCCGAAGCGGGTAATCGAGAGCACATGTGGGGAGTGGGAGTGACGGGAAGGAAGGTGAGCAACTGAGAGAAGGGTAGGGGTTGAGTGGGGGCGGAGGGGTGTGTGTGACTAAGGTGGGTGGGGATGGAAAGGACCGAATGATTCGATTCTCATAGTCGGTGTGGGAAGGAGCAGAAAGACAAATCAGAGAGATAGGTGAGTGAGGGCAGGGGATCGAGGGAATAGGGATACTGCTTAGATAGGGCAAAAGCAGACTGGAGCAGCGGATGTACGAAAGTGGGAAGGTGTGATTTGGGTAAGTGTCCCGCGTGTGTGAATGATGGCCATCGATTGGTGGGTGAGTCGCAATAGCAGGGGGGAATGGGAAAGTGTGAGGGGTTTGGGGGTTGAGTGTGGGTGGCATTGCAAGGACAGCGGGGAGTGTGACCGTAGATCGCCGGAGGGGTGAAAGATTTTCAGCAGTGAGAGTCATAGCAGCGGGGTTGGGTGGAGGTGTGAGTGCGAAGGAAAGGGGGGGAGGGATACACCGGAGGGTAAGGGGGAAATGGGGGGGGGGGGGGGGAGGGGGGAGGGGAGAAACCAAATGGGGGGGATGGAGTTGCACATGCAGCGGTGGGGGGGGGGGGGGGGGGGGGGGGGTGGTTGGGACAAAGAGGGAGGGGGGGAGGGGTGGAGGGGGGGGGGGGGAAGAGGGGTGTGAGTGGTGAGGTTTTTGAGGCAGCGGATGTAAGAAAGGTACCTCGTGATGCACTATTCTTGTGGGACGCTTCGCTGACGCTTGCGTGGTGTCATGAATGGCCTCCCCACTATGCCCGCACCTAGTCCAACACAAAAGAATAGTGTAAAAGGTATGGTTATGATTGATGCATGAAATGGCGTGAGCACACATGGTGTCATTTACGGCGTGCAATGAAAGCGCTTATGTACAACAATGATAACAAAGACATAACTTACCCGATAATTGTACATCTCTAAGGTGTGATGGAGGAGGAGAGACGCCACTCGTTGAAAATATCTTTGGTCCATTGCCAATTCATCGGCCCAAGCACGCGACCCTTTTTCCCTCGTCGCACACGCGTTGCACGCCGTAGCCTCACAATATGTCTTCTCACAAGCCGTTCAACTGTGTTGTTCCAGTGAAGTATGGAGAGAGCAATCCTTGCTTCCATACTTCCACGAAAGTGAATTCTCTTCGGCGCGTATTTGCATATGACGGAGTGAAAGGATTCGTTCACCCAGCTCGACGCTCCTAGGACGAATGGTTGCATCTTCCCCGCGCTACAGTGCTTACTTAGCCACTCGCGAAAAGCAAGATGTGTGGTGCCACCGTGTTCGTATACCGCACTCTCGGGACCCCACGAATCGGCTACACACCGCGGGATAATGCCATGCCGTGCACATCTTGAGTGATCTCCAGCCCAATGCTCTGCGGATAAAGCAAGTTCATCTGCTACATCACCAGGAGACATGGGCCGGCCCTCTTTAGCAAGCGTGGCACACCGCGTCATCACATGATGAAAGTGTATGCTGTACCGTTGGGCAACACTGACTTCTTCAACAGCTGCCATGCCTTCGGGTGGATCAATCCCCCTATCAGTACCCCCTGTCTCCGTAGCCTTGGCGCGCCTACTTCTTTTCGCCTTGCGCACCCACCGCCTCTCCCCTTCTCTGGCCTTGACAGTGCCCTCTGCATCACGACCCATTGGTGGTTGAATACTGGGTTCCGGGTTTTGCACCGTGTCGTCCCACCACCCGCGATCCCTGACTTCCCCAATCTCTGCCAGGGTGGCCGCAACTTCTTCTACACACGGGCCGTTGCAAGAGGGGAGAAGCATGTCATAGGAGCACAAATGCATTAGCGAGCGACACGTGGAACCGCATTGAGATTAGACACCCAAGATAGTGAATGTGTGAAGTGGTAGAGGGGGGGCTTAGTGAGATACAATGCGCGAATAAAACAAACCCTTGCATGTAATGACACAAAGAGAGTCGAGCGTCTCACCTTGCTCTGTCATTTCAGCCCCAGTTTCTGTAGTTGCCGCAACCGTGTCTGATCGCCCGGCTACCTCCTGGGCCAGCAGCAGTGATGCGTATGACGACGGGCGTGCCCCGTACACTGGGTGTGGGTCCCAGGCAAACATCTGAGCCACGTCCTCGAACACTACCGCATTGCTGTCAGCCGTTGTCTCTCCCTCCGACGGCACTGTGGGTGCATCATCAAGTGCCCGAATCGCCTCTGCGAGATGATTTGTTCCAGTGCCTATCCCAGCCAATCGCACAACCACCTGTCGCAACTCTGGATGCTTATAGGATGCCTCCGAAGGATCGATGGTCTTGAAAGCGATGGTGCCAAGACCGGAGCACACCGCCCTTATAAGCGCCTCCTTGATGGACGAAACTGTCAGATCCCCTTTGCACCCCGTCTTTTCAAGCCACCCGAATAATGCTGATTTCTTGATGTGCCAAAGGTCCTCAATGGTCCGTGCCGCCTCTACCTTCATATTTTCGTCTTTGCGAGCATCCACCAACTCTCGCAGCAATGCCTTGATAAGTGTCCTGGCCATGTGCCACACGTCCTGCTGATGCTTCAACCCCATGGAAGCCACCACCGTCTTGAAACTAGTTCCCCCATCAGTTATGACTCCGTACACCTTGGACTGGGGGAAGGGGAAACATGGAGTGACAGGGGATAGGGGAAATGGGGAGTGACAGGGACAAGGGGAATTGGGCTGGCATTGGAAGGGAACATGGGGAAGGTCAGAGAAAAGGGGAAATGGGGAGGGACTGGGGGAAGGGGATAAGGGGAGTGACAGGACAAGGGGAAATGCTGAGGGACTGGGGGAAGGGGAAACATGGAGTGACAGGGGAAAGGGGAAATGGGGAGTGACAGGGACAAGGGGAATTGGGCTGGCATTGGAAGGGAACATGGGGAAGGTCAGAGAAGAGGGGAAATGGGGAGGGACAGGGGTAAGGGGATAAGGGGAGTGACAAGACAAGGGGAAATAATGGGGGACCGGGGGAAGGGGAAACACGGAGTGGCGGGGAAATGGGGATATGGGGAGTGACAGGGACAAGGGGACTTGGGCTGGTATTGGAAGGGAAAATGGGGAAGGTCAGAGAAAAGGGGAAATGGGGAGGGTCTGGGGGAAGGGGAAATGGGGAAGGGACAGAGGGAAGGGGAAATGGGGAAGGGACAGAGGGAATGGGAAATGGGGAAGGGACAGAGGGAAGGGGAAATGGGGAGTGACAGGGGCAAGGGGAATTGAATTTGCAGAGGAAGGGGAAATGGGGAGGTCAGAGAAAAGGGGAAATGGGGAGGCTGGGCCTTGTATCATGTGTGAAAACGAGCATAAATGGGAATGTGCCTTGCATTTTGTGTGAAAACGAGCATGCGCGGGACTGCGCCTTGCATTTCGTGTGGAAACGAGCATGCGCGGGACTGTGCCTTGCGTTCCGTGGGAAAACGAGCATGCGCGGGACTGTGCCTTGCATTCCGTGTGGAAACGAGCATGCGCGGGGCTATGCCTTGCATTCCGCGTAACAACGAGCAGGCGCGTTGCTGTGACTTGAATTCCGTGTGAAAACGAGCAGGCACGGCGCTGGGCCTTGCATTCCGTGTGAAAACGAGCAGGCACGGCGCTGGGCCTTGCATTCCGTGTGAAAACGAGCAGGCACGGCGCTGGGCCTTGCATTCCGTGTGAAAACGAGCAGGCACGGCGCTGGGCCTTGCATTCCGTGTGAAAACGAGCAGGCACGGCGCTGGGCCTTGCATTCCGTGTGAAAACGAGCAGGCACGGCGCTGGGCCTTGCATTCCGTGTGAAAACGAGCAGGCACGGCGCTGGGCCTTGCATTCCGTGTGAAAACGAGCAGGCACGGCGCTGGGCCTTGCATTCCGTGTGAAAACGAGCAGGCACGGCGCTGGGCCTTGCATTCCGTGTGAAAACGAGCAGGCACGGCGCTGGGCCTTGCATTCCGTGTGAAAACGAGCAGGCACGGCGCTGGGCCTTGCATTCCGTGTGAAAACGAGCAGGCACGGCGCTGGGCCTTGCATTCCGTGTGACGCCAAGCAGGCGTGGCGCTCTTCCCTACTTGTTTCCGTGTGGAAACAAGCTGACGCGGCGCTGTGCATCAGGCATTCCGTGCCTAAACGAGAAGCGCGGCGCTATGCCTTGCATTCCGCGCGGATCTAGTAGGCAAGGTTCGAGGCGTTGCAAGCCGTTCGAAATCTGAATAATAGGTGCAGCGTTGAGCCTATGCAATGTCGAACACAAGCGCGCTTCGGCGCTTCGCGCCGCCTTGTGTTCGACTGTGACGGGGGGTCGCGACGTTGCTTCTAATCTGTTAGAAAACGAGTAGGGGCGCCTTGCAGTTTGTTCTACTGCATTGCGCAGCATATCACGAGGCCGCATGCGTCACGGTCGCATGCGTGATATAATGGCTTGCTCCCATACGCCTCACGCCGGTTCCGAATCGCACCTGATGAGTATACATTCGAGATATTCGTCCTCGTTGAACGTAGTGTCACGTGTTCACATGATATGCGAAACGCATTGAGTCCGTCACACCTGAAACGATGGGGTCCCTGTTTGCTACATCTATCTATGCTTCCCGCTACCTTGTCCCTGATATCTCCTTCGATGTTGGTAAGAATAATCACTGCATTCGCTCTGTTCTGGCTGATACTGACGGCGCCAGCACTGAGAAGGCACACGATTGACAGCTATGACCGAAACAGAAAAACAACGCTACGCGCGCGGCCCCTTTCACGCGTTACTAAGCCGTGGTGGGTTACTCTCCCTTTGCTCTGGAGTCTCTAGTGCCGTATGACGTGAAAATAGTATGGCAAGCCATAGTGCAACCCAGGTCCACTTTGAAGCTCAAATTGGGCCCAGTGGACCCAGTCTTGCGCACTTCTGTTTTTGCACCTGGTTTTGTGGCTCTGTTCCCAGCGCGTCAGTTCATTTCGTGTACTCCTCTCCCAGCAGAGCATGACATTCGATTTCGATCCCCTGTCGCACAGGATAACCCACGCGGTGCCTTCGTTTGCTTGCGAGCAGACCCACCAATGCCATTGTTCGCATTCGACCCAGGACATTGTTGTCCAATCGCCTATTTTTGTTTCAGCCTGTACCTTGGAATGACACGGGTCAAATGGACAGTGAGCCCCATCTTGTCGAGCCCAGAGCACCCTCTCTAAACAGTGCCAGAGTTTCAAACTGGGCCAAGGGTGACTATTTTGCCTGCTCGCTTTAAAGAATGTGTTTGATTGGACGCGCAATGGCCACAATAGCACCGCGCATAAATCTTGACCAATCATGCGCGGTCGTTATTGCTGTGACGGCAAGTTTCGGGTCAATAGAAGTATATGATCGCGGTTGGATATGCTCGATCGCTGATTGGTTTGGAATATGACCTCGCATTAGCTCGAAATTGGTCGCACAAACACGATTGTTCGGAATATTTGTCGTTTTCCTGTACAGTGGGCGGGCCACGTTCGCGCCCGCCACTCTGGCGAAAATTTCGGGGGGTCAATGGTTATGTACGCTACCTCAGGATAACCCTCGCAGGAATGGGGAATTTCAGGGCTACAAAGCCCCGTAGGGTAATGCGACAAAGAAAAAAAATTCAGCTAAAATCCCCTGGCGTGGCCACTCGAGTCATTATCACCAAATTTGGTGGCCATTCGAGTCATTCGTGGCCAGGCGAGGGATGGTGAATCACGTTTTTGGCCACTGGAGTCATTCTCTCCCCTTCCTCATCCATGCTGGCCTTCGCGAAGTTCGTTTGATCTTTCTGCGAACATATCTCGCGCGACTCGCGGCATTCCCATTGTCCGCTGTCCTTTCGGAAGATACACCTGTTGCCTCCGTTCTGTCACCAAAAGGAAAGTGACAACTGAACGGAAGGCAACAGGTGGAGGGGGAATGACAGCAGCCGTTGGACCATCGCGACGCGATTCGTCAGCCGAGCCAACACTGCAGCCACGTAGCGGCTGCCATCATTGGCTCCCTTCGGGCCAGTGTCATTTCCCTGAGCAATTACAACAAAAAAACACATACGGTACAGTGAGTGCCACAATTGCAATAAAACTACACAAAGAAACCACTCCTGCAGGGTGAAGAAAAAGAGAAACACACACAAACACGTGTGCATGAACATATGTGAATGGTAAAAAAGATAACAGAAAGGCAGGATAGCAAATTCATTACTACTTTTACCCTGTTTTCTCACCTTGATTGAACTCAGCAGCTCTGGACTGGAAAGATTTTTGTTGATGAGAACAGGAGCATATGCTCACTTCAGCTGCGGCAAGGAACTGTCATCCCCAGAATCGTCATCATCTCCATCCTCGTATATACCAAAGTCAACATCATCGTCATCGTCGTCGTCATCATCCACATCAAAGAAATTCCGCCCACTGAAATGCCCTGGAGCTGGCAATTGCCGAGACGGCAGCACTTTGATCACCTGCCCTTGCTTCTGCGCCTGCTTGCTGGATCTTAACGTCGAAACCAGCTTATTAGAAGATGACGCTGCCGGTGCTGCTCCCGACCCTGCTTGAAGGCCCAAGTCAGGTACGGATCCAGACCTGGCCACCGGCTTGGCACCGGGCTTGTCGCCAGCTTTGGGGGTACCAGCCGTTAGACTACCCGTTAACCTAGCTTCTCTCAACCTTTTTCCCGCGCGGCGACCGAGTGGAACGTGAGGGAGTGCGTGGGGAGCGGTGCTGCCGAAACTGCTGCTGCCACTGCCTACTGCTGCTGGCTGGTCTTCAGGGGCCATGTCAGAGAGCGAGGAAGCGGAGGCAGAGGCTTTGATACCAGAGGCAGATGCGGTAATACCAGAGGCAGAGGCGGTAATACCAGGGGCAGATGCGCGTGCATGGCGCTCCTTGCTCCACTCTTGACCCTGTTGGGAGAGGTGGTGGGGTTGAACAAGAGGTTTTAAGTTTTGGGTCGAGAGGGAGGGATTCTTAGGTCAACTCAAGGAGCCGGTTATGAGTCGGCTAAAAGAGAGAGGAGCAGAGAAAGAGGCGGTGAGAAAAGAGGCGGTTGGAGGGTGAGGGAGGTACCTTTTGAAAGCGGTCGATGAGGTTGCCCACTCGCTTGTGCAGAGAGCCCACGGCAACGAAACTTGCTGCCACCTTCATGCCGGGTGTGCTAGACTGCCGCCGCGCTTTCTGAGACTTCCCCAAGCTCGCTGTTCCCTTCATGCCGGGCCTGCTGGCCAGCTGTTGAGCTGCGCCCTCTTCTGCGGTTGCGCTGCTCTCTGCTCCCTGCTCTGCGGTTGCAGCAGCAGCAGAAGCAGATGGTACTGTTGATGCCTGTGCGATTGGTGATGCTGGTGTTGCTTCTGCTTCTTCTGCCGCTGATTCTGGCGATATTGGTGATATTGGTGATGCTGCTGCGATTGCTGACGCTCCTCGTGTTAACGGCGATACTGGTGACAGCACCGCTGCTGCTGATGCTGCTGCTGTTCCTGTTCCCATCGCTATCGATGCTGCTGTTGCAAATTCTTCAACCCCTGCTTCAGCACCCTCTGCTGTCTGAGCATGCGCCTTGGGTGCTGACAGCACAAGTTTTTCCTCCTTCCCACCACCCACACCATTCCCATGATCACCATCGAAGCCCTTCATACGGGCAGAGTAGAAAATCTCCTCAATTTCATCCTCATCCTCGTCCTCTTCATCTCCCATCTCCTCTATAAGCGCTAGCGGGTCGTTCTTAAAGGGAGAGGCAGGAGGAGGTGTCGCCAGAGCGGGCTGATTTGCTGCTTCTGTGGGAACGAATTCAGCCATGTCTGTGTTGTATGACTTGGCTTGCTGCCGTGACAGCTCCCTGCAAGAAGAAACACACGCAGGGGGGAGAGTGCTAGTGTGTGAGTGTGTTGGCAAGGGATCTCTATGCCTGCTTCTATGGGACTGAGAACGAATTCAGCCATGTCGGTGTTGTATGACTTGGCTTGCGGCCGTGATAGTTCCCTGCAAGAAGAAACACACGCAGGGGGTAGGTAAAACAGAGTGTGAGAAACTTTGCAAGTGCCACTTGTGCAGGCTGGTTTGCTTCTGTGGGAACGAATTCAGCCATGTCAGTGTTGTATGACTTGGCTTGCTGCATTGATAGTTCCCTGCAAGAAGAAACACACGCAGGGAGAAGAGTGAGAGTGTGAGGGTGTGTTGGCAAGGAATCTCTATGCCTGCTTCTGTGGGAACGAATTCAGCCATGTCGGCGTCGTATGACTTGGCTTGCTGCCGTGACAGCTCCCTGCAAGAAGCCACACACACAGCGGGGAGAGTGAGAGTGAGAGCGAGAGAGTGTGTTGACGAGGAATCTCTATGCTAGCTTCAGTAGGAATGAAGTCAGCCATGTGAGTGTTGTAAGACTTGACTTGCTGCTGTGACAGCTCCCTACAACAGCACACAGAGGGGGTAAAGCAGAGTGTGAGAATCATGTTTCCCATTCCCACTTCTATCCTCGTTCCTAACCCCATCTCCACTCCCCAACCCCAACCCCACCCCTGTCTCACCTCGCAACCATGGCACCGCGGAACATCAGCAGCCAAACATACAGCAGGCAGCACGCCAGCGAAACCACAGCATACCCCACAAACAGCCTTCACTCCCCACTCCCAAGTCCCCATCCCCACAACCCCTTCTCACCTCGCAACCATGGCACCGCGGAACACCAGCAGGCCCACATACAGCAGGCAGCACGCCAGAGATACCACGGCATACCCCACAAACAGCCCCCAGAAGTTCTCATTCGCCAGCACTGCCGGTGCCTCCGGCATGAGCGTGTCGGGGCACTGCCGGGACCCTCCCAGGAGGTACTGCTCTTCAAGTGCGTCCAGCTCGCCTGTCATGGTCAGGTGGAGAATCGCTGCTGAGATGTCTCTGCGCAGCTGCGATCCCTTCTGGAACGCCTGGCATGGGGGAAGGGGGGCGGGGAAGGGGAGGGGGGTGGATGGATATGTATCTGTGAATGTGTACATGTATGCGTATGCGTATGTGCATGTGTATGTGTATGTGTATGCATGCATATGTAGATGTAGATGTAGATGTAGATGTAGCTGTAGCTGTAGCTGTAGCTGTAGCTGTAGCTGTAGCTGTAGCTGTAGCTGTAGCTGTAGCTGTAGCTGTAGCTGTAGCTGTAGGTGTAGGTGTAGGTGTAGGTGTAGGTGTAGGTGTAGGTGTAGGTGTAGGTGTAGGTGTAGGTGTAGGTGTAGGTGTAGGTGTAGGTGTAGGTGTAGGTGTAGGTGTAGGTGTAGGTGTAGGTGTAGGTGTAGGTGTAGGTGTAGGTGTAGCTGTAGCTGTAGCTGTAGCTGTAGCTGTAGCTGTAGCTGTAGCTGTAGCTGTAGCTGTAGCTGTAGCTGTAGCTGTAGCTGTAGGTGTAGGTGTAGGTGTAGGTGTAGGTGTAGGTGTAGGTGTAGGTGTAGGTGTAGGTGTAGGTGTAGGTGTAGGTGTATCTGCATCTGCATCTGCATCTGCATCTGCATCTGCATCTGCATCTGCATCTGCATCTGCATCTGCATCTATATCTGCATCTGCATCTGCATCTGCATCTGCATCTGCATCTGCATCTGCATCTGCATGTGTATGTGTATGTGTATGTGTATGTGTATGTGTATGTGTATGTGTATGTGTATGTGTATGTGTATGTGTATGTGTATGTGTATGTGTATATGCATACGTGTATGTGTACGTGTACGTATACGTATATGCATATGTATATGATGAAGAAAAGCTGGTTTAGATCCCTCAAGGCACTGTCACGGCCCTCCCAGCAGTACTCATGCTGACAAACCCTTGTCCACACACACCCCTCTCACACTCACAACTCACATTTTCTCACCTCACTCTTACACACTCACACTCTCACTCCCACTCTCTCTCACTTACAAATGCCATGCTGAGGAAGGAGAAGGGCTGCTTGACTTGCGCCATGCTGCAGTGGTTCGCCCGCAGCAGGTCCAGGTAAGGGTCGTCATCCACCACCACTCTCACTCTCACTCACATTACACTCACACTCACTCTCACTCTCACACTTTTACTCACGAATGCCATGCTGAGGAAGGAGAAGGGCTGCTTGACTTGAGCCATGCTGCAATGGTTGGCCCTCAGCAGGTCCAAATAAGGATCCTCATCCACCACCACCTTCGCCCTCCCTGCCACCAGCGCACTGCTGTACTCCTCTGCACTGTTGAGAGGCACCATGTTGTGCTGCAGAGGGTACAATGAAGGGAGAGTGGGAGGGAACGGAAAGAGACAGTGGTGGCTCTCAGCAGGTCCAGGGATGGATCTTCATCCACCACCACCTTCGCCCTACCAGCCAGCCACCAGCGCACTGCTGTACTCCTCTGCACTGTTTAATGGTACCATGTTGTGCTGTAAGGGGTGTAAAGAGGGGAGGGAGAGTGGGACAGACAGAGGCAATGGTTGGCCCTCAGCAGATCCAAGTACGGATCCTAATCCACCATCACTCTCACCCTCCCAGCCACCAGCGCACTGCTGTACTCCCCGGCGCTGCTAAGCGGCACCATGTTGTGCTATAACGGGTACAGGGATGGGGCGTGGGACTAAGTTGGGCTCTTACGTTTTTGGAGGTCACGTAAACGTAAATTTCGCGTAAACGTAAACGAAAACGTAAATTACGCGTAAGTATGAGGCGGGCAGGAAAAAAAAAAGTTTAGAGCTTTTTTTTCCAGGATTATGTACGTGTACTAGATCCTTACTACTAATCCGACGTGTGTTTTTCTAGAATAGCGACTTTACTACGTATGGAGGGCCTTTTGAGTCCGTGAAAGTTTCAGATTCAGCGTTGACCTGGTTAGTAGGAGAGAAACACGATAGATTACGAACGAGCTGCTAGGTTGACACCACCCTTGTCGAACTTGGATCTGAATCGAGAATTCAGATTCATGGTTTACCCAATGAATCCCCCTAATACTCTGGTCATTTCTTTTCCCTTGGGCAGCTCAAAAAAGTTTTGAGGTGACCGTAAACGTAAGGCCGAATCAGGGCCACCGTTCGTAAACGTAAAAATTGTCGTAATTTTACGAAAACGTAAGGAACCGTAAACGTAAGATCCAACTTAGGCGTGGGAGGGACAGAAAGAGGCAAATCATTGCGCTGCTAAGTGGTTTCATGTTGTGCTAAGAAGTGGCAAGGGGGAGCAGAGGCCCGAGGGGCATGAGTGGTCTTACCTTCTGCACCCCCAGCTGCAGGAGGTATCCTTCAATGAATAACTCCGCCTGGTAGGGGATGAGGCTGTTTGAGGTTCCTTTTGGGTGGGATGTGGGTGTGGGAAGCTGTCTTACCTTCTGCACGCCCAGCTGCAAGAGGTAACCCTCTATGAACGACCCCGCCTGGTAGGCGATGGGGTTGTTGGCGTTGATGACACTGTTCACGTCCAGCGAGGGTACTGTGAGCATGTTGACCGTGATTATAGACGTCATGTTGGCTGTGTAGGATGTGACTACAACGAGGGTCACCAGCAGCCAGAGCGCCAGCACTATCCGCGCGATCACCGTCCGCACCGGCTTCTCTGGGAGAAGGAAGAAGGAAAAGAAGTAAAAAACGTGACTTGGGGAGGGGAACGGTGCGGGATGGTAGAGGAATGGTGGGAGCTGGGTGTAAAGACGTCTCAAGACTTGAGTGGTGAGATGAGATGGATGTTGCTGGCGTGGTGAGAGTGAGGGAGCGAGTGAGGGTGCGAGTGAGGGTGCGAGTGAGGGTATGAGTGAGGATGGGAGTGAGGGTGAGAGTGAGGGTGCGAGTGAGGGTGAGAGTGAGGGTGCGAGTGAGGGTGAGAGTGAGGGTGCGAGTGAGGTTGGATGAGTGCAGGACTCACCGAGAAAGGAGAAGGCAGAGAGGTAGCCAAACCTGTGGGAGGGGATTAGAAGGAGGGGATTAGAAAGAGGGGATTAGAAGGAACACACATGAAGCGCAGATTAGCATGAAGAACGCAAGGCTGTGTGAAGCTGATATCAATATTTCTCAGAATCATTCTCGACTCGTAACACATCACGTGTTTTGAGTCGACTCAAAACACGGCTAGTTTCTCAGAATCATTCTTGACTGCAGCAGCTGCAAACACATCACCCACCAGAGGGCATGCTGCAGCAGCTCATGAAGCTTCCCTTGAAACTCGGGGTTCCGGTCCGGCAGCACTCGAGAAACACGGTGATGAGCCCCGTGGCACACAATGCACCCACATACCCATTCATCAGCCAATACATAAAGCCAAAGCGACCCACCAGAGAGCGTGCTGCAGCAGCTCATGCAGCTTCCCCTGGAACTCGGGATTCTGGCGGCACTCGAGAAACACCGTGATGAGCCCCGTGGCGATAGTCAAGCCGAGAAATGCTGCCCACATGGAGGGCGTGAAGGGCGCGAGTGCCATCCACCAGCTGCTGGAGGGCGGCACGTACGCGATCACACTAACCGCTGACGCCTGAGAGGGGTGGAGGGGGGTTGGAAAGGGTTAGGAGGGGTTGGAATGGGGTGAAAGGCGCTAGTGCCATCTCCCAGCTGCTGGAGGGTGGCACGTAGGCAATCACACTCACTGCTGATGCCTGTGAGGGATGGTCAATACCACTACCATGACCATTACGATTACAATTACCCTACCACTACCATTATTATGACCATTACCATTACCATTACCATTACCATTACCACTATCATTACCATTACCATTATCATTACCATTACCATTACCATTACCATTACCATTACCATTACCAGTACCAGTACCAGTACCAGTACCATTACAAATACAACTACCATCACCATTACCACTATCATTACCATTACCATTACCATTATCATTATCATTACCATTACCATTACCAGTACCATTACAGATACAACTACCATTACCATTACCAGCATCATTACCATTATCACTACCACAATCACTACCACTTTCATTACCATTATCATTACCATTACCATTATCATTACCACTACCATTACCATTATCATTACCATTATCATTACCATTACCATTACCACTACCACTACCATTACCATTACCATTACCATTACCATTACCATTACCATTACCACTACCACTATCATTACCATTACCACTACCATTACCACTATCATTACCATTACCATTACTATTATCAATTTACGGCAGAATTCTGCTGTCTCAACACGTATCGAGACACGGTAAAATGAGCAATGCACCGTCCAGGAATGTGAGAAACAAATACAACGAGAGCGTGAGCAAGGCACCATGTAGGGTTGTGTGAAATCCACCAGCATGCTCCGCGCCTGGGTCACTGAGATGTCGCCAATCGCCCCGTCAAACTTCTGCCAGCCAACCACCATGCAGACAGATGCAGCAAGCCAGATGGATGTGATGTGAGCGGCGAAACAGAAACAACAATAGCGCTCACAAATACACACAAACTTTATCTTCTTGCAGCATGCTGCCACCACCGCCAGCATGATCCCCACCACCACCGCCTTCGAGAATTCTCAAGGGAAACACAAGAAGCAACCCTGAACCCGCCACTACCTCATGGGCCACCGACCGCCTGCGGAATGTACATTATATCGCACACGAGCCACACCACCCCTAAGCCCTAAAGCGTTAAGCCCTCAACCTCGAAAACCCCACAATCCTAAGCACGCCACTACCTCATTTGCCACGGCCTGCAGCATGTCATCGTATCCCACCAGATCGTCAGCCTCCCTAAGCCCTAAACCTTTGAGCCCTCGACCTAGAAAGCACGCACAACCCTAAGCCTGCCATTACCTCGTCTGCAACTGCTTGAAGCATGTCATCGTATCCCACCGGAGCGTCAGCACCATCACCATCGTCCCCCACAAACGGCACGAGCTCATAGTTTGCGTCGTACGGCAACTGGCTGACTGCCAGTCGGAACAACTCAATGGTGAACCCCGAGAAGGAGTATGATGAGGACTCATTTGAGGAGGTGTCGTTTGCGGGTGAGGCGGAGGCGGAAGAGGAGGGTGTGGTGATGGTGCGGGTGATGTTGACGAATTGCTGAAAGCCTTTCTTGTATGGCACGGCTAGCAGCAGCTTGCGGCGCGGGAAGGCGCCTGAAGGGGGCTGTTGGGTGGAGAGAGCGGGTGATGGGGGGACGGGAGGAGGGTGGACGGAAGAGGGTGAATGGGAGTGCGATGGGTGAGAGAGGGAGATGGGTGGAGGTGTGAAGGGCAGGAAAGAAGAACGGAGGAAGAGAGGACAGGAAAAGGAGGGTGAGGGGCATATGGGTGGAAAGGGGGTGGGAATGGGAAGCTTGAAGCGAGGTGGGAAGAGATGAGCATTCAGGATAAGGAGGGTGAGCAGCGGAGGGCAAATTCTCAAGACTCTCTCAAGACCAGCAAACAAAAGGAGGGAGTGCCGAGAAAAGGACGAGAAGGAGGGTGGAGGGGAGAGAGGCACCTTGGTAGTGTTGCCTGGGAAGGTGATGTTGAGCATGCGGGATGTGCCGTTCATGGGGGGTAGCTGCAGGCACACAGCATAGCACAGCACAGGGAGGGCGTGAGGAACAGAGAGGAGGCTGAAAAGCTTTTGCGAAGGTTCAAACAGATGAGCGTACATCAAGGGAGGGAATGAGGAGCAGAGAGGAGGCTCAAGCAGAGGCTCACAAAGCTCTCAAACAAAGGGAGGGGGCGTATATCAAGGGAGGAAAGGGGCGTACATCAAGGGAGGGGAGGGGCGTACATCAAGGGAGGGGAGGGGGCGTACATCAAGGGAGGGGAGGGGCGTACATCAAGGGAGAGGAGGGGGCGTACATCAAGGGAGGGGAGGGGGCGTACATCAAGGGAGGGGAGGGGGCGTACGTCAAGGGAGGGCGTGAGGAGCAGCGAGGAGGTCCAGAAGCCGACTGGCACGGCGGTGCCGTTGATCACGTTGAGAATGCGCGTCACGTTTGACTGCAGGTCGCCGTGCGAGTTGAGCGAGATCCTGGCAGATAGGTGCAAAACACAGGGGTACGGGGCGGCGGGCATTGGGTGGACGCTTGAGTGAGGGAATGGGAGAGTGGAAAGGCTGAGAATGCGCGTCACGTTTGACTGCAGGTCGCCGTGCGAGTTGAGCGAGATCCTGGCAGATAGGTGCAAAACACAGGGGTACGGGGCGGCGGGCATTGGGTGGACGCTTGAGTGAGGGAATGGGAGAGTGGAAAGGCTGAGAATGCGCGTCACGTTTGACTGCAGGTCGCCGTGCGAGTTGAGCGAGATCCTGGCAGATAGGTGCAAAACACAGGGGTACGGGGCGGCGGGCATTGGGTGGACGCTTGAGTGAGGGAATGGGAGAGTGGAAAGGCTGAGAATGCGCGTCACGTTTGACTGCAGGTCGCCGTGCGAGTTGAGCAATATCCCGCTGGTGGTGTGGGGAGGATGGGCACAGTACAGTACAAACACCGGGCCAAAAGGAGTTTCGTTCCCTTATTGCTTTGATCGTTTCTTCCGGATTTTGTTGCTATCCCACTACGAGCCTGAATCGCATCCTCACGTGCCCCTGACCCCATCGAATGATGCTGACAGCATACTGTGTGGCCAGTTAAATAACATGGTCCCACCCACCCTCTGCTTGAGCTTTCCTCACCTGCCCCTCTGCTTGAGCTTTCCTCACCTGCCCCTCTGCTTGAGCTTTCCTCACCTGCCCCTGACCCCGTCAAAGGTGGCTGACAGCATGGCTTCGCGAAGCAAGGGGCCCACTGCACACGTGAACGAGCAACACGGGAGGAGCGGAGAGAGGCAGGGGAGACAAGGAGAGAAGGCAATGAGAGGAGTGGAACACGCGATTTTCAAGAATCTTGAAGGACCGCTCGCAAGTGATCGGTGACTTTTGAGCCGACTGAGAAGTCAGCAAGTGATCAGCTACCTCATGCTGACCATAAGTGCAATGCAAGCTCCGCTGACCGTGAACTCACCACTCACATAATGTGAACTCAACCAGGAGACGCACTCGCCTAAGCTCCACAGACGCACTCGCCTAAGCTCCACAGACAGTGACAGTGCACTCACCCAGGCTGCGCTTTACTCCACGCAGCTGCAGAGGAAGCTCCCTTTTGACCGTGCCCCTGTAGTCTATTTGCAGAGTAGGAAACGAAGTCTCAGCACCACCGGCGCCACTGGCACCACTGCAACCCGCAGCACTAGAGACTTGAGTGCCTGCAGCAGCAGCAGCACCACCACCAGAACTACCCGCAGCGGCAGCAGAAGCAGCCGCACCGGAAGCGCCAGCTGCAGCAGCAGCAGCCGCAGCCGCACCACCACCAGAACCACCACGAGCAGCAGCAGCAGCGGCGGCAGCAGCGCGGGCGCGCACCGTTCCCGGCCAGAGGGGTGAGGATATGGCAGGAGGAGGGGGTGCAAGCGGTGGGAGTGGGTGAGAAGGGGGTGATACCGGGGGTGTGGGTGATGTATGGGCGAATGAGAAGGGAGCGAGTTAGAAGGGGGTGATAGAGGCGGGTGTGGGCGATGTATGTGCGAGTGAGAAGGGGATGAAGGGTCAGCATTGCACTGTGTGAGGCTGCCGCTGCTGCTTCTGCTGGTGGTGGTGGTGCTGCGAGTGGCAGCAGTGCTGTGGTTGCCATAGAGCAGGGAGTGCAGCCCCCAAGCTATGAGGTACGTGGCGTCGTATGCTGCTAGCGTGTACGACTTGGGCTCCTGGCGGGGAAGGAGGGCAGGGAGGGGAAGGGAGGGGGGAGGGAAGGGAGGGGGGAGGGAGGGAGGGGGGAGGGAGGGAGGGGGGAGGGAGGGAGGGGGGAGGGAAGGAGGGGGGAGGGAGGGAGGGGGGAGGGAAGGAGGGGGGAGGGAAGGAGGGGGGAGGGAAGGAGGGGGGAGGGAAGGAGGGGGGAGGGAAGGAGGGGGGAGGGAAGGAGGGGGGAGGGAAGGAGGGAGGAGGGAAGGAGGGGGGAGGGAAGGAGGGGGGAGGGAAGGAGGGGGGAGGGAAGGAGGGGGGAGGGAAGGAGGGGAAGGAAGGCGGCTATGAGGTACGTGGCATCGTATGCTGCTAGCGTGTACGACTTGGGCTCCTGCGGGGGACGAAGGTGTGAGGAGGGAGAGGAGGCGTGAGGAGGGAGATGAGGGAGAGGAGAGGAGGGGAAGGAAAGAAAGGCAGCTCGAAGCACAGAGAGCTCGCTTTCCCTACTGGAAGACCCTGGTGCTGCCATAGAGCACGGAGGAGAGATGGCGGGGTAAGAGGTGTAACAGGCCACCAGGGTGCAGGACTGACTGACAAACTGACTGACTAAAAGACCCACGAAACAGCTTTTACTCTCCGCTGGAAAAGATTTTGAGACCAACTCACCTCCTTGCTAGCGTTGGGGAAGCGTACGGGGTTCAGTTTGGCCAAATTCTTCCGGAACAAGGTGAGGCGCGTTTTCAGACGTCTCAAACTTGAGCTAGTAGCGACGAAACTGACCTCCTTGCTGGCGTTGGGGAAGCGTACGGGGTTCAGTTTGGCCCAATTCTCCTGAAACGAGGTGAGGCGCGGTGATGGAGGGAGGTAGGTCGAGGTGATGACCATGCCCTGGTGGGATGGGTGTGAGGGGAATGTATAGACGTATGTGTGTGGGTTGAGAGGGAGGGGTATGAGAAGAATGAGTGCGTTACAAGGTGAGCCATGGAGATGGAGGGAGGTAGGTCAACGTGATGACCATGCCCTGGTGATGGCAAGGGTGAGGGTGAGATGCGTGTGTGTGGGTTGAGACGGGTATGAGAAGAATGAGAGGACATACACCGTACAGACCCCGCAGCCACACACCCAACTACCCCAGGCCCACTGTTCCAGGAACTTCCCGAAGCCCCTAGCTGTCCCAGACCCCCCTACCGCAGGCCCCACCTCACCTCGACGTTTTGCAGCATGTTAGAGGAGTTGACCAGCGCTGCTCCCTCCGATGCCCGTGTGAGTCGACTTGCCTCAATGCTGTGCAGGCCCCACCCCACTACCTCAGACAAACCCCACCCACACCACACCCCACCCCGCCTCACCTCTACATTCTGCAGCATGGTGGAGTTGACCAGCGCTGCTCCCTCCGATGCCACCCACACCGAGTTCTTCCCCACCAGCTGCATCTGATTCGCTGCGCACGCATGTGACAGGCGGGGACCGGGCAGCAGGAGGAAGGGAGCACTTTTGTCATTCAGTCTATGGCTATCGGTGGAGTCTATCACTCATTCAGCCTATGGCTATCATGGTCTATGTCAGATCGTTGGAGTGAGTCAGTCCTATGATAGCCATAGACTGGATGATATACTAGCCGTAGACCGAAGTCCTAAGCTAGTGTACCAGCGGAGAAGATGCGGAGGGCAGCAGCGGCATGAACCACAAAGACCGCTGGATCCAGCCTCTCCACAGCCGGCAGCGCTGCTGCCTGCTGTCCTTCGAGTCGACTCATCTAAAGAGGGCAGCACCAGGTGTGCTTTGGATCGACTCACAGCAGTTCCGGCGGAAGCAGCAGCAGACGCAGCAGCAGAGGCGGGGGGGGCAGAGGGCAGTAGCAGCAATGGGCAGAAGCAGATAGCCTACCAGCAGAGAAGATGACAGCGCAGAGGGCAGCAGAGGAGGTCAGAAGCAGAGAAATGACAGCGCAGAGGGCAGAAGCAGAGGGCAGAAAGAGAGCAGAAGCAGAGGGCAGAAGCAGAGAGCGTACCAGCAGAGAAGATGACGGCGCAGAGGGCAGCAGCTGAGGTCAGAAGCAGAGAAATGACAGCGCAGAGGGCAGAAGCAGAGGGCAGAAAGAGAGCAGAAGCAGAGGGCAGAAGCAGAGAGCGTACCAGCAGAGAAGATGACGGCGCAGAGGGCAGCAGCGGAGGTCAGAAGCAGAGAAATGACAGCGCAGAGGGCAGAAGCAGAGGGCAGAAAGAGAGCAGAAGCAGAGGGCAGAAGCAGAGAGCGCACCAGCAGAGAAGATGACGGCGCAGAGGGCAGCAGCGGCATGCACCACAAAGACCGCCGGGTCCAGCCGCTCCACTGCCCCCAGCGCTGCTGCTGTGTCCGCCACCGACCATGACGTCTTGATCGGCACACGTGTCGCGATCCTGACCTTCCATTGCTGCCATGAGAGAACGAGGGTTGGGGCGAAAGAAGAGCAGAAGCAGCGGAGTGAGGCATAGTGGAGGGACTTGGGAACTGATTCAGTTCAGCAAGTGTACGGTCTTTAAAAATGCGTGTGTGTGCTACACTGGGAGGTGTGGAGAATAACCACTGCGCAGTGCTGTGCGTACTCAGCATAGCCAGATTCGTTAGCATCATAGAGCAGTACCGCCTACAGAGAGTGTGCACATAATTGCGCCGGGGGGGCGGGGGGAGGGGGGGGGGAGGGATGAGGGAGGGCGCACCTGCTGTGTGGAGAGATAGCCGTTGAGCGAAGCAATGCCGTTGCGGCCGAAGCGGTTGTCACTGTGGATGACGATCACCTCGCTCCACTTGTTGAACGCCAGGAACTCTGCATGCAAAGCGGGAGAGAAAGGAAAAAAGGAAAGAAAGAAAGAAAGTGATGCACTGGAAAGAAGGAAAGGAAAGTGATGCGGTGGAAAGCTGACGTCACTGTGGATGCCACACTTCCACTCCAATCACTTCCGCTCCAACCACTTCCGCTACAGTCACTTCCGTAACAGTCACCTGCAATGGTGCACATGTCCATGCCGTCGTTGTGAATGGTCCGCATGAAGTACGGCCAGTCACCTCACCTCCCCACCCCACTCACTGATAGCTGCACACATCACCATCTTCTCTGCAAAGCAGCACGAGCCAGCGTGTCACCATGCCTCACCTGCGATGGCGCGCATGTCCATGCCGTCGTTGTGAATGGTCCGCATGAAGTACGGCCGGTCGCCGCCCGCTGTCAACCGCACATCCGTGGCGGACGGCGACACAAAGGGGATCTGGGCAGCGGAGACACAGCGACGCGGGAGGTTGAAACAAAAGGAGTCGGGATGGGTACAACGGAGTGGGAAGGGGTCGACGGGTTGGGGGTGGAAGCGGGTCAGGGAGTGAGCGAGCAAAAAGGTAGCGACTATGAAGCAACACAGTGGGGAGGGGACCTGGGTGGCGGTTGGGCGTTCAATTAGCAGGTTGCAGCAAGAAAATTCAATCAGACTCTCCTCTGCATTTTCCCCTCCCTTCTCCTCCCACCCATGTCTGCCTACGCGCCCCCCTGAGCCCACATCCATCCGCCCCTGCCCACCTGAGCCTATTTTTAAGTCGACTCAAAAAGACCCTCTCTTCTCCTCCCACCCATGTCTGCCTACGCGCCCCCCTGAGCCCACATCCATCCGCCCCTGCCCACCTGAGCCTATTTTTAAGTCGACTCAAAAAGACCCTCCCTTCTCCTCCCACCCATGTCTGCCTACGCGCCCCCCTGAGCCCACATCCATCCGCCCCTGCCCACCTGAGCCTATTTTTAAGTCGACTCAAAAAGACCCTCCCTTCTCCTCCCACCCATGTCTGCCTACGCGCCCCCCTGAGCCCACATCCATCCGCCCCTGCCCACCTGAGCCTATTTTTAAGTCGACTCAAAAAGACCCTCTCTTCTCCTCCCACCCATGTCTGCCTACGCGCCCCCCTGAGCCCACATCCATCCGCCCCTGCCCACCTGAGCCTATTTTTAAGTCGACTCAAAAAGACCCTCCCTTCTCCTCCCACCCATGTCTGCCTACGCGCCCCCCTGAGCCCACATCCATCCGCCCCTGCCCACCTGAGCCTATTTTTAAGTCGACTCAAAAAGACCCTCCCTTCTCCTCCCACCCATGTCTGCCTACGCGCCCCCCTGAGCCCACATCCATCCGCCCCTGCCCACCTGAGCCTATTTTTAAGTCGACTCAAAAAGACCCTCTCTTCTCCTCCCACCCATGTCTGCCTACGCGCCCCCCTGAGCCCACATCCATCCGCCCCTGCCCACCTGAGCCTATTTTTAAGTCGACTCAAAAAGACCCTCCCTTCTCCTCCCACCCATGTCTGCCTACGCGCCCCCCTGAGCCCACATCCATCCGCCCCTGCCCACCTGAGCCTATTTTTAAGTCGACTCAAAAAGACCCTCCCTTCTCCTCCCACCCATGTCTGCCTACGCGCCCCCCTGAGCCCACATCCATCCGCCCCTGCCCACCTGAGCCTATTTTTAAGTCGACTCAAAAAGACCCTCTCTTCTCCTCCCACCCATGTCTGCCTACGCGCCCCCCTGAGCCCACATCCATCCGCCCCTGCCCACCTGAGCCTATTTTTAAGTCGACTCAAAAAGACCCTCCCTTCTCCTCCCACCCATGTCTGCCTACGCGCCCCCCTGAGCCCACATCCATCCGCCCCTGCCCACCTGAGCCTATTTTTAAGTCGACTCAAAAAGACCCTCTCTTCTCCTCCCACCCATGTCTGCCTACGCGCCCCCCTGAGCCCACATCCATCCGCCCCTGCCCACCTGAGCCTATTTTTAAGTCGACTCAAAAAGACCCTCTCTTCTCCTCCCACCCATGTCTGCCTACGCGCCCCCCTGAGCACACATCCATCCGCCCCTGCCCACCTGAGCCTATTTTTAAGTCGACTCAAAAAGACCCTCCCTTCTCCTCCCACCCATGTCTGCCTACGCGCCCCCCTGAGCCCACATCCATCCGCCCCTGCCCACCTGAGCCTATTTTTAAGTCGACTCAAAAAGACCCTCTCTTCTCCTCCCACCCATGTCTGCCTACGCGCCCCCCTGAGCCCACATCCATCCGCCCCTGCCCACCTGAGCCTATTTTTAAGTCGACTCAAAAAGACCCTCTCTTCTCCTCCCACCCATGTCTGCCTACGCGCCCCCCTGAGCCCACATCCATCCGCCCCTGCCCACCTGAGCCTATTTTTAAGTCGACTCAAAAAGACCCTCCCTTCTCCTCCCACCCATGTCTGCCTACGCGCCCCCCTGAGCCCACATCCATCCGCCCCTGCCCACCTGAGCCTATTTTTAAGTCGACTCAAAAAGACCCTCTCTTCTCCTCCCACCCATGTCTGCCTACGCGCCCCCCTGAGCCCACATCCATCCGCCCCTGCCCACCTGAGCCTATTTTTAAGTCGACTCAAAAAGACCCTCTCTTCTCCTCCCACCCATGTCTGCCTACGCGCCCCCCTGAGCCCACATCCATCCGCCCCTGCCCACCTGAGCCTATTTTTAAGTCGACTCAAAAAGACCCTCCCTTCTCCTCCCACCCATGTCTGCCTACGCGCCCCCCTGAGCCCACATCCATCCGCCCCTGCCCACCTGAGCCTATTTTTAAGTCGACTCAAAAAGACCCTCTCTTCTCCTCCCACCCATGTCTGCCTACGCGCCCCCCTGAGCCCACATCCATCCGCCCCTGCCCACCTGAGCCTATTTTTAAGTCGACTCAAAAAGACCCTCCCTTCTCCTCCCACCCATGTCTGCCTACGCGCCCCCCTGAGCCCACATCCATCCGCCCCTGCCCACCTGAGCCTATTTTTAAGTCGACTCAAAAAGACCCTCTCTTCTCCTCCCACCCATGTCTGCCTACGCGCCCCCCTGAGCCCACATCCATCCGCCCCTGCCCACCTGAGCCTATTTTTAAGTCGACTCAAAAAGACCCTCCCTTCTCCTCCCACCCATGTCTGCCTACGCGCCCCCCTGAGCCCACATCCATCCGCCCCTGCCCACCTGACCCTATTTTTAAGTCGACTCAAAAAGACCCTCTCTTCTCCTCCCACCCATGTCTGCCTACGCGCCCCCCTGAGCCCACATCCATCCGCCCCTGCCCACCTGAGCCTATTTTTAAGTCGACTCAAAAAGACCCTCTCTTCTCCTCCCACCCATGTCTGCCTACGCGCCCCCCTGAGCCCACATCCATCCGCCCCTGCCCACCTGAGCCTATTTTTAAGTCGACTCAAAAAGACCCTCCCTTCTCCTCCCACCCATGTCTGCCTACGCGCCCCCCTGAGCCCACATCCATCCGCCCCTGCCCACCTGAGCCTATTTTTAAGTCGACTCAAAAAGACCCTCTCTTCTCCTCCCACCCATGTCTGCCTACGCGCCCCCCTGAGCCCACATCCATCCGCCCCTGCCCACCTGAGCCTATTTTTAAGTCGACTCAAAAAGACCCTCCCTTC
This sequence comes from Closterium sp. Yama58-4, assembly GCA_947470075.1. Classification (NCBI taxonomy): domain Eukaryota; kingdom Viridiplantae; phylum Streptophyta; class Zygnematophyceae; order Desmidiales; family Closteriaceae; genus Closterium; species Closterium sp. Yama58-4. The sequence goes on along the minus strand of CANIUD010000879.1, from coordinate 277,269 downwards.
TCCTCCCACCCATGTCTGCCTACGCGCCCCCCTGAGCCCACATCCATCCGCCCCTGCCCACCTGAGCCTATTTTTAAGTCGACTCAAAAAGACCCTCTCTTCTCCTCCCACCCATGTCTGCCTACGCGCCCCCCTGAGCCCACATCCATCCGCCCCTGCCCACCTGAGCCTATTTTTAAGTCGACTCAAAAAGACCCTCCCTTCTCCTCCCACCCATGTCTGCCTACGCGCCCCCCTGAGCCCACATCCATCCGCCCCTGCCCACCTGAGCCTATTTTTAAGTCGACTCAAAAAGACCCTCTCTTCTCCTCCCACCCATGTCTGCCTACGCGCCCCCCTGAGCCCACATCCATCCGCCCCTGCCCACCTGAGCCTATTTTTAAGTCGACTCAAAAAGACCCTCTCTTCTCCTCCCACCCATGTCTGCCTACGCGCCCCCCTGAGCCCACATCCATCCGCCCCTGCCCACCTGAGCCTATTTTTAAGTCGACTCAAAAAGACCCTCTCTTCTCCTCCCACCCATGTCTGCCTACGCGCCCCCCTGAGCCCACATCCATCCGCCCCTGCCCACCTGAGCCTATTTTTAAGTCGACTCAAAAAGACCCTCCCTTCTCCTCCCACCCATGTCTGCCTACGCGCCCCCCTGAGCCCACATCCATCCGCCCCTGCCCACCTGAGCCTATTTTTAAGTCGACTCAAAAAGACCCTCCCTTCTCCTCCCACCCATGTCTGCCTACGCGCCCCCCTGAGCCCACATCCATCCGCCCCTGCCCACCTGAGCCTATTTTTAAGTCGACTCAAAAAGACCCTCTCTTCTCCTCCCACCCATGTCTGCCTACGCGCCCCCCTGAGCCCACATCCATCCGCCCCTGCCCACCTGAGCCTATTTTTAAGTCGACTCAAAAAGACCCTCCCTTCTCCTCCCACCCATGTCTGCCTACGCGCCCCCCTGAGCCCACATCCATCCGCCCCTGCCCACCTGAGCCTATTTTTAAGTCGACTCAAAAAGACCCTCTCTTCTCCTCCCACCCATGTCTGCCTACGCGCCCCCCTGAGCCCACATCCATCCGCCCCTGCCCACCTGAGCCTATTTTTAAGTCGACTCAAAAAGACCCTCTCTTCTCCTCCCACCCATGTCTGCCTACGCGCCCCCCTGAGCCCACATCCATCCGCCCCTGCCCACCTGAGCCTATTTTTAAGTCGACTCAAAAAGACCCTCTCTTCTCCTCCCACCCATGTCTGCCTACGCGCCCCCCTGAGCCCCCATCTGTGCCTCCCCCTGCCCACCTGAGCGAACGATGCCAGGAGGCTGACCAGTGCAGCCTGGTCTGAGTTGGGGGAACCCCCCTCCCCCCCACAGCACCCTCTGACCCTCGTTTTTCTCCCTCCCTGCCCACCTGAGCGAACGACGCAAGCGGGCTGACCAGCGCGGCCTGGTCTGAGTTGCGCGGCCCCACCACTGCCACGGGCAGAGGATCCATTGACGCTAGCTGGAGGGCTGGAGGAGCGAAGGGAAGGGGGAAGAGGAAGAGAATGGGGAGGGGAGGGAGAGGCGGAAGGGGCAGGAGGGGTTGTTTGGGCATAGCGGCCTGTTCCGAGTTGCGCGGCCCCACCACTGCCACGGGCAGAGGATCCATTGATGCTAGCTGGAGGGCTGGGAGAGGAGGAGGGGGAGAGAAGGGGAGCGAGAGGGGGAAGCGGGGAGAGGGGTGGGGAGGGGGTTTCGGGGGAGGGGTTGTTTGGGCATAGTGGCCTGGTCTGACATGCGCGGTCCCACCACCGCCTCGGGCAGAGGATCCATTAACACCAGCTGGAGGGCTGGGGAAAGCAAAAGGGAGAATCGGAAATTGGGGGGAGGGAAGGGGGAGGTTAGGAGGGGGGGTGGGAAAGTGGAAGGGTTGGGGGGTTGTATCTACAGCAATAAGGAACAATCTGTTGTTTGAAATGGGGAAAATAGCAGCTGGGGTGGAGGGGCGTGTGTGAGTTCAGGTAAGCTGGCTGGAATGATGGCTGGATGATGGATGCACGCCAAATCCGGAATCCAGGTACCCCCTTGCATCCACCGTAGCACAAGCACCGCACGCCTCCATGCCACTCTTGCCACCCACATGCCATCCACCCCCATCCGTGATCTCTGCCGCACCTGCCATCTGCCCAGCAACGGGCTGACTTTTGAGTCGACTCAAAAGTCATCTGCCCAGCAACGGGCTGCGTCGTGCAGTTGAGCGGCGCGAGCCGAGCCCACTACTGTCATGTCTGTCAGTCCAATGCTACCTCCCGAATTGCAGCTTGCCAAAGTCGGCAGAGTCGACATGGCGGACGCACCTGCCATCTGCCCTGCAACGGGCTGCGTGGTGTAGTTGAGCGGCGCGAGCAGCAGCGTGTGGTTGGGTAGAAGAGACTTGGACAGGTTGATCTCACCCACCGCTAGAGTCACGGCTGGCGGGGAAGGAGGGGTTGGGGAGGAGGGAGAACGATGGCGTGGGAAAGAGGACAGCATGGGCGCGAGCAGCAGGGTGTGGTTCGGCAGCAGAGACTTCGACAGGTTGATTTCACCCACCGCTAAAGTCACGGCTGGAGGGATGGAGGGGGTGTGGAGATTTTTTAAAGGTTGGCCTCACCCACCGCTATAGTCACAGCTGGCGGACGGAGAGTTGAAGAGGGGAACGGGGAGGACGGCGTGGGGGAGGGGACAGCGTGGAGGGGGGAGCGTAGCGTGGGGGGAAGCGCAGCGCGGGGGGAAGCGCAGCGTGGGGGAAAGCGCAGCGTGGGGGGAAGCGCAGCGTGGAGGAAAGCGCACCGTGGGGGGAAACGCAGTCGCGTGGGGGGGAGGTGTGAGGGGAAATCGCGGCGTAGGGGGGAGGATGGCGTGAAAGGTGGGGAATAGCATTATAGCACTGTAGCAAATTATTTGGAACAATCATTCCACCAAATCCCCCTTGGTAGTACCGGCAAGCATGTGAACGCTGTCGGGGGTGAGGTCCACAGGCACGAGGCAGCCAATCGTGATCGACTGCGACGCGGCTAGGTCCGCCAAAGCAGGTTGGGTCGAAACCGACGAAGCAGCTTCGTTCGTCGCGCGCGAAGAGTGGCGCGAGGGCGCTGCGACCGGGGAGAGTCGTAGCGAAGGAATTTTGCCATCGAGTGGTAACAGCTTCGTTGACGCGTCGACTTGGCGGTGCTGGTAGTGCAAGTCTCCATGAAACCTAAATTGCGGATCAACCATCGACGACGCCGAATCCGGCGCCTCCTCCTTTACCAGGGATGCGCGCTGAGCGTCGAACTCAAATCCTGCTGAGCCGCCGTCCGCAGCGCTTCGAGAACCCCGAGAATTTCGGTAACTTTGAGAACTCTTGAAACTGCTTGACCAAGCTGCGTCGCCGACGCTCCTCTTTTCTGCACGGTCACTCCATCCCAGGGATACAAAGCTTATGTCTTTGCTCGCGGGATGACTTCCTTTCACCAGCGTATCCGCACCATCTGCTCCCACGGTCGTCCGGAAAACTGCACACTGGCACGTCAGCAACAGTACCAGCCACGTCATCGTGAACGCGCCGGCATTCCAGCGGGTTCCGTGAAAAAACGGGAAGATGTTCGCAGCGCGCCGAGCCCTCGAGGTCCGGATAGAGCCGCAACGTCGACCCAGCAACTCAATACTATCTACACTACTACTACGGCTACTACGACGGCTCCTGCTGCTGATGCTACGAGTACCGCTAAGAGGAAACCTAATCTTCGTTTCTGCACTCGAAGTTTCCAGAGTTCTCGGAGTACGAAACATATTCTCCGTCTCTGTACTGTTAGTTCTAGTAGTAGTAGATGTATTGTCTAATATACTACGAAACAGCTTAGAATTACAGCTCGTAATCGCAGGTACATGGCTATTACATTCCCTACTCTTGAATACGCCGAAATCGACCGGGAATCGAGTATCGGAACCGCGCCACGATAAATGGTGCGATAATCGCCGCGCTGGGTATATTAACGACGATTCGGAGTACAACCGCGATTCGGAGTACAGAGGCGATTCGGAATCTAGCGACCGGCGATCCTCCTCCCGCCGAGCGTGAAACTCGGGGTTCACTGCTGGATGAAGTCGCATTCGGCGGTGACTCGACGACGTGGGGAACCGCGCGTTGTCTGACGTCGCCACAGCAGGCCAGCCGCCATCGAAGACTCGGTCCTCATCGAAAAATCGGTCGCCAGCCGCGACTCGATCGCCATAACCGGCGTCGCCATCGTCGCGATGACGATGACCGTCGTGATGTCGCGAACTGATTGCGATCATTGCGGCATCTGCGGCGTGTCGTGCCTTCGAGAACGGCGTGTCGCTTGAGGTCGACGGGGTAGTAGTAATATCGAACCCTCCACACGTATTCTTAACTCTGAGAGAGTCTACTTTTCGACGTGGTAATGAACTGGCGGCAGCGGTGTCGTTACTGCTGTGGTCGAGAGTCCTCGTCTCTGCCATTGTCGCCGCGTTGGTAATAGGCGTAAATAAAGAAGCTCTGTAAAGTATGGTAGCGAATACAGCGAGGTCGTCATTGCATCGTGAAAAGAAACTTCAATAGATAACGCGACGCCTGCCTGACGCAACACTACGTGAGACTCGTTTTCGATATCTTTGTACTTAGAATGGAGTCTAATAGGAGATCGCATTCAAGAAGAACACAAGGACAAAACACTAGGTGCAGAGCGAGCACAAGATCACTAGCACCAAGTGAAGTGAGCCACACACACCCACATGAAATGACATGACATTCTCCCATGACAAGTTGATGCTCCACAGACGGCCTGAGGGAGCTCACAAAAATGGGCAATTACCTCCGCGGTAACACTTATAGAGCTCGTTTGCACGGGAGATAAGCCACGTGTCCAAATCGTAACAAAGGTATCTTCTCATCGCCACCGTGGTAACCAACATTTCCGAAATGGTCAACATTATTGCCTGAATGGTAATGAACAGTGCTTCCGGAATTCCTGGCTGGTAACTTCGCGTTCGTACTAAACTGTACACCGTACAAGTAGGGTTTGACTCAGCCGAAACGAAACCGATTGTCCACATGTACTCCACAAAATGCGCATTTCGGGTTATAATACTGGCGTTTGTAATGCCGCACGTTAAAACTCCATATGCTAGCTCGAAATCTGATTAAAAACCGAATGCATTATTACCAAACAAACGCCACAAAAAATAAAGAACTATGTCAAAACGTAAAATTATGATAGTGACAACTATTATGAAGCAGATTATTTTACTCAACAAGACTTCTATTTAAGAATCTTCAGAGCTCGATCTAAATCAATATACAAAAATTACAATATCGATGTGAGTTTTTCAGATTTTGCATAAAGACTATGAAAGTTGTATAAAAAGACAAAAAAAAATATTTTCCAAAGTATCAAATATTGCATGATATGCTTTGTTAAGAATGTTTATTTAAGTTTTTTTAATCTTGATTTTGTTGTCATAGTTGATTGTATCGCATACTTGCATGTAACGCTTTGCGTTTGTAAGCGTTCATGTGCATTCTGTGCTGTACCGTGACATCAATTTCAGTTTTGCTGAGTCAAGCCCTACTTGTACGGTGTACAGCTTAGTTCAAACGCGAAGTTACCAGCCAGGAATTCCGGAAGCACTGTTCATTACCATTCAGGCAATAATGTTGACCATTTCGGAAATGTTGGTTACCACGGTGGCGATGAGAAGATACCTTTGTTACGATCTGGACACGTGGCTTACCTTCCGTACGAACGAGCTCAATGAGTGTAACGCTGGAACAGGTGGAGCAGGGGTGGGGTGAATACCCTTCAACCAGGGACATGATTTTGCCAGGATTTGTAATGATACTCTGGAGGAACTTTGGAAAGCATCAATCTCTACACTCAATTTGGGTTTTTGAATCCTTGCAGTAGCTAATATGTGTGCACTCTTCTCAATTTACCAGTACATGAACGCCCATAAAAACATTCACAAGAACGCTAAGAGTGTCTATGCATGTTCGATAGGGTGATGTTGTCCACGCTTGTCAGCATGGAAGCCGTGGTTCGTCCGCTTCAGCCGAAGGTGAGGGGCAATGAAAATGACTAGTTTATAGGTTCCCGTTCCGAAAGGACGCCTGATGGACTTTACCATGTGCGCAGTTTTCAGACAGTACTCTAGTAACCCCACAGATTATGAGAGATAATTGCAGCTCCAAACCTAGGTTCTGTACACTGGTCAGTATACCCCTTAATTTTTTTCGGGTCGAGCCAGTCCCCTAATTCTACACCCTCATTCTCAGTCTGTGCACAATCGCCACATGAACATGCCAGCTGTAATGACATCAATGCGTCCAACATGGTCCAAGAACATACGCTGTAAGCACATTTGCCGTACTCAGCCGTACGGAAAACTACACCCTCATTCTCAGTCTACGCACAATTGGGAGCCCTGGCTACAGTGCGTACTGTTGCTTGGACCCTAGCGATCTGGTGCTTGGAGCCGAACTCTAGGTAGGTGGCGGGCAAATGCACTCCCAGGGAACGGTAGACAACGGTATGTAAACTTACAATTAGTTTTCCGTACGGCTGAGTACGGCAAATGTGCTTACAGCGTATGTTCTTGGACCATGTTGGACGCATTGATGTCATTACAGCTGGCATGTTCATGTGGCGATTGTGCACAGACTGAGAATGAGGGTGTAGTTGTAAGTTTACATACCGTTGTCTACCGTTCCCTGGGGGTGGATTTGCCCGCCACCTACCTGGGGTTCGGCTCCAAGCACCAGATCGCTAGGGTCCAAGCAACAGTACGCACTGTAGCCAGGGCTCCCAATTGTGCGTAGACTGAGAATGAGGGTGTATAACACTAGCACCACACGACAGCATCCACCCACCAGCGCACGCAGCGTGGATATCTCTACAGTGCAAACCTGGATCTGTGTGCTGCAACAGAACTGCAACCGTGTAAGATTTTTCTATTCCGAATTGAATGCACAGTCGGACCAGGCCATCGACCCAGATGGACAGGAGATGAAAGTTTTGGGCACAAACAAAAGTACTTCTGAGATGTACTTTTGCATTGTGTGCTGCTGCCGCCATCCCAACTGTGACGGGTGTGAGACAACCAGGCGATCCATTGTTTGCCACTTAGCAGAAAATACAGTACAGTACCAGAATGAAAATGTGGAAATTTGTTGCTGAAACTTGTCCCTGTCATCATTGGATGAGTTTGATACAAGTGGGTTGTCGGTGAGGAAGCGAATGCTTTGCTGGCAGTAACCACGTAAGACGCAGGACTGCCAAGTTCAACCTTCATCCCCGAAAGTCCGTGGCCACGGTTCCCAAGCCAATCCCAAATCATCGAATTTTTGTTGCGGGCCTGGCCTGCGTTATGTTCACACCACCAATCATTCAATGCAACCCAAACAAAGCTGTACGGTTTGTTAGCGGCAACAGTCTTCGGAAGACTCGTTACGTGGTTCGGCACAAAATCCCATCACGCGAATCGATGCGAGTTGCTGGTTGGACGGATCGAGTCCGAACCGAAAGCATGGAGGTGGGTGTTGTTCCACATGATTGTTCCGAATTTTTCAACCGCCAATAACGCTACACCGAAAGGGGCATATCAGATTACAACTAAAAAAACAAATATCAACATTCCTCTGCACTGTTATGATCGTTATTTTTCTAGCAACGCTGGGCTCACCTGTCTTTACCAACCTCTTTGTCATCTTCACACTGCATTGAATGAATGAATAAATAAAAAATATGAACGGAGTGTGGCAGAGAATGTGTGGTAAAACAGCCGGAGGAGCATCTCTTTCCAAGCAGTGGTACATGGCATTGTCATCGAACCGTATTCAGACAAAAGTTGGGGCTCACTGCATTTATGACGGCGCTACAAAATCCTGGAAACCCCTCGAGCTGCAAAGAAAGCTTTTCAGGAGCCGGGAGTCGGGCGGCACAGGGCTCGTGGCAATGACATTGAACTGCAACGAGTTGGGGCTAGCTGCAATCTCTCAGGCACCTAGAAGACCCCCTAAAGCTCGTGCCAAACTCGTGCCCAGACAAAGCTCCACGCAGGAGTCGGGAGTCGGGCGGCACAGGGCTCATGGGAATGACGTTGAACTGCAGGGAGTTGGGGCTAGCTGCAATCTCTCAGGCGCCTAAAACCCTCCTAAGCTGCTAGCGAAGCTTCACACAGGAGTCAGGATTCGGGCGGCACAAGGCTCATGGCAATGACGTTGAACTGCAATGAGTTGGGGCTAGCTGCTATCACCTGCTGCATCACCCGTGCCGCATCCTGCGACATGCATGGCAAGCAAGGAGTGCAGACAAGGCAGAGGGAAAGAAAGAATGCAATGTTGAAGAATAAAAAGCCCAACACACGTTGAACTGCAGGGGGTTGTGGCTCGCTGCTATCACCTGCTGCATCACCCGTGCCGTATCCTGCCACACGAATGGCAAGCAAGGAGCGCAGACAGGACTAAACAAAGGAGGATGGATGTCACAACGCATGTGGGAGCGCAGCGCAGTGGAACTTTTTCCACCTGCAGCAGGGTATCAATAGGAGATAACACAACTGCAGAGAAAGGTAACTCACCCTAAACCCAGGGTATTATGGGATTATAACCCACCTGAAGCTGGGAACCTAACCCATCTGCAGCAGGGTATCATGGGAACATAAGCCACCTCTAGCAGGGTAACAAGGGAACATAGCCCACCTGCAGAAGGGTGAACAACCCATGCCTGCAGCAGGGTAACATGGAAAAAATGACCTATCTGCAGAAGGGGATTATGGGAACACTACCCACCTGCAGCAGAGTATCAGGTGACGAAGGGCCATGGTCGATCGGCTTCGGCTTGCGACCGTCTAGCTCATACAGACGACCTGAAAGGAGTGCAATGATTGTAAATCGGATTGTAAATCGGCGAGTGGGATCACTGGATTGTAAATCGGCACACCAAGGCCGCCTGGCTAATGGATGGAAACGAGCCAAGGCAAGGAGGGATACTCCGCAGGTTTTGGGTTTATGGTATAGGAGAACTCCTGGTGCATCACAGGGGGAGCGATTGGGATGCAATGCGAGTTTGACTTGTAAGTGAGAGTGAAACTTGAAGAGTGAAACTTGAAAGGAAGAGTGAAACTTGAAGCGAGAGTGAAACGTGAAAGTGAGAGTGGAACTTGTAAGTGAGTGAAACGTGAAAGTGAGAGTGAAACGTGAAAGTGAGTGAAATTTGAAAGTGAGAGTGAAACCCAGACCTCCAGATGTGACGAAGGCGACAAAATGCAGATCCACACACTCGTGGATGCTTGGGGGCTGCAGAAAATTAGGGAGGCGGGGAAGAGGAGAAACAAGGACACGGAGGCAAGGCGGGAGTGAGAACGGATATGACGAAAGAAGGGGAGGCACAGTGCATAAACTGAAGGCCTAAGAACTGACAATGCTTAACCAACTGGCTGAAACGTCTGTCAATGGAACACGCGTTTCTGAGCACATATTAAGTAAGTTGAGCAAGTTAAAGAAGTACCCACCCGAGTGTCGCCCGCCTCTGCTGCATCTGTGTGTGCCTTCTCCAGCAACGTGTCTGCCTCCAGGTAGGCTGCTCGCTGTGAGGTGGGGAGAGAGGGGCGGTGGGAGAGAGGAATACGAGAGATTGGAAAGGAGAAGAGTGCTGAGATAGGCTGCATCTGTGTCTCGAAACTGCATCTGTGTGTACCTTCTCCAGCAACGTGAATGCCTCCAGATAAGCTGCTTGCCGGGAGGTAGGCAGGGAGGAAGGATGAAAAGTCAGGTGAAGGAAAGAGGAAGAAGGGTAAAAAGAGTGAAGGGTGAAGAGGGAAGTAGCGACTCAGAGAGAGGGGTGCATCCAGCAAGGTGACATCCAATCACAAACGCATGCCATCCAATCACCACGTGGCCTTATGCCATGCATTCACATGCACTCACATTTCAATACGCCATGCACTCGCAAGCCCGTATGCCATGCACTCATGTGCCCTTACATTCCAATATGTTATGCAGTCGTATGTCCATACGCCATGCACTCACATCTTCAGGTGTCATGTCTTTGGTTTTCTCAAAGAACTGTTGGAGGAAAGAACCCTGTTCTGTTGGGCACAGGGAGTGGCAGGTAGGAGCAGATAACAATATTCAACTCGTCGTGCTGCTGAGAGACAAATTATACAGCGCACATGGAGTGACAAGTAGGCGGAGCAGACGGGTGCAAAATTCATATCGTCATGCTTCTATGAGAGAGAACAACCATGCATCACGCTACGAGAACACTAATTTGGGGTACAAGATAAAAAAAAAACCATCCATCGCGAGAATAGACACTCTTGAAATTTCTCAAAAGCGGCGCAACACGTGTGTGAAGTGGTGCAGAAAGGAAGGATCTTTCCCCATCTCTCACCTCCCATCTCCCAATCCCAAATCCCATATCCTATCTCCTATGTAACCCACATTCCATTTCTCATCTCCCATATCCTATCCCCCTGTTGATTCCAATACCCCCTGTTATCGTTTTTTGTTGAATGTTAGATTTGTTCGTACCTCACTTCTTGAAAGGTCGATTAGATTAAGGATGTCAAAAGTTTCTTCTGCAGCAGTGGCCGCGTTTGTGTCATTCAAACGAATTGTGAAGATTGTACAACTACGTGAAGACACTGAATTCATGGCAGTCACTCCAACAACCTAATTCATGTGTCCATAAAATAAAGTTTTTTCTGCTTCCTCTGTGGATTCAACACTGACAATGGTAAGACCAAGAGGAGGCAGAATAACTCTTAAAGATGGATACAACAAAACAATGTTGGAGCAATTGCCATGAATACAGTGTCTTCACGTAGTCATACAATCTTCACAATTCGTTTACAGTAACCTCTCTCATTCATTTTTATTGACATTCATTCTCCCATGTCCCACATCCCATTTCCCAACCTTCACAAAGAAAGTACATCGTGTTACAAAATGATGAGATTAATGGTGCAAATGAGAGCGTGGATAACACGCCATGAGGTGCCTGTGAAGCGAAGGGTCCACACAGTAGGTGCCATGCGAGCTAAAGCAAGGGGTGCAAGCAAGGTAGGTACCAAGGGTGAGCTGGTGTTGGTTGTTGCCGATGGCATGCAGGAGCGCGATCGTGCCGCATGCGTTGTCTATGGTTTGCCGCACAAAGAATGGCTGTGCAGCCTGGTGGGAGGTGGAAAGGCAAGGTGGGGAGAAAAAGGGAGGGACGAATTGTAGAGGAGGGACAGGGAACAGTCGTGCCACATGCGTTGTCTATGGTTTGCCGTATAAAGAATGGTTGTGCGGTCTGGTGGAAGGTGGCAACAGGGAGAACAAACAGAAGGGGGAAAGCGGGCATGGACAAAAGGGGCAACAAAGATCCTTTGTTCTGCAGCGGGAGTGGCCTGCTGGGGTTCTGAGGCGATTTTTGAAGCGCCTAAAAAATCACCTAATTTTTTTTAGGCGTCAAGAAGGTCCTAGGTCCCCACCAGGAGTGGCCTGCTGGGGATTTCAGGCGCTAAGAATTGAACGGGCGCAGGACAGGAGGATGTACATCAGACGAAAGATTCGCATGCTGAGAAAAGATTTGCTGTGAGGTGCCCAAACAGATAGACGCAGGTCAGCAGGACTCACAGGTCAGGCAAGCAAGGCTCACGTGGTTGACTTATGAGTCGGACTGAAAATCTTCCACGTGAAAACTCATATAGCCAAAATCCAATCGATGAAGGCCAGCAGGACTTACGTCAGCTGAGGGAGCCGCCTGGTCGTGAGTACTGCTCTGGTCGTGCTGCTCTGGCTCTTTGGTCCGTTTCTGCAAGAACAGGCAAAGGAAGTGGTGAGGGGGGGAAGACAAGGGGTCGAGGACACAAAACGGTGGTGCAGCTCTGGCATCAGATTCTGTTGACTAATGATCCATTGTTCTGGGGACCGGAAATAAAAGAAAGAAAGCAAAGAAGATACTACCATTGACGAAGCAAGGAAGGCAGTAGCACCTAGAAAGAAGCAGGAAGAGGAAGAGCAGTGCGAGCACGGAGTGAGTAAGCAGGAAGCTGGCAGCAGGCACGGCACGGTGCAAGCAGCAGAGGGTGACAAGACGGCACCTCGGGAGGCAGCAGGAAGAGGAAGAGCAGCGCGAGCACGGGCTGAGGCACCATGGCGAGCAGATCCGCGTCCAGCCCAAACACGTCGTGGAAACCCGCTGTAGGCGGATAGCCCACCTTGCGGACGAACTGGCGCGCACGATTCGTATGAACACCGCAGGGTAGGGGGAAAGGGGAACGGGGTGGATCATGGATCATGGAAGATGGGTAACGAGTTTGCTAATGAGTCGGCTAGTATCAAGCAGCGCCACATGCCTACGTGGCCTCACGTCGCTCATCGTCGCATGCTGCTCATCGCCTCACGTCGCTCATCGCCTCACGGCGCTCATCGCCTCACGTCGCTCATCGCCTCACGGCGCTCATCGCCTCACGTCGCTCATCCCCTCTCGTCGCTCATCCCCTCTCGTCGCTCATCCCCTCTCGTCGCTCATCCCCTCTCGTCGCTCATCGCCTCACATCGCTCATGACCTCACATCGTTCATGACTTCCGGGTTCGATTCCAGCGGCAGCCATTTCTTGCTGCGCGTCTCCTCCGCGCCGCTTCCACCTCCAGGAGCCACGTCAGCTGGGGGAGTGCTGTCGGCCATACGGCCACCTGACCGGATTACGCCTAGAGAGAAAAGCTTGCTTGGTGATGCTTTCTCCACCTAAATTCTACAAACCAAATGTGAAAGCCGATTTTCCACTGAAGTAACGGTCGGATTGTCAATCTCAGCGGCCTCGACCGTCAATTGCCGCGCAACTCTTCAAGATGCTGTTCTGACGGTCTGACATGATCTGCTGGTAGCCGCAATTCTGGGAAATGCCGAATCTAAAGGGTATTGTAGCATCTCCGAGGTTAGTTAGTGGATGAAATGAGTTTTTGCGAATATAAGTTTAACTCAACACTAGACTATGTATTCACATTTACTTTGGTCTAAACAAGATCACAGGAATTTAATGCAATCGCTCCCTCAAACATCACGGTTTTTGAGTGCGACTGTGTTATGGCGAGGTTTAACATGATTCAATAATTACTGGGTAAATCTTAGACTCATGGACCTGAGCAAAACTTGACATAAACCAGCAAGGAAACTGGAGCATAACTGTTATCTTCAATTCGCTATGTACTCGTTTGAAACCCACAAGAAATCTAACTGGAAAGAATGAACCTCGGGAGTGCCTTCCGCCCCCTGTGCTTTCTGTGCTTTGATCACCTCAGGAATATCGCCTGATCGAAGCTCCTAACTCATTCGAGGACGTCACGATGGTAGACATCGAGGATTTAGCATCGGGTAACCACCCTTTTGACGAGGACAGGCGAACCGGATTAGGTCGTATACATAGCGGCAAAAGCGCCGTAAACGGCTTAAATGGAGAGATCTCAACCGTTGATTCCCAAGCACCCCTTCCTGAAGTAGGAGGCGGTCGGCCTGCTGTTAGGCGACGGCCGAAGAAGTCATCCGCAGTTCGCATTGACGGTAACGGTAACGACAACGGTAACGGTGTCACTGAAATTGGGCTGACGCAGGCAGGCGAGGTTGTGGACAGCGAATTGAGGGTTTCGAAGTCAGAAGCTGGCAGCGAAACTGCTCGTATCGGGGATGCAGCAGCGAATGCGCATGCCGAGCATGGTGATGGGATCCATCGCGAGGAGGAGGGTGCACCAGCTTCTGTTCCTGGAACGCAGGTATGCTTATAATGGGGATGAATTTCGGTCAATATCCATTGATTGATTCCAGTCAGTATTCATGATTACAGTTTAGGAAAACTTGTGTATTCAAGTTAACATGAATCTCGCGTTTTTCTACATCAAGTCAGCCTGTTTGGTGTGAATGGGCGCTCGTTTTGTTCTTGCTTTTGCAACTGCTCCGCCTGCTTTACCCGACCAATTGTGTGGCTTCTCGTTCTAATAAGTCCCTGCTTGGCCCTTGCTCTCACCTTTCTCCCTCGCCTGCAGTCCATATACATCAAGACGTTTGGCTGCTCTCATAACCAGGTACCACTCCTAAACCCTTACAAGAGCTTTGTGATGTTGTTCCATTTGCTTCTCGTCGTATCCTGTAGAAGAGTTTCTTGGCACCATATGCGGATGCGATGGGGCACAGCACATGGATTTCTAGACAACTGCAGATTGGTCGTTGCCTGGTGAAACAAAATTACCTCTGCCCTTGCCTTAAAAACCCAAACCTTGTACCTTTAAAATCGGAATTCTTTCACCCGACTCCCCCCGTGATGGTTGGCAGGAGTTAATGAGTACATGCTTGCTTGCTGGCAACACCCGTTTCATTCGTGGCAAAAATTTGGAGTTTCTTTTCCACCACCCGCCTCCTCTCCTTCCCCGTCCTCTCCTCCTCATCATATCCACCCCCTCCTCTCCTTCCCCATCCCTCCCCCTCCTCTCCTACTTTCCTATCTCTCCCATATTCCTCTCCTACCTCCTCTTTCAACTCCCATCCCTCCCTCCTCTCCATAACCCCGCACTCCCAGAGCGACAGTGAGTACATGGCTGGACAATTGGCGGCGTTTGGGTACAACCTGGTGGAGGTGCCATCTGAGGCGGACCTGTGGATCATCAACACGTGAGTGCGAGTCGGGTGGATGCTTTGGAGCCAAGGGCTTTCGGGTACCTACCTCCTGGTCAAGTTGTCTTCATAAGCACATGAATGAAAGTTTCAATACATGACCTCCTTCATTCTCCTCGACCCCTCTTGTCCCTGCCCTGCCTTGCCCGTCACCAGGTGCACGGTGAAGGTCCCGTTACAGTCTGACTTCTCTTGTTTCCCCAACCCCCCCTTCTTCCCCCCCCCACCACCAGGTGCACGGTGAAGAACCGATCACAGTCTGCCATGGACATTCTCATCCGCAAGGGCAGAGAGCTGCTGTTGAGGCACCTGAGGCACATCTAACAACTTTGCTTCCCTGCTTCCCGTGACCTATCCCCCTCACACCAGGTGCACGGTGAAGAACCCGTCGCAGTCCGCCATGGATACGCTCATCAGCAAGGGCAGGGAACTGCTTCTGATGCACCCGAAAGGCGTTAATGTTGCGCTTTAACAACTTTTCCCCCCCGTGACCTCTCCCCCCCACACCAGGTGCACGGTGAAGAACCCATCACAGTCAGCCATGGATACGCTCATCCGCAAGGGCAGGGAGCTGAGCAAACGACTCGTGCTTGCAGGCTGTGTGCCCCAGGTGTGTCCTCTTGTCCATACGGTTCCCTCTTGCCGCAGGTGGTTTGAAATTTCTCAAACCACCTGCTCGCAGGTTGCGTGCCCCCGGGTGTGCCCTCTTGTCCATTCCATTCCGTTCCGCTCCGCTCCCGTGTGTGCGGAGTAGCACATGTAGCAGCAGGACAGCACGTGCCTCAGGTTTGTGGGAGCGCCCAGGCCACCTGGGCTGAGGGAGAGAGGGGTTGAGTACGGCGGGTGTGCAGCAGATCGCCTCGTGATGAAAGGGATGTCTCTGTTTTGAACCTCGCTTGCATTTCCTTCTTCCTCTCCTTCCTCCTCCCGTTCCTTCTTCCTGCTCTCATATCTCTGTTTCACAGGGCGACAGTGGGGTGGCGGAGGGAGAGGGCGTGAGTGTGGTGGGGGTGCAGCAGATTGACCGAGTGGTGGAGGTGGTGGAGGAGACGCTCAAGGGCAACACCGTCCGCCTGCTCTTCCGCAATCGGGCACTACCCGCACTCGACCTGCCCAAGGTAGAGTGTCTTTCAAGTTCTCTCTCCCCAATGCGCACTTCAAGTTCCAACCAACCAACTGTAAGACAGATCGACCGAGTGGTGGAGGTGGTGGAGGAGACGCTCAAAGGCAACACTGTCCGCCTGCTCTCTCGCAATCGTGCTCTCCCTGCTCTTGATCTGCCCAAGGTAACATGTCTGTTACTCCGTCTGTTCCCCCCGGGTGTTTTCAACCCCCAACATTTCTCTCACCTCCCGTGTGGTGGGACAGTTTCTGAGACGCCTCAACTGTTGGTCCCGTACCCTCCTCCTCTCCTTTCCTCCTCCCGCCCTCCACACGCCACCAGGTGCGGCGCAACAAGTGGGTGGAGATCGTGCCCATCAGTGTGGGCTGCCTGGGTGCGTGCACCTACTGCAAGACGAAACACGCCAGAGGCCATCTCGGCTCCTACCCTCCGCCCGTGCTGGTAAGTGCATGTCCTCCCTCCTGCACTCTTGAGTCTGTTTCTCAGGCGACTCAATATAACAAGTGTGGGCTGCCTGGGTGCGTGCACCTACTGCAAGACGAAACACGCCAGAGGCCATCTCACCTCCTAACCTCCGCCCGTGCTGGTAAGTGCATGTCCTCCCACACACTTGAGACGTACATCCTTTCCATGAGAGCTCCCCTTGCTGTCTCTCCCTCGCCTCCCTTCCACAGGTAGACAGGGTGCGGTTCAGGCAGCAGTTGCAGAGGGCGTGTTAGGAGTCTGTCTGAGAAGCGATGGCACGCTATATTTGTGTGACTTTTGGGAATTCTCAAAAGTCACACGAATTCTCAAAAGTCACACAAATATTGCTCTCTCTCCCTCGCCTCCCTTCCATCCACAGGTAGACAGGGTGCGGTCCAGGCAGCAGTTGAGAGGGCGTGTTAGGAATCTGGCCGAGAAGCGATGGCACGGGCGCCTATGGTAGCGTAGCATATCCTTCCTCTTCCCTTCCCTTTCCCCATCTCCTTCCAGGTGGACAGGGTGCGGGCAGCAGTAGCAGAGGGCGTGCAGGAGATCTGGCTGAGCAGCGAGGACACCGGTGCCTATGGCCGTGACATCGGCAGCGACCTGCCCTCCCTCCTCTCCGCCCTCATTGACACTCTCTCCCCCCTCCCCTCTCCCGCCTGAGGGCCGCTTCATGCCCCCTCCAGGTGGGCAGGGTGCGGGCAGCAGTAGCAGAGGGCGTGCGGGAGATCTGGCTGAGCAGCGAGGACACCGGTGCCTATGGCCGTGACATCGGCAGCGACCTGCCGTCCCTCCTCTCCGCCCTCATTGACACTCTTTCCCCCCTCCCCTCTCCCGCCTGAGGGCCGCTTCATGCCCCCTCCAGGTGGACAGGGTGCGGGCAGCAGTAGCAGAGGGCGTGCGGGAGATCTGGCTGAGCAGCGAGGACACCGGTGCCTATGGCCGTGACATCGGCAGCGACCTGCCGTCCCTCCTCTCCGCCCTCATTGACACTCTTTCCCCCCTCCCCTCTCCCGCCTGAGGGCCGCTTCATGCCCCCTCCAGGTTGACAGGGTGCGGGCAGCAGTAGCAGAGGGCGTGCGGGAGATCTGGCTGAGCAGCGAGGACACGGGTGCCTATGGCCGTGACATCGGCAGCGACCTGCCCTCCCTCCTCTCCGCCCTCGTTGCTTCCCTCCCCCCTGACGGGCGCTGCATGCTGCGAGTCGGCATGACCAACCCGCCCTACATTCTCGAACACCTGCCCGAAATCGCGAAAATCCTCAACCACGCCTGCGTGTACAAGTTTCTGCACCTGCCCGTGCAGTCGGGCAGCAACAGCGTACTGGAGGGCATGAGGAGGGAGTATACAGTGGAGGAGTTTTGCCGAGTGGTGGACACACTTACGGGGCTGGTTCCTGGCCTGGAGATTACCACTGACATCATCTGTGGCTTCCCAGGTATGTTTTTCAGAACCTTTTCCACCACAAACATATGGGGTGTGTGAGGGACTTTCTCTGAACTCGAGTTTTGATATGGCACGTCAGGTAGAGATTGGAGATCACTACGGACATTATATGTGGCTTCCCAGGTATTTTTTTAGTCACCTCTCAAACTTCTGCCATGTGGGGAGACACTCTCATGGCGTCGTGCCTGTTTGGGAGATTGCCTCGCAGCCGTGTCTTGAGGAGAAGCGTGTCTGACCGCATTCCCCTGCACCTCATGCACTCCCTCCCTACTCTATCCCACCCCATTCCACCTACTATGGCATGGCAGGCGAGACCACACCAGATTTTGAGCAGTCCATGAATCTGATGTCCAGATCCCTCTACACCACACACGCCTCTCTTACCCCACCACACCCCACTCCACTCCAACACCAACCCCACTCCCACCCTCGCTCCACCCGACCCCACCATGGCAGGCGAGACAGCAGCTGACTTTGAGCAGACCATGGACCTGATTCGAAAGTACAAGTTCGCTCAAGTGCACATCTCCCAGTTCTACCCGCGCCCAGGTAAGGCCTGCCTCTATAGCTGTAGCCACCCCTTGGTGACCCTTGCAGTAATAGCCTTTCCAGGTGGGCCTTGGAGGTGTGGCCTCCCCCACATGCATATGAAAATTCCCCTAGGTAATCCCTTCAGATGTAGCTTTCCCCAAATGAGCCTGCAGTTACATCCTTGGCCAGCT
Organism: Closterium sp. Yama58-4; assembly: GCA_947470075.1. Lineage (NCBI taxonomy): Eukaryota > Viridiplantae > Streptophyta > Zygnematophyceae > Desmidiales > Closteriaceae > Closterium > Closterium sp. Yama58-4. The sequence goes on along the minus strand of CANIUD010000879.1, from coordinate 258,849 downwards.
ATCCTGCAGATGTTGCATTTTCTGTTTGGGTACCTCTTCTGTTTCGAACCCCACCCCAACATATCTCCCCAGGCACGCCAGCAGCGCGCATGCCCAAGGTGCCATCAGGGGAGGTGAAGCAGCGCAGCAGAGCACTCACCGCCCTCATAGAGTCCTTCACGCCCTACACGAACCTTCTTGGAACCACCCAGAGGGTCTGGATCACCGATGTTGCCGCAGACAAGACAAAGCTTGTCGGCCACACGGATAGCTACGTGCAGGTGCTAGTACCCCCTGATGACGTGGCGTTGGATAAGCTGCCAGGTGGCAGGCCACCAGATGACACGTCAGCAGTCAATTTGTCTTCTTGTGACGACGTGGAGCAACATGAGAAAGCCCTGGGGCAAATGACAGAAGCCAATGGGCCGGCGGCAAAAGCGAGTGAGCCGACCAGTGGTGGCAAGAGTGCGCTTTTAGGGTCGGACTTGTTTGTCCGCATCTCGACAGTCGGGCGGTGGTCTGTGATCGGTGTGCCGGTGTCTGCGCCACAGAAATACCTGCCTATTGCTGTGGGGAGCTCAGACATCCCTAACAAGGCCCAGCAGGGTAAGGAGAAGCAGCAGGTCGAGACTAAGTTGTCGCCATTGTCACCATTGCTGCAGGAGCAGCAGCAGGAGTGTCAGCAACCAGGAATGGGTGGAGCTTCAGATGGGTGCTGTGGTGGAGGGAGTGGGGGAGCTTGTGCTTGTTCTGGTGATACTCCTGCTGCTGCTTCTGCAGAAGAGGACAAGTGCTGCAACACGGGAAGCTCGTCTTGCAGTGGTGTTTTGGCAGCAGCTGGGGTAGGAGAAGTGCGTTCCACGACTGCAGTTCCTGCTGGTCCGGGAGTTGCAGGAATGGGTGGAGAGTTGGTTGATAGATTGTTGCTTGCTGGTATTGCAGTAGGAGCATTAGGCATTGCGGTCTCTTTGGCTTGGACTGTATACATTCGCTACAGTAATAATAGGTGACAACATATGTAGTTCTTGGAGCCATTGCACGAGTTGAAGTTTCAGATGTCTTACTGTTTGTGCCCTTCAAATTTCTTCATCAACAACAATAACTCCTCAGCGAGTGCTCTTTTAACGCGGATTCTGGCGTTCTTCCTTGCGATCACTTCAATTATCTGAGCTAGAGACCACCTCACAATTCGAACCAGCAGCATTTGGACGAGTGGAGAGGTTGCAGATTAGGAGATTAGGTCACCTAGATAGTGTCGCACTTGTGGCTTGAGAGGTATTCTCGAGGCCCCGTCCGTCTTGTTGGAGGCGTATTTGGAGAAATCTCGCTCTTATGTAACCTCGCTGATGTGCTACTAAAGCGGGAAACCCGCAGAATTCTTAAAATGCGTCTAACCTTTTGATCTCCTAACCCTTCTGCTAGTCCATTCCCGCGGACCAGTTGCCTCGAGTTTTCCGTGATTCATCCCATTCTCCCGAAATACGAATCCGCAGGACCCGGCGGGAACTCTTCTGTCACGTCCTGCCGCCGTACTATCCCAACCGTCACCCCTCGTTTTTCAAGACGCAGATCGTCTCCCAATCCTTGAGCTCCCTCCCCCAGCCCCAGTTCCGCCTGTTTTCCCCCGAACCCCGCTTCCGCGTGTTCTCCCCCAACCCCGCGTCCGCCTGTTTTCCCCGCCGTCCGCCGCCATGTCGTCGCTCCCGCAAGGGCTACTCCCGTCCGAGGACGATCTCCTTTACGAGGAGGAGATTCTTAGAAACCCTTTTTCTCTTAAACTCTGGTGGCGGTACCTCGCGGCGCGGCGCGATTCACCCGCGCGGAAGCGGTACTTGATATACGAGCGCGCGTTAGTAGCCCTCCCAGGATCGTACAAGCTATGGGCAGCGTACCTTAAGGAGCGCCGCGCGGCGGTTCGCGGGCTTCCCGCGAATCACGCTGCGCACGCGGCTCTGAACAACGCGTTCGAGCGCGCGTTGGTCACTATGCACCGCATGCCGCGCATCTGGCTCGAGTACCTATCCGCGTTGGTAGACGATCAGAAGCTAGTAACACGCGCGCGTCGCACGTTCGATCGCGCGCTTCGGTCCCTGCCCGCGACGCAACACGACAGGCTCTGGGATCCATATCTTAGATTCGTCCGCCAGCCTGGCATTCCCATCGAGACCGCGCGCCGGGTTTTCCGCCGGTTTTTGCGGTTCGATCCGTTGCGGGTGGAGGAGTACGTGGAGTTCTTAGTCGAAGCGCAGGAATGGCGCGAAGCGGCGGAGCGGCTCGCGTCGGCTCTAAACGACGAGAAATTCGTGTCGGTGCGCGGGAGAACGCGGCACCAGCTATGGCTGCAGCTGTGCGATCTGCTGACGCGACACGCGGAGGTGATGCACGGGGACGCGGGAGGCGCGGGGGGAGGCGGAGCAGTCGGAAGCGGAAGCGGAACCCTAAAAGTGGACGCGATTCTGCGGAGCGGAATCCGGCGGTTTTCGCACGAAGTAGGGCGATTATGGACGTCCTTAGCGGATTATTACATCCGGCGAGGGCTGTTCGAGCGCGCTAGAGACGTGTACGAGGACGGATTAACTAGCGTGATGACGGTGCGCGATTTCAGCGTGGTGTTTGACGCTTTAGCGCAATTCGAGGAGAGTATGCTGGCCGCTAAACTAGAGCTCACTGCTGGAGAGGAGGAGGAGGAGGAGGAGGAGGCAGAGGGGGAAGGGGAAGAAGACGACGAGGAGGAGGAAAAGGAGTGGTGGGAAGAGGAAGAGGAGGGATTGGGGGAAGGGGAAGAAGCTGGGGAAGCGGGGGCAGGAGCAGAGGAAGGGGCGAGGAGAGAGGAGGACGGGCAGGAGCAGCAGCAGGCAGAGGGTCAAGCAGACAAGGAGGGGCAGCTCAAGGGAAAAAAGCTGACAAAACAGCAACTGCTGAAGCTGCAGCAAGTCCATCAACAACAGCAGCAGCAGCAGCAGCAGCAGCAGCAGCAGCAGCAGCAGCAGCAGCAGAAGGAACAAGACGGGCTGAAGGCAAACGCGGCTAAGAAGCAGCAGAAGAAGAAGCCGTTAGACTGGATGTTCCGGACATCAGACGCGGATCTGCGCTTGGCGCGCTTAGAAGCCCTCATGGACCGCCGCCCAGAGCTAGTTTCCGCCGTCCTGCTCCGCCAGAACCCCCACAACGTGCACGAGTGGCATAAGCGCGCCAAGCTCTTCCAGGACAATCCTGAGCGTCAGATCTTGACCTACACCGAGGCTGTGAAGACCGTTGATCCGTTTCAGGCGGTGGGGAAACCGCATACGCTCTGGGTGGCGTTTGCGAAGCTGTATGAGAAGCATGGGGATCTGGGGAATGCGCGGCGGGTGCTGGAACGGGCGGTTCAGGCGCGGTTGAAAGCGGTGGAGGACGTTGCGGCGGTGTGGTGTGAGTGGGCGGAGATGGAGGTGCGGCATCACAACTTCCACGGGGCGAGGGAGCTGCTGAGGCGAGCAACGCTGCAGCCGTCAGTGGCTGTGCTGCGCCAAGGTGTGCGCTGGCGGGCATGGGGTTGCTGGGGGAGAAAGAGGGGAGAAGGCTGGGGGAAGGTTGGTTGGGGGTAAGAAGGTTGGGGGATGGGGGGGAGAAGGTTGGGTGATGGGCGGAAGAAGGTTAGGTGATGGGGGTGAGAGAAGGTTGGGGGATGAGGAGGGGAAGGGGTGGTGTGGAATCATAACTTCCAGCGACCAAGGGACCAGGAGGAGAATCTTGAGAGGGGATTTCTTACACCTTAGATTTCCCTTATGTCGTTCCCTTTTGGAACTACAGCGGCAGCGGAGGGAGACGAGAGGCCACAGCTCAAGGTGTATCGCAGCCTCAAGGTGTGGATGCTGTACGTGGTGTGGACCTGGAGGAGAGGAGAGGAGAGTCTGTCTGTGGGACCTCAACACCTTGGTTTTTCCCTAATTTCGTCCCCGTTTTGGAACTACAGCGGCAGCGGAAGGCGACGAGCGACCGCAGCTGAAGGTGTATCGCAACCTCAAGGTGTGGACGCTGTACGTGGACCTGGAGGAGAGCCTGGGCACACTGGAGTCGACAAGGGCGGTGTACGATCGCATCATCGACCTCAAGATCGCCACGCCTCAGATCATCATCAACTACGCCCTCATGCTCGAGGTGAGGGGGGAGCTAGAGGGGCGAGCTTGCAGCACTAGCCATTGTGTGTGAACTAAAGGAGAGCCTGGGCACACTGGAGTCGACAAGGGCGGTGTACGATCGCATCATCGACCTCAAGATCGCCACTCCTCAGATCATCATCAACTACGCACTCATGCTCGAGGTGAGGGGGGAGCTAGAGGGGCGAGCTTGCAGCACTAGCCATTGTGTGTGAACTAAAGGAGAGCCTGGGCACACTGGAGTCGACAAGGGCGGTGTACGATCGCATCATCGACCTCAAGATCGCCACTCCTCAGATCATCATCAACTACGCACTCATGCTCGAGGTGAGACCCCAGAGGGTGGGGAAGGGGGGAGGGGTGGGTTGGGTACAAGGAGCAGGCTTGGCATGTTGAGAGTCGTTGCAAAGAAAGTTCTGAGACACCTCTGAAACGCAAAGCTAGAGGTAGGGGGAGGGGACGGCGTGGCAAGGCAGGGTGGACGCTGTATGTGGACCTGGAGGAGAGCCTGGGCACGCTGGAGTCGACAAGGGCGGGCGGTGTACGATCGCATCATCGACCTCAAGATCGCCACTCCTCAGATCATCATCAACTACGCACTCATGCTCGAGGTGAGACCGTGAGATGCTTTTGAGTCGACTCTAGAGTCTGCTGCTGCAGGCGGGCTGCTAGGCTGCTACACCACGCTTGATCTTTGATGCGCTCTTTGATGCGCTCTTTGATGCGCTTACACGCACTGAGAGTCATCCTGCTTAAGAATGTTGCTTGCTGCCCACGATTTAGAATGGTGGCTTTTGCCCCCAAATGAGCAGCTTCACGGTGTAGAACGAGCAGTTTTGCGCCCAGTTTCCTTAAAGCCACTGATTCTCGTGCCTTCTTCTCACCCATGTTCCACCCCTATTGTTCCAACCCAATCCAGGAGCACAAGTATTTCGAGGACAGCTTCAAGGTGTACGAGCGCGGGGTGAACATATTCAAGTACCCGCACGTGCGCGACATCTGGACCACCTACCTCTCCAAGTTCGTGCAGCGCTACGGCGGCAAGAAGCTGGAGCGGGCGCGCGATCTCTTTGAGCAGGCGCTTGAGAGTGTGAGTGCCATGCCTCATTGTGCACCGGACTCGTTCGAGCGCACACACACACCCGCGCGTATGAGTGGAATGAGTTTGTTTGGTTCAGACTGTTTACTGTTTTATGTTCTTTTTGATTTGTATTCCTCATGTTCTGTCTCTGAGTGCTTTTGCCTCCCTTGTGCTGCGTCCGTTCCCCTTTCTCCACTGCCACGGCAGTGTGCAAGGTGCCAGCTTACATGCCTCTTTTCTGAAATGTTTCAATCAAACAGCAAGTGCAGGTGCATCCCATTCTTTATCCCCCATCCCTCCGTCTCCCCTTTCCGTGCTACAGTGAATGTCGGCAAGCCCCCGTGCGTATACAGCAACAGGTTCCTAAGTCACCAATGTCCTAAAACCTTAAACCCTGAATCCGTTCTCCCTCCCCAATCCTTTTCTTCCCCCCCCCAGGCCTCAACAACGGACTGCAAGTCGCTCTACTTAGCCTATGCAAAACATGAGGAGGAAGATGGGCTGGCACGGCATGACATGGCCGTGTATGAGCGCGCAGCTAGGGCAGCACAGACACCTCTTCCTCAATCATTCCCCCTTTCCCGTGGTCCCCCTTTCCTCTCTCTCACTCCCTGCAGGCCCCAGCAACCGATTGTAAGCCTCTCTATCTAGCCTATGCAAAGCTAGAGGAGGAGTATGGGCTGGCACGGCATGCCATGGCCGTGTATGAGCGCGCAGCACAGGCAGTGCTTTGTCATCCATTTCAACTCCTCATTTTTGCCTTCCTTCCCCATCTCCTCCCTCCAGGCCCCAGCAACGGACTGCAAGCCACTGTACCTAGCCTATGCAAAACTGGAGGAAGAATACGGGCTGGCACGGCATGCCATGGCCGTGTATGAGCGCGCAGCACAGGCAGAGCAGTAACCTCTTCTTCACCCATTCCCCCTTTCCCCTGGTCCCCCTTTCCTTTCCCTCACTCCCTCCAGGCCCCAGCAACAGATTGCAAGCCACTCTACTTGGCCTATGCAAAATTAGAGGAAGAATACGGGCTGGCACGGCATGCCATGGCCGTGTATGAGCGCGCAGCACAGGCAGTGCCGGAGGAGCAGAGGATGGGCGTGTACGAGCTCTTTATTGCACGCGCGGCTGAGCTGTTTGGGGTGGCCAAGACACGGGATATCTACGAGGTGAGTCTGGTGGCTGGGCTAGGTTGAGTCAAAAGCTGGCTTAAGAGCGACTGAGGAGCCTTTTTAGGCGCCTCAACAGTCACCAAAGGAAGGAGCACAGGCAGTGCCGGAGGAGCAGCGGATGGGCGTGTACGAGCTCTTTATTGTGCGGGCAGCCGAGCTGTTTGGAGTGGCCAAGTCACGCGATATCTTCGAGGTGTGTGGGGTGTCTCGTCTGGGTTTGAAGTGGTGAAATGCGGTGGAATGCAGTTACTGTCCTCATTAACCCCACTCTTCCCTCTTACACCCCTAGTTTCTAATGGGTGTCCCTGCAATGCACTCCCACCTTACCTCCTTTGCACCCCCTTACTTCACCCCCTCACCCTCTTCCCCGCAACCCCTCTTCTTACCCTCCTCCCCTTGTCTACCATCTCCCTACACTGCCTCCCACCGTGCAGAGAGCCATCGAGTCAGGTCTACCAGACTATTTTTTAGTCGACTCAAAAATGGCCTCACCCTCTTCCCCGCACCCCCTCTTCTTACCCTCCTCCCCTTCTCTACCATCTCTCTGCACCGCCTCCCACCGCCAGAGAGCCATCGAGTCTGGGCTACCAGACGCGGATGTGAAGCGCATGTGCCTGCGGTACGCTGCACTGGAGAGGCGGCTGGGGGAGATTGACCGCGCGCGAGCCATCTTCGTGCACGCCAGCCAGCTTGCGGACCCGCGGTCTGACGGGGAGTTCTGGGAGGCGTGGAACGCGTTTGAGATTGCCCATGGCAATGAGGACACGTTCCGTGATATGCTGCGAATCAAGCGCTCTGTGTCTGCAAGTTACAGCCAGGTGAGTGGGGTGCAGCCTAGTGGGAAGCAACAGCTGGGTGGGTGCTACAGGCAGTTGGTTTGTTGGGATAAGGGATTGCTGGAGACGCTTTTGAGATCGCTCATGGCAATGAGGACACGTTCAACCCCGTCTTCTCACGCCTCGCTTTACCCTGCTCTCTGTCCTCTACATCCATCCCTGCTGCTCCCCTCTCCACAACCCCCCTTCTCTCCCCTCATCTCCCATTAGCAGATGCACTTCATTCTTCCCAAGTACTCAATGAACAAGTCAACCCCCTCCTCTCATGCCTCACGCACGATTTCCCCCTCTCTGTTCCCTCAATCCAACCCCTACTCCCTCATTCCACCCCCCTCTCCACGCCCACAGATGCATTTCATTCTGCCCGAGTACCTCATGAAGTCAACCGCCTCCTCTCATGTCTCACTCTTGTCCCCATTCTCTAATCTCCCAATCCATCCTTCCCCCCCTCCCCTTCCCCGCCCCCCCCGTTCTCTCCACGCCCACAGATGCACTTTATTCTGCCCGAGTACCTCATGAAGTCAACCCCCTCCGTGCCGCGGGAAGGTGATACTGGCCGGGGCAGGGAAGGCGCACCTGGGGAAGGCTTACTTGACGCCCCAGGTGCTGCTGGTGGTGGTGGGGGAATGGATAGCATGGCAGCTCTAGAACAGGCGGCTGCTGGGAAAGCTGCAGCAGGAGGGGCAGGGGACGGGACGGCGAAACCGCGCGTGCCCATGTTTGTGAGTGGGGGGACAGTTCAAGAGCAGGAGACAGGAGCAGGGGTGAAATCCCAACAGGCAAACCCGGAGGAGATTGAATTGGCTGATGAGGAGGAGGAGGAAGAGGAGGAGGAGGGGGAGGGGGAGGGAGGGGAGGGGAAGGGAAGCAGCAAGGTGGGGGTGACGCAGGTGTCGGTGCCTGCGGGGGTGTTTGGTGCGCTGGCTGGGAAGGCTGAGGAGATGGCGAAGAGAGAGAGGGAGGCTGCGGAGAAGGGCGGGGAGCAGGAAGGGAAGGAGGCGGCGCTGGGGGCACTGGAGCGGTTCAAAAGGCAGAGGAAGCAGTAGGAGGGACGCAGTAGGAAGGAAGGAGGGAAGAAGGAGGAGAAGGGTGGGGAGGAGGAAGGGAAGGAGGCGGCCCTGGGAGCACTGGAGCGGTTCAAAAGTCAGCGGAAGCAGTAGGAGGGAGTTTTAGGGAGGAGGTTGCAGGGAAGCAGTCGGAAGGAAGCTGCAGGAAGGAAGCAGCAGCCAGTGTTGTTTCTGAGAAGTTTGAGAATCAAGAGGCATTCGAATCAGTGGCAAAGTGAGGCGTTAGAGAGAGCCTTTGTTCCACCATTTTTGAAGGCACTGGGTCTGGAAGGGATATGACCACCACCTGTTGAGAACTATTGTCTTGTTCTACTGCACCTGTGCTATGGATGATGGAATTACAGTGCTGGCAGCACTGATCAGATGTGTGAAGCTTCATCTTTTGAGGTGCCTCATAACATGAGACGACTTTTGTGCTATGGATGATGGAATTACCAGTGCTGGCAGCACATATCAGATGTGTGAAGCAACGCCATATGGTACACACTGGTACCATTGAGGAGTGCCTGTGAATAGTTAAAGCGACGGTGCACATTTGCCACCCAAAACCCAGAACCCTGGCGAACTGTTACTGCAGA